>CM035841.1:177321451-177994784 GCA_020510985.1 Pholidichthys leucotaenia
GTGAATGATGGAAATTGGAATGTTTGTTTTAACTGTGGCAAAACCTGGTCACTGGGCCCGTGATTGCAGATTTGGCCAAAGAGGTGGATTTGGAGGCAGGATACCAAGTAGAGGTAGAAGAAGATTTCAGAATGATCAGAGAGGCGAGCGACAGGCTTGCTCTGTGGCAGGGTACCAAGTAGAGGTAGAAGAAGATTTCAGAATGATCAGAGAGGTGAGCGACAGGCTTGCTCTGTAAAAAATAGAAGTATGAACAGTAAATATGAAAGGAGGGGCTGCTGAAGGAGCAGCTCTCTCTCTCTCTCTCTCTCTCTCTCTCTCTCTCTCTCTCTCTCTCTCTCTCTCTCTCTCTCGTGCGCATGCGTGAGCGTTTGTGGGAGCAGGGGTGTGGAGTGTTGTCGAGTGAGTACTTTAAACTTTGTTTTTTCTAACTTTTCTCTGTCGTGTGTGTTTGAGGTGTGTGTGTTTAATATAGTGGGTTGAGTGTGTGTGTGTGCTGGGGTGTGAGTGTTGGTGTGTGTGTGTCGGGGAACGGTAGCTTCTGCTGCCTGTTTTTCTCGGCCGGCCATCATGCCGGTGATTGATGGTGGTGTGGAGTTTGAGCGCTTAACCCAGCGTCATGGCGTGAGAATCCTCCCGACAGTTCCCTGTTCTGTGGAGGAGGCCAGCCTCGCTGTAGGACAGGCGGTTGGGCATGACGGTATAAAATCAGCATCGAGGATGAACAGCGCAATTGTGATCTTTCTGGATTCAACTGAAAAAGCTGATCAGGTGGTGGCACAGGGAGTGGTCATAAGTGACACTTTTACTCCCGTTTTACCGCTGGCTAACCCGTCTAGGAGGATCACCATCTCAAACGCTCCTCCTTTCGTTAAAAATGATCAGCTGATAAGAGAGTTGTCCCGTTTTGGTCAGGTTGTTTCCCCTATCAGAATGGTCTCTCTGGGTAGCAAGTCCCCCCTGCTGAAGCATGTTGTATGTCACAGGAGGCAGTGTTTCATGGTGTTGAAAGACAGCTCTGCTGAACTGAACGCGTCATTTAATTTCAGGATTGACGGCTTTAGCTACTTGGTGTTTGCAACTTCTGAAACCATGAGGTGTTTTGCGTGTGGTGCAGAAGGCCATCTTATTAGGTCATGTCCTGAAAAGGCGAACACAAAGAGCACTGGTGGTAAGAAAGGTGACGCCACTGTTTCTGGTGGTCCGGAGGGTAGCGCTACATGTGGTGCGGCGGATGCCGCTGCGGCGCCTGCTTCTGCTGGGGCGGTCGCGGCCGCGACCGCTTCTACTTTTGCGGGGGCGGCCACATCCGCAGCCATGGCCGCGGCCACGTCCGCATCCGCCTCTGCTGGGGTGGCCGCGGCAGGCGCGGTAGGTGCCCCCCCAAACAGTGATGGTGGGGAATTTCTGTCTGGCGGCAGCTCTGATCATTGTGACGAGCCTGTCGCCCGGAGTAAAGAGGTGAAGGGTGTAAGTAAAAGTGCAGTTAAACGAAGGAACGTGGATGAACAGACTTTGCAGGCGGGGGAGGAGCGGTTTGAGGCTGTAGCGGACACACAGAGCAAGCACTGCATGACAAACGTTGCAGTTCATGAAGAAATGCAGGAATGTAGTTTTGTTGAAGAGGATCCTTTTAAAGCTGCACAAAAAAGGAAAAGTGCTGAAAACTTGCAGAGCTCTGCTAAATCTAGTAGGGTTGGGAATTTAGATTTACTGGATGAGAGCGTCTCTGACGAAAGTGGAGCTGAGTCTGAACTGATGCAGACGCAGACGCAGGAGGAGCAAAGCTCCTATTGTTTCACCAAAATTAGGCAATTTTTCCAGGTGACTAAGGGGAGCAGAGCTGTGAAAGCGGAAAATTACTTTCCAGATCTGGAGTTATTTGTGGCATCAGCTCGCAAGCTTATGAAACTGAATGATGGGAATGAGACTTTTACTGATCAGGAAATATATCATTTAAAGAAACTGGTTGTCAAACTGAAATCACAAATTACTAACAGTCATGTTGACTCTTAGTTTGTTTCTTCCCTTTTATGCTATGTGTGTGTGTTTTTTACTGTACCTTATTTTTATCCTTTTTAATGCCCCACCTTAGAATTGGCACTCTTAATATAGACGGGGCCAGGGATGATGTAAAAAGGGCCTCTTTATATAAGCTTTTTAATTTAAAGACACTTGACGTGCTGATGGTCCAGGAGACTCACAGCACTGTAGACATTGAGTGCCAGTGGAGAAAAGAGTGGGATGGCTGCATTTTTTTTAGCCACAAATCCAATAATAGTGGAGGGGTGGCTGTACTTTTCTCTCGGGGTTGTGTGCCTGTCTCTTATGAGGTAGAAGAGGTGGTGAAAGGACATGTACTCTTGCTAAAGGTACAGTTTGAAAACGTAAACTTGGTTCTTATAAACGTGTATGTGCCAACCCAGAGAGCAGAAAGGATCAGGGTCTTTAATATGCTATCAGATACGGTTAGGTCCTGTGATCCAAATAGTTTTTTATTTCTGGGGGGTGATTTTAACTGTACATTAAACCACAGACTGGACAGGAACCATCAGGAGCCTCACCCTGCTTCTGCCAATAGGCTGAGGGAACTAGTGAAGGCACATGAAATGGCCGATGTGTGGAGATCACATCATGGGGACCAGAGGCAGTACACCTGGAGCCATGCTAAAGATAACCTCTTATCTATGGCTAGGTTAGACCGTTTCTATGGTTTTAAACATCAAATGAGTGTTTTTAAAAATAGTTGTATCTGTCCTGTTGGTTTCACTGATCACTGCCTGCTGATTTGTTCTGTTTTCATTGAAAATGTAAAGTGTAAGAGTGCTTTTTGGCATTTTAATAATACACTTTTAAATGATGTGTTTTTTAAGGGAGTCTTTCATGATGTATGGAAGTCACACAGGGAACAAAAACCTTCTTTTAGTTCTCTCCAAATGTGGTGGGATTTTGGTAAGGCACAGATAAAACAATTCTGCCAACAGTACACTCAAAATGTCACTCGTAGCTTGACCCAATCCTTGAAAGTTCTGGAGACTCAGGTGGTAGAGCTAGAGGAGTTGCTCAGTTCTACAGGAAAACAAGAGCACTTAGAGGCTCTTAAGTCAAAAAGGTCAGCCTTGGCTAGCTTGCTAGGGGTCACCGCACAGGGTGCTCTGGTCCGCTCACGCTACATGGATGTAGCTCTGATGGACTCGCCCTCCCAGTACTTTTTTGGACTGGAGGGGAAAAATGGACAGAGGAAACTCATTCACTCCTTGTTGGACGATGACGGGAGAACAATCTCCACAGCAGCAGAGATCAGGAAATACGCTGCTAGCTTTTACAGTGACTTGTTTAGAGCAGAGTGGAGGGAAGACACGTCACTGGGCCAGGTCTTCCTTGATGGTCTTCCAGCGCTCTCAGAGGACCTTGTTGCCGGCTTGGATGCTCCACTGTCTCTGTCTGAGCTGTATACGGCGCTAATGAGCCTCCAGAATGGAAAATCACCAGGCATATATGGTCTCTCTGTGGACTTTTTCAAGGAATTCTGGCCCCTGCTTGGTCCAGACCTGCTGGAGGTTCTCCAAGATAGCTTGAAAAGGGGGACCCTACCCACGACCTGCAGGAGGGCCATCATCACACTGTTGCCGAAAAAAGGGGACCTCCAAAGCCTAAAGAACTGGAGGCCAGTCTCTCTGCTCTGCACGGACTATAAGATTCTTTCGAAAGCTCTGGCCCGAAGACTGAGAAAGGTGATGAGTGAGCTCATTCATGTAGACCAGACTTACTGTGTGCCTGGCAGGCTGATTAGTGACAATGTCACTTTAATTCGGGATGTTTTGGAGGTCTCTGGTTCATTGGCGGTGGAAACTGGTTTGATTTCAATTGACCAGGAAAAGGCGTTTGACCGGGTTGAACACCAATATTTATGGACAGTTTTAACAGCTTTTGGGTTCAGCCCAGGCTTCATAGCCAGGATACGGGTCTTGTACAGTGACATTGAGAGTGTGCTGAAGATAAATGGGGGCCTGTCTGCCCCTTTAAAAGTCCAGAGGGGGGTTCAGCAGGGCTGCCCTCTCTCAGGGATGCTGTACTCCCTCGCCATAGAGCCTTTGCTTCACTGCTTGAGAAGGAGCCTGTCAGGAGTCACTTTTCCTGGCTGTGACACCACGTTCAAGCTGTCGGCCTATGCAGATGATGTAGTCATTCTGCTGAACAAGCAGAGTGACAATGACGTTTTGGTTAGGAGTGTTAATCTTTTTGGCCAACTTGCTTCTGCAAAAATAAACTGGGGAAAAAGCGAGGCTCTGATGGTGGGGGAGAAACTAGAAAGTCAGCTTACACTGCCTGGTGGGCTGATTTGGAAAAAAGGAGGGTTTAAGTATCTTGGTGTCTTTATTGGAAGTCAGCAGTTTGAGCAAAAAAATTGGGATGGGGTCATAGAGAAAATCAACGGGAGACTAAACAAGTGGAAGTGGCTAATGCCAAAAATATCTTTTAGAGGAAGAGTGCTCATTTTAAATAATCTTGTTTCCTCATCCCTGTGGCACCGCCTCATGTGTATGGACCCCCCTGCTGGTTTGTTGTCAAAAATTCAGTCTGTTTTGGTGGACTTTTTTTGGGGGGGTGGACTCCACTGGGTCCCTCAAGCCCTGTTATTTCTTCCCAAAGAGGAAGGGGGGCAAGGAGTGGTTCATTTAGCTAGTAGAGGTGCTGCTTTTAGACTGACTTTTATACAGAGGCTGCTGACGGGCCCCCAGGACCTGGTATGGAGGCCTTTGGCCTGTGTTATCTTACGGAGAGTCCTTGGGCTTGGGCTAGACCTCCCTGTGTTTTTAATGGATTTTAAGAACTCTAGTGCACTGTCTTTGCCCAGTTTTTACCGCAGTCTTTTTTCAGTATGGACTCTTTTTAAAAAACAAAGAGGGCCATGCGATTCCCTCCACTGGTTGTTGAGGGAGCCGCTGGTTTTTGGTGGTCGCCTTGGTGTCCTGCCGGGAGTTGGAAGGACCTTCCTTGATAGGCTGTGTTCCAGGAATGTTCTCACTCTGAAGCAAGTGGTGGAACTGGCTGGTCCTGGCCTCAACAACGCCTCAGCCTTAGCAGCTCATCTTGGTGTCAGGTCAAATCGCTTCATCAGTGGCCTTCTTGCACACTGGAAACAGAAGCTTCATGGACTTGAGCGCTCCCTACTCATGAACTTTGGCAATGACACGCTGCAGCCAGAAAGCACGGACCTGTTTCCCTCTCTCACGCTTTGTATGGACTTTGACTTCTCTCCTTGCTCCTTACTGGCATTCTGTGCTCCCACTGGTGTGGACTTTGGAGGAGCCAGTGGTAAGGCACTCTACAGACTGGTGGTGATGGCACTCAATAAAGACAGGTTGAACACCTGTGTGGACACTCCATGGAGAGCCTATTTTAGACTAGGAAAAGGGCATCGGCCTGCCTGGAGGGCTCTTTATAAAGCCCCTCTCCCTAAGAGGCATGGAGACCTACAGTGGAGGGTCCTGCATGGTATTATAGCTGTCAATGCTTTTGTTTCTGTGATTAACAGCAGTGTCAGTGATCAGTGTGTTTTTTGTTCCTCTAGGGAGACAGTTTTTCATTGTTTTACTGAATGTCAGCGCCTGAGTGGCCTCTTTGAACTTCTCACAGAACTTTTTCACATTTTTAAGGAAGTTTTCTCTAAGCAGGTTTTCATTTGTGGTTTTATGTACAATCGTCGTTTTAAGCAGAAGTGTCAACTACTGAACTTTGTTTTAGGGCAGGCAAAGTTGGCTATCTATGTAAGCCGGAGAAGAAAACTTGAAAATGTTGAGAATGATGTTGATGTCAAAATTTTATTTGTGAGGCTACTTAAAGCCAGAATCAGGCTGGACTTTCAGTTTTTTATGGGGAATGGGGATGTGGAAGGTTTCAGGACCCTCTGGTCCCTGGAGAATGTCCTCTGCTCAGTTCGTGATGGACAGCTTTTTGGGGGGCATTTTTTGGGGGAATAATTTTCTGTGTAATATAGCATGACATAGAAATTGTATTGACTGATGGACAAGTGGTTTTATTAAAGATCTTTTAAAAATCAAAAAATCTCTCTCTCTCTCTCTCTCTCTCTCTCTCTCTCTCTCTCTCTCTCTCTCTCTCTCTCTCTCTCTCGTGCGCATGCGTGGGCGTTTGTGGGAGCAGGGGTGTGGAGTGGTGTCGAGTGAGTACTTTAAACTTTGTATTTTCTAACTTTTTCTCTATCTTGTGTGTTTGAGGTGTGTGTGTTTAATATAGTGGGTTGAGTGTGTGTGTGCTGGGGTGTGAGTGTTGGAGTGAGTGTGTTGGGGAACGGTAGCTTCTGCTGCCGGTTTTTCCCGGCCGGCATCATGCCGGTGATTGATGGTGGTGTGGAGTTTGAGCGCTTAACCCGGCGTCATGGTGTGAGAATCCTTCCGACAGTTCCCTGTTCTGTGGAGGAGGCCAGCCTCGCTGTAGGACAGGTGGTTGGGCATGGCAGCATAAAATCAGCATCGAGGATGAACAGCGCAATTGTGATCTTTCTGGATTCGACTGAGAAAGCTGATCAGGTGGTGGCACAGGGAGTGGTCATAGGTGACACTTTTACTCCCGTTTTACCGCTGGCGAATCCGTCTAGGAGGATCACCATCTCAAACGCTCCTCCTTTCGTTAAAAATGATCAGCTGATTAGAGAGTTGTCCCGTTTTGGCCAGGTTGTGTCCCCTATCAGAATGGTCTCTCTGGGTAGTAAATCACCCCTGCTGAAGCATGTTGTATGTCATAGGAGGCAGTGTTTCATGGTGTTGAAAGACAGCTCTGCTGAACTGAACGCGTCTTTTAATTTCAGGATTGACGGCTTTAGCTGCTTGGTGTTTGCAACATCTGAAACCATGAAGTGTTTTGCGTGTGGCGCAGAAGGCCATCTTATTAGGTCATGTCCTGAAAAGGCGAACACAAAGAGCACTGGCGGTAAGAAAGGTGACGCCGCTGTTTCTGGTGGTCCGGAGGGTAGCGCTACATGTGGTGCGGCGGATGCCGCTGCGGCGCCCGCTTCTGCCGGGGCGGTCGCGGCCGCGACTGTGGCCGCATCCGCGGCCGCACCCGCATCCGCTTCTACTTCTGCGGGGGCGTCCGCGTCCGCTTGTGCTGGGGCGGCCGCGGCCGCCTCTGCTGGGGTGGCCGCGGCGGGCGCGGTAGTTGTCCCCCCAAACAGTGATGGTGGGGAATTTCTGTCTGGCGGCAGCTCTGATCATTGTGACGAGCCTGTCGCCCGGGGTAAACAGGTGGAGGGTGTAAGTAAAAGTGCAGTTAAACGAAGGAACGTGAATGAACAGACTTTGCAGGCGGGGGAGGAGCGGTTTGAGGCTGTAGCGGACACACAGAGCAAACACTGCATGACAAACGTTGCGTTTCATGAAGAAATGCAGGAATGTAGTTTTGTTGGAGAGGATCCTTTTAAAGCTGCACAAAAAAGGAAAAGTGCGGAAAACTTGCAGAGCTCTGCTAAATCTAGTAGGGTTGGGAATTTAGATTTACTGAATGAGAGCGCTTCTGACGAAAGTGGAGATGAGTCTGAACTGATGCAGACGCAGACGCAGGAGGAGCAAAGCTCCTATTGTTTTACTAAAATTAGGCAATTTCTCCAGGTGACTAAGGGGAGCAGAGCTGTGAAAGTGGAAAATTACTTTCCAGATCTGGAGTTATTCGTGGCATCAGCTCGCAAATTTATGAAACTGAATGATGGGAATGAGACTCTCACTGATCAGGAAATTTATCGTTTAAAGAAACTGGTTGCTAAACTGAAATTGCAAATTACTAACAGTCATGTTGACTCTTAGTTTGTTTCTTCCCTTTTATGCTATGTGTGTGTTTTTTTACTGTACCCTATTTTTATCCTTTTTAATGCCCCACCTTAGAATTGGCACTCTCAATATTAATGGGGCCAGGGATGATGTAAAAAGGGCCTCTTTATACAAGCTTTTTAATTTAAAGAAACTTGACGTGCTGATGGTCCAGGAGACTCACAGCACTGTGGACATTGAGAGCCATTGGAGAAAAGAGTGGGATGGCTGCATTTTTTTTAGCCACAAATCCAGTAGCAGTGGGGGGGTGGCTGTACTTTTCTCTAGGGGTTGTGTGCCTGTCTCTTATGAGGTAGAAGAGGTGGCGAGAGGTCATTTCCTCTTATTAAAGGTACAGTTTGAAAACGTGAACTTCGTTTTTATAAATGTGTATGTGCCAACACAGAGAGCAGAGAGGATCAGGGTCTTTGACGTGCTTTCGGATACGGTTAAGTCCTGTGATCCAAATAGTTTTTTATTTCTGGGGGGTGATTTTAACTGTACATTAAACCACAGACTAGACAGGAACCATCAGGAGCCTCACCCTGCTTCTGCCAATAGGCTGAGAGAACTGGTGAAAACACATGAAATGGCCGATGTGTGGAGATCACATCATGGGGACCAGAGGCAGTACACCTGGAGCCATGTCAAAGATAACCTTTTATCTATGGCTAGGTTAGACCGTTTTTATGGTTTTAAACATCAAATGAGTGTTTTTAAAAATAGTTGTATCTGTCCTGTTGGTTTCACTGATCACTGCCTGCTGTTTTGTTCTGTGTTTATTGAAAATGTAAAGTGTAAGAGTGCTTTTTGGCATTTTAACAATACACTTTTAAATGATGTGTTTTTTAAAGAGGTTTTTCATGATGTTTGGAAGTCACACAGGGAACAAAAACCCTCTTTTAGTTCTCTCCAATTGTGGTGGGATTTTGGTAAGGCCCAGATAAAACAACTCTGCCAACAGTACACTCAAAATGTCACTCGTAGCTTGACCCAATCCTTGAAAGTTCTGGAGACTGAGGTGGTAGAACTAGAGGAGTTGCTCAGTTCTACAGGAAAACAGGAGCACTTAGAGGCTCTCAAGTCAAAAAGGTCAGCCTTGGCTAGCTTGCTAGGGGTCACCGCACAGGGTGCTCTGGTCCGCTCACGCTACATGGATGTAGCTCTGATGGACTCGCCCTCCCAGTACTTTTTTGGACTGGAGGGGAAAAATGGACAGAGAAAGCTCATTCACTCCTTGTTGGGCGATGACGGGAGAACAATCTCCACAGCAGCAGAGATCAGGAAACACGCTGCTAGCTTTTACAGTGAATTGTTTAGAGCAGAGTGGAGGGAGGACACGTCACTGGGCCAGGTTTTCCTTGATGGTCTTCCAGTGCTCTCAGAGGACCTTGTTGCCGGCTTGGATGCTCCACTGTCTCTGTCTGAGCTGCATACGGCGCTAATGAGCCTCCAGAATGGAAAATCACCAGGCATAGATGGTCTCTCTGTGGACTTTTTTAAGGAATTCTGGCCCCTGCTTGGTCCAGACCTGCTGGAGGTTCTCCAAGATAGCTTGGAAAGGGGGACCCTACCCACGACCTGCAGGAGGGCCATCATCACACTGTTGCCGAAAAAGGGGGACCTCCAGAGCCTAAAGAACTGGAGGCCAGTCTCTCTGCTCTGCACAGACTACAAGATTCTCTCAAAAGCTCTGGCCCGAAGACTGAGAAAGGTGATGAGCGAGCTCATTCATGTAGACCAGACTTACTGTGTGCCTGGCAGGCTGATTAGTGACAACGTCACTTTAATTCGGGATATTTTGGAGGTCTCTGGTTCATTGGCGGTAGAAACTGGTTTGATTTCAATTGACCAGGAAAAGGCGTTTGATCGGGTTGAACACCAATATTTATGGACAGTTTTAACAGCTTTTGGGTTCAGCCCAGGCTTCATAGCCAGGATACGGGTCTTGTACAGTGACATTGAGAGTGTGCTGAAGATAAATGGGGGCCTGTCTGCCCCTTTAAAAGTCCAGAGGGGGGTTCGGCAGGGCTGCCCTCTCTCAGGGATGCTGTACTCCCTCGCCATAGAGCCTTTGCTTCACTGCCTGAGAAGGGATCTATCAGGAGTTACTTTTCCTGGCTGTGACACCACGTTCAAGCTGTCGGCCTATGCAGATGATGTAGTCATTCTGCTAAACAAGCAGAGTGACATTGACGTTCTGGTTAGGAGTGTCAATCTTTTTGGCCAACTTTCCTCTGCAAAGATAAACTGGGGAAAAAGCGAGGCTCTGATGGTGGGGGAGAAACTAGAAAATCAGCTTACGCTGCCGGGTGGGTTGATTTGGAAAAAAGGAGGTTTTAAGTATCTTGGTGTCTTTATTGGAAATCAGCAGTTTGAGCAAAAAAATTGGGATGGGGTCATAGAGAAGATTAACGGGAGACTAAACAAGTGGAAGTGGCTAATGCCAAGAATATCTTTTAGAGGAAGAGTGCTCATTTTAAATAATCTTGTTTCCTCATCCCTGTGGCACCGCCTCATGTGCATGGACCCCCCTGCTGGTTTGTTGTCCAAAATTCAGTCTGTTTTGGTGGACTTTTTTTGGGGGGGTGGACTCCACTGGGTTCCTCAAGCCCTGTTATTTCTTCCCAAAGAGGAGGGGGGGCAAGGAGTGATTCATTTAGCTAGTAGAGGTGCTGCTTTTAGACTGACTTTCATACAGAGACTGCTGACGGGCCCCCAGGACCTGGTATGGAGGCCTTTGGCCTGTGTTATTTTACAGAGAGTCCTTGGGCTTGGGCTAGACCTCCCTGTGTTTTTAATGGATTTTAAGAACTCTAATGCACTGTCTTTACCCAGTTTTTACCGCAGTCTCTTTTCAGTGTGGACTCTTTTTAAAAAACAAAGAGGGCCATGCGATTCCCTCTACTGGTTGTTGAGGGAGCCGCTGGTTTTTGGTGGTCGCCTTGGTGTCCTGCCGGGAGTTGGAAGGACCTTCCTTGATAGGCTGTGTTCCAGGAACATTCTCACTCTGAAGCAAGTGGTGGAACTGGCTGGTCCTGGCCTCAACAACGCCTCAACTTTAGCAGCTCATCTTGGTGTCAGGTCGAATCGTTTCATCGATGGTCTTCTTGCACACTGGAAACAGGAGCTTCATGGACTTGAGCACTCCCTACTCTTGGACTTTAGCAATGGCACGCTGCAGCCAGAAAGCACTGACCCCTTTCCCTCTCTCACGCTCTATATGGACTTTGACGTCGCTCCTTGCTCCTTACTGGCATTCTGTGTTCCCACTGGTGTGGACTTTGGAGGAGCCAGTGGTAAGGCACTCTACAGACTGGTGGTGATGGCACTCAACAAGGACCGATTGAACACCTGTGTGGACACTCCTTGGAGAGCCTATTTTAAACTAGGAAAAGGGCATCGGCCTGCCTGGAGAGCTCTTTACAAAGCCCCTCTCCCTAAGAGGCATGGAGACTTACAGTGGAGGGTCCTGCATGGTATTATAGCTGTCAATGCTTTTGTTTCTGTGATTAACAGCAGTGTCAGTGATCAGTGTGTTTTTTGTTCCTCTAGGGAGACTGTTTTTCATTGTTTTATTGAATGTCAGCGCCTGAGTGGCCTCTTTGAACTTCTCACAAAACTTTTTCATATTTTTAAGGAAGTTTTCTCTAAGCAGGTTTTCATTTGTGGTTTTATGTACAATCGTCGTTTTAAGCAGAAGTGTCAACTACTGAACTTTGTTTTAGGACAGGCAAAGTTGGCTATCTATGTAAGCCGGAGAAGAAAACTTGAAAATGTTGAGAATGATGTTGATGTCAAAATTTTATTTGTGAGGCTACTCAAAGCCAGAATCAGGCTGGACTTTCAGTTTTTTATGGGGAATGGGGATGTGGAAGGTTTCAGGACCCTCTGGTCCCTGGAGAATGTCCTCTGTTCAGTTCATGATGGACAGCTTTTTTTGGGGCGTTTTTTGGGGGATTAATTTTCTGTGTAACATAGCATGATATAGAAATTGTATTGACTGATGGACAAGTGTGTTTATTAAAGATCTTTTAAAATCTCTCTCTCTCTCTCTTTCTCTCTCTCTCTCTCTCTCTCTCTCTCTCTCTCTCTCTCTCTCTCTCCCCTTTTGCCTCAGAGGCGGAAAGAGCAGGTTTTTAAGTGCTGTAACTGACCTTTTTCTTTGACTGAAGCATGACAGTGCACTTTATAGGAAGGACTGACGTGTGACAACGTGAGATTTAGAGCACAGAGGTTCAAAAGAGATTGATAATTAATGTGTCTGTGCATATGATCTGCCAGAGGCTATGGATTATCAGACAAAGGTCCCAGTCATAGATCAAAAGAAAGGAAGGAAGAGATTTGCCAGATGGGTCAAACAAATGCAGGACAGAGGAATGTTTGCAGGATGTGAAAACTGGCCCCCCTGATGGTGATTAAAAACGGGCCGTCACAAACAGCTAAGGGGGAGCCTGAAGGTAGTGAGAAAATTAAGGAATTTCTAGAAAGTGCTACTGTACTCTTCTCACCAGGTTATAGTCTTGTAGGCATGGTGTTAGCTCATATGGAGTTATCTGTTCAGGAGAAAAAGACAAGACTCCACCACACCAAAATACAGATTACTCTGTTAACTTTAATTTTCAGAGCAACCAGCAGATGTCTTATTTTAATACATTCCTTGAAAGGCAGATGTTCAGACCCAGAGGCATTATTTAATTCCAAAACAAATTCAAAAGGTCAGGCACCCAATGCCAGGGTAGAAATCAAGAGATGAGTTTTGTCACAAAACAGAATTTTGAATTGAGCCATGTTGGTTTGGTATAAAGCTGACTTTCCAGAATGAAACCGATCACTTTTATGTTCAGGATCTTGCATGCAGCATTAGCTGTGGACAGTAGTCAGTAGTATGAACGACGGGACAGTGAATCATGAATAAGACAAGCAGGTGGTAACAGAATGTTGATGAAGGCTGAAGAGAACGGAGACCAGATGGATGAAGGAAGTTTTAATACTGAAAGAAATTATAGATGTGAGATGTTTCATCAGCTAGTCCAGGGAAAGGTGAAGCCTTGTACACAGATGGATAGTGGATGGAAACGAATTGAGTGAGTGTTTCTGATGGAAAAAGTACGTAGGGGAAGAGAAGAAGAACGGTGGGTTTAGCAAGTGTAGAAAACATTTCTGATGTTGAGATGGAAATGGAAAAAGAAATGAAAGCAGAGCATGTGTAACCAAAGAAAAATAAAGATCCACGTAAGATTTGAAGCTGTAGCTTTAAAAACCAAACAAACAGAAAACAAACAATAAATAAATTACATTTTTGGCTAAGAGTGCCAGGTAGAAGGCACAAATGCAGGCAGCCGTCTTAAATGTTTCCAAATACTTAAAGCAGCAATGAGGCATTAGGTGTCCATTCTTTCAGTGCATTTCCTTAATTGTGAATATTAACATTTATTTAGTAATGAGCAAACACTCACAGCGAAGATTATAGCCTTACTATATACTCGGTTATTTAAAATCAATCTAACACCCCAGTTATGTTCCTCCCCAACAGAGGGTATGCATTTGATGGTACTCACCACATAATGGTGTGATATGTGATATATGTGATAAATGATACATCATATTTCAGGAATATGACAGTAATGAGGAATGTGTTTTTTCCTGACTCGGCGGTGGCCAAGCTGGGTCAGGGTAAACTACATTCACTCCACAATTTACCAAGGAATATATAAAATGAAGCATTCAAGGGAAAAATTTGAATCAAATTCTAATTAGGCAAAATGTCCACCTTTCCGTTGACTGAAAGAGTGTGACGCAACTTTTATTCATTTATTCAAATTCAACCCGTCTGTGTTCAACTGGACAAACTGATCTTATTTATCAATGCTAAAGCATATCAAAGATGCACAGATGGTTATTTTGTTTTTCTTAAATGAAATTTGTACTGTCACAAAAGAAGCTGTGACTATTGAAATCTTATTTTTGAGGGAACTGGGCTACCCGCAAATTTTATCTAAAATTAAAAATGGTAGCACACTTCCTTTCAACAGAAGAATCAAGCAAATACCCTGTAACTTTGCTGCATGTGTGTCTCCATGTATCAAAACAGGGGGTATCAGGGGAATTAATTAGCAAATAATTGGCAATACTCAGAAAAATAGATAATACATAAAAATTATCAATGACTGATAATGACTTGTTTTATCCTTTCTAAAAGATCTTCTATATAAATTAAAAGATGATTATACCATTTTAAGAACAGAGCAGACATTTCTGGCAGACAATGGCAAACCCAATGATCAAGGGTGAGGCACATTGTTTGGCTAAGACAGTGCAGCAGTCACGACATTGTGCACAAAAGAGCACTGCCCTCATGGCTGCTGTACTGCCAGGTCATATCCTTGAAGGACTAGGAAGTCCACAGCCGCTACACGTTACTATGAAATATATCAGATGTTTTGAACTTTTTGATTGTGCCTTGGCTGACAAATTGTATGACAGTGCAGATGGACAATTTGATTTTCAATGAGCAAGGAGCAGCTGCACTGTCGGTGAAATTGCCCGAAGATGTTACCTCCTTGCATGATGTTAACACTCCCTATGGGGACCAGACAATTACTTTTGGGCTGCTTGTGGACAAATGGTTGAGAAGGCAAATTATGTAACCGATTGGGTGAAAACTCCTAAGCAAAATGTGCAATACTCACAATCCACAGGACTATTTATGACACCTTTACAAGTGGTCATGACCCTTTGGGTCACGATTCATCCATTTTCTCTGTGGTAGATTTGAGTAATGTATTTTTTACTATCCCTGTGCATGAAGAAAGCCAGTTTTAGTTTGCATTTACGTCTGAGGGAAAAAGATACACATACACGAGATTACCTCAAGGTTATTGTGAAAGTCCGACCATTTTCACACAGGAAATGACTGCTCTAATGGCCAAACTTAGCCCACCAGCCAGTTCAAAAATTATGTTATATGTGGATGACATTTTGGTTGCCTCCCCCACTGAGGAACAATGTCGACAGGACTCTTTGGCCCTGCTGCACCTCCTGTGTGAACATGAACTAAAATGTGGCAAGAAAAAACTGCAGTTTTGTCAACCTGAGGTTAAATTCCCTGACCATATGCTTATTGCCGACGGGAAAACTTTGGAACCAGATAGAATAAAGACCATTCAAAACTTACCTTTGCCACAGACAAAAAAGCAAACTTAATCAGCAAATTTAAAAGAAAGTCATAAATTTACAACAAAAAAGTTGTAGATTTATGATGAAAAAATTTGTGAATTTATGAGGAGAAAAGTTACATGTTTACAAGACAAAATAAAATGTATGAGAAAAAACTTGCAGATTTATGAAAATAAGTAGCAAATTCATGTGAAAAAGTTGCAATTTTACAACAAAAAGGGCACCATTAGGTACCCTGAACTACTGCCGCCAGTGGTTGCCAAAACTCTCACAACACACGGCTCCACTGTACGCACTACTTCAGGGCCCACAAGGAAATTTGCATGCTACTATGAGCTGAAAAACATGACTATGCCACCCCACACATACTTAAATGCCAACAAACTTTACTGCACTGCCAATGACAAAATTGTTCTCCCTCCCTCACTGCACCGCTGGATGGCACGATGTGCCAACAGGAGGGATATGATTAAGATAGCTGAAAAACACTTCTTCTGTCCAGGAATTCTAAAAGAAATGAAAAAGTTTGCAGTCAAAATAATGCCCAAGGTGCAATGAGAACTAGACAGAGGAGTTTTCCACTACCAAAAGCACCCTTTTCTCAATGGTGCATGGATTTTATAGTGGGTCAACTCCAACACTGCCTTGTTCTCATTGACACATTTACAAAATGGACAGAAATACATCCTACTACTAAGGCAGATGCAAAAGTTTTTCTGTAAGGTTTTTGCAAAATAGTATATTCCCAACTTTTGTAATACCAGAGATCATTTATGCAATCAGACAAATGCTGGCAAAAACCATGCATGGTAAGGCCATTACGTGGCCTGAAGCTCTTAAGATAGTGAAATTAATAATTAATACCATCCCAGATAAGAAAACGGGACGGTGTTTTTCACCGCCCTTATGTACTGACGGGTCTGTCATTACTAATACCACACAAACATAAGGCTCTTAGTGAACACCAAGGAATACATTGACTCTGTCGAAGCTCTCTCCACTCCACAGGAGGAAGTGATCAACCCACTGCAGCCTGGTGACTTTATCTTCGTGAAAAATCATCACCGGCAGCATTGGGACTCAGTGAGGGTCGCTGAACGACCATCCTGGATCCACCTTTCACACGTGAAGAGACTAAAAGTGCCTGCAAGTGAACTAACCTGCTTCCCTGAGTAAGTCAATTTACAAAGGGGGGCGTGTCCTTTTAAGGACACGGCCGTCTCAAACCTGGTGAAGACAGAGGCCCGGAGGGGTACTCTCTCAGGTGGAAGTAAAAATGAAGGCACTGCTACTTGCTGCTGGTGTGACAGGTGTATTTGCAGGAATAATATGGATCACTTCCCCCGACGCCAACTTGATAACCAAGAGGGAGACAACAGCCTATGACAGCATTCCCCTCATTTGGAGTGGCCTATTTGAGTCACAGAATGAATGATGTATTTTGGGCCTTGGAGGACCTCACTGAGAGAAAGGAGGCATAATCGATTGGCTGAGAGGACTGCAACAACACTTGAATGGCTTGAAGGATGTGCCACAAAATTGGGACCTGTCCTCTTGGTTCCTTTCTGGTCAATGGTGGCAAGTTCTGTTGAAGTGGTTAATCCCAGTACCGTAACAGTTGCATTGATTCTATCTTGTGTACTATTAGGTCCATGATAAGTAGAGCTCTTGCTCAACACACTTTCATGTTACAATCTGTTATGCTCCAAAGGGAAGTTCCTGTGTGCATATACTGCCTTGAGACAACGAAGTGATGGTGATTGTGATGACAGAACCACTGTTTAGATTTGGAAGTGATGCTCAATGATGACAATGTAGAAAATCATGAGAAGATACCTTGTACTGATGTGTGCATGTGAATACAACAATGATAAAATGATAAACAGGAGGGAATTGTCAGAAAAATGTACACATATGTTATCATTTTTTATGTCTAAGCCTTATACAAGTGTAGAAGTGTGGAAAAGTACCGGAGAAGCGTGTTCCTCTGGATTAACACTAAGACTGAATGCAGGAAGCCAGTTCTGCCGGAAGGGTACAGGAAGCCCCCTGTGGAGCAACAGGACACAAAGAGCCCCCTGCGGAGCGAGAAAGGGAGCAGGGCCCCCTTTGTTCTTTTGAGAAGGTCAATACACCTGATTCCAAATTAACAAACTCTGTGAACTCTGCTAATAATGTGCCAGACCTGTTTCACCCCTTTCTGTCTGTGATGTATTCAGTTGAAACCATTTGTGTATTGCAACTGTCTCTCACATATAAGCCTGCTCGCTGAAGCCAGTCTTCAGCACTGACTTCTTGTACTCAGGTTCGTGCTCTTTGTACAAGTAAAGCTTTTAAAAAGAATATTCTTGTGTCTCGAATCTTTATTGAGGTAATGAACTAATATACAATCATATTCTAAGTGTTTTTAGAGATTCCTGACATCATTAATGCCAGCGTGAATAACAATTGTGGAGTATTTACAGTTACTTTTAGCCAGCATTTTCCAATTTGACTCGATGTCGCCTGCTCTGGCCCCAGGAATGCGTTTGACTATGGCCGCTGGAGTCTCTAGGTTCACGTTTCTGACTACAGAGTCACCAGTGATCAGAGTTTTTTCCTCAGCGGGTGTGTCGCTGAGCGGGAAAAAACGATTAGAAACGTGAACAGGTTGGTGGTGAACCGGGGCTTTGCAGCTAGGCTTCCTTCTCACTGTCACCCACCCAGTCTCCTCGCTGCTGAGGAGGACCGGAGAACCGCTAACAGGTCACCCTATGCTAGCAAGCTCCGCTGCAGCTAGGGGACATCCGTCAAGAGTAACTGGCGAAGAAGGTGTTTCAATGCAGCTGAGCCGGGATTCCAAATCAGACAACCTCGCCTCGAGCACCTCAAAAAGACAACATTTATTACATTTACCGTTATCACTAAAAGAGGCAGAGGTGTAGCTAAACATCTGACAGAGAGAGCACACCAGAGGAGGAGAGGAAGGAGAGCTAGTAGCCATAGCTAGTGGCTAACCCGAAGCTAACAAAAACACCGATGAAAGGTGAACAGAAAGCTAAAGAGGGTGATTAGGTGACACTGAGTGCGCACACAGGTGCAAGAGGCTTGATAAACAGAAGTGAGAGCTAACGGTAGATGGAAAAAAGTGGTTAAAATACAATTTAAAAGCAAAATCGTCAGGAGAGTGAGGAGAGCTAACCACACGGACAGACAGCAATACAGGAAGTGACAATACGTTACCACAAGTGACGTGTCATATATATGAGAACATGCGCAAAATAAGTGTGTGCATGTGAGTGGTTTGTCAGGAAACATACGAGCGGAGGGCCGGTCACAGCAGCTCTCCCCCCGGGAACCCCAAGCAGGCAAGGCAGCACCACCAAGCCCCAGCCCCGAGGTCAGCAAGCTCCAGGAAAGCCAGACATCCGCCCCCGGAGGGACGATCAAGGGAGACCAGGCTGCTTGGCAGCCAGTATGGTGAGCCCACACCCCCGGACCTGCCCAACCCCCACCCCCCCAGCGGGGCCAATGTCCGCCCCCGGGCCCCAGGCACCAGGAAGCCAGCGACCCCACCCCCCAGGGCAGAGACCGGCCCGCGCCCCCCGGCGCAAGCCCCCCCAGGCACCCCCACAGCGGGCTCACCCCAGTGCCTCTGTTGCACACCCCAGGGACCCCCACGTCCAAAGAAGTCCCACGATGCCAAGAGGCACTACCCCACTTAATCCAGCACCTCCCGACTCGCAGACGCACCCCTCCCCACACCTTCACACCCACATGCTCCCATGCACACCCCTCTCATTCACCCAGACCAACCCATTTTCTCTCACTTCTGTACCCATTCAAACTCACCCCTCATTCACCTTTGTTTCATAAGGCGGCTGTGAAGCAGATGCAGTGAGCCTGAACATGCACCAGTGCCTGGCAGTGACCAGGGAGACCACCGGCGCAGGCCACAGAAGCAGACCCCCACCCCCGGCGCCCATCTGAGCGAACAATCAGCAGGCGCCCCAAGATGCCACCCGGCATGCAAAGCGCTGCACAAAACTGACCCACCATCACCATTACCACCTCCATTCATCACCCCCTCATTCTCACTTAGACTCATATTCACCCCCCCTCTCACTTCCTTGGTTGTATCTATATATTCAGTAGCACCCAGGGATTTTGACAACATGATAGGTCCCAGGCTCCCCACCAGACGCCCCCAGCAAGAGCTGGGCAACAGGGGTGGGGGGAAGACACCCCCCCCCCGCACAGAACATGGTGGGTGTGTGTCGGTTATATGATATAATTGTGTGTAAATGTGTGGACTACCAAAGTGCAATTAAAATTGGGTGGATAGTGATTGGAGCATTGCTAGCCACAGCGATGGGCAGCAGGCCTCCCATCCCCCCAAGCCCTCAGTGTCTAAAATGCAATTAAAATTGAGGTGAGTGCAGCCCCACCACGCAGCAAAGGTATCCCCTTCACCGACACAGTGCAGCACACCCCCACCCCAAAGCCCTAAATGTAACAAAAAAGATGTACATTCCACCCAGAGTCAGGGGGAGGGGGAGGGCGGGAAATAAGACTGGGAGGTAGGCGGTCTAAAAGCGAGGCCGCCCCCCCCCCCCCAGAAGCCAGCTTGCAGACTGGTTCATGAGGCCACCCACTGCCCCCAAATCCCAACCCAGGGTGAGGGTCGCCAGTGGAAGCAGCCCAGGACCCACCAGCATCACGCCCCAGCACTCCCAGCACCACTAACATGATGTGGCAGCCAAACATTTTTCCACTCACCTTATACACACAAACATGGACAACAACAGTCACAATACTGAACAATGGGCCGGACCAAAACGGCGCCCAACATACCAGGCGACACCCCCGAGCGCCCACGCAGGCCCACGACCACCCACCCCAGATGCACACCGACAGCCACAGGCCGGGACAAGCAGGTCCCGATACGCCAGCCCCCATGCCACTAGATGGACTGCCCAACCCCTGCCACCCAACAAAGTTCAGAGTTGGAGTTAATAAGTGTTCACTTCTTCCTTCTTCCTTTTGAGCACTGTATACTGTCACTTTGTCACACTTTTGTCACTTTGTCATTTGTTTTGTTTTTTTTACTTTTTTGTTCGAAATAAAGTATCTATCTATCTATCTATCTATCTATCTATCTATCTATCAAGTTCTCCTACCCATACACACATCCTCCACCCCCCAGACATCTACCCACAAGTAACTGCTTCCATACACACACGTACCTCCACCCACCATCACACATACCCACCTACACCCACACACAACCCCACCTGCCCACTCAACACACACCCACTTCCGCATCCACTCATACACAAGCCCACACTCACACCCACTCTCACACACACATGCACACCCACACCCGCAGACCCCAGTGGATGGGGAGGGCGACCAAGGATGCAGGCACCCACCCCAGGCTGCCACCAGGGCCCCAGTGAAAACACGACCCCGCTGTGCAAGGATGCACTGGGGACAACACCCACCACTGGCACACACCCGACCCTGGCCTGGAGGGGGGGCGCCCCCTCCCCCAGCACCAGGGGCCCAGGGCCAGACCCAGACCCCCCCCCCCCCGAGGGGCGAGGCCAGCCGGCCGGGAGCCACAGCCCAACCCCCCCGGCCCATCCCACAGCCCCCCCAACCAAACCCCCCACCCCACCTCCAGGGCCAGACAGATGGCCACCTCGGAACAGGCCCCCCGGACACCCGCGGTCGGGGCACAGCCAGCCGCCAGAGGTGCCAAGGAGAGCGAGTCACCGCCCGCCACCCCTCAAATTATAGAATTAATAAGCGGGGACCAGAGAGAATTGAATTTCGCCAATTGATTATTTGAGGAGGCTGACAATCTTTCCAGGCTAATATAATCCAATAGTAAGTTATTATAATAAGTCATGCATAAGTTATTTCTTGATTTCCAATTCATGAGGATAGTTTTCTTTGCGATGCATAAGGCAGTGAGAACCATGTGTGACATCCTTGCATCTATATTTATTTCACTTAAATCACCTAATATGCAAAGTGTGGGTGAGGGTGGGACACTATACCCAAGCCATGCCGACAGGTCTTCACATGTCTTCTGCCAGAACTTTTGAACCGGTGCAAAGGACCACATAGCATGCATATAGCTATCTGGGACATTGCTGGTGCAGTGAGAGCAGATATTTCTGTGACTCAGGCCCATTTTGAACATCCTTTGTCCTGTGTAATGAATTCTATGTAGAACTTTATACTGTATAAGTTGTAAGTTAGAGTTTTTAGTCATCTTAAAAGTGTTTAAACATATTTGTGTTCAGAAACTTTCCTCCTTATTAATCGATAAGTCTGGCTCCCATTTTGATATTGGAAGAGATACGGACTCATCCAACTTTGATAATAGTCCATGTATTTTCGATATCAATTTTGGGGAACAGAGATTTAGAAACTCTGCCACCTTAACTGGTACTTCTAAATCTGTCTGATTAAGATTAAATATTGCTTTTATTATGGATTTAAGCTGTTGATATTCAAAATACTTTTTATCACCGATTTTGTATTGTGACACTAGATCCTGAAATTGGATAAAATTTCCACCTTGAATAAGATGTTCTAAGTTATTTATTCCCTTCTCTTGCCATAGTGGAAATTTTAATGTTCTCTTTTGTTGCAGGATATCAGGATTATTCCAAATGGGCATGAGTTTACAGGGGACAAGTGAAGACCCTGATATTTTTAAAAATTTCCACCAAGCCATCAGAGAGGAGCTGATATTAATACTTTTAAAGCAATCATGGCGTTTAATACAGGGACTTATAAAAGGTAAGTCAGAGATATTTAGCGACCCACAGAGAGCCTGTTCAGCATCTAACCATGGGTTTCCTAGTGGGGTTGATTTTGTCCATTTTGAAACAAACTGCAGTCTATTGGCTAAAAAGTAATTAAAAAAATTTGGTAAATCTAAGCCTCCACACTCTTTCGCTTTTTGGAGGGTTTTTAAACTATTCCGTGATGGTTTATCCTTCCATAAAAATGTACTTATATTTGAGTCTAGAGACTTAAACCAGGCCATTGATGGTTGGGTAGGGATCATTGAGAACAAATAATTGATTTTAGGAAGGACCATCATTTTAACGGTTGCGACTCTTCCCATTAATGATAAAGGTAGTGTCCTCCAGCGCGTAAGGTCGTCTTGTATTGTTTTTAAAAGGGGAATATGATTTAGTCGCAATAACTCTGAGAGCCTGGGGGAAATATCTAGTCCTAAATATTTAACATTTCCTGATTGTATTGGAATAGTAGATGTATTTGAGAAATTACAATTTATAGGTAAAACTATTGATTTTACCCAGTTAATAGAGTAGTCTGATAATGATGAAAATTTATCAATGAGCGCCACTGTCTGAAGAAGAGATCTTTGTGAGTTTTCAAGGAAAATCAATACATCATCAACATAAAGACTTATCTTGTGTTCCTTTTCTCCAGTTTGAATACCTCTGATATCAGCATTTTGTTGTATGGTTGCTGCTAATGGGTCAATGTGTCAAGGTCAATGGGGAGAAATCTGGGTTGCTCACCAATAACATGGGAGTACCACAAGGATCTATACTAGGGCCATAGTTGTTCACAATATACATCAACGACTTGCCCAATAGTTGCTTAGGTGCCAACTGCCAGATGTATGCTGATGACACCGTAATCTATCTGTATGCCAAAACGGCTAGCATGGCAGCTGAGCACCTGACCCAGGTTTTACAGAACATCTCTAAATGGCTTGTGTTGTCGCATTTAACCTTGAATGTCAAAAAAACTGTTGCTATGTGTATCTCTATTAGAAACAGGCCCATGAATGATGATTTTGATGTTAAAATTGGAAATGAGGTGCTTACTGAAGTGAATGAGGTCAAGTATTTAGGGATCATTCTAGACAGGAACCTGCGATTCGACAACCAGGTGCATTACATTTGTAAGAAGGTCAAACCCAATTTAAATTGCTTCCGTCTCATTAGAAGGGATTTGTCATTCAGAACTACTCATACATATATGCATGCGATGATTCTTTTACATCTGTCATACTGTATCACATCTTGGTCACAAACATCTCAAATTACACTAAAACCCATAACTGCAATATATAAACAGGCTATAAAAATCTTGGACCGCAAACCAATGCGGTGGCATCACTGTGGTATTTTAGTCAAGCACAATCTTTTTACTTTTGAAAATTTTATTATCTTCTGTAATATCAGACTGGTTTTTAAATGTCTATACAATCTTGTTTCACCTCCTTTTTCTGGTTTGGCGGCTAGACGCTCGAGCTCTAGCAGAGCATGCACACGAGCTTCCATCAATGGTGACTGCATTGTCACCATGTCTAGAACTTCATTTGGTCAGTCTGCTTTCTCATAAAAGGGGCAAACTTATGGAACTCTCTGCCAACTCACTTAAAATTGGAGACAAATGCCAACCTCTTCAACAGAGGCGTTAAAGATTGGCTAAAATCCCACCAGCAATGTGTGCATGTCTAGTCTGAATTGTTGTGATCATGGATCTCTTGCTCTATTTATAATTTGTAATGTATTTGTAATTTTAATTAGCTTATAAATTTTGTATGTACAGCCTAATTTATCACCTATATAAGCCACCTATGGACTGGTGTTGAGAATTAGCACTTGTGCTATATACACCTATGCAAAACATCTGGTCTCTCCTTGTGATTGTACTAATGTAATTTGTTATGTCCATATTAAATAAAGAAAGGAAAAAGTAAAGATGGTAAAAAGTGAGGGAGAGAGTGGACACCCCTGCCTAGTACCTCTCTGGAGATTAAAGCTTCGGGAAGTCTGATCATTTGTTCGGACAGACGCAGCTGGACACCTATATAGTGTTTTAATCCAGTTTATGAAAGATGAACCAAACCCGAACTTGTTTAACACCATAAAAAGAAATTTCCAGTTAACACGGGTCAAAGGCTTTCTCTGCATCCAGGGACAAGACTGTAGTTTCTACATTATTGATCTTGCAGTAGTCTATTAAATTAAATAGCCTGTGTGTATTATCAGCCGAGTGCCTACCCTTGATGAAACCTGTTTGATCTGGGTGTATAATAAACGGAATTATCCTTTCCAGTCTTTTGGCGAGAGCTTTGCAAATTATTTTAAGATCGACATTTATAAGTGAGATGGGACGGTAGCTGGATGGAAGCGTAGGTTCTTTTCCAGGTTTAAGGAGCAGGATAATACTAGCCAAATTTATATTTGGCGGAATTACATTATCTTCTTTAATTTGGTTCACCATTTTAAAAAAAAGTAGGTGCCATCACAGGCCAAAATTCTTTATAAAATTCTACTGGAAAACCATCTGGTCCCGGGGCTTTGTTGTTTGGGATGTGCTTAAGTGCCTCCTGGAGTTCAGACACCTGAAGAGGTGCATCCAGAGCTGCAATGTGTTCATTATTTAATTGTGGTAAGTTAATATCGTCCAAAAATATATTTATCTCTGAGTTAGCTGGGTTAACCTGAGATGAGTAGAGGTTTTCATAAAACTTTCTGAAGGAGTTATTTATTTCTTCAGGCTCATGGGTAATATTTCCAGTCATATCCTTGATAGAGTGGATAGTTGTTTTTTCTTTATTCAATCTAAGCTGGTTCGCAAGATATCGCCCCAATTTATTACTGTGTTCAAAGTTCTCAAGATGCAGTCTTTGTATTAGAAACTGTGCTCTTTTGTTTGTAATTTCTTTTAATTCCAGCTTTAATTTTCTCAGATCGTTAAGTGTCTGTTCCTGTGGGGAAACGGCACAGGTTGTCTCCAGTGATTTAATTTTCTGTTCTAAGTCCAGTACCAGTGCTTTTTCTTTTTTATTCTTATATGAACCGTAAGAGATTATTTTACCTCGCATGACCACTTTTGCTGCTTCCCAAAGAACAGCTGGGGATATTCCTGGCACATCATTATATTCCCACTCTTTATTAAAGTAGTTAATAAAGTCTTTGTCTTTCAGTAGTGATATATTAAATTTCCAGCTCCTAGTTTCCCTTGTAGCTTTCCTATTTACTAGTGTAAGAGATACTGGATGGTGATCACTAATAGCTTGATTTGAACATATTTCAGTGTCTGTGATGTCCCTCACAATAGAGTTACTGGCTAAAAAGAAATCTAGACGCGAATGTGAACTATAAACTGTTACAACTCGCCGTTCATTAGCGGCGCCAGCTGAGCGCACACCTGCACCTCGTCAGCGGCGGGGCATATAAGCTGCTCTGCCCTGAGCTTCGGCCTGAAGCCGTCTGTTCCCTTCGGCTACTTGCTTCAGAGGAACCCCCTCGCCAAACAGCAAGATCGCTCACGTAAGCAAACCTCTACTTGTGTTCCAGTCTTTCCCCTGTGCACAGGTGGACCTTTCCCGGCGGCGGACTCCGCCCCCGCATCACCACCTTGCTGCTGCTGTCAGGTGCATCGTCAGGTCTCTGTCTTCTGGACTCTCCCTTGAGTGCGCCTGCCACCTGCCCTGCCAAGTAACCCAACAAACCTCACATTACCTGTTGTACTGGTTTGGTGCCCGTCACCTTCTCCCTGTGCTCTCTCCCCAGGGTTGTCTGGCTGTACGGTTTCCTGCCTCCGTGCCTGACGCTGATGTCCGCCACCAGTACATCCACATTCCACAGACACACATCCATTCATCCTTGTTGTTGAATAAAGCTATGGAATTCACTCTGAGCCTGCGTGTGTGTCTCCTGAGCCGTGTGTTATGTCAGTACGGCTTCAGCAGAGCGGCTCGGCGGACAGCGGGCTCGCACGCCGATTTTCCACCCTCGAGGCTCGGGTGGATTTAATAGCTCATCAGCACCAAGTGATACTTAATCAATTGACCTTGATAACTGACCGGTTAGACCGTCTGGACCCCCCACAGCCGTTCCCCCCGGCTCGTCAGGGAGGTGCAGCTCCTGCTGCTTCAGCGGCCGCCCAGTCAGCCCCGGGTGCCCCAGCCCGACTCACACCCATTCCTACTCCCGCCTGCTTTAGCGGTAAGCTCGGTGGAGCGCGGGGATTCATCATGCAGTGTGAGTCGGTGTTTCTGCGCGTCCCCAGGGACTTTCCCTCAGACCATAGCCAAATTGGCTATATAGGTAATCTCCTGGAGGGTCGGGCACTCACCTGGGCTTATGCCGTAATGGCGAGGCCCGGTTATGCCTCCCTCACCTATGGCTGGTTCGTTAAACATTTTCTGGAAGTTTTTGATCACTCCCATATGGAGAGTGTCCTGACCGATCGTCTCCTCAGCCTTCAGCAGGGGAGCCGATCGGCCGCGGACTACGCCATTGACTTCCGGGTTACAGCGGAGGAGGTTGGCTGGGAGGAACGAGCCCTCTGCGGCATCTTCCTCCGCAGTTTAAACTCTGGTCTGAGGGATGAACTGGCTGGTCGGGATATCCCTGAAACACTGGCGGAGCTAATCTCACTTACAATCAGCTTGGACAACCGGTTGCGCGAGCGCGCCTTGGAGCGGAAGCTGCCTTCTCGCTCTCGGGGGGTCTCGTCACGCCGGCTTCAAGCTCACCCCCTGGCGTTACCGCCACCGGAGGTTCCCGAGGAGTCGGAGCCAATGGTGACGGGCCAGGCAAAGCTCCCTCTAGCGGAGAGACAACGCCGACGTGAGCTGGGTCTCTGCATGTATTGCGGGGACGACCAGCACACGGTGGAGCAATGCCCAGAGAAGCCAAACGGGGAGGTCCGCGAGTCACTGTAGGGGGCCTCGCGGATGCTAACCGGACAACTCCCCTCACTCATTTGTCGCTGCCCATCCGTTTCTGCCACAACATCACAGGGCATCTCACTCATGCACTGGTGGACTCAGGCGCGGAAGGCAGCTTTATTTCACAAAGCCTGGCAACCCGATTGGGCATCCGTTGCCAGCCCCTTAAAACTCCTCTCACCCTCATCAATCTCTCCCGTGCATCTCTGGGGAAAGTGACCCACCGGACAAACCCCGTCTCTGTCATCGTCTCTGGGAACCACCGGGAGGAGATCTCCTTCTACATCTTGCCTTCCTCAGTGTCTCCAGTGATCCTGGGTTATCCGTGGCTCCGTCTCCATAACCCCGTCCTGGATTGGAAGACCGGGAAGGTAACAGCCTGGAGTACCTTTTGTATGAGCACCTGCCTCCAATCCGCTGCCTGCTCGCCATCCTCTCCTCCCGTGGTCAAGGATGCCGCGCCCCCGGACCTCTCCTTGGTGCCCGTGGAGTTTCACGACCTGGGCGCAGTCTTCAGTAAGTCCAAGGCAATGTCCCTTCCTCCACACAGGCCTTACGACTGCGCCATAAACCTCCGCCAGGGGGCGCCTCTCCCTTCGCGACGTCTCTACAGCCTGTCAGCGCCGGAGAAGGAGGCCATGAACTCATACCTTAAGGAATCTCTCAGCGCAGGTATTATTCGCCCATCGTCATCGCCATTAGGTGCAGGGTTCTTCTTCGTGGGCAAGAAGGATGGCTCGCTTCGTCCGTGCATCGACTTCCGAGCCCTAAACGACATCACGGAGAAGGACCGTTACACCCTGCCCCTGATGGACACTGCCTTCCACTCCCTCCAGGGGGCGACCTGGTTTACCAAGCTGGATCTCCGCAGCGCGTACCACCTCGTCCGGATCCGGGAGGGAGACGAATGGAAAACAGCCTTCCGTACCCCGAACGGCCACTTTGAATACCTGGTCATGCCGTTCGGGTTAACCAACGCTCCAGCCGTCTTTCAGCGCCTGATAAACGACGTTCTCTGGGATTTCATTGGCCTGTTTGTGTTCGTCTACCTGGATGACATTCTCATCTTCTCCAAGTCCAGGGATGAGCACCAGGTGCATGTGAGACGGGTCCAGCAGAGGTTACTGGAGAATCGGTTGTACGTGAAGGCGGAGAAGTGCCAATTCTATGCCAAGAAGACGTCATTTCTCGGGTTTGTCATCTCCCATGACCAGGTGCTCCCAGACCCAGCTAAGATTAAAGCGGTGGTAGATTGGCCGACTCCCACATCTAGAAAGCAGGTGCAACAATTCGTCGGCTTTGCCAACTTCTACCGCCGCTTTGTGCCCAACTTTGGAGCCATCGTCGGCGCTCTGACCCGTCTCACCTCCCCTAAAACCCGGTTCCAGTGGACTGAAGAGGCCACGGCGGCCTTCCAGGTGCTGAAGGCGGAGTTTTCATCCTCCCGGGTCCTCAGCCAGGTCGATCCCTCTTTGCAGTGCATCGTGGAGGTCGACGCCTTGGATGCGGGGGTGGGGGCGGTGCTGTCTCAGCGGTCGCCTGCTGATGGGGTCAAACGGCCTTGCGCCTTCTTCTCCCGGCGCTTGTCCCCGGCGGAGCGCAACTACGACGTGGGGGACAGGGAGCTTCTTGCCATCAAGCTCGCGCTCCAAGAGTGGCGTCACTGGCTGGAGGGGGCCGCCCTGCCCTTCGTGGTGTTAACGGATCACAAAAATCTGGAATATTTAAGAACTGCCAAGCGTCTGAACGCCCACCAGGCCCGTTGGTCCCTGTTTTTTGCTAGATTCCGTTTCACCATCACATTCAGACCGGGCTCCAAAAACGGACTCCCTGACGCCCTCTCCAGGCAATTCGCCCCTGAAGACTCGGGGGACGCTGTTCATACCATCCTGCCCAGGTCGTGCATCATGGGAGCCATTACCTGGGAGATCGAGGATAAGGTCCGGAAGGCGCAGGAATCAGAACCGGATCCGGGCGGCGGACCGGAGGGGAGGCTCTACGTCCCGTCCTCCGTTCGGGGGGAGGTCATCCATTGGCTTCACACGTCCAAGCTAGCCTGCCATTCTGGGACCTCCCGAATGATTGACCTGCTCCAACGCTCCTTTTGGTGGCCGGGATTGCGCAAGGACGCAGCCCGCTACGCCCGGGCCTGCCCCATCTGTGCCACCAGTAAGACCGGCAACTCTCCCCCTGTGGGTTTGCTCCAGCCCCTGCCCGTCCCTGGTAGGCCCTGGTCGCACATCGGATTGGACTTCGTCACTGGTCTCCCCATCTCTAACAACTTCGACACAGTCCTGACCATCGTCGACCGTTTCTCCAAGGCTGCCCATTTCGTGCCATTACGGGGGCTACCCTCTGCCTTGGAGACGGCAGATCTTCTCGTCCAACACGTGGTCAGGCTGCATGGGATACCAGCTGACGTGGTTTCCGACTGGGGTCCCCAATTCACCTCGGACGTCTGGCGGAGTTTCTGCAGGACACTAGGAGCCCAGGTAAGCCTCTCCTCCGGCCATCACCCCCAATCTAACGGGCAGTTTGAACGGACCAACCAGGAGCTGGAGGCTGCTCTCCGCTGCGTCACCGCCTCGAAGCCTGCGTCATGGAGCAAACACCTTGCCTGGGTAGAATACGCTCACAACACCGCTCGCTCCTCAGCCACAGGGATGTCCCCTTTCAAGGTGTCCCTGGGTTACGACCCCCCTTTGTTTCCCTCGCTGGAGAATGAGTCGGCAGTCCCCACGGTTCAGGCTCACCTCAGGCGGTGTCGCTCCATCTGGACAGCCGCGTGCAATGCGCTTTTACGCACGGCGGAGCGCAATAAGGCCACGGCGGATCGGCGTAGAAGACCTGCTCCTGCCTATCAGGTGGGCCAACCGGTCTGGATATCCACGCAGGATGTGAACCTGAAGGGTGAGAGGAGGAAGTTGGCTAAACGCTTCATGGGTCCATTCCCCGTCACAAAGATAATCAACCCGGTGGCAGTGCGTGTTGCTACTCCCCCCTCCCTCCGCATCCATCCCACCTTCCACGTCTCCAAGGTGAAACCGGTGGTGTCTGATCCCATCTGCCCTCCTCCTGCTGCGCCGCCCGCGCCTCGGATGATTGATGGCCATCTGGCCTGGACTGTCTTGACCATCTTGGACTCCCGACGCCGGGGTCGCGGGCTACAGTATTTGGTGGACTGGGAGGGCTATGGTCCAGAATGGAGGCAATGGGTTCGTTCCTCGTTCGTGTTGGATCGCTCTCTCATCACCGAGTTTCACCGGAAGTACCCCAATAAACCATCGCCAGGAGGCGCTGCTAGAGGGGGGAGTACTGTTACAACTCGCCGCTCATTAGCGGCGCCAGCTGAGCGCACACCTGCACCTCGTCAGCGGCGGGGCATATAAGCTGCTCTGCCCTGAGCTTCGGCCTGAAGCCGTCTGTTCCCTTCGGCTACTTGCTTCAGAGGAACCCCCTCGCCAAACAGCAAGATCGCTCACGTAAGCAAACCTCTACTTGTGTTCCAGTCTTTCCCCTGTGCACAGGTGGACCTCTCCCGGCGGCGGACTCCGCCCCCGCATCACCACCTCGCTGCTGCTGTCAGGTGCATCGTCAGGTCTCTGTCTTCTGGACTCTCCCTTGAGCGTGCCTGCCACCTGCCCTGCCAAGTAACCCAACAAACCTCACATTACCTGTTGTACTGGTTTGGTGCTCGTCACCTTCTCCCTGTGCTCTCTCCCCAGGGTTGTCTGGCTGTACGGGTTCCTGCCTCGGTGCCTGACGCTGACGTCCGCCACCAGTACATCCACATTCCACAGACACGCATCCATTCAACCTTGTTGTTGAATAAAGCTATAGAATTCACTCTGAGCCTGCGTGTGTGTCTCCTGAGCCGTGCGTTATGTCATAAACTGATGAAAAAAAGTGTATTCCTGAAGAGTTGGGTGAAGAGAACGCCATTCATCGCAAAGACCAAAATCATTCATGTACTGTTTGAGAGTGTCAGTAGCCTGCCATTTTCGGTAATTCCCCGATGTAATGAGCCTGTCAATTGCAGGGTTTAATACCAGGTTGAAGTTCCCTCCTATTATAAGTGTAGTATCCAAGTGCTCAGAAAGAGAAGTGAAAAAAGTGTGACAATAGGATGGGTCGTCAACATTTGGGCCATGAACGCTTGCAATACATAGATCCAAATTTTGGACTGAGATTTTTAGTATTATAAATCTACCTTCCGGATCTATTATGGTGTTATTCACAACAAAGTGTATTCTTCTGTTTACCAGTATAGCTACCCCCCTTTGTTTAGAATTAAAGCCGGCAGAGTACATGTGGGAGGTGAGCGCATCTACAGACGACTTAGAGACATGTGTCTCCTGCAATAAGACAAAATCTGCCTGTAGCTCGTTCAGTTGATTAAAAACTAGCCTCTTCTCCCTGGTTCCAATTCCATGTATGTTCCACATGACAAACTTAAATGTGGACATGTTTTCACTAACTGGTTGTGTACTAAAGACTAACTAAATGTGCCCATGTGATTATATGTCTGTAATGTACGCATATATGTGTATATATATGTTGTGTGTAAAGTATACACCTACACATACTGTATATAATTGGGTGTGCGCGCATGATGTCTCTGTGCCATTTGCCTGTAATTGCAAGCAAATGGCGTGCATGTATTTCAAGTTATTTCCTATAAACCAGAAGTATGAGAAAAAACAGACATAAAGGTTAGTAAGTGGTGAAAAAATGCAGATAACATACAACAATGACCTAAAAACTTCAAAAAAATTAACTACAACAGACAAACAAACAACAGCCTCAACAACAAAGAAATAAACATATTGACAAATGTTAACAAATTAAACTGAGATTGAGTAAGAGACCTGTGCACAATCACTCTTTTTCCACCTGTAGCCAAAAAAATAAATAAATAAATAAAAATAACTCAACAAAAAACAAAATAGGCTCTAGAATAACCAGGGAGTTATAGTTTCATCCATAAACAGCTTGCCATCTATATATAGTCTATCCACAGAAACAATAGCTCGTTTACCTTCTTGGATGTTTTGTTTCCTAATGGGAAAAAGCTTCCTTCTCCTTTCCAAGATTTCCTGTGGAAATTGATCATTTAGACCATAACTGGTGTTTTTAAGCTGCCTGCCCTGCCTCTGTACCAAAATTTTTTGCTTAAAATGCTCATATTTGGCAACAATAGGTCTGGGACGTTTATTCTGGGACTTTTTTGCCCAATTCGGTGGACACGGTGAAAGGTAATTGAATTTGTGACTTCGAGGGATAGTTTTAGTTGTGATGAGATAAATTCATGGACCAGCTGTTCTGGATTTTCATTATTTTTTTCAACAATTCTGGAAAAAATGAGGTTATCTCTCATGCTGCGTGACTGCAAACTGAGAATTGTTTCCTTCATTTTCCAGTTTTCTCCCTCAGTAACGCCAAGCCATGTGGTTAGTGTGTTTACTGACTTTTTCAGGCTGTTATTTTCCTCTAGGAGAGAGACGAGCTGTGCTTGACTGAACTCTAAGCTCTCCCGCAAATTCTGGAACTCTTGATGAAGGAGCTCAACCAGCGCCAGCCTACCATCCATGCTGGTAAGTTTATTCTCAATAGAGAAAAGGATGTCACTAACCTCGGTGCCCTGCTGTAATTTCTCGGGCGTTATTTTTGGCGAATCTGCAGGTCTCGGTCGTTTAGACTGAGAAGCAGCGGCGGAACACACACTCGCCTGCTCTATTACACAGCAACGGTAGTAGAACTCGTCGATATAGTTCTCTAGTTCCTCCAGCTCTGTACGAAAAAAAGAAAGACAGACACAGAAAATTAGTTAATGAATTAATTACAAAAAAAAAAAAATACCTGTGGAAAAGTTTGTTTTTAAGCTCGGTCGACAGCAGTTGCCGTTTGGATTATTGCGCAAATTGTCTCGAGACATCTCGTGATCACAGCATCAACCCGCTCTGACTAACCCTCTATTCTAAGGGCCTATAGGAGACAGATATCTAGGGACAATTTAGAACAACCAATTAACCTAACATGCATGTCTTTGGATTGTGGGAGGAAACCGAAGCCCCCGGAGTAAACCCACGCAGCACAGGGAGAACATGCAAACTCCAAACAGAAAGGTTCCTACCCCTGCCAGCCTGGGGATTCGAACCCGGAACCTTCTAGCTGTTAGGCACCAGTGCTAACCATTGCATCACCGTGCTGCCCAAAAATCTCCACTGCACATTTATCTTGCACATTTATTGTAATAAAGATTATTGTTTTCACTTCCTTTATTGTTTCCGTCCGTGTCTGCTTTTGGGTCATATGCCTAGAACCTGAACACAGACAAAGGACAAAAACAGGGGCAGGGGAACACAGAGACCACGCTAATGACACTAAGGACAAACAGAGGATGACATAACATACTGGGGAGACACTGATGGCAATAACTGTAATAATAATAATACACAGGAGGCAAATAATAATAATAATCAAAGTGGGGAAAACACAAAGACATCAAAATAATACTAATAAGACTAATAAACAGGATGACTAGGAACAAAATAACGACAAAGACAAGAATATTGATTAAACCAAAACATAGCAGTGATCAAGAAAATAATAACCAAACACAGAGACAATAATTGCAAATAGCATTCATAAATAATCACAAGGAGAAATAAAATAACAGATCATGTCCAGACCGATGACAGAGGGTTGGTGCTGGGCGAGGTGAGGTGCATAACTGAGCCAGACAGCATCTAACCGATGGCACAGGCTCCTGTGAGGCCAAGACCAGGGGACACTTAATCGTCGACACAGGCCACGGCACAGATGGTGATCTCTTCTCCAGCCCATGGAATGGCTGCGAGGCTGGTGAGGCTGGCATCGGAACTGGTGAATGGGAGCGTGTAGAGGGAGACACCGGAGGATGCTTCATCATCGGCGCAGGCTGTGACGCAGATGGTAAGTCTCCCACCATATGCTGGTACATATGCTGCAGGGTCGATACCGAAATTAAAAGTCCAACCAGCTCCGGGTAGCACCGCAGGCTGGGGGTAGTGTCTAACACCTTGGCTGCGACGTTCAAAAAACTCAGGCCGGCCTCAGGCGTATGGGAGGAGTGGGCGAGCGACATGAGGTCCTCAATAGTCTCTGCCACCCATACCTCATCAGCATCCAGCCCTAACCCCCAGAAGTCCATACCTGCTGGGTCCTGTGTATGTTGAGTCATTTTGTTAACATGTGCTGCTTGGAAGGCAGATGAAGTTTTCATGATGGACCCAGGGCACAGGTAGGGCTTTGATGCAAACAATCATTTATTAACTAAAAACTCAAAAGAACAAACAAAAGGCTCAGCACGAGCACTGGAAAAAACTATAGAAGGTAACAAAACTCACAGAGGAACACTGATAAACACAGGGAGCTAAGCTGGAGCAAACGGCAGCAAATGATATTAACTCAACAATCAACAGTGACCCAGCAAACAACTGAAAACAAAAGGTAACATATATAGGGAGGAAACTAATCAGGGGAACACGGGACATCTGGGATGACAATCAGGAACTAAACAGGAGCACACATGAGGGAAGGTGTCTACAGGTACTGAAAACATGAGGAGCTGGAAACAATGGGTAAAGCAATGTACACACAAGACCAAAAAACCAGACAAAGGACAAAAACAGGGGCAGGAAAACAGAGAGACTACAATAATGATACGAAGGACAAACAGAGGATGACATAACATACTGGGGAGACACTGACGGCAATAACTATAATAATAATACACAGGAGGCAAATAATAATAATTGAAACAGGGAAAACACAAAGACATCATAATGATACTAATTAGACTAATAAACAGGATGACTAGGAATAAAGCAAAGACTAAGACAAGAATATTGATTAAACCAAAACATAGCAGTGATCAAGATAATAATAATCAAACACAGGAGACAATAATTGCAAATAATATTCATAAATCATCACAGGGAGAGATGCAGTTGACCCCAAGCTCCAAGATCAGCAGGCAGGCTTCTGCAAGAACAGATTCTGTGCTGACTTGATCGCCAACCTACACATCATTGTGGAGCAATCGCTGGAGTGGAACTCACCGCTCTATGTCAACTTCATAGACTACAAGAAGGCCTTCGACAGTGTGGACCATGCGACGCTGTGGAAGTTGCTGAGGCATTGTGGCGTTCCCAAGAAGATCATCTCCCTCATCCAATGAATCTACCAGGACATGAGCTGCAAGGTAGCACACACTCACCAGCTGTCAGAGAGCTTGGAGATGAAGACTGGAGTCCACCTGGGGTGCTTGCTGTCGCCGTTCCTCTTCCCCTTGGTCATCGATTACATCATGAAGATCACGACAACAGGCAGAAAACGCGATACAGTGGACACTCTGACCCCGACTTTGCTGATGACCTGGCGCTCCTGTCACATAACCACAGCCAGATGCAGGACAAGACTATTCGCCTGGAAACTACATCAGCTGGGAAAGGACTCCGGAACAATAAAAAGACCGAGCTGATGAAAATCAACACCACTGCCAACACACCAGTGACAGTTGGAGGAGAGTCCATCAGAGAGGTGAAGTCCTTTGTCTACCTGGGAAGTGTGGTGGATTGACAGGGGGGCACAGACCAAGACGTCACAGCCAGGATTGGCAAGGCAAGAGCAGCTTTTGTCATACTCAGAATCAGAATCAGAATCAGAATCAGATTTATTGCCATTGTTCATGTAGTACACAAACTAGGAATTTGTCTCGGTGCCATGCTGCAACATTAAAAACATGAAGAGATAAAGAGATAAACTAAAAAAACTAAAAGACTAAAAACATGCAATAAGTGTAGAATAATAAGTAATAATAATAATAATAATAATGAGTAATACTAGTCAAGGCAGATTTAAATAAATTAGCAAGTAGCAGATAATATGGGGTACCGCAGTGCAGTCAATAATGCAACAGAAAAACAGTGATGAACGACATGAGCTGCTGTATATAGTGCACAAGAGTCAATAAGTCACTTAATGTTCAGCAGTCTGATGGCAGAGGGAAAAAAGCTGTTCATGCGCCGGGAGGTTTTAGTCTGAATGGACCGAAGTCTTCTACCTGAGGGGAGGGGGGCAAACAGTACGTGACCAGGGTGTGAAGGATCGGCTATGATCCGGCCTGCACGCCTCCGGGTCCTGGAGATGTACAGGTCCTGGAGAGATGGGAGCTTGCAGCCGATCACCTTCTCAGCAGTGCGCACGACACGCTGCAGTCTTAGTCTGTCCCTGGCAGTGGCTCCTGCGTACCACACGGTTATGGAGGAGGTGAGGATGGACTCGATGATGGCCGTGTAGAACTGCACTAACATCTTGGTGGGTAGCTTGAGCTTCCTCAGCTGCCGCAGAAAGAACATCCTCTGCTGGGCCTTTTTGATGAGGGAGCTGATGGTTGGCTCCCATTTGAGGTCCCAGGTGATGGTGGTGCCCAAGAAGCGGAAGGAATCTGCAATGGTGATGGGAGAGCCTGTGATGGTGAGGGGGGGCAGGGGGGTTGTGACTTTCCTGAAGTCCACAATCATCTCCGCTGTCTTCAGAGCGTTCAGCTGCAGGTTGTTGTGGCTGCACCAGGACACCAGCTGGGCCACCTCTTTCCTGTAGACGGACTCGTCGCCGTTGGAGATGAGCCCGATGAGGGTGGTGTCGTCCGCAAACTTGATCAGCTTAACAGACTGGTGGGAGGAGGTGCAGGAGTTGGTATAAAGGGAGAAGAGTAGGGGGGAAAGTACACAGCCCTGGGGTGATCCGATGCTGATGCTAACAGAGTCTGAGACAGACTTCCCCAGCCACACATGCTGCCTCCGGTCCGTCAGGAAGTCGGTGATCCACCTGCAGAGGGAGTCAGGCACGCCGAGCAGGGACAGCTTGTCCTGGAGCAGAGTGGGGCGGATGGTGTTGAATGCAGAGCTGAAGTCCACAAACAGGATCCTGGCGTAGGTTCCCGGGGAGTCCAGGTGCTGCAGGATGGAGTGGAGGGCCAGGTTGACTGCGTCGTCCACAGACCTGTTGGCACGGTAGGCAAACTGCAGCGGGTCCAGGAGGGGAGTGGTGATGGACTTGAGGTGAGACAGGACCAGGCGCTCAAAGGACTTCATGACTACAGAGGTGAGCGCTACAGGTCTGTAGTCGTTAAGTCCAGTAATCCGTGGCTTCTTGGGGACAGGGATGATGGTGGAGGATTTGAGGCAGGTCGGCACGTGGCACAGCTTAAGGGAGGTGTTAAAAATGTCTGTGAAGACAGGAGCCAGCTCTTTCGCACAGTGTCTCAGGGTGGAGGGAGACACACCGTCCGGCCCGGGGGCCTTGCGCGGGTTCAGTCTGGAGAATTGTCTGTGCACGTCCTGCTCACTGATGACAAGGGCAGGGGGGGAGGAGGAGGCGGGGGGGACCGCTTTTGATGAATTAGGGGCCGAGGAGGCAGTGGAGCTGGGTGGAGTGGGGGAGTTGGACACAGCTGACGAGGTGTCAAAACGGGTGTAATGTTGGGACAGTTTTTGACAAAGGGCTTTGTCATACTGACATTTAGAAGCCTGAGGCTGATAGTTGGTGATTTGCCTCAGTCCTCTCCACACAGAAGCCGAGTCATTAGCAGTGAACTGCTGCTGGAGTCTCTCAGAATACACAGATTTAGCTCTCCTCAGCTCTCTGTTAAACCGATATTTAACCTCCCTGTAGCAGTCTCTGTCTCCACTTTTCAACGCTGCTTCCTTCTCCTTCCTGATCTGTCTGAGCTTGGCAGTGAACCAGGGCTTATCATTAGAGTACCTCACCCTGCTGCGCGATGGGAGAATGCTCTCCTCACAGAAGTTGATATATGAGTTCACAGTGTCCGTGTACTCATTAAGATCATGTGTGGCTCCTTTAAACATGCCCCAGTCAGTTATTTCCATGCATGTGTTCAGTTTCTCTCCAGCTTCACTGGTCAATTTCTTCGTGGTGGTCACAACAGGTTTAGTGAGCTTCAATCTCTGTCTGTATGTGGGAATGAGGTGGACCATCACGTGATCAGATAATCCAAGCGCAGCGCGGGGAACAGCGCGATATGCGTCTTTCACTGTGGTGTAACAGTGATCCAGCGTGTTATTTCCTCTGGTTGGACATTTAATAAACTGTCTGTATCGGGGGAGCTCGTGACTCAGATTGCTCTGGTTAAAGTCGCCCACCACAATAACCAGGGAGTCTGGAAAATTCCGCTCCGCATGTAGGACGTGATCTGCGAGCGCGCGCTGGGCCTCGCGCGTGTCCGCGTCGGGAGGGGTGTACACAGCGATCAAAACAAATGATGCGAACTCCCGCGGGGAATAAAATGGCTTGAAGTTAACAGAGAGAAATTCTAGATCGGGAGAACAGTGTTGTGAAACCACCGTTACATCAGAGCACCAGCTGCTGTTAATATAGAAGCACACTCCTCCTCCAATAGACTTACCGGAGAGCTCTGTGACGCGATCAGCACGAAACAGCTGAAATCCCTCGAGGCTGATCGCGCTGTCCGGTATGTTCCCTTTAAGCCAGGTCTCAGAGAAACAGATTACAGACGAGGAAGTGAGGTCCTTAAATCGCATCAGCAGTCTTAATTCTTCTACCTTGTTCAAGAGAGAATTGGCATTGGATAAAAATATGCCAGGCAAGGCTGTTCGCGTGCCTCTCCTTCGCAGCCGAGCGAGAATCCCCCCTCGCTTTCCTCTTTTTCGCCGTCTTACTCTTTGAGCCAAACAATGAATCAGATCGGCGGCAGGAGCTAAAAAAACTGGGAGAAGGTCCATGGGAGTAAGAGTCCTGATATTTAATAACTCTTCACGAGTATAAGAGCTAGCAGACACACAATCGACGAACAAAAACAAACAAATTAGACAAATTAAAGGGCAGCGAAGCACCATGTCGACCACTGTGGGCGCCATCTTGGAGCAAAAAAAAAAAATACTGAAGAATATCTGGACATCAAAAGAGATCTGCACGAGAACAAAACTTTGCATCTTCAACTTTAACATCAAGTCTGTTCTACTTTACGGATGTGAGACCTGGAGGACAACAAAGATGATGTAGCAGAAGATCCAGACTTTCTTTAACACATGCCTGAGGTGCATCTTTAACATCAGGTGGCCAGAGAAGATCAGGAATGAAGACCTGTGGGAGCAAGTGGGACAGAAACCAGTGGCAGAACAGATTCTGTGGAGGAAGTGGGAATGGATTGGACACACCCTCAGGAAACCAGTATCCAGCATCACACACCAAGCCCTGACCTGGAACCCACAGGGGAAGGCAAAGATTGGCCACCCTCGAAACAGCTGGAGACGAGACACTGAGGCGGAGCTGAAACAGCAGGGAATCAACTGGAGTGGAGAGAGCAACCCAGAACCAAGTACAATGGCGAGGGGTCATCGATGGCCTATGCTCCATGGCGAGCTATGAATTCTGGGCATGATCTTGGGATCATGCCCAGATTTATAACAGTTTTATTGATACTATATGGTTCAAGTTTTCTCATTGCATTAGCTTTAGTTACATTACCTCCATCTGACATACAGTAATTGGAAAACTTTTTCAAGGCTATTCAGATTTTTGAGGAACAAACTGAAGCCACTTGTGACTGTTATCTCCTAAATTTGTGGAGGTTATTTCTCATACATTTTTTTTTAGCTATTTTTCAAAAATGTACAAATTTTTTGATCAGTGTTGAATATCTTTAGGTTTAGGTTAATTGACATCAACTGGAGATTCTCAATTGTCCTTAGGTATGAATGTGAGAGTGAATGGTTGTTTGTCTCTCTGCTTTGGCCCTGCGATGGACTGGCAAAGGGGGAAGGGGGGTAGGGGGTTTGAGCGCCTGTAAGCACAGGATTTTTTAAAACTAAAAGAAGATAAGGAGGACTTTCATACAAAAGTCACAGAGATTTTTGTCCAGAGGGATAGGTGAATTTACTTCATTTACAAGTAAAGGTAAGAATGTGCATGCATAGTTGTAAATACTTGAATTTGTGATAAATGACGGTAAACTGTAGCGCTGCAAAACACAGCGAGATGTTCTCTGAGCCTCTATAATTTTAATGTTTTTCCTTTGCCTAAAACAAAGTATAATGAATCCCCCCTCCAAAAAAAACAACTTGTTTATAAAACAACTTACAGTATCTCACAAATGTGAGTACACCCCTCACATTTTTGTAAATATTTTATTATATCTTTTCATGGGACAACACTGAAGATATGACACTTCACTCTATAACACAGGTGTCAAACTCATTCCATGGAGGGCCAAGACCCTGCAGGTTTTACCTCCACCCAGTGTCTTCAACAGGTGATTTCTCTGAATTTCTTCCTACTGATTGCTGATCAGTGAAAACACCTGCTGAAGAGACTGGGTGGAAGTAAAACCTGCAGGGTCTTGGCCCTCCATGGAATGAGTTTGACACCCCTGCTCTATAAAAGCAAGAAATCTCTGTGTGTGTGTGTGTGTCTGTCACGTTCATAGGACATCATAGGACGGCCTATGATCTCTGCCTGAACATCATAGGACGTCCTATGAACTCAGGCATCATAGGACACATAGACAAATGTGTCTTTATGATGTCATATAGACCATGTGTCTTTGAACTCAGGCATCATAGGACACATAGACAAATGTGTCTTTATGATGTCATATAGACCATGAACTCAGGCATTATAGGACGACTGAAAGAGGAGCCAAGTAAAAGTGCTATAACTGCGGTGGTGAACATAGCTCTGCATATCGAGGTTGTGAAGCCAGTAAAAGAGCAGCAGAAATTAAGCAGATAAACAACACACCTATCCCTCAACCAGTGGTCTCAACTTGAAACCCGCCGAGGACACAGTCCAAGGACGGATAATTTTTTCACACATAGGGAGTTGTTCAGAACTCCTTATAAGAACTCCTGATACAAAGATATACAGTGATGATATAGAGTGAAGTACATGGTGGTAATGCACCTGTAAGCTGGTTGCCAACCGCCAATCAAATCAAGAAGAAGAAGAAGAAGAAGACCCACCAGATGGAGACCAATAGAATGACAACAACTACTGCACGTCAGAAAAGATGCCATGAAGATGAAACACCTGAGGTTCCAGCAGTACAGCACACCCGTCTGAGACAGGAGGACACCCTTTACCAGCATAGGGTATGGCAGACTTTAAAGCACATTTCTAGGACATCATAGGACGGCCTATGATCTCTGCTTCATCATCATAGCGCATCCTATGAACTCAGGCATCATAGGACGACTCGCCATGCCTACATTACGGCAAATGTGTAACCTTGACGAATGCCAGTCTACACTACAAATGTGTAAAATGCCAAGCAAAGCGCTGATTTTCTACGGGTGCTCTGGTTTCTTGGTTTCTACGGGCATGCACGGGCCTTCCTGAACAGGGTCGAAAGCCACTTTTTCAAGATAGTGCCCATGAACTGGAATTATGACGCACCTATCCCTCAACCAGTGATCTGAACGAAGAAGACCCACCAGATGGAGAGCAACAGAATGAGGAGAACTGCTGCACGTCAGAAAGGATACCGTGAAGATGAAACACCTCAGGTTCCACCAGTATGCCGTAGGCATGACTGTGAACAACACAGCCATCTGAGACAGGAGGAGACCCTTCAGTGGTCTGAATGAAGAAGAAGACCCATCAGATGATGTCTATATGACAGCACATAGACAGAGCACATGACTCCCTACAAGACATATACTACTGTATATAGACACAGGTAAGCAACATAACACAGAACAGTGACAGGCAAGAGAAGAAGTAACAAGCAGGGGCAAACAGCCCCAGATGGCAGGGCATATTTTGTGTGATTTTTATGTTTTGCTGCATACAAAAGCCATCACATGTGATTGCCACTTAGTGCTGTGTTGCTATACCAACTGTCCTGTAACTGGCAAGAATTCTGATCCAATGCATCCCCTCTACGGGCATGCACGGGTTTCTACGGGTATGCACAGGTATGCACTAGTTGATACAATGTAAAGTAGTCAGTGTACAGCTTGTATAACAGTGTAAATTTGCTGTCCCCTCAAAATAACTCACACAGCCATTAATGTCTAAACCACTGGCAACAAAAGTGAGTACACCCCTAAGTGAAAATGTCCAAATTGTGCCCAATTAGCCATTTTCCCTCCCCAGTGTCATGTGACGCATTAGTGTTCCAAGGTCTCAAGTGTGACTGAGGAGCAGGTGTGTTAAATTTGGTGTTGTCGCTTTCATACTCTCTCATACTGGTCACTGGAAGTTCAACATGGCACCTCATGGCAAAGAACTCTCTGAGGATCTGAAAAAAAAAGAATTGTTGCTCTACATAAAGATGGCCTAGGCTATAAGAAGATTGCCAACACCGTGAAACTGAGCTGCAGCATGATGGCTAAGACAATACAGCAGTTTAACAGGACAGGTTCCACTCAGAACAGGCCTCGCCATGGTTGACCAAAGAAGTTGCGTGCATGTGCTCAGCATCATATCCAGAGGTTGTCTTTTGAAAATAGACATATGAGTGCTGCCAACATTGCTGCAGAGGTTGAAGGGGTGGGGGGGTCTGCCTGTCAGTGCTCAGACCATACACCGCACACTGCATCAAATTGGTATGCATGGCTGTCATCCCAGAAGGAAGCCCCTTTTAAAGATTATGCACAAGAAAGCCCACAAACAGTTTGCTGAAGACAAGCAGACTATGAACATGGATTACTGGAACCATGTCCTGTGGTCTGATGAGACCAACATAAACTTATTTGGTTCAGATGGTGTCAAGCGTGTGTGGCGGCAACCAGGTGAGGAGTACAAAGCCAAGTGTGTCTTGCCTACAGTCAAGCATGGTGGTGAGAGTGTCATGGTTTGGGGCTGCATGAGTGCTGCCGGCACTGGGGAGCTCCAGTTCACTGAGGGAACCATGAATGCCAACATGTACTGTGACATACTGAAGCAGAGCATGATCCCCTTCCTTCGGAAACTGGGCTGCAAGGCAGTGTTCCGATATGATAACGACCCGAAACACACCTCCAAGACGACCACTGCCTTGCTAAAGAAACTGAGGGTAAAGGTGATGGACTGGCCAAGCATGTCCCCAGACCTAAACTCTATTGAGCATCTGTGGGGCATGCTCAAACAGAACGTGGAGGAGCACAAGGTCTCTAATATCCTCCAGCTCCGTGATGTCGTCATGGAGGAGTGGAAGAGGATTCCAGTGGCAACCTGTGAAGCTCTAGTGGACTCCATGTCCAAGAAAGTTAAGGCAATGCTGGAAAATAATGATTGCCACACAAAATATTGACACTTTGGGCAAACTTTGGACATTTCCACTTAGGGTGTACTCACTTTTGTTGCCAGCGGTTTAGACATTAATGGCTGTGTTTTGAGTTATTTTGAGGGGACAGCAAATTTACACTGTTATACAAGCTGTACACTGACTACATTGTATCAAAGTGTCATATCTTCAGTGTTGTCCCATGAAAAGATATAATAAAATATTTACAAAAATGTGAGGGGTGTACTCACTTTTGTGAGATACTGTAATTTATTATACTTGTGTAACCAAGGGTGTTTGCACTTTGTCTATATGCAGGAGAGTTATAAAATGAAAACACGGACTTTTATTACTTCCTTTTCTGTGTATTCCATTTAGAGGAAATTCAATAAAACACCTTATACTTATTTTGATCAAATTATTTATAAAATCAGATTTTAAAAATCTAACAATCAGATTATAAAACCATACAAGCTTTCAACTGCATGTTGAATTTAAGTTTAATCTATCCATCTTATTCCTGAGGGTGCTGCTGTAGAAACGATTATGGGGGCAGCTTCTGGTTTGGGCTGAAGTAGTGTTATATCAGTCAGCAACAGTGGCGTATGGGGCATTTAAAATAGCATTTTAAAAAGTTTTTCAAGTACGTTTTAATGTACGTATAGTCCACTGTAGTGTCAATCCCTTTGACTCAAATCTATAAAATCACTCTTCACTTTAAAGAAATTGTTTCACCCAAAAGTCTGGTCAAGAATTGTTTCCCTTGTGGAGTGTGTAAATGACGAGGCAGATTTGTCTCAGGCAGTTTATTACACATCTCACACATGAGCATAGTAGAAAGAGGACATCTCAGACAGAACTCTTCTCTTAAATACTCAGGTCTTTCTTCATATCAAAGGTCACATTGCATTCACATCAAAGGTCACATTGCATGCACTTCCTTAATCCCTTAACATCCCCCTCGCAGTCTCTGGCACACAAAGGATCCTCCTAGCAGTCTCTGACACACAAAAGCTTACACTTTCACAACTTCCTGTTATCTCCAAGGAAACTCTGCTCTTTGTTCTTATCTAAGATGCTACACATTATGTTTCCCCATGGGCGGCCACACCACCCCCCCAAGCATATTGGATCGAACAAAAGAATAACAGTCCGTATGCTGTGACAGAATCATTAAACATCAATCCACATGCTGCTTGGGCTTCAGTCTTCTCCCGTATCTGCTGTAACCAGGATTCACCGCCTCCGCGGCACTGTCATGCTGGGGAGCTGCTGTTTGGGGGTGAAAACCTTTTGTCTGTCCCTGCGGGTGTTCTGGGGAAATTTTACTCTGGGAAGCTCCCCGTGGGGGTCTTCCACGCCGAGGGGCCCTCGCCAACAGCACTTGCTCGTCCGCCACCACAAAAGCGGGTTTGAGTCTGTTAATGCCAACCTTTTCCCTCCTACCCCCCAAATCTAGCAAAAAATGCTTGTCCCCTGTTTCCAGCACTCTGAACGGCCCATCATAAGGTGGTCGCAGTGGGGGGCGATGTGCGTCGTGTCTGACAAAAACAAACTCCGCGTTTTTCAAAGTCTTAGGCACAAAAACGCGCGGAAAACTGTGGTGAACAGGGCCCGGCAGCGTGCCTGTGTCAATGCTACGCTGCAACAGCTGAGACGGGGAGCTGCCCGGCGCAGGATTATCTGGGAGAAACTCCCCAGGCAGCCGAAGCGGCTGCGCAAAAACGAGTTCAGCCGGGGAAGCTTCCAAATCCTCTTTAGGTGCAGAACGTAACCCCAATAAAACCCACGGTAGCTTGTCTACCCAATTTGCATCCGTCAGTAACGCCCTGAGAGCCGCTTTCAATGACCTATGAAAACGTTCGCATAACCCATTAGCCTGTGGATTGTACGTGGTTGTGCGGTGAATTGCAACACCCAGGCTGCGGGCCATTGTTGACCAGAGTTCGGAAACAAATTGAGGGCCTTTGTCGGACGTAATGTCTGACGGGACTCCAAAACGCGCCACTCATGCTGTTAAAAACGCACGCGCCACCTCCTCGGCTGTGGTTGACGCCAGTGGAACCGCCTCAGGCCAGCACGTGGTGCGGTCCACCATTGTCAGAAGGTGCGTGTACCCCTGTGATGGCAGAAGGGGGCCCACGAGGTCCACGTGAACATGATCGAACCTCTTAGCTGGGATGTGAAACGGCTCCAAGGGAGCTCTCGTGTGTCTGTGTACTTTGGCTCGTTGGCACGCCATGCAGGCTGCTGCCCACTCTTTCACTTGTTTGCGAAGGCTCGGCCACACAAATTTCTCTCCTACCATCTTGACCGACGCACGCAGTCCCGGGTGCGCTAAAGAATGAATCGAGTCAAAAACGCGGCGGCGCCACGCGGCCGGTACCACGGGACGCGGTCGCCCCGTGGAGACATTGCAGATTAGGGGGGGCATACCGTCTTGCAGCACCCTGTTCTCCAGCCTTAACCCTGTTGATCCAGACTGGAGCGCGCACACGTCCGCGTCACTAACCTGCTCCGCAGCCATGGCTGAGTAATCTATCCCCACGCGGACCGGGGCAGCCACGGCGCGCGAGAGGCAGTCTGCCACTACATTCAGTTTACCCGACACATGCTGAATATCGGTAGTAAACTCTGAGATCGCGGCCAGCTGTCTCTGCTGCCGGTCCGACCACGGTTCTGAAACCTTGGCCATCGCAAATGTTAGTGGCTTGTGGTCAACGAACGCGGTGAAACAGCGTCCTTCCAGCCAGAACTGGAAGTGGCGAATGGCCAAGTGGAGAGCCAGCAACTCCCTGTCGAATGCGTTGTATTTACGTTTACTATCGCGCAAAGTCCTGCTGAAAAAGGCGAGCGGCTGCCAAGCCCCGGCTACATGCTGCTCCACGACCGCCCCTATGGCCATATCTGACGCGTCAGTAGTGAGCGCTATGCGGGCTGTTGGGTCTGGATGTGCCAACAACGCAGCGTTTGCCAGGGCTGCCTTGACTTCCAAGAACGCCCGCTCTCGCTCCGGGGACCATTCAATCTTATTCGCTGGTTTCTGTTTTTTGAGCGCGGCATACAGTGGTTGCATGAGCTGCGCTGCGCGGGGGAGGAAACAGTTATAAAAATTCACCATTCCCAAAAACTCCTGTAACGCCCTGACCGTTTGCAGTTGGGGAAAATCTGCTACCGCGCGCACTTTGTCAGGCAGTGGAACCGCTCCTTCGGGAGAGACGCGGTGCCCCAAAAAATCCATCTGCGTCACCCCGAACTGACACTTCGCTGGGTTGATTATTAAACCGTACTCTCCCAACCTCTGGAAAACCACCGTGAGGTGGGTTTCGTCTTCGTCTTCGGACGCACTGGCTACCAAGATATCGTCCAGGTAGACGAAATGGAGATCGCGCAGCACCACATCCATCATACGTTGGAACGTCTGTGCTGCCCCTTTAAGCCTGAATGGCATGCGCAAAAACTCGAATAGACCAAACGGAGTTTATCACCGCTGTTTTGGGTATGTCCTCAGCATTCACTGGGGCTTGGTGGTAACCGCGGACCAAGTCTATTTTAGAAAAAACACGCGCCCCTACCAAGTGAACGGAAAAATCCTGGATGTGAGGAATTGGGTAGCGGTCGTACGCTGTGGCGTTGTTCAACCTGCGGAAATCCCCGCAAGGCCGCCACGAACAGTCAGCTTTAGGGACCATGTGTAGCGGGGAAAGCCTGATGATGCCCAACCTCTCCAGGTTGGCGAACTCCTCGTGCGCTATGGCCAGTTTAGCTGTGTCCAAGCGCCGAGGTTTTGCAAAAACGGGTGGCCCGGTGGTGGTAATAAAATGTTCCACCCCGTGTTTAGCGAAGGCTGCTGAAAATGTCGGGACCGTGAGTGCTGGGAACTGAGTGAGCAGTGTGTGGAACTTACCGCTTGCAGCTGTGACGTTGGCTTGTGCTGTTGGCCGGGACGCTCGAGCTGTACAGGGAATAGAATCAAAAGACAGAGCATTAACCAGGCGCCTGTTAGCGACATCAACCAACAAACCATGTGAGCACAAAAAAATCAGCCCCCAATATATTGAAATTCAATGCTGCTATGACAAAAGTCCACTCAAATGCACGGCCGTGTAGCGACAGAAGCAGAGTCCTCTCACCAAAGGTCTTAATCTCCGAGCCGTTTGCTGCTGCCATCTGGGGGCCGCTGGAACCTGCCAGCCGGTCGGCGTAGGACGGCATGATGAAACTCAACTGGGCGCCGGTGTCCATGAGGAAATGCCTCCCCGAGCGTGCGTCCGTCAAGTAGAGCAGCTTGTTCTCCTCCCCGAGGGATGCAGCTGCTACCGACCCCCGGTCTTGGCGTTTCCTGAGCGCTTGAACTGGCACGGTGGTATACATTTGCGTGCCTTCTCTGCAAAGCGGTGATGGTAGAAACAAAGGATGTCTCCTCCGCGTTCCTTGGCCCCCGCCGCCACTGTCGTCGGTGGTTCTGCTACCGCCGTCAATGGCTCCTCGCCCTCTCCGGCCGTCACGCCGAGCTCCGTCGCTGCCGCCGTGGTCGTGAGCTCTCCGCTGGCCATGATGATCCTGTGTGCTTCCCGGGCCAGCGCACGGTAGTCCCGCTTGGCTAGCAACGGCGAATTGGCCAGGGCCACTCTCATCGCTGACGGAAGGTTCCGGAGGAAGAGGTGGGTAAAAATGAAGTGGTCATCATCCGAGCCCTTCAACCTCAGCATCCTCTCCATCAAGTCAATAGCCGTGCAATCTCCTAACCCGGTCTGCATCAGGAGTCTCTCTGCTCTCTCCTCAACCGAGAGTGTGTAGTCCTGGATAAGTGCGGCCTTCAACGCACCGTATTTGTCGCTGGTTGGTGGCTGGTCCAGCAGGCTCTCCACATGCTGAGCTGTGTGGGTGTCGAGCTTTGCGACCACATGGTAGAATTTCGTGTCATCCACCGATATCCCCCGGAGGACGAACTGCGCCTCAACCAGGTGGAACCAGGAGCGCGGATTGTGCTGCCAAAAATCTGGTAGCTGGATTGCAACGGCATACACTTGGCTGGGGGCTCCCAACAAGGCTGGCTCCGGGGGACTCTCTGCGTGTTGCATGCTTCGTCTTGGGTCACCAGTGTGGAGTGTGTAAATGACGAGGCAGATTTGTCTCAGGCAGTTTATTACACATCTCACACATGAGCATGGTAGAAAGAGGACATCTCAGACAGAACTCTTCTCTTAAATACTCAGGTCTTTCTACATATCAAAGGTCACATTGCATTCACATCAAAGGTCACATTGCATGAACTTCCTTAATCCCTTAACATCCCCCTCACAGTCTCTGGCACATAAAGGATCCTCCTAGCAGTCTCTGACACACAAAAGCTCACACTTTCACAACTTCCTGTTATCTCCAAGGAAACTCTGCTCTTTGTTCTTATCTAAGATGCTACACATTATGTTTCCCCATGGGCGGCCACACCCTCACCTAAGAGCCACAGTTTGAAAGCACATTCCATGGTAAAAAGAGACGATAAGGATCCCATTTCGTGCCAGGAGCGGATTAGTCTGTAATCATAAATCCCAGAACTTCCTCCCCAACCAGGCAGTTTTATGTTTCAAGAACTGTTTGAAACATTCCAGATACCTTGAGTGCATTCCACAGGTCTCTAGGAATCATCCACAGCTCAACATTAACCCCTGGTGGACAACTCCGGAATATGTTTGCTGTTGCCTCTACAAGTTGAACTGGGATTAATGATTGAAATGGCTTCCTTTTAACAAAAAAACTCTCAATTCTCAGATTATTTTCTTTTTCAGGACACCCTGGAAAATCAAGCAGAATTCTGACATACCATGCTGGTTTGAAATGTTTCATTAATCACTGGTTTAAATGTACTGCATGTTTGAAAATGCTTAAATGAACCTTATTCTAATGTATGTTAATTATAGAAGGACAAATTTATGAAAGTGCATGCTCACTGAAAGTTTGTCATGAATCACTGAAGTTAGCTTAGATTTTATATGTAAGTATACAGTATAATGTGAATTTCATAGTTAATATGTGTTTGCCTTCTAAAAACTTATGCCAGTCATCTGACTGGTACCAGCCAATCACCAGGCCATCTCTGTTGGACGACGCCCCCTTTCATTCTATTGGTCGGTTACAGACAAAGGACTGTTTTCTTATTGGACTAGAGTTCATTCGATTCTCCCACAATGGGAGACAATTGGTTCCCTTTCATGTCAGTCAAGTTTTCCCCTGAAAAAAAATAACTACTCAGTTTAAGTGAGGAATGTCCTAGTTCAGGCAGTTGTTCTTTCTGAAAGTTTTGTCTAAGTTGTCCATGTCCTGCCTTGAATTCTCTTTCCTTTAAAAGTCTGGGAAAAATACTTTTTCTTCTGTTTTGAGCTCAAACTTTTCTTTTATATGGAGTGAAACTCCGTGTTCACAAACGTTTTTCTATTTTATTCTGTTGAACTTTTTCTATTGATTTTCCTTAAGAGGATTTAAGGACCTGTACTTATATAGCGCTTTTCTAGTCACAAAGACCACTCAAAGCACTTCACTAGTACTAACCCTCTATTCTAAGGGCCTATAGGAGACAGATATCTAGGGACAATTTAGAACAACCAATTAACCTATCATGCATGTTTTTGGATTGTGGGAGGAAACCGGAGCCCCCGGAGTAAACCCACGCAGCACAGGGAGAACATGCAAACTCCACACAGAAAGGTTCCTACCCCTGCCAGCCTGGGGATTTGAACCCGGAACCTTCTAGATGTTAGGCAGCAGTGCTAACCACTGCACCACTGTGCTAGGGAAAAATCTGATCTGACCTTTGACCTCAAGGTCATCCGATGAAAGTGAAATTGCAATATGCGCATCATCAGAGTATATCAAACCATGGTACCAAGTTTCAAAACAATCAGAACAAAACTGTAGGAGAAGTTGATTTCACAAGACAGTTACTATCTATGAAGTGAGGTGAAACAGGAGGTTATAGGTCAGGGGCTACAATTCCTGCAAAAATCATCTGATCAGAACCAAATAGCGATATACACATCCTCGGTGAATATCAAACCAGGATATCAAGTTTCAAAACAATCAGACTAAAACTGTAGGAGGAATTGATTTCATAAAAGTGGGACAGATGGACGGACGGACCCATAACATAATCCCCCTTCGATCTTTGCCCAAAGGGCTCTTTGATCCCTTTGGGCGTTGACTAGTGGGAGATAAAAACGGTACAGGACTTTATATATAACAGTCCCTCCAGGATTTCGCGATGCTGCAATTGCATCAATTCACGCAAAATTATTGATGGGTCGCATCTTTTGCGTGACCTTGCAACTTTGTCCAATCACTGCAACTTTCCCACAATTTTGGCCAATCTTCGTCAACTTCCGCCAATTTCACCAATCAAATTTGTCCCAAAGTAGTAGTCAACTGCTCAGTCTAACCAATCAAATGTGTTGCTGCATTGCACTCACTTCTGTGTTTACATTGAGTATTAATAAAACACAGCAAAAACACTGTGATTAAAAAAAAACAAAACATTCACCTGCGAGGTTTCCCCACACCGCCCCTTCCACTGTCTCCCCCGGCCCACCAGTGAATGTCTCACCAGTTCTCCATCCTGACTGTGTGTACGAAGTGCTGGGTTTATGTTGAAAAACGTCCACCTGCCTGAAAACCACCTTGCCACGGGAGCGTGCATAAGGAGAGACGCCGTAAAACCATAAACAAACGAGCAAAGTCAACACTACAGCCAGTGTTGTAACATTTTATACATCTTTAGAGGTAAAATCATTACTACATCCAGTCAATGAGCTGTAAAGCTGCAAATCTCTGGTCTGGACACGGACCAACACCCCCCCAAGACTCCCAATAAATGAAAGCTATGTATCTGATGAGACAGGTGTGTGTCAAGACGTGCAGCAGACAGAAAGACGGGTAGGAGTCAGGCATGGAAAGAGAGAGAATATTGTCTGTAATTTTTTTTCAGAAAAACACAGACTACGATAGACAATACAGAGCAACAGAATAAATTATTTGTTTGGGGACTGCTGCGGTTAGGGAGTTTTCAAGGTGCTGCCAATAATTTCCAAATCTATACTCTTTAACATGCATTCAATGCAATTTAGCTGTAACTTCCCAGTTTGGGATCAATAAAGTACATCTATCTATCTATCTATCTATCTATCTATAATGGATACTGTGTTAAAGTTTGTATTTGCTGTTGCACAAAAGAGTTTTTCTGTATAGCAGAAGTTTCTGCTTAATTTACAAATCACTGTTTAATAGGAAATTTTTTGACAATCCTGTGCTTTTCTTGTGGTGTGCTACAGAATATCATTGCAGTAAACTATGGAAAAAAGCATATGCTTTAAAATTTGTAATTCTTCCCACAACTTTTAGTGCAAAAAATCCTCTCAAAACATTGCAACTTTTATTGCAACTTTTTACAAAAGCTCCTGCGAATTCAGGCTTTTTGGGCCGCAACAATCATAAAAACATCCCGCGAAATCCTGGAGGGACTGATATATAAATATATATACATATATGTAAGGTATGATATTCTAATTATCTCAGATGCACTAACAGCCAGAATGAGGGCTAATATTAACGTAGCTCAAAAAGAGATAACTCCTGTAATTCAGTCATTTACTGCATTCAACATGTTAGCCATGACTTAAACAGCTCAGCCCTCAGCAACCATCCTCCAAGAGAGCTTATTGTCAGGTAAGCTAACATAAACTCCACGTACTAACGGTACCCAGTCAAGTCCCCCCATAACCAACTTGCCCCAGCCAGTTACAGCCGCCCCATAACCAGCTCGCTCCATGCCCAACTCGCCCCACAACAAACTTGCCCCATAACAAACTCACCCCGGAAGCATATAAATATAGGCTGTGCATTACCTGAATTCTCATCATGGAAGACAACAACTGTTTGGCTTGTGCCAAGAAAGTACGGCCACGACAGGAAGCCCTGCTGTGTGATGGATGTCACCAATGGCAGCATCGTGTACTGTATGTGGGACTGGGAGTAGGCCATAGTAGGCAATCATATTCTGTCTGAGCTTGAACATAATAAACTTGAATTACAAGAGGCTACAGCACATTTAATTCGGATCAGTGTTGGTCATGGGGGGACAAGTGTTTTAATTTCAAAGAAATTAAAAGTATGGTTAAAATAGACATATTGAAAATATACATCTTTATTAAAACTGTAACACTGAAAATTAAAAAAAAACTCTCCTCCCTTACAGACTCGTTGACTTTAATTACAAGAAGCTGCAGCACATTTAATTTGGATCACTCCTGAAGAAAGTGATATGTGTAAAACAAAAAGTATGAGACCCACAATAGCCGGTCATATGTTCTAATTTCAAAGAAATTAAAAGAATGGTTAAAATAGATGGGTTGGAAAATATATATTTTTATTAAAACTACTCACCATTAAAGTGGACTGATAGTGATTTTTGAAATTTTTCCCTCGAGACTGCCTCACCCACGTACCACGACGTCAGAAGAACTAAGATTTCATGGGTGAAACTTTTTTCATACATTTTTCCTTCAGCCTGTGGTTCTTATCGGCTGGTGGACATCCCAAAGTTGCTGGCCAGGAAAGGTTCTGCTGCCTAAGAGAAGATGTCACACCTGCCCCGGAGCCAGATGATTATTCTACTGCTGGCTCCACTGTCACCCTTCTGCTGAGTCTGTGCCAGAACTGCTGTAACAACTGGAAAGGACTGCAGGCAGTCTTTCCCCCTTTTTGCTATCTGCTGGCACTCAAGATCATTGCTGGACTCTGAAGGTACAGCTGTTCGTAAGCCAGACTCAAACTTTCTATCTGCTGGGCTAAATGTGACGTCTAATTCTAATTGAATATGACCAATTTTCCATGTTAAAAGTTAGTCCATAAGCTACGATAGCAGCTATAAAGCTGACGGAAAAATAATATTCCTCTTTTCAATAACCTCAGTTTTTTTTTTTTTAGAGTAATTGACTTTTCTTTTACATATAATCAGCTTTTATCATTTTCTCCATAAAATTTCGTCCAATTTTACGCATATTTTTGTTACAGTTATTTCATAGTCTCCCATTACATTACAGTTACAAATTCAAAATCTGGTTTCTTTCGTTCCCACGGAGGTTTAACTATAAACTTTATGCTCAGGAATCCGTTACCGGTTAATATAAAATTTGATACTTGTTGATCATTTCACCTGCTTACACAGTAATGTCACTTAACCTCTTGCGCTCGGTTGTACCGCGGACGGGCAAGTCTCTGCGTCCTAGAGCGCACGAGGGCGCACGAGAGCACCCTCGTGCGCTCTCGGACGCATGATGGAGATCCTGATGGTGGTGATGTAGGTGGTGATGGCGTCCAAGCGCGCACTGAAAATAAAAGCTGCAGACACAGCCGCGAACAGATTAGTTCATCTGACTGACCTCTCATTCGACTAATAAGAGCTTTGAATTGGGTTTCTGAAACCTTGAAGAACCAATGACTGAAAACCTAGCCAGAAGGACCCACCTCCCAACGCTGTGAATGCAGTGAGCCAATTGAAGCAGAGAAGTTCGCGAGCTGTTTTTTTTAAGGCTGGGTGAAGACTGGCTGCTGCAGCGGATCAAAAAAGGATGCAGGAAGACCCCCACAGACCCAGCAGCACGGAGACCACCCACAAATGCAACCTGTGTGACAGGGAGTGCCATTCGCACACCGGAATGTTCGGCCACAGGCGGTGCTTATTTTGTTTTGGTTCCAGCAGAGTAGACGTTTTGATTTCTTCCATGGTCATAGACCGACGGAGGCTGACAACGAAGGCTGAGTGACACACACGCCTTCGCCAGTCTTTTTTTAATTACTACTGTTATTTGTTTTGAAAAATCATTTGCCAAAAACTGCAATCATGGAAGCACAAAACCACAATAATGGAATTGTGTTTTGATCGGGTCGCGAGACCAGAACCACGAGCGGACCAGCGTCGCGTTCGTCTGACAGTGAGGAATCGAAGTTCGCCAGGACAATGTGGCTGTGAAGAGGTAAGGTGTTATAAGCCAAATTATTTTTTATCCCTAAAAATTGTAATCAAAAATGACTTTTGACCGATCGGTAAATTACAACTGTGCGGCGCACGCCTCCGGACCGTGAACGCCCCCCGCCCCCCGCCACTGCTATTCTGTAGCGAGGGGCGGGGGAGCCGCGGTGACTGTGCTGCTGTGGAAACATGCCACATCCGAGTGTAATCCGTCATGTAGCGATGGCCGATCTCCGTCCTCTGTAGCGAGGGAAGGGGGGGGACAACCACACACACACACACACACACACACACACACACAGTAGCAAGGGGGGGGGAGCCGCGGTGACTGCGCTGCTGTGGAAACATGCCACATCCGAGTGTAATCCGTCATGTAGCGAGGGCCGATCTCCGTCCTCTGTAGTGGGGGGGAGGGGGGGACAACCCCCACACACACACACAGACACAGCCCTGAATGTGACCTTTAATTAGAGCCCAAAATGAAGCTTCTACATTGAATCATTCAAAAGTTACAGACATTTTTCCAAACTGTGCCATTTGGCACAATTTGGCACAGTTCCAAAATGCCTGGGAACAGCCTGAGAACAAAGCTGTGTAATATATTCATTTTTTGTGGTATTGTTACAAAATTTGGACCTCAGCTGGATAACACTTGGTTCTACATTTCTGTTGCATTTTCCAGCCCGGATCTGAAGCTGTGTGTTATTTGCAAACATTTGTATCCAAAAAAACACCCAGGCCAAATTTATTTTCTTCAAGTTCACTGTGTTTAGATGACTGTAACTCAGTGGCCAGAGCACTTAGAGAGATTATGACTGTTTTGCCAAAAAATTCAAAGTGTTTTCTTTTAAATGAGACCAACCCCATGAAGATGCTGCAAAGGGTTGAAGAACAGCTTTCGATTTACTTTGGGCACATTATTTTTTGGCGTTTTTAGGAAAATTGACCGGAGTGCAAGGGGTTAACTTGAGTTTGATTATTAAAACTGTTAACGGTATATTGAGGTTTCTGCTTGATTTCTTTTGTGTGTCTGCTTTCCTGGGTCACGGCAGAAGAATTCATGAATATTGAGACTGGTTAATGAAAGGTTCAAGGCTTAGTTATTAATAAATTGTCCAAGTTTGGACTGGTGCCCATACGAGTGTTTTCCTCTTGTTTGTGTTTGTGGTCACAAAGTAAACCTCCGTTTCCACACACACCTCTAAGTCTAAATTTAAATAATCCTTGTACCTTATCACACTTACAATTACAATATCTACAAAAACACTGTGTTTGTATGTGCAGGCTGCACTTTTTAGTGCTGCATTTAGCGCCACAAAAAGCAAGATATGTTTTATTTCAGAGGGGACTGTCACGAAAAAAAGAGCAGACGTGAGGTGAACCGGGATGCATACATTACTCCTCGCCGACAAGACAGATGGCTCTCTTCTCCACTACTCCAGGCTCTGGGAGTGACTGAAAAATGTTCTTCTAAAAGAAACATTTTTTTTTTTCAGTTTCTTCCGTTTTTGCTGAGCCCACAGCGGGTTCATTTTGCATGGGTCTCTGGAGGAGGAATGCGGCGGAGAAGCTCCATGACGGAGGCTGTTTTTTATGGGCTAGTCTAGCAGTGTCAAACATAGGGCCCGTGGGCAAAGACTGGCCTGTTAGTTTGTATGGAATGGTGAGTGTGTTTAGGTAGTTCGGAATGATGACTGATGTGGAAATTATGTAAATTTAAAATGTCTAGATCTTGTTAAGTTCTTTTTTAATTATAAAGTCAAATACTATATTTTTTTAATGGTTAAACTGCACTACTTGCACGGTGGTACAGTTAGCACTGTTGCCTATCAGCTAGAAGGATCCAGATTTGAATCCCCAGGCTGGCAGATGTAGGAACCTTTCTGTGTGGAGTTTGCATGTTCACCTGGTGCTGTGTGGGTTTACTCCAGATGTTCTGGTTTCTTCCCATAATCTAAAGACACACATGTTAGGTTAATTGATGATTCTAAATGGTCCCTACGTATCTGTCTCTGATATGTTCTTAGAATAGAGGGTTAGTACTGGTGAAGCACTTTGAGTGGTCTTTGAGATTAGAAAAGTGCTAAATAAGTACAGGTCCTTATCCTTGCAGTCAGTTTTAGCGACATAACAGATGTTGTTATTGTGCTACAAGTTTTTGTCTTGTGCTACATATACCCATATCTACATTATGTGTTCATGTTATCAGTTCATAAGCATTTACACTGGCCAGTTCATAAGCACTTTCCCAGTTCACAAGCACTTCTACCCCAGGTCAAAAAAACAAAAACAAAAACCCACTACCTATAAGTTAATGTATATAAAAATGTACCGGTACCTGTCCACTAATTACATGAGCATGTAGGAGGCAGGGACCTTACAGCACAAGCATACTCCCAAGCTATTCTAAGATTGTGTTGTACATTAATTTATGTTTTTTATTATGTTTACAAACATGAAAGGGAGCTCACACCATGGCACATGTTTAACCAAGGAAAGTTTATTCATCAAAATTATTTGCCATTATTTCTAAACCAAAAAAGAATAACGAAAACATCAAAGTACCATGATGATAGCCCAATACCAGACAGAATTGTCACGTAATAATAAATAAAAGCCCTCAACTCTAGAGTGGGAAACCATAAAGCAGTTCACTTTTGGCCACCAGATGGCACCAAAGAGGACTGTGTTGAAAAGCTTCAAGTAATGAACCCTTTTCAGATACAAGCTTCAGTGCTTCAGAAAGCTTCATTTGTCCATCACTAGTCATGGGAAGTGGTATGATTATATGAATGAATCTTTATTTAAAGTTATCCGAAATGGGTGATGGCTGAAGCCGCAGCTTATATTGCCCACCCATATTCCATCCAAGAATTCAAAAGAAAAACAAAACAAGAGCAATTGCAATTCGGAACAAAGCTAAGACAAAATGTGACAAAAAATACTAAGCAACAACACAACACAGACTGGATATGACAATCCTTATGTGATTTTAAATGTCATCTTGGATATATGTTTGGAGTATTTCTTCCTTTAGTTTTTGTTTAAATTGTCCAAGCATTGTACATGATTTTAATTCAGGTCAAAAATCGTTCCATAATCTGACTCCTTGCACTGAAACACAGTGTTGCTTGGTGGTAGTTCTCACTGAAGGTTTTTGAAATATACATGTTCCTCTGAAATGATATTGTTTCTCCCTTATTTGGAACAGCTTTTGGATATTTGCGGGCAGTGATTCTTCACTTTAAACATTATTACTGCAGTTTTAAAGTCAACCAGATCTTTCGACTTGAGAGCTTTTAATTTAAGAAAAAGTGGGTTTGTTGGTTCCCTGTAAGCAGCTTTGTTTATTCAAGTTCAGGTTCAGGTTCAGGTTACTTTATTTGTACCCGTAGGTAGATTTGTTTTGCAGTCTGATGACATCCATATTTACAAGCCACAATTACATTCAACATAGACACAAACACAGGCACACATGAAGCTGACTATAACGTGATAAAAATACTGAAGGCTCCACCAATCAGGGTATAAAGACAAAGAGATGAGAGAAAAACCAGAGGTAAGAGAGAAGGGTCATATTAAAAATTTAAAGACTAGTCAAAGAGGTTAGAAACTCAAAGGTCTAAAACCCAATAAAATATTTAGAACCCAAATAACATCCTACAAAAATAAGTAAATATACAATGGAGTTAATAAATAAGTACCTAAATTATGTGCAATATATTGTTACAACTTGTTCAACTCTTTGACAGCAGCAGGAAGAAAGCTGTTTTTGTAGTGCTGGGTTTTACTTTTTGGGACAGCAAACCTCCGTCTTGAGGGAAGAAGCTGAAAGTTGCAGTGCAAAGGGTGGGAGTCATCATTTAAAATGGAGGTAGCCATCCTCTGTACTTGTCTGGTGTACAGGGATGTCAGGCTCAGCTGTGACTCACCAAGCAAACGACTGGACCATCTAACTACCTGATCCAAGGATTTCCTCTGTTTCAGTTTTATCTGACCAAACCATGGCACTAAAGAAAAGGATAAAACAGATTCAATAAAAGCTCGATAAAACATTGTCATTATGGTTCGGTCAATTTGGAAGCGTGCAAGTTTTCTCAAGCAATGCAAATGTTGCTGACCCTTTTTGCACACCCTTTCACAGTTCTCTTCAAAGTTTAAATTACTATCAATAATCGTCCCAAGATATTTGTAGGATTGTACACATTCGGTGGTCTGGCCTTTTAGTACGGTGACTTTGTGCCTGGGAGTTTTCCTCCTAAAGTCAGTAATCATGTCTTTAGTTTTTGCCGTATTCAGCTGCAGGTAGGAATCCTCACACCAGTGAACAAAATCATCAACTACTGGGCCGTGGCCACTCTCACCATCCTGGAGGAGACTGACAATAACTGAGTCATCAGCATACTTTATAATGTGTCTGTTGTCATGTCTGCTCCGACACATGTTTGTGTACAGGATGAAGAGTAGGGGTGACAACACACACCCCTGAGGAGAGCCAGTAGAAGAGCACTTTAGGTCAGACAATGTACCATTGACCCTTACTCTCTGCGTCCTGTTGGTTAAGAAATCCAGAATCCAACCCACCAGATTATTGCTCAAATCAAATTGTTGCAGGAGCTTTTCAACTAAAATATGAGGTTGGATTGTATTAAAGGCAGAGGAAAAGTCCACAAATAAAAGCCTGGCGTGTGTCCCATTAAAATCCAGATGTTTAAAAAGCATGTTAAACAGAGTGACAGTGGCGTCCTCCACTCCTCTGTGAGGCCTATAGGCAAACTGCAGAGGATCCAATGCATGCTCAGTCTGCTTTAGGACCTCACATCTGACCAGTTTTTCAAAAATTTTCATTAAAATTGAAGTCAAAGCAACTGGTCTAAAGTCATTTACCGTTTTAGGACAGCTGGATTTTGGAACGGGAACAACCATGGCTTCTTTCCAGATCTTAGGCACATGTTGTGTCTGTAAGGACTTATTGAAAATGTAATGAAATATAGGACTCAGTTCATGTGCACAGGACTTTACCAAGTGCCCACATATATTATCAGGGCCCTGACTTTTGTTCACTTTTACAGCGCAGAACACCCTTTTAACATCCTGCACCTCAATATTAAAGTGCTGATTGTCTTTGAGTTTCTGTTTCAAATCTTGGGTTTCAGTGCTAAAGTCAAAGGAGTCAAAACGACCATAAAAACAATTAAGAGCATTAGCCAGCTCTGTGTCTGAATTAAAACCATCTAAAAACACACGATTACTGCGCTCTGTGCTCTGAAGGCCTGCAATAGTTTTCATACTGGCCCAGGCTGAACCAAGTTTCTTTGTTGTCATCTTACTTTCCAACTCTGATTTATAATTCTGTTTTGCTCTTAAAATTTCGGCTTTCAGCTCTTTTGTGGCAACCTGTAGCTCAGAAACAGACCCCTGTTTAAAGGCAAGTGCTTTCTTCTGTAAGCAGGATTTAACTGATTTTGTAACCCATGGCTTGTTGTTGGGATATATTTTGACACGTTTACGTGGAACTATCGTATTTTTACAGAAAGCCATGTATGAGCATGTGACGTCCACCAAAGAGTCCAAATCATCCCCGCAGGACAGTGTGAACATCTCCCAGTCTGTACAGTTAAAGCATTCCTGGAGGCTGTGCACTGAATCCTCTGTCCACACATCTATGTCTCTGGTCTCCACCTTGTCTCTTCTGAGAGCAGTTTTATACGTGGGCAGCAAATGTACACAGTTGTGATCTGAGGATCCTAAAGGAGGAAGGGGGAGTGATTTATAGGCCCTCTCTATGGATCCATAGCACAGGTCCAATGTCTTTTTTCGCCTGGTTGGGCAGGAGACATACTGATAAAAGTTTTTAAGTGTCTTCTTTAAAGAAACATGGTTAAAATCCCCAAGAATAAAGTTTGGCGCCTCTGGAGAAATTGACTGCAGCCGCTGCACCAAATCAAAGATGGTGCTGGAGGCGGAGTCAGTGTCTGCCCTTGGGTGAATGTACACAGTCGTGATGAAAAGTTGGGGGAACTCGCGGGGCAAATAAAAGGGGCGTAGTGACACAGACAGCAGCTCCACATCAGGTGTACAGATGCGCTCTCTGACCATGACAGATGTGCAGTACTGCTTATTAATATATAAACATACGCCGCCCCCCCCTGACGTTTCCCCGCTACCTCTTCCTGCTGATCAGAGCGGAGTGGGGCTCCAAAGCTATCAATCCACAGGTCCACATCCCGGTCATGTGCAGTAAGCCAAGACTCGGGATAAGCCATGACACAGCAGTTCTTAAAGTCCTTCTGGTAGCGTACATTCCCTTGAATTTCATCCACCTTGTTCCTCAGAGATTGTACGTTCCCAAAAATCATAGAAGGAAGAGGAATGTTACCAAACTGATGTCTTCTCAGGTGTAATTTCATGCCTCCACGCTTTCCGCGTTTCCTTCTCCCGTCTCTCCCGTCTCTCTTTTCACCGCTGTGCCCATGAACATCTCTCAAAATAAAGTCTGGCAGTTGCGGCTTAGACTCAATCACAGACGCTGCATCAAGCGTGTTTAAATGCAGCAACATGTCCCTGGAATAATGTATTCTGCCCGCCATGATCCCGATTGCGTTTACCTCAGAGACAAAGACCCGGTGGAAAAGTAGCAGCAGTGCAAAAAAGGGGAGGAAATCCATATTGATGGAACCAGGGAGCTCTTCGCCATACAGTCCACAAACATTCCAGGACAGAAACGACACAGAGAATTTCGTTAAAAACACATTAAAGTGCATAAAAACAGACACACAGACGACGGACTTTTTCACCAGCTGCCGGTCGCTGCATGCGCATGCGCACGAGCTATTCTAATAGCTCTCTTCTGAAGCATAAAGACTGGATATATGTTTGTTTTATATGTATTTCCCCATACTTCAGTACAATATGTCATGTATGGGAGTATTAATGAATGATACAAAGTATATAATGTGGGTTGATTCAGCAAATATTTTGCTCTGTGTAGTATTGCGATTGATTTAGATATTTTACCTTTAATATAATTAATATGTGACTTCCAACACAGTTTATTATCAATTATTACTCCAAGAAATTTAGTTTCAGATACCCTTTCAATCTCTACACCATTTACACTGAGTTTAGATACTAAGTTGTTGTGATGGTTGTTAAAAACTATAAATTTTGTCTTACTTAAATTGAGCGTTAATTTGTTTGAATCAAACCACAGTTTAAGCTTTCCTAATTCCTTGAAATTAATGGAGAGTGGAAATTAATCAGAAGACCGTTGTGTCAGTTTAACTGGCAATGATTAACTGGTGGGGGTAAAAATCTTTTTCACATATCCTCGAAATAAACATTGTTTTCTTAAACTGTGAAGTTGCTCGTCTGTCAATTTTTCACCCAGAACACCAAAACAGTAATATTACTCCTTTTGAGGTGCAAAAGGCTGTGTTCCCGCATTTTTGATGCCAAAGTCAATGTTTTTTAACAAGAAAAGTGTCCCGTTTCAGTCACAACTCCACGTTCTAAACTAGTACAGGAAGTTGCGCACATAATTCACGCAAGGCATCATGGGGGCTAGAAATAAGGTGGATTGGGTTCGTATATTTGTAAATCTGACTCTGCAAGCAGGGCCGGCCCTGGCCATTTTAGCGCCCTAGGCAAGATTAGGGTATGGCCCCCCTAACACGCATGTGCGGGCATGCACACGCACGCGCGCACACACACACACACACACACACACACAAATCATACCCTCTCAGGTCCTGAAGTCCCCGGATACCAGCAATAGACCAGAGAACTCACGTTACTGCTCACTAAAAAAGCATAAGCCCCTTTCAATGGAGGCTTGCCACTATTATCTGATCATCATTCAGATACATCTGAATTGTGGCGATGTTAAAATAAGACACGGCGTCTGGAGTTTTAATGAAGTTTATTGATCAAATCATCGCCATCACGGAGCTCACCCCAGCTGCTGTATAAGCATGCTGGGGATCGCTCTCAGGCTCTCATGAGCTGTAGTCAGAAGCAGTCAGAAGAAGAACAGAGGGTGAACATATGAATTCAGCCACTTAAATACCCAGCAACGGACAATACATCAAAGGCATTTTATCATCAAAGGAAATGCATTCAGACATGTGACATTTGTACCACAATGCGAGCAGGAAGCATGAATGTTTGCATTTGCGTCATACATATCCATAGGATGCTGGTGCCTGAACTAAGCACAGGAAGGCTGCCTATTGATCTCAACACACACATCTCACTGTCCTGTTAATTGCTCTAGTCGAGCGCTGTGTTTGTCCGTGGCTGCTGTGGGGGGGTACCCCATACACTCCCCCCCCAGAGGGCTTAGCGGGGAGCTGAGACCTCGGTAGTCCCGCTTTGGTGGCGAGCTGCGGGGAAAGTCTGTGCCGGGGAAGGGAGGAGGGTGGGGGTTGCAAGTGGCGGGGGATGTCCATGGCTGTGGGAAGAAAAGTTAGTCTCTGATTCCTCTCGCGATTCAGTCCGGCAATGAAGAAAAACAGGAGCTGAAGCTATGTGAGGGACTTGGCGTTTAGGCTTTAGGTGCGTTCGCGGCCCTAAAGCCCTCGGGGACAGCTGACGGCTGGATTCCCGTCGTGCGCCGTGGCTGAGACTTACACCAAATCCTGTGTGCGGGCTGCGTGTGTGCTTCAGGTGTGTGAGCAGTCCTGAAGAGCCGTGTGCAGCGGCGGAGGATGATGTATAAGTCTGTAGAGCCAGCTTGTCTCTGGTGCGTGGCACGCGCTGCGGCCACGTGCCTTCCAGCTGCGCTGTTCTGATGCGAGGCTTCTGTGCATGGCCGGTCCGCTGTCGCGAGGCGAATCAGGGTCAGGGGGCTTGATGGAGATCTGCACAGTCGGCGCCGATTGTCTCCCCTGTTCGGGCTGTTGGTCGTCGCTCGTGCCGGGTCATGGTGCGTTCAGTTCCACGCGTTGCGCTCCCCGTCGGCCCTGGAGGATGCCGTCGTGGAGAGAGGACGAGGTGCGTGCGCTCTCAGTGAGAGCGGCCGGTCCAGCGTGGTTGTGCAGATCTCAGGCTCTCATGAGCTGTAGTCAGAAGCAGTCAGAAGAAGAACAGAGGGTGAACATATGAATTCAGCCACTTAAATACCCAGCAACGGACAATACATCAAAGGCATTTTATCATCAAAGGAAATGCATTCAGACATGTGACATTTGTACCACAATGCGAGCAGGAAGCATGAATGTTTGCATTTGCGTCATACATATCCACAGGATGCTGGTGCCTGAACTAAGCACAGGAAGGCTGCCTATTGATCTCAACACACACATCTCACTGTCCTGTTAATTGCTCTAGTCGAGCGCTGTGTTTGTCCGTGGCTGCTGTGGGGGGGTACCCCATAGAATGATGATTATCAGATGACTCAGGCTAAATGACCCTGCAGGCAGCGTGGGTAGTTGACTACCTCACCTCAGTTCAGCGGACATTTGAATAGGAAACACAGATAAACCTACCGAGACAAAGAGTGGAAATTAATCAGAAGACCGTTGTGTCAGTTTAACTGGCAATGATTAACCGGTGGGGGTAAAAATCTTTTTCACATATCCTCGAAATAAACATTGTTTTCTTAAACTGTGAAGTTGCTCGTCTGTCAATTTTTCACCCAGAACACCAAAACAGTAAATTATATTCATACCAGTTTTGTTGCTTTGCTTTTCTCTGTAGCTGCTGTTAGATTAATTTGTGACAGCCGCTGCACGTGTTGTTTCTGGCTGGAGAAAATAGGTGACCCTGCTGATGCCTGTCCAGACTTATGCAAAGTTAATAAAATATTTGACAAACACTCATGTTGCCATTATTTATGTTTGTTTCTCATACAGTTGTTACTCGGGGAGATTTCTGAAATTGTTGTAGTGAAATAGCAAGAACGTCACAGCAGCCTGTCACATTGTAATCTTGGCAAACCCAGATTAAAATGTGACAGGGATGGAATAGGTTCATTCGTATTATATTTTATTTAACAATTATATTTTACAATAAGGTTTGTGATGTGTAGTGAATGTGGTGTGTGTGTGGCCCTCGGGGTTTGCCGTACCCACCCTGGGTAGTGACTTCATGCGGGCTACGGCCAGACTGTATATAGTTGTGTGTTCTCTAATAAAGAGTCAGTTGGCTGCATGGCATAAGAGAGAATCCGACTATTATTTACCGACATAACGTTTTGGTGACAAGGACAAACTATGGAGGCGTATGGGCTACCTCCACCATTATCACCGTTTCTGGAATATCTAGGAGAGCCAGCGATCCTGTGGCCGAACTGGCTGTCCATATTCGAGGGTTACATTGGGGCGCTGGGCTTAAGTAGACTCAACGGAGTACGAAGACGAGCACTTCTGGCCCACCATCTTGGTGAAGAAGGTCGGAAAATTCTCTGTATATTGGGAGAAACGGAGTCTTATGCAGATGCTGTCAGGCAACTGGCTGAATATTTTGCCGAACATACAAGGACCACGAAGCTGCAGGTAGAAGAGCTGTTGGCGCCAAAAGAAGCTAAGCTAGCTAGCTCAGGGAAGCTAACAGCTCAGTCAGTGGCTATGGGGAAGTTAACCACGAAGGTAGGTGTGCGCCAAAACCAAGCTACCAGCTAGACTTCAAGGTAGAACCGGGGCCATGAATGGGGGAGCCTCCGGTCACCCAAGACGGTAAGCCAGCCGAGGAGCTCAGCACGCTGGAGTCAGAGCAGCGACAGCTGGGCGCAGAGACAGCGCAGCGGAGTACCTTGGATGACGGTGCTGGGCGCAGCGATGAGGCGCCTAGGTCAACAAATGACACCGACGTGGGTGATGCTGAAAGTCCCTGGAAGCAGCAGCAACAGCCAGACACAGAGACGGCACAGCGGAGCACCTCGGACGACAGAGAGGAGGTGCCGGGCACCACGGAGGTCAGGCGGGACCTCAGTGCCGGGGCTCAAAGCGCCTTGGACGAGGGTGCTGGGCCTTACAGCGAGGTGCCCAAGTCGATGAGTGACAGCGATGAGCAAGCTTTGGTTTTCCCCAGAGTTGGGCCACAGGGGGCCGGAGTGTTTGGGACTACAGGGGAGGAAGCTGCAGCAGTTCCGAAGATGGTCGGGGGCGGAGTGACAGGCGCGGAAGGAGCAGTACTGTGGGTCCAGACGAGAGAAGCAGCCAAAGGAGAAGAAAAGAGAGATTTTCGCCGGGGAGGTTAGCTTCGATCCCGGGAGCAGGTGGCGGCCAGGGGCACACATGCCTCGGGGCTGCCCTGGGCCCCCAAGCCGGTTTTACCCTTGGCTGCCCGTGGACTGTGGTGTAACATAATGACATTTTTTTAATGTAAATATGTTTAAGTGGGGTTTGTAGTAGTTCATATGTGCATGTGTTAAATAGTAATTGTAATGAATATATATGTTTGCATGTGTGTTGAACTGTAAGTGTGCTGTACATATGAATGAGTGTGGTGATACAGGATTATTTTGTGTAGAAACGCTAATTTTAGTTGGTTTTGAGTGAATGTGGTAGGCTGTTATAGTTCACTGTTCCCTGTTTTCTTAGTGCATGATTCGGGTCCTAAATTGGGGTGGGTCTGAATTGTGTGTATGTGTTTTACACTTTTGTGAGGGGGAGGGGAATGATGTGTAGTGAGTGTGGTGTGTGTGTGGCCCTCGGGGTTTGCCGTACCCACCCTGGGTAGTGACGTCAGGCAGACTACAGCCAGCCTGTATATAGTTGTGTGTTCTCTAATAAAGAGTCAGTTGGCTGCATGGCATAAGAGAGAATCCGACTATTATTTACCGACATAACGTTTTGGTGACAAGGACAAACTATGGAGGCGTATGGGCTACCTCCACCATTATCACCGTTTCTGGAATATCTAGGAGAGCCAGCGATCCTGTGGCCGAACTGGCTGTCCATATTCGAGGGTTACATTGGGGCGCTGGGCTTAAGTAGACTCAACGGAGTACGAAGACGAGCACTTCTGGCCCACCATCTTGGTGAAGAAGGTCGGAAAATTCTCTGTATATTGGGAGAAACGGAGTCTTATGCAGATGCTGTCAGGCAACTGGCTGAATATTTTGCCGAACATACAAGGACCACGAAGCTGCAGGTAGAAGAGCTGTTGGCGCCAAAAGAAGCTAAGCTAGCTAGCTCAGGGAAGCTAACAGCTCAGTCAGTGGCTATGGGGAAGTTAACCACGAAGGTAGGTGTGCGCCAAAACCAAGCTACCAGCTAGACTTCAAGGTAGAACCGGGGCCATGAATGGGGGAGCCTCCGGTCACCCAAGACGGTAAGCCAGCCGAGGAGCTCAGCACGCTGGAGTCAGAGCAGCGACAGCTGGGCGCAGAGACAGCGCAGCGGAGTACCTTGGATGACGGTGCTGGGCGCAGCGATGAGGCGCCTAGGTCAACAAATGACACCGACGTGGGTGATGCTGAAAGTCCCTGGAAGCAGCAGCAACAGCCAGACACAGAGACGGCACAGCGGAGCACCTCGGACGACAGAGAGGAGGTGCCGGGCACCACGGAGGTCAGGCGGGACCTCAGTGCCGGGGCTCAAAGCGCCTTGGACGAGGGTGCTGGGCCTTACAGCGAGGTGCCCAAGTCGATGAGTGACAGCGATGAGCAAGCTTTGGTTTTCCCCAGAGTTGGGCCACAGGGGGCCGGAGTGTTTGGGACTACAGGGGAGGAAGCTGCAGCAGTTCCGAAGATGGTCGGGGGCGGAGTGACAGGCGCGGAAGGAGCAGTACTGTGGGTCCAGACGAGAGAAGCAGCCAAAGGAGAAGAAAAGAGAGATTTTCGCCGGGGAGGTTAGCTTCGATCCCGGGAGCAGGTGGCGGCCAGGGGCACACATGCCTCGGGGCTGCCCTGGGCCCCCAAGCCGGTTTTACCCTTGGCTGCCCGTGGACTGTGGTGTAACATAATGACATTTTTTTAATGTAAATATGTTTAAGTGGGGTTTGTAGTAGTTCATATGTGCATGTGTTAAATAGTAATTGTAATGAATATATATGTTTGCATGTGTGTTGAACTGTAAGTGTGCTGTACATATGAATGAGTGTGGTGATACAGGATTATTTTGTGTAGAAACGCTAATTTTAGTTGGTTTTGAGTGAATGTGGTAGGCTGTTATAGTTCACTGTTCCCTGTTTTCTTAGTGCATGATTCGGGTCCTAAATTGGGGTGGGTCTGAATTGTGTGTATGTGTTTTACACTTTTGTGAGGGGGAGGGGAATGATGTGTAGTGAGTGTGGTGTGTGTGTGGCCCTCGGGGTTTGCCGTACCCACCCTGGGTAGTGACGTCAGGCAGACTACAGCCAGCCTGTATATAGTTGTGTGTTCTCTAATAAAGAGTCAGTTGGCTGCATGGCATAAGAGAGACTCTGACTATTATTTACAGACATAACAGTCTGCACCTGCAAGACTTAAATATATGCCTGACAAAGTGAGGAGTGTGACAAAGTTAGGTTTACTTCCAACATTATGGGGAGAAGATGGTTTCACATCATCGCATGTCGATGTAAAATTATGGCTGGACAAAACAAAAAATATCCTCTAGTTCAAGATGCTGTATAGCACGCAGAAAAACACGTTTTACGAGTCAATTAGACCAGAATCAATGCAGGTCCAAGTACAGCTGGTAGTAGTTTTATTACTGGTGATTAAGGCTTTTTTATATTAAACTTTTAGTAATCTGTGGATTAAATGTCTTAGATATCTTTACCATAAAGTAACCAAAACAATTATTTAAAAAGTTAGAGATATGAAAAAATATAAGATTTTATAGTTCATATGCATTATCACTAAATTAATAACAAATAGGTCTATACATTCTGTTATGTCAGGATTAGGAGCCAAGGACGAGACTGGGTGTTGAACTGAACACAGGTTTATTATGGTTACCTTCACACCAGACAAGCACACCCGCCAGGCAGAGAGGAGGCCAAGAGACCACCCCTCTCTCTCTCCCTGCCCTCCTACACCCTGGGTGGTGGCGGAACCGGAAAGGTGGAGCCACCACCCATGTCACACACAAAAAGTTCCCTAAACCAAATACAACACATTCTGCTGTATTGTTTTCACAGGTTAATCTGGTGTAGAGACATCACACACTGCTACGCACACAAAATACAACATCCCCCCCTTCAAAAAGGTCCAAAACACAAACATACAATCGAGACCCTCCCCAATTTGGAACCTGAATCACACACTAAGAAAACTAAACAGAAATGCCTAAAAAGGGCCTATCACAGTCACTCGAAATAACTAAAAACTAGGGGAGGACAGGTGGACTGCCATCCCACCCCCACACGGCAAGACGGATTATTCTGCCGTCTGTACTAAAAACAGTTCAACTAAAGAAAAATAACTGCCGTGCTCCTAAAATAAGAGAAAATGTACAAAATAATCCCATGAACAGAAACAATACAAACATGCCAGCTGTCCCCCTTTCTGACACATGAATCAAGCACATTGTCCAACCATCAGTCTGCTCCCAGAGAAGAACCACTCCTCAGATAACCATTGGATGATTCAACGCCGGTGTGCCTCCTCTTCCTCACCACCGGTGACGCCCTACGTTCAGGCCCAAGCGCCTCCTTCTTCTCCCGGGGGCGCTGCAGCTCATTAGGGTGCCTCCATGACCCATCAGACAGCTGAAGATAGGCATCCTCTCGAACAGCCACCACCTGCAGCTGCCCCTGGTCGTCTCCTCTCCGACGTTTGACCCGAACTCCTCTCGACCTGGCCTCCTCCCAAAGCCAGACCACATCCGTGAACCACAGAGGGACCATACTTGGCTTCCAGTGTTCCTGTTTGGCACATCGTCTCACCGTGCCAGCCAGTCCTGCCCCACTCGCTTTCATTTCCGCTGCCGGTGTAGCCATTGTGACTCCCTGCTCTCCGGTCCCTCCCAGCCAAAACCGGGAGCAGATGAAGCCAGCCACTCGGTGCCACCTGCCGTCACGGGCATCCCACAGTGCCGCCCAGTTCCCTCAGCTAGGGCTACTTGGGCACTGGCACCGGAACCCTTCCGCGATGGCCCTGGGTGGGGTTGGTTCTGCTCTTCCTCCAGAGTGCCAGGCAAGTTCTTGTCCCACACAGCTACCATCGTCCGCTCGTGGGACCGGCCGGTCCCACAAACCACAACCTGACCACTTCTCTCCAGCGTCGCTCATGATGGCGAAGCCCAGGCCATAAAACAAATCACATCCCATAATGTTCTCTCCACTGCCAGTCCCGATGAACCTCTGGTCTCACACCTCCGCCGACTTGTACCTGGCCATCAGCCTCACCGATCCCACAGTGGCCAATCTTCCTCCACCATAACCACACAGTGGCGTTGAATCACATCTAATACGATAATGTGGGAAAAAACTCCTCACGGTCGCCCAATTCAACCCGGAACTCACCACACCTGTATCAATCAGCAACGGCACTGTTACCCCGTCCAGTTCCACCATACAGTAGAAATGGCCATTGGTACTCAAGGACACAGTGTGAATAACTACGGAAGTGGGAGGTTCTTCATTACATCTCGGATCCCCTCACTTGAACTTGTGACATGCTCTGGCAAAATTCTGCAGAAGTCTGCACTCGCTGCAGCATTTCCCTCTTGCCCGACACTCCCTAGCCTTGTAGCGGTGCTTCGTGGACCTACAACCCAAACACCTGGGCGTTCCCAGGGCGGACCTCATCTTGACAGCATTAGCGTAGCTCTCTTCATCATCTATGCCATCGTCACTGTCCGAGTCCACTTCCTGCGCTGTCAACTGTGGTTCAAAATGGCGACGTGGTGCTCTCTCACCAAGCTCCCACAATAGCTTATCTGCGGCTTCGAACTGCTGAGCTAACTCGATGGCCTTGGATAACGTCAGTTCACCCAAGAATGTAAGGAGCTTCGACCTCGTAGCCGGGCAAACAGTATGTTCTGCCAACTGGTCACGGACCATCTCTTCCTCCAACGCTCCAAACTGACAGTCTTTGGCCAGCTGGCGCAGGTCTGCCATAAACCGCTGCACCGACTTGCCAATCTGCTAGTGGCGCCGTCGAAACTGAATCCTATGGATGATGACGTTTTCCGGGGTACAAAAATGTCACACCGTTAGCTCCACCACTTCCTCACAGCTATCACACTCGCCTAAAGTACTTAATATACGCTGACCCTCCATTCCTAAATTATGAACCAGCAGTGTCCATGCCTTCAACTTCTCCAGTCTTCCAAGGTCCAATGCCACCAAATATGTTTGAAAAGCAGCGAACCACCTCGCCCAAGGGTCCGGCGGCTCACCAAGAAGTTCCAAAAACCACCGAATTGACGTGACCCCCGCGTCCATACCTTTTATCTTCTTTGCCAAATGTTATGTCGGGAGTAGGAGCCAAGCACGAGACTGGGTGTTGAACTGAACACAGGTTTATTATGGTTACCTTCACATCATACAAGCACACCCGCCAAGCAGAGAGGAGGCCAAGACACCGCCCCTCTCTCTCCCTGCCCTCTTATACCCTGGGTGGTGGTGAAACCAGAAAGGTGGAGCCACCACCCATGTCACACACCAAAAGCTCCCTAAACCCAACACAACACATTCTGCTGTATTGCTTTCACAGGTTAATCTGGTGTAGAGACATCACACACTGCTAACGGAGAAGCTAATAACATTAATCTGTATTTGTTTGCTCTTTGTATGGGTGCGTGGGGGGAATTTCTTTAAATCTCTCCCGAGTAACAGTTATATGAGAAACAATCAATGAGAAAGAAACAATGACAACACGAGCATTTGTCAAATATTTACCTTTGCATAATTTTGGACAGGCATCAGCACACCTACCTATATTTCCCACCTGTAGCAGCTGCTGTCACAAGTTAATCTAACAGCAGCGACGGAGAAACACAATCCAGCGAAACTGGTACTGTATTACTGTTTTGGTGCTCTGGGTGAAAAACTGACAAATGAGCCACTTCACAGTTGAAGAATGGACGTTTCTTTCAAGATTACATGAAAAGATGTTTTAATAGTGAAACACATGCACATATACCGTTTACCCTCCCTAGTTAATCCATCGCCAGTTAAACTGACACACTGTCTGTTATTATTCTGACAGATTAAATTAATTTCAAAGCTTCAACAAATTCAATTCAATTCAACTTTATTTATATAGTGCCATTTCACAACAACAGTCATCTCATAGCACATTCAACTGTAGGGGAAAACCCCACAATTGCAGCAAGACCCCAGCAATCAGGCAATCCCCTGTGAGCAAGCACTTGGTGACGGTGAAGAGGAAAAACTCCTTTTAAGCAAGAAGAAACTTCCAGGAGAACCAGGCTCAGGGAGGGGTAGTCATCTGCTGTGACTGGCTGGGGGGTGAGGGGATAGAAAAGAAGAAAAGAACAGACATGTAGAGAGCAAACAGCATGACGGAGACTCAATCTATGGGAGAGAACAAACAGATGTTAATAACCAGCAAAAATATTTCATTGAGAGTGAAGCTCAGTGCATTGTTGGAGGTCCCCCAGCTGTCTAAACCTATTAGCAGCATAACTAATTGGGGTTCAGGGGCTCCTGATCCCACCCTAACTATAGGCTATATCAGAAAGGAAGGTTTTAACACTATTCTTAGAAACAGAGATCCAGTCTGACTCCCGAATCCAGATTGGCAGCTGGTTCCACAGGAAAGGAACTTGACAGCTGAAGGCTCTGCCTCCCATTGTACTTTTTGAGATTCTAGGTATTACAAGTAATCCTGCATTTTGAGAGCGTAGTGCTCTGTTAGGATGATAAGATAGTATCAGATCTTTTCAATAAAAAGGGGCCTGGTTAGTTAGAGCTTTGTAAGTGAGAAGAAGGATTTTAAACTTAATTCTAAATTCTGTGGGAAGCCAATGAAGGGAGGCCAGAACGGGAGAGATGTGATCTCTTTCTAGTAGCTGTTAAAACTCTTACTGCAGCATTTTGGATCAGATGAAGACTTCTTAAAGATGTTTTAGGACAGCCTGATAATAAAGAGTTACAATAATCTAATCTAGAGCTAACAAAGGCGTGGATTAGTTTCTTAGCATCACTCTGAGACAAGACGCTCCTAATTTAGGCAATATTACACAAGTGATAGAAGGCAGTCCTAGAAACAGTTTAATATGTGAATTAAAAAAACAGATCTTGATCAAAAATAACCCCAAGGTTCCTCACAGAACTATTAAGAGAAATATTAAGAGAAAGGGTAACCACATCCAAACTAAGAGTTTGATTTGGAAAGGTATTTCTAAGGTTTTTTGGACCAACTAGAATGACTTCAGTTTTATCTAAATTTAATAGCAAGAAATTACAAGTCATCCAAGCTTTGATTTCCTTAAGACAAGCCTCCAATTTGGCTAATTGATCAATGTCATTTGGCTTCACTGACAAGTATAATTGTGTGTCATCTGCATAACAACGAAAATGTATGCAGTGCTTTCCAATAATGTTGCCTAACGGAAGCATATAAACTAAAAGGAATAGGGCCAAGCACAGATCCAAACAACTGTGTGCGCACACACACACACAAGAAAAGCAAGAACTAACAGCCACAATAAATTTTGTCCAACCTTTGCTGTTTTGTCGTTATAAATCACATTTGAGAGGCAACGCACAGGACCCAGTTGGAGCTGTTTGTAGTGGAGATTGAATCCATAGGATGCAATGCTGAAGTGATTCAAAGTTGGTCAGCCCTCGAAGGCCCCTTATTGGCCTAGGGCTGTAAGCATTTTTTCTGCCGATACAGCACCTCTGCCTATTATGAATTTTATTTTATTAATTAAAAAAAAATTGAGGGCTTGTAGCTGCTACCCCGCCCCCACCACCACCACCCCCACCACCACCGCCAACAGGGGGTACCCAAGGCAAAGATCGAGGCCACCTATGCCCTGGGCCGGCCCTGTTTGCAAGCGTCTGTGCCTCACCAGTCATGAACCTCACCATGCATCACTGCTGTGTACCACCATTAAATCTCTTAATAGTATAAGTACAGTGCCTCTGCTGCCTCACCTCTGCTTATACTGACCTCAATTTTTTAAATTTTCAGTGGAAAATCCACCACATTAAGAGCATACTACACAAAACGAGTAACTAAAAGTGAATTATTAACAGGCCTACTTAATTCTGCATGTGGAGATGCAATAGTAAATCCTGCTGCACTGGACACACGTATTTGTGTGCAGACCATGTGTGTTCCCTGTAAGATTGCCTTGTTTTTCCATGGTTCTATCCTGACAGATCTAAAGTGTAGTGTAAGTGTTTTTGCTGCCCTGTATAGGGTATATTTCAGTGCATTCAAATACACATCCACACTTCCATGAATCCCCACTTGCCTCAGACAGTGGAAACAGAAGGAGAACAAATGGAAATGTCAACAAACGCAGATTGTGCCATACCACAAGCACTGATTCTTACACTGCCACAGACTGAGCCGGGTGAAATGATGAATGGCTTTAATAAGTCTGCAGCTCACGGTTACACCTCAGGCAGATGAGACAAAAACAAGCCTGTGTTTTTCTATATGTTTTAGGTAGCATGCAGAAAACACATGTACAGACTAGTTTTATGACTGCATGTCCTTATAAGCTTCTGACAGATGTCATATCTGCACTGTGAAAGAAAAAAAGGGAATGAAGAAAGGTATTTTATATTTATGATGCAAAGAAATTTCAAAGGGATTTGAAGGAAATATTTGTAAGGAAAAAATACATGTGTCAAAGCATAAAATAATCAGACATCCCTAGAGATTAATTAAACATTTAGCTGTTGGCAGCTTTTCCAACAACAATGCGACAGCATGAATTTTCCCATTTGAAAAGTTGACAATCTGTGCTAGAAAGGTTTGCTTTTTCTTTGATTACTTCTTAGAAGCAGAATCAGTGATTTTTTTTACCCTGTCCTGTCCAATAGCTTGGTAAGCAGAACAGATATCTGCTTCCCTTATTGTGCCAAACAGATTTACTTTGTTAAAAACAGCTCTTCTCATATTTGATATATGCTGTATATAAATGGTATTTATAGACTCCTTTTGGTATGTAATAACTTTAATACTTTATTTAAACTGTCTTACTGCCGGGAAAATAAATATTGAACACGTCAACAATTTTCTCATTAAACATATTTCTGATTGAGCCATTAACCTGAGATTCTCACCAGATATCAGTAACAACCCAACTAATCCATACATACAAAGATATCAAGGCAACTGTGTTCACAAAACAAGTTATATTTAATAATGTGGAATGACAAAGAGAATAAGTATTGAACACGCTTGGTGAAAATTTTGACCAATATTTTCATTTAACATTTTGGAGAAAAGCCTTTGTTGGTAATAACAGCTTCCAGATGCCTCCTGTATGGAGAAACTAACCCATTCCTCCATACAAACTATCTTCAAATCTTGAAGGTTCTGTTGGTGTCTTCTATTAACTCTGATCTTCAGTTCGTTCCATAGATTTCCAATTGGATTCAAGTCAGGTGGCTGACTGGGCCATTCTAGCGGCTTTATTTTGGGGGGCAGCAGTGGCTCAGGAGGTACAATGAGTCATGCAATAACCGGAGGGTTGGTGGCTCGAATCCCACTCTCCCCAGCCATCCTGCCGTTGTGTCCCAGGGCAAGACACTTTCCCCATCTTGCCTCCATTATCCATGACACTGGGTACGAATGTGTATAAATGTTTGGTAGTGGTCGTAGAGGCCATTGGCATGGATTGGCAGCCACGTTTCCATTAGTCTGCCCCAGGGCAGCTGTGGTTACAGAAGCAGCTTAACACTATCAATGTCTGTCTGGAGTGAATGAATAATGGACTCACTGTAAGTGCTTTGAGATGTCACTTGACATGCAAAGTGCTATAAAAATCTAATCCATTATTATTATTATTATTATTATTCCCTCTCTCGGCGCCACACGAGTAGGCTGCCTTTTGCAACAGCGGCTCGATTCCGAGTTTTTTTCCCTTCCTCTCTCTTTTGATCAGTCTTTTTTTTTCACCCCACTTATATCACGGACACACAGATCATCCCAAATGTCTCCTGAGCCGGTGGACGGAGCCACTGTTTATAGCAGGATACGATACAACAGGGAAGAGCTGCTAGCATTTAACCGCCACCCGGTCCCATTGGAAAAACTCGACATACCGAGAGAACTGAGGCGAAAGCGTCGCGGCTGCCGGGCTGGAGTAAGGCGGAGGACAAAAAATATAAGGTACAGACCCTCCCTTCCATCTGTTGTCATGGGAAATGTACGGTCGATACTGGGAAAGGTAGATGAGCTAGCGGCTATCTCCCGTTATGATAGCACTTACCGGGAGTGCTCTCTCCTTTTGTTTACTGAGACGTGGCTAACTGAACTAGCAGCAGATGCTAACATTGAGCTGGAGGGTTTTCACATGATACGAGCTGACCGAACACCAGACAGTGGCAAAGCAAGGGGCGGTGGAGTGATAATGTATGTTAACAACAACTGGTGCAGACCGGGACATATCACTGTTAAACAACGACACTGCAGCAAAGACATTGAGTTGCTAGCTGTTAGCATGAGGCCTATATATCTCCCGAGAGAACACTCACACGTGATCTGCATTGTTGTTTATGCAAATCCGACGGCGAACGCTGGGACAGCGCGTGATGTCATCCATTCAGTAACCAGCAGGCTGCAGACAGAACACCCAGATGCTCTTCTCCTCATCTCAGGCGATTTCAACCACGTTTCACTGTCTCCCATTCTACCCACGTTCACCCAGTATGTCACATGCCACACTAGAGACAATAAAACACTGGATTTATTCTACGCAAACACTAAGGAGGCGTACACCTCATCACAACTCCCCCCTCTCGGGAGATCGGATCACAACTTGGTTCATCTCCGGCCGGTGTACAAACCCCTAGTGCACAGACAACCTCCGGCCATGCACACTGTGGAGTTATGGTCTGAGGAGACAATGGACACTCTAAAGGACTGTTTTGAAGCCACTGCCTGGAAGCAGCTCTGCGATCCACATGGTGAGGACATCGATGGCCTCATTCACACCTTCACGGGTTACCTCAGCTTCTGTGTGGACAAATCCGTTCCCACCAAGACCATACGGCGTCACTCAAACAACAAACCCTGGATCAACCCTGAGATAAAAACACTTCTGAGAGAGAAGAAGAGGATCTTCAGGTCGGGGAACAGGGAGATGCTGAAGTCCGTACAGAGGGAGCTGAGGAGAAAGATCAGAGAAGGCAAGGACAGCTTCAGGAAGAAGATGGAGGACAAGCTGCAACAGAGCGACATCAGCAGGGTCTGGAGAAACCTCAAAACCATCTCGGGGCTCCAGAATACCTCCCCCCAGGCCATGGGGGGCAGGGAGTGGGCGAACAACCTGAATCTGTTTTTCAATAGATTTGACCAACCGCCCTCCCCCCTGTCTGCACAACAACCACTGCTGCCTCTAAGAAATCAAGTCCTGCTGCCCACTCCCCACTCCACCGACACCCCCGCCACTCTCAACACACAGCCCCCCATCCTGACCCTGACCAAGACCCAGGTGAGGACGGAGCTGAGGAAGATCAAGGCGAGGAAGGCGTCAGGACCGGACGGCATCAGCGCAAAGCTCCTCAAGTCCTGTGCAGACCAGCTGTGTGGGATTGTGACGTATATCTTCAACATGAGCCTGAAACTGGGGAGGGTACCACAGCTGTGGAAAACTTCTTGTGTGGTACCTGTACCAAAAACTTCCCACCCCAAAGACCTGAACAGCTACAGACCGGTGGCCTTGATGTCCCACTTGATGAAGACCCTGGAGAGACTGCTCCTTGCTCATCTCCGCCCCCTGGTGGAACCAGCGATGGATCCACTCCAGTTCGCCTACCAGCATGGCATTGGGGTGGAGGATGCGGTGATCTTCCTCCTTCACCGTTCTCTGTCCCACCTGGAGAAGCCCGGGAATATGGTGAGGATCATGTTCTTTGACTTCTCCAGTGCTTTCAACACCATCCAACCGATGATCCTGAAGGACAAGCTGCTGCGCGCAGGGGTGGACCAGCACCTGTCATCATGGATCCTGGACTACCTCACGAACCGGCCTCAGTTTGTGAGAACCCGGGACTGTGTTTCCGACATGATCATCAGTAGCACGGGGGCCCCCCAGGGAACGGTGCTGGCTCCCTTCCTGTTCACTCTTTATACTGCGGACTTCTCACACAACACAACACACTGCCATCTACAGAAGTTCTCTGATGACTCTGCGATCGTTGGTCTCATCTCCAACGGAGATGAAGCTGAGTACAGAGGGCTTATCCAGGACTTCGTGGACTGGTGCCATCGGAACTGCCTCCAGATCAACGCGAGGAAAACTAAGGAGCTGGTGGTGGACTGCCGCAGGCATGGGCAGCCCCTCACAGCACCAGTAAATATACAGGGAACAGACATCGAGATGGTGACATCCTATAAGTACCTGGGTGTTCATCTGAACAATAAACTAGACTGGTCACACAATACTGACGCACTCTACAAGAAGGGACAGCGCAGGCTGTTCCTGCTGAGGAGACTCAGGTCTTTTGGTGTACAAGGGGCGCTGCTGAAGTCATTCTATGACACGGTGGTGGCATCAGCCATCACTTTTGGAGTGGTCTGCTGGGGCAGTGGCATTACTGCAGCCGATAGGAAGAGACTGAACAAACTGATTAAGAAAGCTAGCTCTGTCCTGGGGCAGCGCCTTGATCCGATGGAGGAGATAGGAGAGAGAAGGACGGTGGCTAAACTGTCATCTCTGCTGGAGTCCGAGTTCCACCCTATGCAGGACATACTGGATGCACTGAGGAGCTCATTTAGCAGCAGACTACATCATCCCAGGTGCACAACCGAGAGGTTTCGTAGGTCCTTCCTACCAACGGCTGTCAGACTGTACAACCTAAGCAGGGCTGCTCGCAGAGATAGCAAAAAGACGTAACAAACTAATAGTTTCTTGAATGCAAAAGATGCAATAGACTTACACAATGGTCCTCTCCGGCATACAACTAGGAACATACCGGTCGCTATGGAGGGTGAGAATATGTATGGGCACATAATCATACCATGTAGGATAACTAAGTAGACGGTTATGCTGTTTCATCCCATCTAGCAACAATGCTCTGCACTGTGTGTGTTTATATACAGTATTTACATATTTATTCCATCTAGCTACAATGCTCAGCACTGGGTGTGTTTATATTTATATATCTATATATTTATTCCATCTAGCTACAATGCTCCGCACTGTGTTTTTATATATCTACATATTATTCCATCTAGCTACATTGCTCCGTACTGTGGGTGTTTATATACTTGCACATTTATTCCACCTAGCTGCAATGCTCCGTACTGTGGGTGTTTATATATTTACATATTTATTCCATCTAGCTACAATGCTCTGCACTGTGTGTTCATATATTCATATATTTATTCCATCCAGCTACAATGCTCTGCACTGTGTGTCTGTGTGTGTGTGTGTATATATATATATATTTTATAGTAATATGTACATATGTATATTAGCTGCTCTTGCTTGCTTGTTTTTTTTCTTGCCTTCTGATTGTTGCTCTGAGTGTTGCTATCCCTGTGCTGTTGCAATCCTGGAATTTCCCCGTTGTGGGACTAATAAAGGCTTATCTTATCTTATCTTATCTTATTATTTTTTTTCCTTCTCTGGAGCCAGTTGAGAGTTTCCTTGGCTGTGTGTTTAGGATCATTGTCCTGCTGAAATGTTGACCTTCATTTCATCTTCAGCATCTTGACAGGTGGCAACAGGTTCTTATCTCGGATGTCTCTGTACATTTGTCCATTCATCTTTCCTTCAATTATATGAAGTCTGCCTGTACCATGTGCTGAAAAAACACCCCCACACCATAATGCTCCCACCTTCAAACGTCACTGTTGGTATGGGGGCTGATGTGCAATCAATTTCTCCTCCAAACATGCTGTGTTGTGACATCCAAAAAGTTCAATTTAATTTTGATCTCATCTGACCAGACCTAATTCTCCCAGTATTTTACTGGCTTGCCCAAATGTTGTGCAGCAAACTTTAAATGAGCTTCAACATGCTTTTTCTTCATCAATGGAGTCTTGTGAGGTGAGTAGGCATAGACCCCATGTTAGTTGAGTGCATTACTTATTGTTTTCTTTGAAACAGCAGTACCTGCTAACTCCAGGTCTTTCTGGAGCTCTCCACGAGTGATCTTTGGCTCTTGGATAACTCTTCTGATAATTCTTCTGACTCCTCTGTCAGAAATCTTGTGAGGAGCTCATGGTCATGGCCAGTTTATGGTAAAATGATGTTCTTTCCGCTTATTGTTACAAGCTATCTAGTCTCGATACAACCATTGTGAGAGTTTGGTTCATATTGCCAACACACGGTCGGACTAATTCCCAGTGAGAGTTGGACTCCACCAGGGCTGCCCTTTGTCACCGATCCTGTTCATAATTTTTTTGGACAGGATTTCTAGGCGCAGCCAAGGATCGGAGGATGTCATGCTTGATGACTACAGGATCTCATCTCTGTTGTTTGCAGATGATGTTGTCCTGTTGGCTTCATCCAGCAATGACCTACAGGTCTTACTGGGATGGTTTGCCGCCGAGTGTGAAGTGGCTGGGATGAGAATCAGCACCTCCAAGTCCGAGTCCACGGTCCTCAGCCGGAAAAAGGTGAATTGTCCTCTCCAGGTTGGGGACAAGCTCCCGCCTCAAGTGGAGGAGTTTAAGTATCTCGGGGTCTTATTCATGAGTGAGGGGAGAATGGAGCGAGAGATTGACAGACGGATTGGAGCAGCATCTGCAGTGATGCGGACATTGTACTGGTTCATTGTGGTGAAGAGGGAGCTAAGCTCTAAGGCAAAGCTGTCGATTTACCAGTCAATCTATGGTTCTTCCCTCACCTATGGTCACGAGCTTTGAGTAATGACCGAAAGAATGAGATCACAGATACAAGCAGCTGAAATGAGCTTTCTTTGTAGGATTGCTGGACTCACCCTTAGAGACAGAATGAGGAGCTCAGTCATCCGAGAGAGACTCAGAGTAGCTCTTCTCCGCTACTCCTCCACATTGAAAGAAGCCAGTTGAGGTGGTTTGGGCATCTGATCAGGATGCCTCCTGGACGCCTCCCACTTGAGGTGTTTCGGACATGTCCCATTGGGAGGACATCCTGTGGCAGACCAAGGACTCACTGGAGAGACTACATCTCCCAGTTGGTCTGGAAATGCCTTGGTATCCTCTCTGAAGAGCTGGAGCCGGTGGCTGAGGAGAAGGAAGTCTGGGCTTCTTTGCTTGAACTGCTGCCTCCGTGACCCAGACATCCGGAAAAGAGGTAGAAGATGGAATGGAAAAAAAAAGGTTGCAAAGGTCTTGAGAGAGCTCTTTGCTTCTACCCATCATGAGTTATTTGTGGTGTGACAATCTGATATTCACTGACCTTTTTAAAGGCTGTCAGTCAGGACTTAATCAGCCTAAATTAATTTGCACTGATGGTGGATGGGTTTGCTTCCTTAATTCTGATCGATTTAAGCTGGATTCTTGGCTTTCTATGCTTTTTTGCACTTCTTTTTCTTCATACATTCAGTACTTATTCCATGTCATTCCACTGTTATAAAATATACAGTGGTGTGAAAAAGTGATTGTCCCCTTCCTGATTTCTCATTTTTTTGTATGTTTGTCACACTTAAAATATTTCAGATCATCAAACAAATTTAAATATTAGACAAAGATAAAACAAGTAAACACAAAATGCAGTTTTTAAATTAAGGTGTTTATTATTAAGGGGGAAAAAAAATCAAAACCTGCATGACCCTGTGTGAAAAAGTGATTGCCCCCTAAACCTAATAACTGGTTGGCCACCCTTAGCAGCAACAACTGCAATCAAGCATTTGCAATAACTGGCAATGAGTCTTTTACAGCACTGTGGAGGAATTTTGGCCCACTCATCTTTGCAGAATTGTTGTCATTCAGCAACATTGGAGGGTTTTCGAGCATGAACCGCCTTTTTAAGGTCATGCCACAACATCTAAGTCGGATTCAGGTCAGGACTTTGACTAGGCCACTCCAAAGTCTTCATTTTGTTTTTCTTAAGCAATTCACAGGTGGACTTGCTGATGTGTTCTGTATCATTGTCCTGCTGTAGAACCCAAGTGCGCTTTAGCTTGAGGTCACAAACAAATGGCCAGATATTCTCCTTCAGGATTTTTTGGTAGACAGCAGAATTCATGGTTCCATTTACCACAGCAAGTCTTCCAGGTCCTGAAGCAGTAAAACAGCCCCAGACCATTACACTACCACCACTATATTTTACTGTTGGCATGATGTTCCTTTTCTGAAATGCTGTGTTACTTTTATGTCGGATGTAATGGGACACACACCTTCCAAAAAGTTCAACTTTGGTCTCATCAGTCCACAGAGTATTTTCCCAAAAGTCTTGGGGTTCATCAAGATGTTTTCTGACAAAACTGAGATGAGCCTTTATATTCTTTGTGCTCAGCAGTGGTTTTCATCTTGGAACTCTGCCATGTAGGCCATTTTTGCCCAGTCTCTTTCCCATGGTGGAGTCATGAACACTGACCTTAACTGAGGCAAATGAGGTCTGCAGTTCTCTGGATGCTGTTGTGGGGTCTTTTGTGACCCCATGGATGAGTCGTCGCTGCGTTCTTGGGGTTATTTTGGTCGGCCAGCCACTCCTTCCCAGGAGTGGCCAGCCACTCCTGGGAAGGAGTGACAGCGTCACTGCCCCTCTTCCCCATGGCAGAACACACAATAATCCACCCCGGGTTGGGTGGTAGGGAGAACAGGCTAGGAGGGCACAAAAAAGCCTGCCCAGGACCCACACCAGAAAAGCACAAAATAAGGCCCCCGACCCACGGAGCTCTAAAGTTTAGGGGGCCGCTCGAAGTCCCAGGCCCAGCGGACAGCAAGGTGAACCATGTCAGGTGGCCAGCCGGACGGTCAGGTGGTACAAGTCAGGTGGCTTGCCGGAGAACACAGACCACCTGACCCGGCACTCAGTCTCTCTGGCGGCCGGCCCAAGTGCTTCAGCCACCTAACCCGGAAAGGCGGCCCAGGAGGCGGCTCCCCCACAGGGAGACCCAACATTGGAGAGGAGAGCCGGGGAGCCTCGACGTTGTCAGGCAGAGCAGGAAGGGGGGGCCCGACGGTGTCAGACAAAAGGAGAAGGGGGACCACGACGGCATCTGGCTGGGAAGGACAGGGGACCACGACACCCTCGATGGTCTTGGGTTGAAATAAAGTTGCACCTGCGGTGGCTCTGGACTGGAGCACTGCAGCACCCTCGGTGGGCCCTAGCTGGGCCAACGCTGCACCGATGGTGGGCCCAGATGGGGCAAATGCTGCACCCTCGGTAGACCCCAGGCTGAGGGGTAGTGCCCATGGTGCGCCCATGCTGGAGCGCAGCGCCCATGATGGGCCCTGGCCGGGATGCAGCGTCCACGGAGACCTGGACGGTGGAGGGGGAACCCAGACAATGGCCTAAGGCAGAGGTGGACCTGTACCCACGGAGGACCCGGCCTGGGTTGGAGCTGCACCAACGATGACCTTCCACGGCAAGCCTGGACGCACGGAGACCTCTGGCTGTGTTGGTGCGTCTCCGGTGACCCTGGGAGAAAGCTCAGACAGACAGAAAGAAGGGGTTTCAGGGTCACCAGCAGTGGCAGAGCCCAGCAAGGTGAGCTCATGTGCAGCGGGTGGCTGCACTTGGCTCTCCTCACCAAAAGTCAGGCAAGATTGCTCTAACACAGACCATAGGAAAACAAAAGAGAGTACTTGCCTGAGCTTGAGCTCCACCACCGTCCAGGACTCCAGCGATCCAGGTGAAGGTGTTTCTATGGGCTCGGCCCTCAGGAGGTCCAGTTCGGGCTCCCACTCTGCTGCGGAGGCATGATGGTCATAGCAGTCTTATTCGCCCCAGCAGTCATGACCCACACTGGTGACTCCTCCAACGTGGAAGCTGGGGATAGGCTCCGTGTTGGCTCAGGAGTATGGTCCTCCAGGGCCATCAGCTCCTCCACCATCCGACGGCACTGTTCTGGGACACACTCAGGGAAAGATGGAGGAGACACAGAGACGATAGGAGAAAGGTTAACAGTTGCAGCCGGAAGAGAGAGCTCAGAGGACTGCTTAACCTTAGCCTCTCTCCTGGGAGACAGACAAGGCCTATCATTACAAAATGGAATAGAATGAAAAAGCACTTGCCTGTCAGCCCGGATCTTGATGTTAACAGCTACAGGTGACGGGCAGTCATCCCTCTCTGTGTCAGCGATAATAATCCTGACCCTCTTAATGGACTGTGGAGAAGTCGACTCAGATGACACGGAAATGGGCATAACCGGGGAAACCCTGGAGGACCTCTCGGCAGCAGGAAGGAACGACGAGGTGACCAAAGTTGCGGCAGGAGCGGAGAGAAGACGGGCTGGAGGAATAGCCTGAGAAGAGCAAAGGGAGAGAGGCTCTGCCGCGGGAATTGTCGGGCTCAGCATAGGGGAGATGGCTGCCAGCGAGGAGGAGGGCTTCCTCTGGCGATTAACTGCGGGATGACGTGGTTGAGCTGAGGTTGCTTCCCCCGGCTCCTCACCCATGCCTGGAAGGGAGACTATGGAGCAGAGTATGTCTGTTGCCTCCGGGTGATTCCACAGGCAAGGAAATGCCTCCATCACTCGCGCTGCTCTGTCCTGACTCCCTTGGATCGTCCTCGGGGAACGAGAGGCCTGAGTCTGCAACCAAATTCCCTCCAGGAAGTGCACCGCCCACCGCTCCACCTCGTTAAGAGCGGACATGGCAATCTCCAACACAGGTTAGTGAAAAAAAACACAAAAGAGGAAAAAATGCTCAACACAACAGCTGGGTCTTTAGTTTTGGCCCCACCATTCTGTCATGAATGCCCCTCAGGGCAGAGAGAGAGACAGACCTCAGCGCTGGATTGTGTTGAGACATTTATTTAACAGAAGAACAAAAACCCAAATAAGGGAAAACTTACAGGCTGCATTCCAGAGCCGATATCGCTCTGCAAATGTGGAGACAAGCATGGAACAGACAGGAGAACATTCAATGGTGTGGCAATGAGAAAAAGGACTAAGCAGTCTTTAAATAGTAGACGAATGTGGGGAAGCAAATAAGCAGCAGGTGAGGGTTGAGCTGACAGGTGAGCTAATTGCCGAATAGTCCACAGCTGAGGCGGTGAGAGCAGACTGAACAGTTAATGGGGATGTCTGAGAGAGGAGGGCACAAGAGAGACAATAAAGCAAAATATATACAGAAAACTCACAACAAAATAAAGACACACCAACAAAACTCAGAAAATAAATTGAGTCTGAGCTCAGAGATGACATTTGAGCTCAGACACATGACAAAAAGGATAACAAGAACAGGTAACAGTAACAGAAAAGTCACACATTCACAAGGATAGCCCTACAAATTTTGGAAAAGAAAAACTCATCAAATTTAGGGGGAAATGTCACAAATTTATGAAGAAAAATGTCACAAAAGTGTGAGAGAACTGGGAAATTTATCAGGGATAAGATGCATCTTTAACAGATAACCAGGAGGATGCCCATTCCTAATGTTGACAGTGTCACGTGCCGAGCCGGCTTGGCTTTCCCCAGCTCGGCCTCTATCTCTTTGTGGGGTTGGCTTTGCTGGTTATGTGTGTTTTAATGTATTCTTGTACTTATGCCATGCCTTTAGCCACTGCCTGACTGGCAGTTGTTAGCCAGCATCTGTCATCACCTTTCTCTCATGCTGCTGACAGGCTGCCGGCCTAGCCACGCCCCCTCACTCTCCTTCTGGCGCATCAGTTGTTTCCAGTCCCCGGTAATTATCTGTCTGTGCCTCGCCCAGGTGATTCCTATTTGTCACGCCAGCGACGTCTGTATTAAAGGAGCTCTTCGCTAGACAGACGCCGCTGGATTATTGTACATGTTAGACGACTGTGCTTCGCCGTCTATACTGTCACGTCAACGAAGGACTGTTTTCGCTCACTTGGACTGCTGGATGTTTTGGGACTGCTCCCCCTGTGAGTAAACTATTAGTGTTTGCTTTGTGCTGCCTTCACGTTGTGTCAGAAGCATTCCTTTACTTGGTTCAATCCCGCGTCGCTTCTGGCGGCGTCTCCTTTCCGCAGCACCATCGTTACGCTTTGGCTTAGCCCAGTTTACGTTCCCCGCAGGTGTGTTGAGCTACCCTGTTTTCCCTGCTTCCCCAAGCGCAGCCATCATATCATTTGTCACTATATTGTTCTGTCAATAAATGTGTGTGTGGTGAACCACTGCGTTTAAATCCTCATCCTTTTTCCCCTCCCCGCGCGCTAGGAAAAGCACACGGGCGAGTTTGTGACAGAATAATCCAGCCAACTATAGGATTTAGTGGGTTACACCCACACATCACTCTCTTTTCTTTTTTTTTTGGACTGTTTTTTGGACTTACCTGCATCTGGAGAGCGTCATGCCCCGGTCTCACCGAGAAAGAGGATCGGCAGCGGGGTTTCCCACGGTCGAAGAGGGATGGGCCGCTGAAGGCATTCGCAACTTGGAGAATGAAGCTCTCGCTGCCCGTGGACCGAAGAAGACGCTGGAATGCCTGGGCAAAGTTGTCGGGATCCTGGAAGCGAATCCTGGGTTGTGGAGTTACCCCCAGTTCGCCGACCTGCTCTCCACGGTCTGCTGGCTCCAGCGCTATTTCCCCGGATTGGCGTGGCCCACGGTGCCGAGGCAGAGGACCGGCAACTCTCAGCCCGTCATCCTCCGTGACGCTTCACCCGCCCCTCCTCCCGCTCCAGCACAGTCCTCTCCAGGAAACAGAAGACAGCGTCACCCCGCGTGGAGACGCCGGGAGAAGCCTCCCTCGTCGTCAGCTGTCATCACCCTCCCAGCTGCTGTGAGGCTAGACGGGGCTGCTTCGGGAACGCCCACCTCCGTTGCCACGGAGACGGCTCCTCCTCCATCCATTGAAGAGGGCCATATCACCGTTGACACGGAGAGGGATGCCTGTCTGCTATCTGCAGCTGTCAGAACCAGCGACCGGGGTGACAGGCAAGTACTTTATCCGTCTATTCCATCTAACAGTATTAAATTTTGCCTGTCTCCCAAGGGAGAGACCCGGTTTAAACAGTCTGCTGGGTCCTGTCCTCCAGATGCAGATATTAATCCACTTTTTTTTATTTATTTATGCAGGGACATGCACAATATACATTGACCTTAAAGAGGAAAGATGCATTGTACCAGGTTATAGCACTAGTGCTAATTTCCACCTGTAGTCCCTGGGCAGGCTGGTGTTAGCATTAATAAAAGCAGACATTTGCTAAAACTACAAGTAAGCATTAATAAAAAACTAAAACCAAACATTGATTAAAAAACTAAAACCAAGCATTACTAAAAACTAAAACAGACATTAATAACATTGATAAGAACCCAAAACATTGATAAGAACTAAAACATACAATAATACATTTTATATTTTCTCCTCTCTGTGTCTCCTCCCATTTCCCCTGAGGGCCTGCTGGCCCAAGGTCAGGGCCGTCAGATGGTGGAGGAGCCAGTGGCCTCGGATGATCCATTCCCAGAGCCAGCGTGGAGAGGCTCCCCTGCAGCCACGCCGGAGGACTTCCCTGTGTTGGAGCCACTGCAGGAGGAACATTGGACTGATATCACCATCTTGCCAGCTGCAGAGGTGTCTGCAGCGGAATGGGAGCCTGAGCTGGACCTCTTGGAGGCTGGGCCTGAGTGTTCATCGCCGGAATCGACAGAGTCCTGGACTGCGGTGGAGCTCGAGCTCAGGCAAGTAATCTCTCTTGTTTGTCTTATGTCAGTTTTAGAGATATCTTGCCTGGCTCTGGGTGAGGGGAGTCAGGCGCAGCACACAGCTGCGCCTGAACTTCCTTCGCCGGGCTCCGCCGCTGCCGGCAACCCTAACCATCTTTCTTCTCCTGCTTCCTCTGAGCCTTCAACCAGGGTCGCCGGAGAAGGTGTGTCGCCGCCGGAGGTCACCGAGGGTCCGGTCCTGCCGAGGGAGGACGTCGCTGCTCCAGCTTCTCCTGCCAGGGTCGTCAGGGCTCCTCCCATCATTCGTCTCCTCGGCCTGGTGCTCCTGCGGGTTGGTCCGCTCACTGTGAGTGCAGCTCTGGCCCAATCGGGGTACATCGCAGGTGCAGTGGAGCCGGTCCAATCGGAGTCCATCGTGGATGCTGCAGAGCCTCAGCCGGAGGTCACCGCGGGTGCAACGGAGCCAGCCCAGTCAGGGGCCACAGTGGGCACAGTTAGACTCCCGCTGGAGTCCACCGTGGGTGCAGCGGAGCCGGCCTGGTCAGGGGCTACCATGGGCACAGTTAGGCTCCCGCTGGAGTCCGTCGTGGGAGCAGCGGAGCCGGCCCGGTTGGGGTCCACCGCGCGTGCCACTGAGGAGGCCATGGAGGTTCCCTCTTCCCGGTCCGGTTGCCCTCCAGTCAACCTTCCGGTGGGCAGGCCGCCTCCTGCTTCACTCCCTCCGTCCTGGTGGATGAGCAATGTGGGCTGGCCACCAGAGGAATTGACTCCCCGGGTCTGGTGGCCCATGTTGTCCAGCAGGCCCCCGGATTCCATCCACCGGACCTTCTGCTGGGCCTGGGACTCTGGGCGGCCTCCTGAGCCCCAACGCCCGTGAACTTGGGGGGGTTAATTGTGGACCTGGCGGGGTATTGTGTTCCCTCCTTTCCTGTTCCCCCTACCTCCCACCCGGGTTTGTGTGTCATTGTTTTGCCTGTGGGGATTGGTGGGGGGGTGTGTCTCTTACGATGTTACCGTGGGTGTCTGGTATCCACCCCTAGAAGGGGGGCTCTGTCATGTGCTGAGCCGGCTTGGCTTTCCCCGGCTCGGCCTCTATCTCTTTGTGGGGTTGGCTTTGCTGTTTATGTGTGTTTTGATGTATTCTTGTACTTATGCCATGCCTCTAACCACTGCCTGACTGGCAGCTGTTAGTCAGCATCTGTCATCACCTTTCTCTCATGCTGCTAACAGGCTGCCAGCCTAGCCATGCCCCCTCGCTCTCCTTCTGGCGCATCAGCTGTTTCCAGTCCCCGTTAATTATCTGTCCGTGCCTCGCCAGCGGTGTCTGTATTAAAGGAGCTCTTCGCTAGACAGACGCCGCTGGATTATTGTACACGTTAGATGACTGTGCTTCGCCGTCTATACCGTAACGTCAACGAAGGACTGTTTTCGCTCGTTTGGACTGCTGGATGTTTTGGGACTGCTCCCCCTGTGAGTAAACTATTAGTGTTTGCTTTGTGCTGCCTTCACGTTGTGTCAGAAGCGTTTCTTTACTCGGTTTAATCCCGCTTCACTTCTGGCGGCGTCTCCTTTCCGCAGCACCATCGCTACGCTTTGGCTTAGCACAGTTTACGTTCCCCGCAAGTGTGTTGAGCTACCTGTGTTTTCCCTGCTTCCCCGAGCGCAGCCATCATATCATTTGTCACTATATTGTTCTGTCAATAAATGTGTGTGTGGTGAACCCCTGCGTTTAAATCCTCATCCTTTTTCCCCTTGCCGTGCACTAGGAAAAGCGCACGGGGAGTTCATGACAGACAGGCCAGTTGAAATTGCTACTTTATCTAAAATTCATGAGAAAAGTCAAATATATACGAGAAAAATTTTGCAGTTATATGACAATTAATGAGAGAAATTTATGACAGAAAGCACCAAAAATTTACAGCAAAACATTTGTAAATTTAACAGTTTAAATAGTTCTCACATGAGCCTCTTTAGATCCAGTTTAGCTTACTGTCATCAATTTGATTTTTTTTCTCTATGCCAGTCTGAGAAAAATACACCTGCCACATTTAACCCCTACTATAATCTAAATTGCATAAAAAAATTCCCTAAAATTACTAAATATGGAGCGATTTTTGGTTATTACACTACAAACAAGCACATTTCTGTTCAGTTTTCAAATCTGTGAAATTAGAAGTTACCCAAAGAGTACCATCAAATGTACTTGAGTAAAAGCACAGATTTACTCAAATGAGAGTCTAAAGTATTCTTCAATAAAGCTATGCATATGCATACAATTTTGTGAAAAGGTTACTGAAATACCTGTAGTTGAGTAAATGTAACTAGTTACCATCACATCAATGCTCATCCTACAACAATTCAACGCCAATGTTTTTTGAAAAAACATTTTCATACCACAAAAAGATAAAAATGTCAGTCTGTTTTTCCTTTCTCTACAATTCTTCCTGCTTGACAATGGCCAAGCTTATATTGTACCTGCAGCTGTAACCAGAGAACCACTGGACCTCAGGAACTACCATTATGGCGGTTGTGATCGCACAGGTATTGTCTGACAGAGCCTTAGCCACGTTTGATTTCAAGTACTGTAGCCCTGTCAGTACCTACTGGTAATACTAGTATAGCTTTCCCCTGTGGGAGGAAAAACTGAATACAATCTTGTCACACCATCTTTTGCCTTTTTAAGCCCCATGCACACAGCTGACATATCATACAAATGCTTCTTTTATTACCTACCAGTGATTGTTTGCTGAATGGGGAATGGCTTCTAGGAAGCTGCTAAGCATTCCAGAGGGAGGAACAGCCATTGTGTCAGTGCTGGGCAGACCTATGGTGTGGCCCACAAATTAGGGAGCAGTGTGTGCTTGATTGGATTTTTCCCTTCATTTGTGACTCCCAATGACAGTCTAACACAGTGTTTTTCAACCTCTTTTGAGCCAAGGAACCCTTTTTACATTGAAAAAATCTCATGGAAGCCCACCGACCTGGTTTGAGACCCCGTGCACATCACATTTTTATCCCAAACTGGCAAACTTCTTTTACAGATCAGTTGTCTGTACAAGCCAGGATTTTGGAGGTGTGAAAGTGCACAGGTTTGAAACCAGTCTCTAGAGTGCAAGGGTTTTGCTGGCAGTGTTTTTCCACCTCTGTGTGCATGGAAATATTGGGGAAAGGTGACATAAATTATCATTTTAAGTGCAAATAAAGCAAATTAAAAATAATTACAGAAGAGTGAAAAAAATGTTTAATGAATAAATCAGTTTGATTTTAGAAAAAAATAACAGTTCAGCCTATTAAATTAATAAATTAAGCATACAGCACATCAGAAAAAATAATGTCACATAACATAAGCTTTAATTAGATGTTGCTAGTGTTTTAATGTTCAAACCACTGCATAATTCAAGTACAAAACTTACCTTGAACTGTTTCCAAGTTTGCTTCACTTGTGAAGTTCAGTTTGGCTGAACTGAGAAAAAAAACAACCTAACTTTCATCTAGTTCAAGGCAAGCTGAAGAGATTCATTCACCGCAGTTGCTCATGTTAATGTCTAATTTAATGTAATCTATGGTCCAAATATTCACACTGTATGAGAGTGATACTCCAGCAAATTGATTGAGCTTGATCATGTGTCGCGCAAAAGACTGTCTGGGCATGTTTTAAGTTCCGCTATAACAGGAAGTACCATGGGGGCGTTAATTTACTTTAATATTTTTTAATCCATTAATGGAACAACCATAATTAATTGCATTAATATTAATTGTGTTCTATATTAATTGTGTTAATATTCCTAGTGTGGCCGACAGACATTGTGGGCTCACGCTGCCACAGAGACAGAACTGAATGTGTATTGTGGAGTGTCACGTCTGCAAGGACTGAGGACTCAAATCTACAGGAGGTAACAAGGAAGTGTGAGATTTGTCTCTTTGTCCCACAGAAGACGCCCCGGAGGGTATTCCGGTTCATCAAGAAATGAGAGACAATGGTGAAGCTTCAAAGGGATGCTTTGTAACTGTATGTTGACTGAAGACACCATGTGACTTGAATTCTGATGCTGGAAATGTATAAAAGGGGGTTGAAGTATGATTCTTTCTCTTTCCTGCTTTGAGAATGCTAGGAGCTTGTGTTCTGTCAAATAAAGCTGGTTTATGACTGAAACTCAGCCTCGTTATTTGAGCATGCTCCTACACTGGTGACCTACGACGGAGAATGAGCAATGAGAATTCTTCCGAACCGGGCTCGGTGGAAGCCAGCCTGATGGCCGCCTCCACGCTCCGGCTGCCCGATTTCTGGCAGCACAGCCCACGCTCATGGTTTAGCGCAATCGAGGCGCAGTTCAACCTCCGGAGAATCTCCAACGACGACACAAGATTCTACCACGTGGTAGCGAAACTGGACAGCGACACAGTCCAGAGAGTGGAGGATTTGGTTAATCATCCACCAGACAGCGACAAGTACAGCGCATTGAAAGACGCGCTGATCAGCCATTTCACCCCCTCAGTCCAACAAAGAGCAGAGGGGCTCCTGGCGCTGACGGAGGCAGAAAACGATAGACCTGCGGACCTGATGGTGAAGATGCTGCAGCTCAAAGCCTCCGAGGATGGCGAATTCATTTTCGCCCACCTATTCCTTCGAACCCTGCCACCAGCAGTGAGAGTGGCCCTGGCAGAGTCACCCCGATTGGCCAAGCGAGACTACCATGGGTTGAGCAAGGAGGCGCAGAAGTTGGTCGACGCCCACGAGCAGAACGCGGTTTCGGCCGCGGCGGCTAGTTCGGGAACGGCGTCCGGAGACAGCTTGGGTCCAGCGGCACCAGACGCACCAACAACGGCGGCGACCGGAGCCAGACGACGCGGAGCGGAGAACGGCTCGTGCTTCTACCACCGCCGTTTTGCAGAGAGAGCGCACAGGTGCGTCCCACCGTGCAATTTTAAACGCCAGGACCGAGGGCCGGTAGCAGCTGCGACTCTCGGCAATGAGAACAGGCTGCTTTACCTGACGGATGCACGCTCGGGGAAACAGTTCCTCGTGGACACGGGCTCGCAGCTGAGCTTCGTCACGCCCACCTACGCGGAACGGCTGTCGCCTTCTAAAGCCCCCTGGGTGTCAGTGTCAGCAGCGAACGGCTCCACAATTAAAACGTTTGGTGAGAGGACCATGCTTCTGTCCTTACAGGGTTGTTCATTTGAGTGGACATTTATTGTAGCAGCAGTCAGTTTCAACATGTTAGGGGCTGATTTTTTGTGCTCACATGGTTTATTGGTTGATCTTGCTAATAGACGTCTGATTAATGCACTGTCTTTTCATTCTATTCCCTGCACAGCTCGGGTGGCCCCGCCAACTGCACATGCCAGCGTCTCAGCCGCGGGTGGTAAGTTTCACACTCTGCTTGCTCAGTTTCCAGCACTCACAGTCCCCACTTTTTCAGCAACGGTGGCCAAACATGGGGTAGAACATTTCATAACAACCACAGGCCCTCCCGTTTTTGCAAAGGCTCGGCGTTTGGACCCAGCTAAACTGGCCATCGCGCGCGAGGAGTTCACTAATCTGGAAAAACTAGGCATCGTTAGACGCTCCAAGAGCGCTTGGGCTTCGCCGTTACACATGGTCCCAAAGGCTGACGGCTCGTGGCGGCCTTGCGGCGATTTCCGCAGGTTGAACAACGTTTCAGCTCATGACCGCTACCCGATTCCGCACATTCAGGATTTTTCTGTTCATTTGGCGGGGGCGCGCATTTTTTCTAAAATAGACTTGGTGCGCGGCTATCACCAGGTTCCAGTGCGCGCGCACGATGTACCCAAAACAGCGGTCATAACTCCTTTCGGCCTTTTTGAGTTCTTGCGCATGCCTTTTGACCTCAAGGGGGCCGTGAAGACTTTCCAACGCATGATGGATGCAGTTTTACGCGACCTGCCTTTCGTATTCGTTTATTTGGACGATATTTTGGTAGCCAGCACGTCCGAAGGCGAACATGAAAAACACCTCACAGCAGTTTTCCAGAGGTTGGCAGAGCACGGGTTAATAGTGAACCCAGCGAAATGCCAGTTTGGGGTGGCGCAGATTGATTTTTTGGGACATCGCGTTTCGGCAGAGGGAGCAGTTCCCCTTCCAAATAAAGTGCGTGCCATAACAGATTTTCCGCAACCTCAAATGGTTAAGGCGCTTCAGGAGTTTCTAGGGATGGTTAATTTTTACAACCGTTTCCTCCCAAGCGCAGCACGACTCATGCAGCCATTGTACACCGCGTTAAAAAAACAAAAGCCCGCAAATAAAGTCGAATGGTCTCCGGAGCGGGAGCGCGCTTTTGCCCAGGTCAAATCAGCCCTGGCAAATGCAGTTTTGTTAGCGCACCCAGTTCCAACGGCCCGCATGGCGCTCACCACTGACGCTTCCGATGTAGCGGTGGGGGCGGTAGTTGAACAGTTTGTGGCAGGTACCTGGCAACCCCTCGCGTTTTTCAGCAGGACCTTGCGCGATAGTGAACGGAAATACAGCGCATTTGACAGGGAGCTTTTGGCCCTACACTTGGCCATCCGTCATTTTCAGTTCTGGTTAGAGGGGCGACGTTTCACTGCTTTTGTGGATCATAAGCCGCTAACGTTTGCGATGGCCAAAATTTCAGAACCCTGGTCAGGCCGGCAACAAAGGCAACTAGCCGCAATATCGGAGTTTACTACTGATATTCAGCATGTCGCGGGTAAACACAATGTTGTAGCAGACTGCCTCTCGCGTGCAATAGCACCACCAAGCCCTATAGGGGCAGACTCTGTAGCCATGGCCGCGGGCCCGGGCAGCGACGCGGGAGCGCGCGCAGCCCCGGTCTGTGTTGGGTTAGATTATGCAGCCATGGCTGCGGAGCAGGTTAACGATGCGGACGTGCGCGCGCTCCAGTCTGGACCAACAGGGTTAAGGCTGGAGCACAGGGTGCAACAAAACGGTATGCCCCCGCTAATCTGCGATGTCTCCACGGGACGGCCCCGCCCTGTGGTGCCAACCGCGTGGCGTCGCCGTGTTTTTGACTTGGTCCATTCTCTCGCGCACCCGGGGGTGCGCGCATCGATCAAATTGGTGGGGGAGAAATTTGTTTGGCCCGGGTTGCGCAAACAGGTCAAGGAATGGGCAGCAGCCTGCGTAGCGTGTCAGCGAGCTAAAATACACAGACACACTAAGGCCCCGTTAGAACTTTTCCACATCCCCGCTAAGCGTTTTGATCACGTGCATGTTGACCTGGTCGGCCCGCTTCCGTTATCACACGGGCACACACATCTTTTGACAATGGTAGACCGCACCACGCGCTGGCCAGAGGCGATTCCTCTGACATCAACCACAGCGGAAGAAGTTGCGCGAGCATTTTTAGCAGCATGGGTTGCGCGTTTTGGTGTACCGTCGGACATAACGTCCGACAGGGGTCCCCAATTTATTTCCGAGCTATGGTCATCTATGGCCCGCAGCTTGGGGGTGAAGATTCATCGCACCACCGCGTATAACCCCCAGGCCAATGGTTTATGCGAACGCTTTCACAGGTCATTGAAAGCAGCCCTCAGAGCGTCGCTAACGGATACAAATTGGGTAGACAAACTTCCATGGGTGTTATTAGGGTTGCGTTCTGCACCTAAGGAAGATTTGCACGCTTCCCCGGCTGAATTAGTTTTCGCTCAGCCGCTCCGTTTGCCCGGGGAATTTCTTCCTGATAATCCCGCACCTAATGGCCCCCCCGCTCAGCCGTGGCAGAGCGGCTCAGGAACAAACACGCTTCCTGGCCCGGTCCATCACAGTTTCCCACACGTTTTTGTGCCCAAGGCTTTAAAAAATGCAGAGTTTGTTTTTGTTAAACATGACGCCCAGCGTCCAAGTTTGCGGCCGTTTTACGACGGACCGTTTCGAGTGCTGGAGACCGGGCAGAAGCATTTTCTGCTAGATTTAGGGGGCAGAAGGGAGCTGATTTGCATTAACAGGCTCAAACCCGCTTTTGTTCTGGCTGAGGAGGAGGTGCAGCTCGCGAGGCCCCCCCGCCGGGGCAGGCCACCGAGAAGACATTCTCCAAAGTCTTCACAGAGAGGTGCTAACAGCTTTAATCCACAGGTGCAGAGGGATGTTGCAGAGGCAGCCAAGCCAAGTTACAGCAGATTCGGCAGAAGATTAAAACCTAGGCAATTGGTGGATTGATTAGCGATGTATGGAGTGCTTTGTGTTTCTCTTTTTGTTATGCCATGCAGATTTTGCCTTACTCGACGTTTGGGGGGGGGGGGTAGTGTGGCCGACACACATTGTGGGCTCACGCTGCCACAGAGACAGAACTGAATGTGTATTGTGGAGTGTCACGTCTGCAAGGACTGAGGACTCAAATCTACAGGAGGTAACAAGGAAGTGTGAGATTTGTCTCTTTGTCCCACAGAAGACGCCCCGGAGGGTATTCCGGTTCATCAAGAAATGAGAGACAATGGTGAAGCTTCAAAGGGATGCTTTGTAACTGTATGTTGACTGAAGACACCATGTGACTTGAATTCTGATGCTGGAAATGTATAAAAGGGGGTTGAAGTATGATTCTTTCTCTTTCCTGCTTTGAGAATGCTAGGAGCTTGTGTTCTGTCAAATAAAGCTGGTTTATGACTGAAACTCAGCCTCGTTATTTGAGCATGCTCCTACACTAGCACTAATATATAAGGGATTCTGCAGTGTGGGTATGTACATATGTGGCAAAAAACTTTGTCCCCTTACTAACTCAGAGGCCACTTGACTGCAGGTTCTCACCTCTTGCATGGCAATGCCCAATACTTTAAGAGTGCACCTGACATGATTTCACTGACTGTTTGACCATAAAAGAGGTCGAAGGTGACCTTTTTAAACTGAGCACACCTGACACAGTCGGCAGAGTTTAGGATCCGCAAGTCTCTCTCCACAATACAGGAGTTATGGAGTGATGGAAAGACGGAGGTACACATTACCACTGGGTGCTGGGAGACCAGAACTATATTTACATTTAACAGTATTCACATTTATTTAATCCATTCATATAATGCCCTTTGAGGTGCATGCCAGTGATAGAATCGAGTGCACCCTGACTTTGTTGGGGTGTGATGGCGAGACAGAGGCTGCAAGCTGGGAGACTGGCTGGGAGACTGGCCTACTAATCAACTCTTTTCTATTTGTGCACTGCTTTGAATGCATTCTTGCATTGCCAGAATGGGTTTCTGCCAGTGGCTGACCGTGTATTTTACAACTAGGTCTTCAGTGGTGATCTACCTGATTTAAGTGCAATTCATACCAAACACCATAAAAATAGCCCATAGGGCCATGAACACAAAGCATGTTAAAGATAACTAATTATAAAATTATAGTTTTAAAAATCTATACCTTTTCATTGTAATCAGAATCAGAATCAGAATCAGGTTTATTGCCATTGTTCATGTGATACACAAACTAGGAATTTGTCTCGGTGCCATGCTGCAACATTAAAAACATAATGAGAAAAAGGGATAAACTAAAAAACTAAAGGACTAGAAATGTGCAATAAGTGTAGAAAAATAAGTAATAATAAGTAATAATAATAATAATACTAGTAATAATGAGTAGTACTAGTCAAGGCAGTTTTAAAAAATTAGCATGTAGCAGATAATGTGAAGTACCACATAGTGCAGTCAATAATGCAACAGAAAAACAGTGATGATTGACATGAGTCTGGTTGAGCTGCTGTACATAGTGCACGAGAGTCAAAAGTCACTTAGTGTTCAGCAGTCTGATGGCAGAGGGGAAAAAGCTGTTCATGTGCCGGGAGGTTTTAGTCCGAATGGACCGAAGCCTTCTACCTGAGGGGAGGGGGGCAAACAGCACGTGACCAGGATGTGAAGGATCGGCTATGATCCGGCCAGCACGCCTCCGGGTCCTGGAGATGTACAGGTCCTGGAGAGATGGGAGCTTGCAGCCTATCACCTTCTCAGCAGTGCGCATGACGCGCTGCAGCCTTAGTCTGTCCCTGGCAGTGGCTCCTGCGTACCACACAGTTATGGAGGAGGTGAGGATGGACTCGATGATGGCCATGTAGAACTGCACTAACATCTTGGTGGGTAGCTTGAGCTTCCTCAGCTGCCGCAGAAAGAACATCCTCTGCTGGGCCTTTTTGATGAGGGAGCTGATGGTTGGCTCCCATTTGAGGTCTCGGGTGATGGTGGTGCCCAAGAAGCGGAAGGAATCTGCAAAGGTGATGGGAGAGCCTGTGATGGTGAGGGGGGGCAGGGGGGATGTGACTTTCCTGAAGTCCACAATCATCTCCGCTGTCTTCAGAGCATTCAGCTGCAGGTTGTTGTGGCTGCACCAGGACACCAGCTGGGCCACCTCTTCCCTGTAGGCGGACTCGTCACCGTTGGAGATGAGCCCGATGAGGGTGGTGTCGTCCGCAAACTTAATCAGCTTAACAGACTGGTGGGAGGAGGTGCAGGAGTTGGTATAAAGGGAGAAGAGTAGGGGGGAAAGTACACAGCCCTGGGGTGATCCAATGCTGATGCTAACAGAGTCTGAGACAGACTTCCCCAGCCGCACATGCTGTCTCCGGTCCGTCAGGAAGTCGGTGATCCACCTGCAGAGGGAGTCAGGCACGTTGAGCAGGGACAGCTTGTCCTGGAGCAGATCGGGGCGGATGGTGTTGAATGCGGAGCTGAAGTCCACAAACAGAATCCTGGCGTAGGTTCCCGGGGAGTCCAGGTGCTGCAGGATGGAGTGGAGGGCCAGGTTGACTGCGTCGTCCACAGACCTGTTAGCACGGTAGGCAAACTGCAGCGGGTCTAGGAGGGGTGTGGTGATGGACTTGAGGTGAGACAGGACCAGGCGCTCAAAGGACTTCATGACTACAGAGGTGAGCGCTACAGGTCTGTAGTCGTTAAGTCCAGTAATCCGTGGCTTCTTGGGGACAGGGATGATGGTGGAGGATTTGAGGCAGGTCGGCACGTGACATTGCTTAAGGGAGGTGTTAAAAATGTCTGTGAAGACAGGAGCCAGCTCTTTCGCACAGTGTCTCAGGGTGGAGGGAGACACACCGTCCGGCTCGGGGGCCTTGCGCGGGTTCAGTCTGGAGAACTGTCTGTGCACGTCCTGCTCACTGATGACAAGGGGGGGGGGAGGAGGAGGAGGGGGGGGGGACCGCTCTTGATGAATTAGGGGCTGAGGAGGCAGTGGAGCTGGGTGGAGTGGGTGAGTTGGACACAGCTGACGAGGTGTCAAAATGGGCATAGTGTTGGGACAGTCTTTGACAAAGGGCTTTGTCATCCTGACCTTTAGAAGCCTGAGGCCGATAGTTGGTGATTTGCCTCAGTCCTCTGCACACAGAAGCCGAGTCATTAGCAGTGAACTGCTGCTGGAGTCTCTCAGAATATACAGATTTAGCTCTCCTCAGCTCTCTGTTAAACCGATATTTGACCTCCCTGTAGCAGTCCCTGTCTCCACTTTTCAACGCTGCTTCCTTCTCCTTCCTGATCCGTCTGAGCTTAGCTGTGAACCAAGGCTTGTCATTAGAATATCTTATCCTGGTGCGCGATGGGAGAATGTGCTCTTCACAGAAGTTGATATATGAGTTCACAGTGTCTGTGTACTCATTAAGATCATGTGTGGCTCTTTTAAACATGTCCCAGTCAGTTATTTCCATGCATGTGTTCAGTTTCTCTCCAGCTTCACTGGTCAATTTCTTTGTGGTGGTCACAACAGGTTTAGTGAGTTTCAGTCTTTGTTTGTATGTGGGGATGAGGTGAACCATCACGTGATCAGACAGTCCCAGCGCAGCGCGGGGAACAGCGCAATATGTGTCCTTTACTGAAGTATAACAGTGATCTAGCGTGTTATTTCCTCTGGTTGGACATTTAATACACTGTTTGTAGCGGGGGAGCTCGTGACTCAGATTGCTCTGGTTAAAATCGCCCACCACGATAACCAGGGAGTCTGGAAAGTTCCGCTCCGTAAGTTGGATGTGATCTGCGAGCACGCGCTGAGCTTCGCGCGTGTCCGCGTCAGGAGGGGCGTACACAGCGACGAGAATGAATGAGGCAAACTCCCGCGGGGAATAAAATGGCTTGCAGTTAATAAAAAGAAATTCCAGGGCGGGAGAACAGTGTTTGGAAATCACCGTTACATCAGAGCACCAGCTGTTGTTAATATAGAAGCACACTCCTCCTCCGATAGACTTACCGGACAGCTCTGTGACGCGGTCAGCACGAATCAGCTGGAAACCCTCGAGGCTGATCGCGCTATCTGGAATGTTCTCATTAAGCCAGGTCTCAGAGAAGCAGATGACAGACGAGGAAGCGAGGTCCTTGAAACACATCAGCAGTCTTAATTCTTCTACCTTGTTCAGGAGAGAATTGGCATTGGATAGCAATATGCCAGGCAAGGCTGTTCACGAGCCTCTTTTTCGTAGCCGAGCGAGAATCCCTCCTCTCTTCCCTCTTTTCCGCCGTCTTGCTTTTTTGGCCAAACAATGGATCAGATCAGCGGCAGGAGCTAAAAAAACTGGAAGAAGGTCCATGGGGGTGAGAGTCCTGATATTTAGTAGTTCTTCACGGGTGTATGAACCGGCAGATGCACAATCAGTGAACAAAAACAGACAAATTATAAAAATTAAAGGGCAGCGATACGACTTCCGGTTATGGCTGCCACGTAGGACGGACGTGTCTCGCTCTGCTCTGCTCCTGGAAAAAAAAAAATCGGCAAATAACTCTCTCATTTGGGACAGAACGTATCCCAGCATTTGGGCGAGGATATGTCGGCGAAGCCTAAGGCTGGAAAACCAGGAAAAGGAAAAAGCGAGCCGCCGAAACAGTCCAAATTAACGGACTTTCAGGTCTGTGACGCAGCAAACAAGGCTCCATATATGGCGGAGGAAGCTGGCGGCGGTGCGATTTCTGCGGGGAATGGCGCAGATGCGCTGATGGCTGCCATGAGTTCAATGAGAGCGGACTTTTCCTCTAGATTTGATGGGATTATGACAGCGCTGGAAGGAATAAGAAAGGAATTGGGTGACTGTGTAGAACGAACGGCGCAGATGGAGCTCCGTCTCGCTAGTGCTGAAGATGACGTCACCCGTCTTCAATTAAAGGTGCGCACTTTGGAAAAAAAAAATAAATCTCTGGAAGATAATATTTTGGATTTGGAATCTCGGTCGAGACAGAATAACTTGAGGCTGGTGGGTCTTCCAGAGGAATCAGAAGGTCGGGACGTATGTTCCTTTCTGGAAAAGTGGATTCCGGAGGTGCTGGGCAGCGAGGAGTTGCAATCAGCAGTGGTTCTGGAAAAAGCACATCGTATTGGCCCACGGAGAGATAAGGGACCGCCGAGGACCTTAATTATGAAGTTTCTAAGCAACAGAGACAGGATGAAGATCTTCAACGCTGCACGTGCTAAAGGAGAGATTAAACACCAGGACCAGCAGGTGCGGTTCTACCCAGATTTGGCCACAGGAATCCAGCAATTGAGGAAGCAGTTTGATCCCGTACGTAAGGAGCTGCGCAACCTTGGGATTCGTCATGGTGTAATCTATCCTGCGAGACTGCTGACCACGTATGAGGGCAGAACCCACATCTTCAAGACCCCAGAGGAGGCGCAGGAGTTCATCAAGAAGATCAAAGAAGAAGAAGAGACTGGTGGGAGCTAAGCATGAACAAAATATAAGGTAGAATAACTAAGCATTTGCACAGGCATCTGACTGACTTGAAGTAAATAGTAAGTTTACAAAATATAGATTGTATTATATATTAAAAAAAAAACAAAACAAAAACAAAACAAACAAAAAAAAAACTAGGATGTACAAAGTTGGTAAAAATTTTGGAGTTAAGTTGGAAAACTACAGAGGAGAGTTAATGTTACGTCATTAAAAGCAGTAGAGTTAGGGTGATTGGGAGGATGAAGAAGGAGTGGCTTAGGCTGTTCCCCGTGGATGTGGAACAGTCGATGGCTATATCGGGAGACAGAATTTTTCTTTTGATTTTGGGGGGTTTGCCACAAGTGTGGGAAGGGGGAATTTGTTTGTGTGTAGTTTGTAGGATGAATGTTCAACCACTCATGTTTTTGCTTCTCTGTATGAGCATGTTTACACTGCAAGGTAATCCCAAACTCTCTATTGATCATGGACCAAAGTGTTAATCTTAATTTAACTTCATGGAATTGCAGAGGTCTACAAAATTTAAAAAAACTTAAACAAGTTATGAATAAAATAAAGGACATGGGTTCAAGAATTGTGTTTTTACAAGAAACTCATCTGATAGAGGAGGATGTTAAAAGAATTAGGAGTAGATGGCAGGGAAGTGTATTCACCTCTTCATTTTCATCCCGAGCCAGGGGAGTTATGACTCTCATACATAAATCAGTTCCTTTTCAAGTGAAAAATGTAATTGGAGACAAATTTGGAAGATATGTAATCATTCAAGGTTCTTTGCTATTAGAAAATATAAATCTTGTGAACTTATATGGTCCCAATATAGATGACCAGAAGTTCTTTGCTAATTTATTTCTCATCTTATCATCACTTACAGGGCAACATATAATAGCAGGGGATTTTAATTGTACATTGAATCCAGGTGTGGATAGATCAACAGGACTGGATTGTACGCACATTGGATGTAGGATGACTATTAATCATTTTATGAAAGAATTGAGATTGTTAGATATATGGAGAGAAATGAAACCACAAGTTAAAGCCTATTCTTGTTATTCCAGTACCTACAAGACATTCTCACGTATTGATTATTTTTTGATTTCCACAGAATTAAGGTCCAAGATTCAAAACTGCTTTTATGATAACATCGTGATCTCTGACCATGCACCCTGTTGTCTAATATATGTAGATAAAAAATTGATAAAGGAATCAGGTAGATGGCAATTTCAGCATAAATGGCTTCAGGATGAGGAATTTGTCAAGTATATAGAAAAACAGATAGACGAGTTCTTTGACATCAATACTACACAAACATCAGCATGTGTAAAGTGGGAGGCTTTCAAAGCTTTTATTAGGGGACATATTATTAGTTATACAGGATCAAAATCTAAGAAGACTCGAGAGGAGAGAGCTAAATTGGAACATAAAATAAAAAATCTTCAGGAAAAAGTGTATGCAGGAAGTGACCCAAGGTTGGAGAATGAATTACTGATTTTGAGAGCTGAATACGACAAAAAATCAGCGAATAGAGCTGCCTCGAGTCTTCTAAGATTGAAACAATCTTTTTATGAACAAGGTGAAAAATCAGGAAAATTATTAGCATGGCAGATTAAACAATTGGAAATTAAAACACCAATTACCAGTATTATAAGTAATGGACAGGTAGTTATAGATCCTTTAGAAATTAATAGAGCCTTTAGAGATTACTATGAAAAATTATATGATACCAAAAATGAACCTGAATTAACAAAACTAAATGGGTTTTTGAACGAACTATCTATACCGTGTATTCCAAATGAAAACAGGGAGATATTGGAGTCTAAAATTAGTCAAGAAGAAGTTGGGCTAGCCATTGATAATATGAAATCAGGAAAAAGTGCAGGACCAGATGGTCTTCCAGTTGACCTTTATAAAAAATTTAAGAATAAATTAATAAAACCTTTTTTGGAAATGGTTTTAGAAGCATTTCAAAATAATAATTTACCATCATACATAAATAATGCCTTAATTATACTGCTGCCAAAACCAGGTAAGCCCTCTAATAAATGTGAAAATATGAGACCAATAAGCCTATTAAACGCCGACCTTAAGATAATCTGTAAAATTTTAGCAAGACGAATACAAGAAATTTTACCAAATATTATTAATCGAGATCAGAATGGCTTTATAAAGGGTAGACAAGGCTTCCATAATGTAAGAAGACTATTTAATATTATTTATTTTAATAAAGAAGCACCGGATACAGCTCTCCTATCATTGGACGCCGAAAAGGCCTTTGATAGAGTTGAATGGCCCTTTCTTTTTGAAGTACTACAAAGGTTTGGACTTGGAAATAATTTCATAAAATGGGTTCAAATAATATACAATAATGCTACAGCAGAAATCCTAACAAATAACAATATTTCAAAACCAATAAAAATAAATAGAGGATGTCGACAAGGCTGTCCACTTTCACCTTTACTGTTTACTATGGCAATTGAACCCTTAGCGATAGCGATACGTTTACATTCACAAATATATGGAATTAAAGTTGGACCAACAGAACATAAAATCTCCCTGTACGCCGATGACATAATTTTGTTTATGTCGAATCTAAAAAAATCAATTCCAACCTTGTTGAATTTAATAAAGAATTTTGGGGAAATATCAGGATATAAAATAAATAAAACTAAATCTTCAATATTAATGCTAAATGAGACCCAGAGAAATTACCCAGCCCCTGAGGCAAATCAATTCAATGTTGTAAATCAGTTTAAATATTTAGGAATCCAAATTGTGCCTAAGCTAGAATCAGTCGCCAGTGTCAATTATGAAGCCTTAATGTCAGATATCAATGAGTTAACTCAGAGATGGATGTCACTACCAATGTCGATGATCGGGAGAATCAATATACTTAAAAGTAATATTTTACCTAAAATACTTTATTTATTTCAATACATTCCCTTATCACCACCTTTAGATCTATTCTCAAGAATAAAAAAAAAGTTAGTGGAATTTATATGGAACAACAGGAGGGCTAGATTACGTTTGTCTTTATTATATTTACCATTTGATCGTGGAGGTCTGAAATGTCCAAATTTTATGTTGTATTATTGGTCGGCACAACTGAGGTCTATGACATATTATTTTTCATCAAATGATCTCCCTCACTGGACTGAAATGGAATCATACAATTTACCTTTACCTCTTCCCATATTCATATACTCAGATTCGGCAAAAAAATTACAAAAACAAGTTAAAAATCCATTTGTAAAGCATATGATCAAAATATGGTGTGAAGCTAAAAACTATTTAAAAGAACCACAGTTATTGTCACAATTTAGTCCAATATGGGGTAATCAATATTTTAAACCAGGGAGAGCGGACGCTGTATTTAAAGTATGGAATTTAAAAGGGATACAAAAGATTCAGGATTTATATTTGCCAGGTGCAGACAACATAATGTCTTTTGAAGAGCTGAGGATCAAATTTAATCTCAATAGAACACATTTTTTTAAATATCTTCAACTTAGAAACTTTATTCGATCAAATCAAAATAAAGCTCTCACTCGACCTATTTATTCATCCTTGGAAAAAATGATGATGAAAGATAATAAAAGAAAGGGTATTATTTCAGAGTTTTATAACTCATTGACACTATCTTCAAGTGAAAATTCACTGAAAAGATTAAACTACTGGAAAGAAGATCTGCAAATTGAAATTTCAGAGGAACAATGGGAATTGGCTTGTACAGAAGCTCAAACCAAATCAATAAATGCACGCCTTAAATTGATACATTTCAAATGGTTAATGCGGATGTATGTTACACCGGAGGAGTTAAATAGATATAACAAAAATATACCAGATACATGCACAAAATGCATGGAAAGTAAAGGAACCCTATTTCATTGTTTATGGGAATGTAGATTAATAAGAATGTTTTGGGAAGAGGTGAGGGTAACAATTGAAAAAATAATCTCAAAACAAATCATATTGAATCCTAAACTGTTTTTGTTGGGTCTGTACCCAGAAAAGCATAATTTTAATAAAAGTGAAAGAACATTCATAGACCTCAGTTTGCTTAATGCCAAAAAATGTATTGCACTATTATGGAAAAAGACTCATAGACCAGATGTGACTCAGTGGTTAAGACAGATGTTAACAAACCTTCCATTAGAAAGAATAACATATATACTAAAATCAAAGGAAATTGTGTTTGAGAATATATGGAGACCTTTTATTGATTATGTAAAAAATTTAAACATAACTCTTGAAGAAGAAGGTGAATGATGTGTGTGGACCTTGTAAATTCCAAACTGGTGAACATAATATGTATACTTATGTATTGGATTGTCTAGACTAAACAGAGGAGCATTGTTGAAGACTTGATTTTGTTGGTGGTTGTTGGTGTTTTTAGTGCATTTTTTTTTGTAGTACTTTAGTGTTAGTGTTTGATTGTTTGTATCATGTTTGTTAAAAAAAAAAAAAGAAAAGGTTCAATAAAGATATTGTGGAAAAAAAAAGGGCAGCGATACACCACGGCGGCCGCTGTGGGCGCCATCTTGTTTAAACTGAGCTCCATTTCCCTGCGCACTTGTTCGTTGAGCTGCAGATCCACTCTTGTTTCCCCAAAGGTTTAAAACTACTGTTGCTTGTCCAGCTGCCAGCTATGCTTTGGTGCCTTGCTGCTGCCTTGGTTAAGGAACTGTCACACCTAGAAGATTTAGGCAGTGTTTGCAAAACTATGAAAAATTTGGAGAATATGCTGGGGTACGTGAATCAGTTATGGCTCAGTTTTATTGAAGTTAAGAGCACGCTGAAACACATTGGTATACGGCGTTGTTTGCCAAGCTCCTCTGAAAATTAATTTTCAGCATGCTGAAAATTTTCCAACATATCCAGTGTATGGCTGATATGTCCCGCATTCACAGAGTAAATGGCATATTTGCAGCGTTGGTTCACAGGAAAAACCCATACAGAACTTTCTGCCTGCAGCGCGTGCACACACGCACACACACAGAGAGCTAAACACACGGGACCTATCGGGGTTTTTTACATTTAACTGAAGTCTATATGATCATCTGTCCTGTGTTGTTGTGCCAAAATGTCAGAACACCGGAGGAGGAGGATTCAATCAGCTGATCGCCTGAAGCACAGAGTGCAGCTGTTTACTTCGCTGTTGGCTGTGCCTCCCAGCAAAATCACACTCCATGTATTATCTTGGTTTTATTTTTATTTTTTTACTTTATTGAAAATAAACTTTTTTATCACCATCAGTTTGTGTGCCTTTGAGCCAGGTTGTGACAACTGTTATCTGATGTTCCTGACGTGTCACATCAGCTGTTGTTAGGTGCAACTGACCTGACAGATTTGACAGCTCTGCCAGGTCGGTCATGCCCCCCTCCGTGGTGTTTGGAGGGGAGAATCATCTTGGTTGAACAGAGATAATCGCTCCCAAAACTAGGATTAATGGATCGGGAGGCAACGGTAGTTTGGCATGACTGCACTATGCAGAAGTTAGACTATTGTTGAGCATAATAACCTACATAAAACCTACATAAAACAATATAAAACATAATAAAACATAAAAAAACATAAAACATAATAACCTACATAATAAAACTACGTAATAAAACTACATAATAAAACTATAAAACATAATAACCTATAAAACATAATAACCTACATAAAACATGTAGGTTTAGGGCGCTCGCGCACGCAGCAACCAGCAGCCGGTGGCTTGTCACCAGACTGCAAACCAAGTCTACCTACGGGTACAAATAAGTAACAAAAAAAAAAAAAAATAAGTTATGAATGTCGGCAACACTCTAAGCATTAGTTGGTTTAAGTTACTATTACTTAATTATATGTCCAAGTTGTTATGGATTTGTGTCAAGTCAGGCATTGGCTTGCTTGCTATCGGATAACCATGAAAACCGTTACTACCTGTCTCATGGGTCTGGCCATCGGCGACTCAACCGGCATCCCCGCATTTCCGAGGGCATGGAGGGTGAAACAGGGCATCTTGGCAGAACTAAAAACAATATCTGTCACAGGTCTGTGGTGGACCACTCCCAGTTACACAGGGTGAGACTGGAAATCCTGGCAGATAAACACATCTGTCGCAAGGTCTGTGGTGGACTGTGCCAGTCAGTGCATTGTGACATGCACTACACAAAGAGCAGAGATAAACAAACCTATCATCTGGTCAGTCACTGCAACAGATACTGGAGTCAGTTTGTCTTGGCTTGCCCTTGCCACTGACAATATCTTTATCTGCCAAGAATGTGCTGCTAGTCCAGCAAAAGCTAGCAGTACTCAAATACTTTGCAAGCAGTTTCATGAAATGGTCAATCAGAAAGCAACTCATACCGGCTCAGACATCGCCCGCGCTTACAAGGTCCGCGCTGATCTGTTCACACTCCGACAGGCAGCAAAAAGTAAGCTAGGAGCAGGAAGACAAAAGAAGAGGAAAACAGCAATCTTGTGTGTAGCAGAATGGAATGTACGCACTCCTGTTGGACAGAACAACATCACAGCGCCCAGAAAGACAGACCGCGCTTGTGGCCCTGGAAATGAACAGGTACAATGTAGACATAGCTGCACTTAGTGAAACACGATTGCCTGGATATGACAGCTTGGAAGACTATGGGTACATCTTCTTTTGGAGTGGGAGATCAACTCAAGAAAGGAGAGAAGCAGGAGTGGTCTTTGCAGTTAGAAAGGAGATAGCAGCAATGCTTGATGAGGAGCCGGTGCCAATCAACGACAGGATAATGACTCTGAGACTCCCACTACAGCAGAAGATGTATGCCACACTCATCAGTGTATATGCCCCAACAATGACCAACACAGAGGAGGTGAATGAAGAGTTCTACAGTGATTTACGTGAGACTATCAGGCGTGTACCGACTGATGGTAGGCTGATACTCGTTGGAGATTTTAATACCAGAGTTGGTTCGGACACCGAGAAATGGAAAGGAGTGCTAGGCAGTCATGGAGTAGGCAAGAGCAATGCTAATGGAGAACTATGCTCTATGTTCAGAGTACAACCTTGTCATAACCAACACTCTATTTAACCAGATGAACTCCGGGATTCCGCGGGCGGTCACGTCTCTGCGTCGTAGTGCGTCTCAGTGCACACTGAAAAAAAAAAAAGCTGCATTTCCATTCTTCCAGTACAGACACAGCCGTGAACAGAAAGCCAAAGGAGTGTTGAGTGGGTGTCTGAAACCTTGAAGAACCAATGACTGAAAACCTAGCAAGAAGGACCTGCCTACTAACGACCGCGAATACAATGAGCCAATTGAAGCAGAGAAGTTTGACGATTGACGTGTCGTTTAGCCAGTGAAATTCTGAATTCAGCAATATCTGACATGCCTTTGTTATGTGTTTATATTGCCGTTAAAACACGTGTGTCCCCGTGCGTAAAATCTTTTTTGCCTAAGCCGCTGGGTGACACACATTGAGACCTGTGCGTAACGATAGCGTTAGCCACTCTCAGCCATTAGCCAGTCTTTTTTTATTACTGCTGTTCTTATTTGTTTTGAAAAATGGTTCGCAAAAACCGCAATCATGGAAGCAGAGATGGTTTGACCGGGTCGGGTGACCAGAACCACGAGTCCGTAACAACCGGACCAGCTTCATGTTCGTCTGACAATGAGGAACAGATGTTCGCCAACGACACTGCGGTTGTGGACAGGTAAGTCTTATAATCTAAATTATTCTTTATCGATAAAATTAGTAATAAAAATAACTTTTGACCAATCGGTAATTACAAGGGTCCCGCTTGGCGACGTTTTTGTGTGCACCGTGGGGGGCGTGGGGGTGGTATTTGTTGCTGTGTATATTGCAGAAAAATTTAATATTTTTTTTGTATAATTTTTATTTCACTGTAGGCTATTTTTTCCTGTTAAAAAAAGGAACTGTGCTGTGTATGTCTGGGTTATTATGCCTTTGTTTTACTGTGTAAACGTGATCTGGTGAAATGGAGCCCTGACCATGTGAGCACACTATTGTGAGCACCCCAGGTGGACACCGGTATTCAATCTGTACATTTTCAATCCAGTGATTTACAAAGTGATTCATAATTTTCTAAAGCCTCATTCAAAACGTTATAGTCCCACAGACTGGTTTTCATCTGGGGCAGCATTTATAAATCACTGGATGAAGAATGTACCTGTACATGTACAGATTGGATTCCGTGGTCCACTTGGGGTATGCACTTGGTCAGGGGTCCGCACCTGGTCAGGGGTCCAGTTGACCTGTATCTGTGTAAACTGGTGAGATAGTGAACTCTGGAAAAATTGGAGAGGGGAGAGGGTTGTTTTTTTGTATACTTCAGTGAAATGTATTAATTTTTCGCATAATTTTTCTTACACTGTAGGCTATTTTTGCCTGTAAAAACAAAAAAAGCAGGAACTGTGCTGTGTATATCTGGGTTGTTACCCCTTGGTTTTACTGTGCAAACTGCTGAGATAGTGAACTCTGGAACATAGCTTTCCAAACTGTGCCATTTGGCACAGTTTGGCACAGCTCAAGAACGCCTTGTTACAACCTGAGAAAAAAGCTGTGTAATATATTCATTTTTTATGGTATTGTTACAAAATTTTGACCTGAGCTTGAAAACACTTGGTTCTACATTTCTGTTGTTTTCCAGCATGTTTCACACAGCTGTATGTTATTTGCAAGCATTTATATCTAAAAAAAAAACACCCAGGCGAACTTTATTTTCTTCAAATTCAGTATGTTTAGATGATTGTTACTCAGTAGCAGGAGTACTTAGAGAGATTATGACTGTTTTGCCAAAAAATTCAGAGTGTTTTCTTTTAAATGAGACCAACCCCATGAAGATGCTGCAAAGGGTTGAAGAACAGATTCTGATTTACTTTGAGCACGTTATTTTAGGCGTTTTTAGGGAAATTGACCAGAGTTCAACAGGTTAAGCACAAGGACACACACAAGAACACATGGATGCACCCAAGATCCAAGCACTGGCACTTATTAGACTACATCATAGTCAGGCAGAGAGACATGTATTGGACACCAGAGCAATGAGAGGCGCGGACTGTGGCACTGATCATGTTATGCTGAGATCTAGATTAAGGATTTGGAGACGAAAACAGCACTGCAGGACGGGTGCGAAGCCACCATGGAGGCTAAACACTAGTGCACTGAAAGGCCAAAAGAATCAGGAAGAACTTACACAGGAAATGGATGAAAACTTGAAAGACTGGGACAGCAACAACTCAGAGAATGACGTAGAAGAGAAATGGGCTATACTGAAGGATATGGTGTATCAGACTGCGAGTGATGTATTAGGCCACCCCGAGAGGAAACATCAAAGTTGGTTTGATGAGCACGATGAACACCTGAAGAAACTACTAGAAGTGAGGAATACAGCTGGGCAGGAAAACCTACAGTGTAACACAAGGTCGAAGAAGAAGAAATACTCAAAGGCTCAGAGTGAGTTACAGAAGTACACCAGAGAGATGAAGTCCAACTGGTGGGATGAAAAAGCAGAGAAACTTCAAACTGCAGCAGACAGGAAGGACATGAAAACATTCTTCACAGGTTTGAGAGAAATCTACAGCCCTAAATCAAGAGGATTGATCCAACTAAAGGCTATGGATGGTGAAATGGTTTTGCAGGAGAAAGACAAGATCTTGGACAGATTTCCAGACCACTTTGACCAACTACTAAACAACCCTTGAGATCTCACTGAAGAGGCTAAAGAGTCGCTCTAGTGCAGCGACCAGCTGTATCAAGTCTGGATGAACCACCAAATTTTGATGAACTAATGGCAGCTATCAGGACAACACAGGATGATAAAGCTCCAGGAAGGGATGGAATTCCAGCAGAAGTGTGGAAATTTGGTGGTGTTCAGCTGACCAATTGCCTGCACAAGCTCATCCAAGAGATATGGGATGCTCAGAAAGTACCTCAAGACTGGAAGGATGCAAGTATTGTGCCTTTGTTCAAGAAAGGTGACAGGAAGGATTGTGGAAATTACCGAGGTATATCTGACATAATGTCCGGCTCGGGAAACACGCACGCAGGCTCAGGATAGATTTAACAGCTTTATTCAACAAGCAGGTGTGTCTGGGTGGATGTGTGAGATATGTGTATGTAATGAGGGTGAACGCTGATGCACAGGAAGCAGAGCAGTGCGCCGTACAGCCGGACAACCCTATGGAGAGAGCAAAGGACAAAGGTAAAGGGCACCACACCTGAACAGGAATAATGAGCTGTGTGCTGCTTACTTGTGGGTGGCAGGTGGCTGGCGTTGGCCAAGGGAGAAGCCCGGAAGACAGCGTCCTGCAGAGCCTGTGACAATGGTGAGGATTGGGTGGTGATGACGGGGTATCCGCCGCCAGGGAATCCACCTGTGCACAGGGGAGAAGACTTGGAAAAGGTAAGGAATGCTTACGTTGAAGCGTAGTCTCGCTGATGATCAAGAGATGATCCAAACGCGAAGAAGTGCCGATGCGAACAGACGGCTCCAGACCGCTGCACAGGGCTGAGTGGGCTAAATAGCTCGCGGCTGACGAGGCGCAGGTGTGCGCGCAGCTGAGGCGGATGATGAGCGGTGAGTCGTGACAGTACTCCCCCCCAGCAGCGCCTCCTGGCGCTGGTTTGTCCGGATGCGCCCGGTGGAACTCCGTGATGAGACTCCTGTCCAACACCAAGGAAGAGCGCACCCAGGACCTCCACTCAGGGCCGAATCCCTCCCAGTCCACCAAGTACTGCAGCCCGTGACCTCGGCGCCGGGAGTCCATGATGGAAGCGACTCTCCAGGCCGGGTGGCCGTCGATTATCAGAGGTGCAGGCGGCGCCGCGGGCGGGGGACAGAGGGGATTGGAGACCACGGGCTTGATTTTGGACACGTGGAAGGTGGGACATATGCGGAGGGAGGGGGGGAGGGCCAGACGCACAGCCACCGGGTTAATGATCTTCGAGATGGTGAAGGGACCAATGAAGCGTGGGGCCAACTTCCTCTTCTCAGCCTTGAGGTGAATGTCCTGAGAGGCCAACCAGACTCGTTGGCCCACCTGGTAGGCAGGAGCCGGTCTCCTGTGGCAATTCGCCATATTGCTGTTGCGCGTCGCCGTGCGTAAAAGCGCATCGCGCACCTTGGTCCACAGACTCCGACAACGTCTCAGGTGCGCCTGGATGGATGGGACGGCCAGCTCACCCTCCTGCGCCTGGAACAATGGTGGGTCGTATCCCAAGGACGCCTTGAAGGGGGACATCCCTGTGGCAGAAGACCGTGCCGTGTTGTGGGCGTACTCTACCCAGGCCAGGTGTGTGCTCCAGGAAGACGGGTTGGAGGAAGTGACGCAGCGTAGGGCAGCTTCCAGCTCCTGGTTGGCCCGTTCGCACTGCCCATTGGATTGCGGGTGGTGGCCGGAGGAGAGGCTTACTGTGGCCCCCAAGGCGTTGCAGAAACACTTCCATACCTCTGAGACAAACTGGGGCCCCCGATCAGAGACGACGTCCACCAGTATCCCGTGCAGCCTGACCATGTGTTGAACCAGAAGGTCCAGAAGGTCCGCTGTCTCCCGTGCCGTTGGGAGGCCCCGAAGTGGCACGAAGTGGGCAGCCTTGGAGAAACGATCCACGATGGTCAGCACGGCGTCATAGGTGTTGGAGGTCAGGAGACCAGTGACGAAGTCGAGGGATATGTGGGACCAGGGCCTGCCCGGGATCGGCAGGGGCTGGAGCAGGCCCGCGGGGGGAGAATTTCCTGGAGTGGGCTAAATAGCTTGCGGCTGACGAGGCGCAGGTGTGCGCGCAGCTGAGGCGGATGATGAGCGGCGAGTCATGACAATATCACTGCTAGCCACTGTTGGTAAGATTCTCTCACGTGTACTACTGAACAGACTCAGTGAACACATCTCACAGAATGTACTACCAGAAACCCAGTGCGGCTTTCGAAGTGGAAGAAGCACAATGGACATGATTTTCTGCTTGAAACAGGTTCAAGAAAAGTGTATCGAACAGAACATGTTGCTTTATGTAGTCTTCATAGACTTCAGTAAAGCCTTCGATACTGTTTCACGACAAGGACTTTGGCAGGTACTCAAGAAATATGGTTGTACAGAGAAGTTTGTCAGCCTGATCGAAGCACTCCATACAGGTATGCAAGCACACGTGGCAATGAGTGGTTCAGTATCTAAAGACTTTTCAGTAAGCAACGGGGTGAAACAAGGGTGTGTGCTGGCACCTACACTCTTCTCGCTATATCTGGCAGCCATGCTTGAGATGGCCTTCAAAGACACTTCAGAAGGAGTATACATTCAAACAAGGAAAGAAGCAGACTTGTTCAATGTGGCACAGTTTAAAGCCAAGAGTAAGACATCCATAAAGGGAGTAAGAGAAATGCTCTTTGCCGACGACAGTGCTCTAGTTGCATACAGCGTGGAAGATATGCAATCTTTAGTGGAGAAATTTGCAAGAGCAGCTAGCCAATTCAGCCTCAGAATCAACATCAAGAAGACAGAGTGCCTTTATCAACCACCAAAGTTCCAATTATCAACATCACTACCAGAAGAGCTCAGCATTGGTAAAGAGCCGCTAGTCAAGTGCAAGACTTTCAAGTACCTAGGGAGTACTGTTTCAGAGAATGCTAGGCTGGAGGATGAACTATCTCTCAGAATGGGAAGAGCGAGCGCTGTGTTTGGAAACTTGAGGGAGAGACTGTGGAACAATTGACATGTGTCTATTCATGTGAAATGCAAAGTGTACAGAGCGACAGTACTGGCTACTCTATTGTACGGTGCTGAAACTTGGACTGTCTACAGAGTGCAGGTGAAGAAACTCCACACGTACGTGATGAGACACCTTTGACCCATAATGAACATCTCATGGAAAGACAAGACAACCAACATAGAAGTGTTGAAAGGAGCTGGTCTACCATCAATGGAGGACATGCTAATACAGATGAACCTGAGATGGCTCGGACATGTTGAGAGGATGGACCACCAGCGTCTCCCTCGGTAGTTACTTTACTCACAGTTATGCAGGGCAAACGCAATCAGGGTATACCAAGGCTCAGATTTAAAGATACTAAAAAGAAACTTGAAGAAGTTGGACATAGACAGGAGTTCCTGGCAGCGGAAGGATAAGGACAGAGCTGTGTGGAGGAATCTGATCAGACCTATATGAAACAGTCATTGTCGCCCATGACAGACTGCTATGATGATGATGATGATGATTAAATTAAATTAAATCACCCTTTATTGTCTTTCAACTGTACAACCAATCATGTACAGTAGAACGAGATTGTGTTTAACCTATCTACTGTGTTAATCACACACACCCCAAGTGTAGAATCAGAGGGCCGCTAGCATGCAAGGCGCCGCCACAAATTTCCCTCCTCCATTCCATTATTGCTGAGCACCAAGCTGGATGGCAGGAAGTTCCACTTTTATATGGTCTTTGGCATGACCCGACCGGGATTTGAACCCCTGCCTCCCGGGTGTGGGGCAGATGCTCTACCAACTGAGCCACCACTCCGGTAATGTGGAGGAACAAAATAAGTTCAGGCGAGACACGACGAGCTGAAGGTTTAAGAGTTTTATTCCTCCATCATCATGATACACACTGCAGCACTGTGTGCTGTGTGCACCACTGAGGCATGTAAAGTCAACTCTTTTATACAGTGATACAGACAGAGAATGCATGGCACATTAGCATATCAATTGTCATCTAATACACATCGGTCAATACACATGATTAGCATGACATTGGCTGGCTCGAGGACGCATGCATACAGTCCCGTCTGACTGCTTCCTGTGGTTCCCTGTCCGCATGTAAATTGTCCTCTGCTTCTTCCAGCCCTGCTGCTGGGTGTGAATAAAGCTCCAGAAGAAAATCACAGAGGAATGTCTCCCTGCTGTGTTTAGTATCACCACACCAGCACCCCCCCCAACATCAAATGATGATGATGATGTTATGGATACGCGATGCATATGGCCAAAAGTGAAAATTTCGGCATATCCCAGCATTTTAGACCAATTTTTATACATTTGGTGAATGCTGCCTAAATCATCATGGTGTGACAGACAGCTCAAGTTTGCAAACCTTGTCTGGCTCCAAGTATCTACTCAATCAGTTGCAAGCAACAGGCATTCCCAGCAAGAAAATTTGCAGCACTCCTTGGAGGCTGTAACCCAAGGATACTGCTCGTTGTTAATATGGAAGTGACGGACAAATCCTTTCCCCAGTTGAGACGGGCCTGCTAGCTTCAGGGTTGTTCGACCTCTCTTCATAATGACCGTCTTTTCTAGAAAAGTCTGTCTAGAAAATTGATTTTTTTTTTATATCAGCGACCAAATCATTTTCCTCTCCCCTGTCAGCCATCGTGGGTGGTAAAACAGCTATTATATATATTTAAACAGATACAGTATATTGTAGCTGCTTAAGCAAGTCCTTGCACTGGTGTTTTGCTAGCTAGGATCCTCTGCATTGTGGGTGGAGGATTCTAACCATTCAATCAAAAGATGTGAAAATGCCGATGTTCTCGAATGCCTTCTATGCGTACCCCTGGACGTACAGAAGACATCTGATTGGTTAAAGCTACAGGATAAGTTTAACAGTTAATTTAACCTACAGAGCTGCACTGTTAATTCCTGAAGGCCCAAGACAGATTTGCTTGACCCTGGCAACACAGATGGCTGAAATATTATTGGACAAAAAAACTCTACTATTGCATGTATTACACTACTGGAAGGAGTGCAACCAAGAGAAAAGCTACAAAATGAAGAGAATAGACTATTGGGAATAACTTAATACATCCTCATGGAACAAATATGTTGTAAAGGTTGTAAGTGTAACTCTGATAGTGTTTAGGCCAGTAGAGAAGGCTTTGCTGGCCCTGAGGGTCCATCACGTTTCTGCTGTGTCCAGTTATTTGTGTTCAAATCCTGTCTTTTTATTAAATAGCAATGGACAAGAGCAGAGAACAGTTTTTCATAAGATTGCTGCAACAGGGGAAAAAAGACCGAGACTTTACCCAAAACAGTATGTACACCCACCACCGCTGCCATCATCTAGCAATGTATGTAATTATTAGGGTGAGGAGGACTCATACAAATGTTCTGTGCCTGCTAATATCCTTTTGAATTCAGATTGTTGGTTATCCTGCATGCTTTGGAAGTGCGGGAAATGTGAAGAGCACAATTCTCTTCAATTAAAAATAATGTGTTTAAACAATATTAGCTAGCATACTGAAAGTGTGAATTACTGTGGATTTAAAATGTCTGTATAAACACCAAGACAGATGTCTTTTTTGTGAAGATTCATCCATCTATCCACAAAAACCTTTAAAATGGGCCAAAAAAAGCATTAAAAGTAAAAATGGATCATTGTCCACATCAGCAAAGAAATAAACCATTACGGAGAACAAAAATTTTACCAGTATCCATATGAACACTGCAAATTTACAAGAAAAAAGTACAAAATTTATGAGGGAAAAAAATGTTCAGCTTAAAACCATTTTTAATTTACAAGAAAAAAAGCTAATTTGAGGAAAAAAATGCAAGTTCATGAAAAAAGTTCAACTCTGTAAGAAAAGCTGCAAATTTACAAGAAAAAGTCAAATTTGAGAAAAAAAAATGGAAATTTGTGAGACAGATTTAAGTGGGGGAAAAAGTCCTTTTTGAGACAAAAGCAGCAAATTTACAAGACAGAAGTGGCAAAAATCAGAAAATAAATTTCACTGAAGTGAAACTAGTAAAAATGAAAGGACATACAAGAGTAAAACACTATATCATGACTAAAGAATAGAGTAATGCATGAAGTAAATGAGGTAAATAAATGTAAATTATGTGTTTACAACCTACATGCTAATATCAGGGTGTGGTGCATTTTACTTTGTGCAACAAAAACTACTATAAAAAAATTAATTCATGTTTAAGGCTTTGCTTAACCTTGAGAATCTAAGAATACTGGAGCAATAACCTTCCTTGAATGCCACACAAAAGCAACGCATTACTGACATTTGGAAACATCAGCTTTTAAGTTGTGTTGTCAACCTCCAGCCTCTATAAATACTATACATGCTATTATGTAATGCCGACTTTGTCGTACGTTGGTGGCTGGCTGGGAAAGACACCAATTATATGGAAGACTATCCTATTCAAAATGTTGCCATGACGTGTCATTATGTTTCTGGAGAGGTGCACATCAGGTCAACATCAGCTATACACCGCATTCCAAATTATTATGCAAATAGGATTTTTGTGTCATAAATATTCAGTTTTTTGTTTTTCAATTAAATTCATGGATGGTATTGTGTCTGAGGGCTTTTTGGATCACTGATATCAATCTCAGACACCTGTCATAATTAGTTTGCCAGGTGAACCCAATTAAAGGAAAACTTCTTAAGTAGGATGTTCTGCAGCGGCATGAAATAAAGCGGCGTTGTTGGAGGTTTTAAGTAGAGTTTTATTATATCATACCGCCGTCACGGGATCCCCTCTCCAGCCCAAGTGTGTGCAGGCTGGATGGGGATCCTCTGGCTCTCAGAGAAGAAGACACAGAGCACGTGTCTGCAGCAGAGGTTGAAGTGTGAGTGAGAGAAATTGCGTTACAGAGTTGCAGCTTAAATACTTGACCATAACAATACATCAAAGGGACATACCCCACAGTTAGAATGATCAAAGGGATAACAGAACAGGCAGGAGGTATTTGCATTTGTAAGACATACATCACAATGGGCAGATTAGCTAGACCTCGCTCCAAGTGTAGGACAAAGAGGCCAACAGGCACATCTACATATTGATCTGAGTCTCTAGGTCACAGTAAGGACAGGACGGACGCATGAGTACAATGGATGAAAGGCAATAATTAACATCACAGAGGTGAACTAGAAGAAACGCGTCTACCTGTAGACATTAATACACCGAAGCACATCCACATATGTAAGATGCTCAGAAAAAGCACAGTAAGGACGAGCCGTATGAACACTATACAGAATGGCGCATTACATCACAATACATGCATGTTTGCATCACAAATACATGAATGGCACATTGCATCTCAGTAGTGCAGCAGAAAAACAGAGACAAGAGGGCTGAGTGTCCTTAGTCTGTTGTGGGGTTAAAACGAACCGCCACACGCTCCCCCCCAGAGGACGCGGCAGGGGGCCGCGACCTCGATAATCCATCTGTGTGAGCGAGCTGTGGGAGAAGCTCGCTGCAGGCGAAGGGGGAGGGAGGGGAGTAAAAGCCGGCCGGAATTGTGAAATCGTCCTGGGCCGCGCAAAAATTGCTTGCTGCTCCGCGACGTCGAGGGGCTGTCCCGTTGCGCGTGCGGAGATCACCAGAAGAAAAATTAGTCTCTGACTCCTCTCGTGGCCATGAAGAAAAGCAGGAGCGGCTGTAAGAAAAATTAGACAAAAGCAGAGGGACTGGCGTGTTGGTTTTAGGTGCAGAAGCAACCCCAAAACCCCCCGGGAATAGCTGACAGCTGAAATCCCTTTGTGCCGTGGCTGAGACCGTTAAAAAAAATCCAGTGGCGAGCTGCGTGCTTGCTTCAGGTGAACGAGCAGCCCTGAAGGTCCTGTGAGCAGCGGCGGAGGACGATGGCGGTCTCTGGAGCCGTTACTTGTGATGAGCCGTCCTCGTAACTCCCCGATGCGTGCGCGGGGGTTCAGTGCGTGGGTGGGCCGCTGGAGTGGCGAGTCAGGGTGCAGAAACTTGGTGGAGATCGGCGCAGACGGCGCCGATAAAATCCAGGTTGAGCTGTGGCTGTAGATTGGCCATGGTGCGTTGGAGCGGTGAGAGGAAATAGACGATCTTTTGTCCCTCGGCTCGTGCAGATGCGTTGGAGCGGTGGGAGGGAATAGACGATCTTGGGCACCACTCGGCCGTGGTGCGTTCAGGTCCGCGTGTTGCGTTCTCCGCCGGCCCTGGAGGACGCCGTCGTGGAGAAGGGACGAGGTGCTCGCGCTCTCTTGTGAAGGAACTGCGGGCGCGGCCGGTCCAGCGTGGATGAGCAGATCTCATCCTGAAGAACGGGTCACCAGTGCAGCTCAGAAGGTTGCTTTCGCACAAAACGTGTGCGTGTTCAAGGGGGGTCACCAGTGCGGCGGCATGAAATGCATTCACAGTAGGGAGTATGGCATTTGCAATTGAGAGGAGAGGCGGACATTATCACAGTAGTGTAGCGGAAAAAACCAGGGTCAGGGAGCTTGCTGGAGATCATCCCTGTTGTCGTCGGAGAATCCCCGCCGGGTGTTGCGTTCGCTGGCAGTATGTTCGTTTCAGCATCGGGTCACCACGAACCGCCACAGTTCCACATTATTAAGCATGCCACAGGTTCCAAGCAATATGGCAAAGAAAAGGACCTTTCTCCTGCCGAAAAGCATCAAATAGTGCAATGCCTTAGAAAAGGTATGAAAACATTAGATAATTCATGAAAACTTAAGTGTGATCATCGTACTGTGAAGAAATTTGTGGCTGATTCAGAGCACAGGCGGGTTTATGCAGATAAAGGCACAATAAGGAAGGTTTCTGCCACACAAATTCATCGGATTAAGAGAGCAGCTGCTAAAATGCCATTTCAAAACAGCAAACAGGTATTTGAAGCTACTGGTGCCTCTGGAGTCCCAGGTGTAGGATCCTCCAGAGGCTTGCAGTTGTGCATAAACCTATTATTTTACCACCCCTAACCAATGCTCACAAGCAGAAATGGTTGCAGTGGGCCCAGAAATACACTACCGTTCAAAAGTTTGGGGTCACTTAGAAATTTCCTTATTTTTGAAAGAAAAGCACTTTTTTTCAATGAAGATAACTTTAAACTAATCAGAAATACACTCTATACATTGCTAATGTGGTAAATCACTATTCTAGCTGCAAATGTCTGGTTTTTGGTGCAATATCTACATAGGCGTACAGAGGCCCATTTCCAGCAACTATCACTCCAGTGTTCTAATGGTACAGTGTGTTTGCTCATTGCGTCAGAAGGCTAATGGATGATTAGAAAACCCTTGTGCAATCATGTTAGGTCTGCAATGCTGTAATTGCTGCAAATGGAGGATTCTTTGACAAAAGCAAAGTTTGAAGGAAAAAAATATTATTTCAAATACAAATCATTATTTCTAATCTCGTCAATGTCTTGACTATATTTTCTATTCATTTTACAACTCATGGTGGTAAATAAGTGTGACTTTTCATGGAAAACACAAAATAATTGTCTGGGTGACCCCAAACTTTTGAACGGTAGTGTACATGAAGACTAATTTTCAAACAGTTTTGTTTGAAACACAAAATGCAGTTTTTAAATGAAGGTGTTTATTATTAAGGGTAAAAGTATCTAAACCTACATGGCCCTGTGTGGAAAAAGTGATCCCCCCCCCACCCCGTTAATTCATAAATTAACTGTGGTTTATCACATCTTTGGAAAGATTAGTTCAATTTCTCTAGCCACACCCAGGCCTGATTACTGCCATACCTATTCTCAATCAAGAAATCACTTAAATAGGACCTGCCTGACAAAGTGAAGTAGACCAAAAGATCCTCAAAAGCTAAACATCATGCTGTGATCCAAAGAAATTCAGGAACACATGAGAAACAAAGTAATTGAGATGTATCAATCTGGAAAAGGTTATAAAGCCACTTCTAAAGCTTTAGGATTCCAGCGAACCACAGTAAGAGCCATTGTCCACAAATGGCAAAAACGGAACAGTGGTAAACCTTCCCAGGAGTGGCCGGCTGATCAAAATTACCCCAAGGGCACAGCAACAACTCATCCAAGATGTCACAAAAGACCCCACAACAGCATCTTAAGAACTGCAGGCCTCACTTGCCTCAGTTGAGGTCAGTGTTCATGACTCCACCATAACAAAGAGACTGGGCAAAAATGGCCTGCATGGCAAAGTTCCAAGACGAAAACCACTGCTGAGCATAAAGAACATAAAGGCTCGTCTCAATTTTGCCAGAAAACATCTTGATGATCCCCAAAACTTTTGGGAAAATACTCTGTGGACTGAAGAGACAAAAGTTGAACTTTTTTTTTTTCCACAATATCTTTATTGAACCTTTTTTTTTTTAAACAAACATGATACAAACAATCAAACACTAACACTAAAGTACTACAAAAAAAAAAAGATGCACTAAAAAGCAAAATCAAATCTTCAACAATGCTCCTCTGTTTAGTCTAGACAATCCAATACATAAGTATACATATTATGTTCACCAGTTTGGAATTTACAAGGTCCACACACATCATTCACCTTCTTCTTCAAGAGTTATGTTTAAATTTTTTACATAATCAATAAAAGGTCTCCATATATTCTCAAACACAATTTCCTTTGATTTCAGTATATATGTTATTCTTTCTAATGGAAGGTTTGTTAACATCTGTCTTAACCACTGAGTCACATCTGGTCTATGAGTCTTTTTCCATAATAGTGCAATACATTTTTTGGCATTAAGCAAACTGAGGTCTATGAATGTTCTTTCACTTTTATTAAAATTATGCTTTTCTGGGTACAGACCCAACAAAAACAATTTAGGATTCAATATGATTTGTTTTGAGATTATTTTTTCAATTGTTACCCTCACCTCTTCCCAAAACATTCTTATTAATCTACATTCCCATACACAATGAAATAGAGTTCCTTTACTTTCCATGCATTTTGTGCATGTATCTGGTATATTTTTGTTATATTTATTTAACTCCTCCGGTGTAACATACATCCGCATTAACCATTTGAAATGTATCAATTTAAGGCGTACATTTATTGATTTGGTTTGAGCTTCTGTACAAGCCAATTCCCATTGTTCCTCTGAAATTTCAGTTTGCAGATCTTCTTTCCAGTAGTTTAATCTTTTCAGTGATTTTTCACTTGAAGATAGTGTCAATGAGTTATAAAACTCTGAAATAATACCCTTTCTTTTATTATCTTTCATCATCATTTTTTCCAAGGATGAATAAATAGGTCGAGTGAGAGCTTTATTTTGATTTGATCGAATAAAGTTTCTAAGTTGAAGATATTTAAAAAAATGTGTTCTATTGAGATTAAATTTGATCCTCAGCTCTTCAAAAGACATTATGTTATCTGCACAAGGCAAATATAAATCCTGAATCTTTTGTATCCCTTTTAAATTCCATACTTTAAATACAGCGTCCGCTCTCCCTGGTTTAAAATATTGATTACCCCATATTGGACTAAATTGTGACAATAACTGTGGTTCTTTTAAATAGTTTTTAGCTTCACACCATATTTTGATCATATGCTTTACAAATGGATTTTTAACTTGTTTTTGTAATTTTTTTGCCGAATCTGAGTATATGAATATGGGAAGAGGTAAAGGTAAATTGTATGATTCCATTTCAGTCCAGTGAGGGAGATCATTTGATGAAAAATAATATGTCATAGACCTCAGTTGTGCCGACCAATAATACAACATAAAATTTGGACATTTCAGACCTCCACGATCAAATGGTAAATATAATAAAGACAGATGTAATCTAGCCCTCCTGTTGTTCCATATAAATTCCACTAACTTTTTTTTTATTCTTGAGAATAAATCTAAAGGTGGTAATAAGGGAATGTATTGAAATAAATAAAGTATTTTAGGTAAAATATTACTTTTAAGTATATTGATTCTCCCGATCATCGACATTGGTAGTGACATCCATCTCTGAGTTAACTCATTGATATCTGACATTAAGGCTTCATAATTGACACTGGCGACTGATTCTAGCTTAGGCACAATTTGGATTCCTAAATATTTAAACTGATTTACAACATTGAATTGATTTACCTCAGGGGCTGGGTAATTTCTCTGGGTCTCATTTAGCATTAATATTGAAGATTTAGTTTTATTTATTTTATATCCTGATATTTCCCCAAAATTCTTTATTAAATTCAACAAGGTTGGAATTGATTTTTTTAGATTCGACATAAACAAAATTATGTCATCGGCGTACAGGGAGATTTTATGTTCTGTTGGTCCAACTTTAATTCCATATATTTGTGAATGTAAACGTATCGCTATCGCTAAAGGTTCAATTGCCATAGTAAACAGTAAAGGTGAAAGTGGACAGCCTTGTCGACATCCTCTATTGATTTTTATTGGTTTTGAAATATTGTTATTTGTTAGGATTTCTGCTGTAGCATTATTGTATATTATTTGAACCCATTTTATGAAATTATTTCCAAGTCCAAACCTTTGTAGGACTTCAAAAAGAAAGGGCCATTCAACTCTATCAAAGGCCTTTTCGGCGTCCAGTGATAGGAGAGCTGTATCCGGTGCTTCTTTATTAAAATAAATAATATTAAATAGTCTTCTTACATTATGGAAGCCTTGTCTTCCTTTTATAAAGCCATTCTGATCTCGATTAATAATATTTGGTAAAATTTCTTGTATTCGTCTTGCTAAAATTTTACAGATTATCTTAAGGTCGGCATTTAATAGGCTTATTGGTCTCATAATTTCACATTTATTAGAGGGCTTACCTGGTTTTGGCAGCAGTATAATTAAGGCATTATTTATGTATGATGGTAAATTATTATTTTGAAATGCTTCTAAAACCATTTCCAAAAAAGGCTTTATTAATTTATTCTTAAATTTTTTATATAGGTCAACTGGAAGACCATCTGGTCCTGCACTTTTTCCTGATTTCATATTATCAATGGCTAGCCCAACTTCTTCTTGACTAATTTTAGACTCCAATATCTCCCTGTTTTCATTTGGAATACACGGTATAGATAGTTCGTTCAAAAACCCATTTAGTTTTGTTAAATCAAATTCATTTTTAGTATCATATAATTTTTCATAGTAATCTCTAAAGGCTCTGTTAATTTCTAAAGGATCTATAACTACCTGTCCCTTACTTATAATACTAGTAATTGGTGTTTTAATTTCTAATTGTTTAATCTGCCATGCCAATAATTTTCCTGATTTTTCACCTTGTTCATAAAAAGATTGTTTCAATCTTAGAAGACTCGAGGCAGCTCTATTCGCTGATTTTTTTGTCGTATTCAGCTCTCAAAATCAGTAATTCATTCTCCAACCTTGGATCACTTCCTGCATACACTTTTTCCTGAAGACTTTTCATTTTATGTTCCAATTTAGCTCTCTCCTCTCGAGTCTTCTTAGATTTTGATCCTGTATAACTAATAATATGTCCCCTAATAAAAGCTTTGAAAGCCTCCCACTTTACACATGCTGATGTTTGTGTAGTATTGATGTCAAAGAACTCGTCTATCTGTTTTTCTATATACTTGACAAATTCCTCATCCTGAAGCCATTTATGCTGAAATTGCCATCTACCTGATTCCTTTGTCAATTTTTTATCTACATATATTAGACAACAGGGTGCATGATCAGAGATCACGATGTTATCATAAAAGCAGTTTTGAATCTTGGATCTTAATTCTGTGGAAATCAAAAAATAATCAATACGTGAGAATGTCTTGTAGGTACTGGAATAACAAGAATAGGCTTTAACTTGTGGTTTCATTTCTCTCCATATATCTAACAATCTCAATTCTTTCATAAAATGATTAATAGTCATCCTACATCCATTGTACAATCCAGTCCTGTTGATCTATCTATACCTGGATTCAATGTACAATTAAAATCCCCTGCTATTATATGTTGCCCTGTAAGTGATGATAAAATAAGAAATAAATTAGCAAAGAACTTTTGGTCATCTATATTGGGACCATATAAGTTCACAAAATTTATATTTTCTAATAGCAAAGAACCTTGAATGATTACATATCTTCCAAGTTTGTCTCCAATTACATTTTTCACTTGAAAAGGGACTGATTTATGTATGAGAGTCATAACTCACCACCAGTGAGGCGGCATGGAAAAATAAGCAGTGATGCTGTGGTTTTAAGCAGGTTTTATTAATCATACCGCCGTCACGGGAACTCGGCTCCAGCCATAGCGTGAGCAGGCTGAAGCCGAATTCCTCAGGCTCTCAGTGAAGAGGGGACACAAAATCTGTGTCCTGCAGCAGGGTTGAAGTCAGATTGAGAGAGGAAGAGTAAGAGAGAGATTGCGTTACAGAGTTGCACCTTAAATACTTGATCATAACAATACATCAAAGAGACGTACCCCACAGTTTAGAATGATCAAAGGGACAACAGAACAGGCAGGAGGTATTTGCATTTGTAAGACATACATCACAATGGGCAGATTAGCTAGACCTCGCTCCAAGTGTCAGACAAAGAGGCTAACAAGCACATCTACATATTGATCTGAGTCTCTAGGTCACAGTAAGGGCAAAATGCATGAATACAAAGGATGAAAGGCATCGATTAACATCACATAGGTGAGACAGAAGAAACTCGTCTACCTGTAGACATTAATACACCAAAGCACATCTAAGATGCTCAGAAAAAGCATAGTAAGGACAAGCCATATGCACACTATATAGAATGGCGCATTACATCACAACACATGCATGTTTGCATCACAAATTTTTTTTTTTTTTTTTTTTTTTTTTTTTTTGTTACTTATTTGTACCCGTAGGTAGACTTGGTTTGCAGTCTGGTGACAAGCCACTGGCTGCTGGTCGCTGCGTGCGCGAGCGCCCTAAACCTACATGTTTTTGGTATGCGGGAGGAAACCGGAGAAATCCCGGAGTAAACCCGCGCAACACGGGGAGAACATGCAAACTCCACACAGCTCACTGTTGGTCGGGGGCTGGGATCGAACCCACGATCTCATGATCCCCGCGATCCCCCGGCCGAGGGTAAAACTGTGCTGCCACAGTGCTAAACCACTGCGCCACCCGGTCCCATTGGAAAAACTCGACATACCGAGAGAACTGAGGCGAAAACGCCGCGGCTGCCGGGCTGGAGTAAGGCGGAGGACAAAAAATATAAGGTACAGACCCTCCCTTCCATCTGTTGTCATGGGAAATGTACGGTCGATACTGGGAAAGTTAGATGAGCTAGCGGCTATCTCCCGTTATGATAGCACATACCGGGAGTGCTCTCTCCTTTTGTTTACTGAGACGTGGCTAACTGAACTAGCAGCAGATGCTAACATTGAGCTGGAGGGTTTTCACATGATACGAGCTGACCGAACACCAGACAGTGGCAAGGCTAGGGGCGGTGGAGTGATCATGTATGTTAACAACAACTGGTGCAGACCGGGACATATCACTGTTAAACAACGACACTGCAGCAAAGACATTGAGTTGCTAGCTGTTAGCATGAGGCCTACATATCTCCCGAGAGAACACTCACACGTGATCTGCATTGTTGTTTATGCAAATCCGACGGCGAACGCTGGGACAGCACGTGACGTCATCCATTCAGTAACCAGCAGGCTGCAGACAGAACACCCAGATGCTCTTCTCCTCATCTCAGGCGATTTCAACCATGTTTCACTGTCTCCCATTCTACCCACGTTCACCCAGTATGTCACATGCCACACTAGAGACAATAAAACACTGGATTTATTCTACGCAAACACTAAGGAGGCGTACACCTCATCACAACTACCCCCACTCGGGAGATCGGATCACAACTTGGTTCATCTCCGGCCGGTGTACAAACCCCTAGTGCACAGACAACCTCCGGCCATGCACACTGTGGAGTTATGGTCTGAGGAGACAATGGACACCCTAAAGGGCTGTTTTGAAGCCACCGCCTGGAAGCAGCTCTGCGATCCACATGGTGAGGACATCGATGGCCTCATTCACACCATCACGGGCTACCTCAGCTTCTGTGTGGACAAATCCGTTCCCACCAAGACCATACGGCGTCACTCAAACAACAAACCCTGGATCAACCCTGAGATAAAAACACTTCTGAGAGAGAAGAAGAGGATCTTCAGGTCAGGGAACAGGGAGATGCTGAAGTCCGTACAGAGGGAGCTGAGGAGAAAGATCAGAGAAGGCAAGGACAGCTTCAGGAAGAAGATGGAGGACAAGCTGCAACAGAGCGACATCAGCGGGGTCTGGAGAAACCTCAAAACCATCTCGGGGCTCCAGAATACCTCCCCCGAGGCCACAGGGGGCAGGGAGTGGGCGAACAACCTGAATCTGTTTTTCAATAGATTTGACCAACCGCCCTCCCCCCTGACTGCACAACAACCACTGCTGCCTCTAAAGAAATCAAGTCCTGCTGCCCACTCCCCACTCTACCAACACCCCCCCACTCCCAACACACAGCCCCCCATCCTGACCCTGACCAGGACCCAGGTGAGGACGGAGCTGAGGAAGATCAAGGCGAGGAAGGCGCCGGGACCGGACGGCATCAGCGCAAAGCTCCTCAAGTCCTGTGCAGACCAGCTGTGTGGGATTGTGACGTATATCTTCAACATGAGCCTGAAACTGGGGAGGGTACCACAGCTGTGGAAAACATCTTGTGTGGTACCTGTACCAAAAACTTCCCACCCCAAAGACCTGAACAGCTACAGACCGGTGGCCTTGACGTCCCACTTGATGAAGACCCTGGAGAGACTGCTCCTTGCTCACCTCCGCCCCCTGGTGGAACCAGCGATGGATCCACTCCAGTTCGCCTACCAGCATGGCATTGGGGTGGAGGATGCGGTGATCTTCCTCCTTCACCGTTCTCTGTCCCACCTGGAGAAGCCCGGGAATATGGTGAGGATCATGTTCTTTGACTTCTCCAGTGCTTTCAACACCATCCAACCGATGATCCTGAAGGACAAGCTGCTGCGCGCAGGGGTGGACCAGCACCTGTCATCATGGATCCTGGACTACCTCACGAACCGGCCTCAGTTTGTGAGAACCCGGGACTGTGTGTCCGACACGATCATCAGTAGCACGGGGGCCCCCCAGGGAACGGTGCTGGCTCCCTTCCTGTTCACTCTTTATACTGCGGACTTCTCACACAACACAACACACTGCCATCTACAGAAGTTCTCTGATGACTCTGCGATCGTTGGCCTCATCTCCAATGGAGATGAAGCTGAGTACAGAGGGCTTATCCAGGACTTCGTGGACTGGTGCCATCGGAACTGCCTCCAGATCAACGCGAGGAAAACTAAGGAGCTGGTGGTGGACTGCCGCAGGCATGGGCAGCCCCTCACAGTACCAGTAAATATACAGGGAACAGACATCGAGATGGTGACATCCTATAAGTACCTGGGTATTCATCTGAACAATAAACTAGACTGGTCACACAATACTGATGCACTCTACAAGAAGGGACAGCGCAGGCTGTTCCTGCTGAGGAGACTCAGGTCTTTTGGTGTACAAGGGGCGCTGCTGAAGTCATTCTATGACACGGTGGTGGCATCAGCCATCACTTTTGGAGTGGTCTGCTGGGGCAGTGGCATTACTGCAGCCGATAGGAAGAGACTGAACAAACTGATTAAGAAAGCTAGCTCTGTCCTGGGGCAGCGCCTTGATCCGATGGAGGAGATAGGAGAGAGAAGGACGGTGGCTAAACTGTCATCTCTGCTGGAGTCCGAGTTCCACCCTATGCAGGACATACTGAATGCACTGAGGAGCTCATTTAGCAGCAGACTACATCATCCCAGGTGCACAACCGAGAGGTTTCGTAGGTCCTTCCTACCAACGGCTGTCAGACTGTACAACCTAAGCAGGGCTGCTCGCAGAGATAGCAAAAAGACGTAACAAACTAATAGTTTTTTGAATGCAGAAGATGCAATAGACTTACACAGTGGTCCTCTCCGGCATACAACTAGGAGCATGCCGGTCGCTATGGAGGGTGAGAGTGTGTATGGGCACATAATCATACCATGCAGGATAGCTGGGTAGACGGTTATGCTGTTTCATTCCATCTAGCGGCAATGCTCTGCACTGTGTGTGTTTATATATTTGCATATTTGTTCCGTCTAGCTGCAATGCTCCGTACTGTGGGTGTTTATATATTTATATATCTACATGTTATTCCATCTAGCTACATTGCTCCGCACTGTGTGTGTTTATATACTTGCATATTTATTCCACCTAGCTGCAATGCTCCGTACTGTGGGTGTTTATATATTTACATATTTATTCCATCTAGCTACAATGCTCTGCACTGTGTGTTCATATATTCATATATTTATTCCATCCAGCTACAATGCTCTGCACTGTGTGTCTGTGTGTGTGTGTATATATATATATTTTATAGTAATACGTACATATGTTTATTAGCTGCTCTTGCTTGCTTGTTTTTTTTTTTTTTTTTTTCTTGCCTTCTGATTGTTGCTCTGAGTGTTGCTATCCCTGTGCTGTTGCAATCCTGGAATTTCCCCGTTGTGGGACTAATAAAGGCTTATCTTATCTTATCTTATCTTATCTTAACTCCCCTGGCCCGGGATGAGAATGATGAGGTGAAGACACTTCCTTGCCATCTACTCCTAATTCTTTTTATATCCTCCTCTATTAGATGAGTTTCTTGTAAAAACACAATTTTTGAACCCATGTCTTTTATTTTATTCATAACTTGTTTAAGTTTTTTTAAATTTTGTAGACCTCTGCAATTCCATGAAGTTAAATTAAGATTAACACTTTGGTTTATGATCAATAGAGAGTTTGGGATTACCTTGCAGTGTAAACATGCTCATACAGAGAAGCAAAAACATGAGTGGTTGAACATTCATCCTACAAACTACATACAAACAAATTCCCCCTTCCCACACTTGTGGCGAACCCCCCAAAATCAAAAGAAAAATTCCGTCTCCCAATATAGCCATCGACCGCTTCACACCCACGGGGAACAGCCTAAGCCACTCCTTCTTCATCCTCCCAATCACCCTAACTCTACTGCTTTTAATGACGTAACATTAACTCTCCTCTGTAGTTTTCCAACTTAACTCCAAAATTTTTAACAACTTTGTACATCATAGTTTTTTTTTTTTGTTTTGTTTTTGTTTTTTTTTTAATATATAATACAATCTATATTTTGTAAACTTGCTATTTACTTCAAGTCAGTCAGATACCTGTGCAAATGCTTAATTATTCTACCTTATATTTTGTTCATGCTTAGCTCCCACCAGTCTCTTCTTCTTCTTTGATCTTCTTGATGAACTCCTGCGCCTCCTCTGGGGTCTTGAAGATGTGGGTTCTGCCCTCATACGTGGTCAGCAGTCTCGCAGGATAGATTACACCATGACGAATCCCAAGGTTGCGCAGCTCCTTACGTATGGGATCAAACTGCTTCCTCAATTGTTGGATTCCTGTGGCCAAATCTGGGTAGAACCGCACCTGCTGATCCTGGTGTTTAATCTCTCCTTTAGCTCGTGCAGCGTTGAAGATCTTCATCCTGTCTCTGTTGCTAAGAAACTTCATAATTAAGGTCCTCGGCGGTCCCTTATCTCTCCGTGGGCCAATACGATGTGCATTTTCCAGAACCACTGCTGATTGCAACTCCTCGCTGCCCAGCACCTCCGGAATCCACTTTTCCAGAAAGGAATATACGTCCCGACCTTCTGATTCCTCTGGAAGACCCACCAGCCTCAAGTTATTCTGTCTCGACCGAGATTCCAAATCCAAAATATTATCTTCTAGATATTTTTTTTTTTTTTCCAAAGTGCGCACCTTTAATTGAAGACGGGTGACGTCATCTTCAGCACTAGCGAGACGGAGCTCCATCTGCGCCGTTCGTTCTACACAGTCACCCAATTCCTTTCTTATTCCTTCCAACGCTGTCATAATCCCATCAAATCTAGAGGAAAAGTCCGCTCTCATTGAACTCATGGCAGCCATCAGCGCATCTGCGCCGTTCCCCGCAGATATCGCACCGTTGCCAGCCTCCTCCGCCATATATGGAGTTTTGTTTGCTGCGTCACAGACCTGAAAGTCCGTTAATTTGGACTGTTTCGGCGGCTCGCTTTTTCCTTTACCTGGTTTTCCAGCCTTAGGCTTCGCCGACATATCCTCGCCCAAACGCTGGGATACGTTCTGTCCCAAATGAAAGAGTTATTTGCCGATTTTTTTCTCCAGGAGCAGAGCAGAGTGAGACACGTCCGTCTTACGTGGCAGCCATAACCGGAAGTCCAAAAGTTGAACTTTTTGGAAGGTGTGTGTCCCATTACATCTGGCGTAAAAGTAGCACAGCATTTCAGAAAAGGAACATCATACCAACAGTAAAATATGGTGGTGGTAGTGTGATGGTCTGGGGCTATTTTGCTGCTTCAGGACCTGGAAGACTTGCTGTGGTAAATGGAACCATGAATTCTGCTGTCTACCAAAAAATCCTGAAGGAGAATGTCCGGCCATCTGTTTGTGACCTCAAGCTGAAGCTCACTTGGGTTTTGCAGCAGGACAATGATCCAAAGCACACCAGCAAGTCCACCTGTGAATGGCTTAAGAAAAACAAAATGAAGACTTTGGAGTGGCCTAGTCAAAGTCCTGACCTGAATCCGACTGAGATGCTGTGGCATGCCCTTAAAAAGACGGTTCATGCTCAAAAACCCTCCAATGTGGCTAAATTACAATTCTGCAAAGATGACTGGGCCAAAATTCCTCCACAGTGCAGTAAAAGACTCATTGCCATTTATCACAAACGCTTGATTGCAGTTGCTGCTGCTAAGGGTGGCCAACCAGTTATTAGGTTTAGGGGGCAATCACTTTTTCACACAGAGCCATGTAGGTTTGGATTTTTTTCCCCCCTTAATAATAAACACCCTCATTTAAAAACTGCCTTTTGTGTTTACTTGTGTTATCTTTATCTAATATTTAAATTTGTTTGATGATTTGAAACATTTAAGTGTGACAAACATACAAAACAATGAGAAACTAGAAAAGCACTCGGAGAGCGCAGACCTCCGCCAAGCGCCACAGTTCCCCCCCATACAGTGTTTGTGTGTAGGTTTTCAGATTCCTTGACCATGAAAACATATGACTAGCAATTGGATTCACAATGATAGGATTAGTGGTTCAGTAGTAAAAGCATTACCTCCTTGGCGGAGGTAATAAACTGAAGTGTTGCTGTTGTGTCCATGTCCTCCATCTGCAAAGTGGCAGGCTGCGACCTGTCAAGGCATACCTCATGCCTCCCTTATTGGGGGGGCTTTCACAGCTGTACTGACCTCATGCCTCCCTTATTGGGGGGTGGGGGCTTTCACACCTGTACTGAGTACTTAAAAACTGCATTTATCGGCAGATGAAAGAAAACTGAAGCAAAAACAAACAAACAAACAAAAACTAAGCAAACAGCAACTGCAACATGAAGTATTTCAAACATATTTATTCAAATGTACACTTATATGGACACAATGTTGAGCCATAACTTTTTGGTAATGTGAAAATAATAAGCCAAGTAGCACAAAAAAATTGAGTGCTCTTGCTGTCAGGAAACAATGTTGGCACCAAATCACTGAAGTGATCTGCCACCAATGGGGGTAGATTGTGCTCTGCCACAAAATGACAAACCATCACTTCTGCTAGTGATGCATTGGATTTGGAAGGCGTGGGTTCTGTCACTGGCTGAAAATGTTCATCCATCGATGGAATGTGGCTACACAGTTTTTGTGGCGCTGTGTAGCAAAGTGCGACTTCAGGTGGAAAAACACTGATGCAGTCACTTTTAGCATTAGAGTCACACATATCAGGTGCAGCATTACTGGCGCCGGGATTCCTCTCTGTTCCGGAGCCACAGGACAAAAGAAGGTGTGATAATGGTTGCCGTGGGTTTTTACCTCCGCCAGGCCGAAAAGGCCAGGATGAGGTTATGTTTTTGCCGGGGTTTGTGTGTTTGTCTGTCTGTCTGTCTGTCTGTTGGTTAGCAAGATAACTCAAAAAGTCTTGGACGGATTTCCATGAAACTTTCAGGCGTTGTTGGAAATGGTACAAGGAAGAACTGATTAAATTTTGGGGGTGATCCGGTTCACCGTCTGGATACAGGAATTTTTTAAAGCATTTTTCAACACTGTGACATACGGCCATTTTCAACATGTGCGCAGGCGCAATGGAGGGCGCTGGTCATCGTGTCTGCAACACAAAGTCTGCGTTCTTCAATGTTTTAGGCACAAAAGCACGTGGAAAACACTGCTGGCCTGGGCCCGCCAGCGTGCCTGTGTTTGCGCGCAACTGCAAAACCTCACACGGGCAGCTGTCCGCCGACGGATTCTTTGGCAGAAATTCCCCGGCCAGCCATAGGAGCTGCGCATTTGGCAGAAATTCACCGGCCAGCCATAAGCGCTGCGCAAAAACGAGCTCTCTGCCGGCGAAGCTTCTAAATTCTCGTTTGCCGCGGAGCGCAACCCAAAAAAAAATAATATAATATAAAACCCACTGCAACCTGTCTACCCAATTTGCATCCGTCAGTGGAGGAGATGGACACAACAGCAACACTTCAGTTTATTACCTCCGCCAAGGAGGCAATGCTTTTACTACTGAACCACTAATCCTATCACTATCAGATTGATTGTCGTTGATTAATTGTGTGTTTATTGCACTGTCCCTGTCAAATAAACAAATAATCATTGTGAATCCAATTGCTAGTCATATGTTTACATGCTCAAGGAATCTGAAAACGTACACACAAACACTGTATGGGGGGAATTGTGGCGCTTGGCGGAGGTCTGCGCTCTCCGAGTGCTTTTCTAGTATTGGGTTTGCGCTCCGTGGAAAAAAGAGGATTTGGAAGCCTCCCCTGGCAGAGAGCTGGTTTTTGCGCAGCCCCTATGGCTGGCCGGGGAATTTCTGCCAAATAATCCAGCGCCGGACAGCTGGCCGTCTCAGCTTTTGCAGCGTAGCGCAAACACAGGCACTCCGGCGAGCCCTGCCCACCACTGTTTTCTGCGTGCTTTTGTGCCTAAAACTTTGAAGAAGGCGGAGTTTGTGTTCATCAGACCCGATGACCAGCGCCCTCTATTGCCCCTGCACACATGTTGAAAATGGCCGTATCTCACAATGTTAAAGAATCATTTAAAAAATTCCTGTATCCAGACAGTGATCCGGATCATCCCCAAAATTTAATCAGTTCTTCCTTGTACCATTTCCAACAAGGCCTGAAAGTTTCATCAAAATCCGTCCAAAACTTTTTGAGTTATCTTGCTAACCAACAGACAAACAGACAAACAGACAGACAAACGCTGGCAAAAACATAACCTCCTCCTGGCCTTCGGCCTGGCGGAGGTAATCAGGAAGGGAGCAAACACTTTTTCACACCACTGTATTTGTTTACAGCAAAATAGACAAGCTAGAGTTGGACATATTGTCTCGAATAGCAAACCATAACACCTTTGTGATGATGGAGTTTTTATTTCATCTGAAATTGCAAGAAAAATGAGCGAAGAATGTGGAAACTAACACAAATATTCACCAAAGCACATAAGCTAACAATAAACTAGCCACCGGCAAGTGAATGTGACCCACAAAATCTACTCAACATGTATGTATGTAAACACCCTCACTTCTTCACTGGACAATATGTAATTTGGTTAAATGTGTGTGTGAAATGACAATAGTCCTATTCTTTTCTATATGATGTTCATTGAGGTGCTTAGCAACAGTTCATTCAGGAGGAACTATTTTTGTCAGCACAGCAAAATAACTGGTTAAACAAACAAGAATCATAATGTTTTGTCCTGTAGTGCCGTCATTCAATAAACTGCTTGTGGAACTGTTGTACACACGTGGACAAAATTGTTGGTACCCCTCTGTTAATGAAAGAAAAACCCACAATGATCACAGAAATAACTTGAATCTGACAAAAGTGGTAATAAATAAAAATTCTATGAAAATTAACCAATGAAAATCAGACAATGCTTTTGAATTGTTTTTCAACAGAATTACTTTAAAAAACAAACTCATGAAACAGGCCTGGACAAAAATGATGGTACCCCTAGAAAAGATTGAAAATAATGTGACCATAGGGACATGTTCAACCAAGATGTGTCCTCTAATTAACATCACAGGTGTCTACAAACTTGTAATCAGTCAGTCAGCCTATTTAAAGGGTGACAAGTAGTCACTGTGCTGTTTGGTGACATGGTGTTTACTACACTAAACATGGACCAGAGGAAGCAAAGGAGAAAGTTGTCTCAGGAGATTAGAAAGAAAATTATAGACAAGCATGTTAAAGGTAAAGGCTATAAGACCATCTTCAAGCAGCCTGATGTTCCTGTGACTACAGTTGCACATATTATTCAGAAATTTAAGATCCACGGGACTGTAGCCAACCTCCCTGGATGTGGCCGCAGGAGGAAATTTGATGAAAAATGGAAGAGACGGATAATACGAATGGTAACAAAAGAGCCCAGAACAACCTCTAAACACGTTCATGGTGAACTCCAAGGTCAAAGTACATCAGTGTCAGATTGCACCATCCGTCGTTGTTTGAGCCAAAGTGGACTTCATGGGAGACAACCAAGGAGGACACCACTGTTGAAAACAAATCATAAAAAAGCCAGACTGGAATTTGCCAAACTGCATGTTGACAAGCCACAAAGCTTCTGCGAGAATGTCCTATGGACAGACGAGACAAAACTGGAACTTTTTGGCAAGACACATCAGCGCTATGTTCACAGATGCAAAAATGAAGCATACCAAGAAAAGAACACTGTCCCTACTGTGAAACATGGAGGAGGTTGTGTTATGTTCTGGGGCTGCTTTGCTGCATCTGGCACAGGGTGTCTTGAATCTGTGCAGGGTACAATGAAATCTCAAGACTATCAAGGTATTCTAGGGAGAAATGTGCTGCCCAGTGTCAGACAGCTTGGTCTCAGTCGCAGGTCATAGGTCTTGCAACAGGATAATGAACCAAAACACACAGCTAAAAACACCCAAGAATGGCTAAGAGCGAAACATTGGACTATTCTAAAGTGGCCTTCTATGAGCCCTGATCTAAATCCTATTGAACATCTGTGGAAGGAGCTGAAACATGCCGTCTGGAGAAGGCACCCTTCAAACCTGAGACAACTGGAGCAGTTTGCTCATGAGGAGTGGGCCAAAATACCTGCTGAGAGGTGCAGAGGTCTCACTGACAGTTACAGAAATCGTTTGATTGCAGTGATTGCCTGAAAAGGTTGTGCAACAAAATATTAAGTTAAGGGTACCATCATTTTTGTCCAGGCCTGTTTCATGAGTTTGTTTTTTAAAATAATTCTGTTGAACCACAATTCAAAAGCATTGTCTGATTTTCATTGGTTAATTTTCATAGAATTTTTATTTATTACCACTTAGACTTTCTGCTGCATATCCACCAACCACAATGCTCCGCACTGTGTGTCTATATAAATATATATATATATATATATATATATATATATATATATATATATATATATATATATATATATATATTTATTAATATGTACATATGTATACTAGCTGCTCTTGTTTTTTTCTTGCCTTCTGATTGTTGCTCTGAGTGTTGCTATCCCTGCGCTGTTGCAATCCTGGAATTTCCCCACTGTGGGACTAATAAAGGCTTATCTTATCTTATCTTATCTTATCTTTTGTCAGATTCAAGTTATTTCTGTGACCATTGTGGGTTTTTCTTTCATTAACAGAGGGGTACCAACAATTTTGTCCACAGCTGTATAAAAGCAATATTACATAAGAGAGTGTACAGTATCATTAACTATATAACTGCAGTGATTCAGTCATAGGCCTGAAACGATATTAGGGTTTGGAATACTGACACATTAATTTTTCGATTAATCAAGTACAATTAAATTTTTTTTTAAAAATCACCCTTATGTCACTTCCAAAGATTTGGTTTTAAGATTTTGCAGTTGTCTCTTATCTTTTTCCAGAAGCCCACTGAATATTGCATGCATTGTTTAATGATGGTGGTACTGCAATAGCAACAGCAAGCAAGTTTTGTCCACAGTCATAGACATACACCAGTAACACAATGCATTTGACATGCATTAAGCATGATGGTACAGAAAGATCAATAGCAAGGTTATCATATAGCAACTTGCTGCACCATTGAACATTTTAGACATCTGCTGAGATGTTAAGTAGCTAATTTGTACTCACTCACTTCACTCATTCCCATTGTAATCAGTTACCCTGCAGAACTGTGCATGACATATGAAGTATGAGTTTTGGACACCAAAGTTAAGAAAAGGTTAAGTTAAAAAAAAAAGCTACAGCTGGGAAATGTGGCATTTTTAAATTATAGTACAACCTATCATAATAACAGTAGGTCAAAATTACCTAAAACAGCAATTTAAAAATGGTACAATATGTTATACTGTATATCTGCATGATATTCCATTTCACAGCTGTGTTGGAAAAGCAGGTAGGACTGCTTATTTGCATATGCTCCTGTGAACACACTAAGCATAAGCTCCACAGAGGGGAATAAATCAGGCTTTATATGCAGTCCACCCGGCCACTGTCCGGTCGAGGTGTGCACGATTCCGCCAGCACCATACACCTCCATTTCACCGTCCAACGACAGTCCACAGCCAGGTGTATTATGGAGAGCAAGCAGCACAGTCTGTCTCCGTTTCTGCATCTGATTACATTCTACCACAGGTGTGGAAAGAGAGGGCCACGGGGAGAGAGCAGTGGGGTGAGCGAGATTAGATCCAGGCTGCGCTTGATTCGTCCCCTGGCGTACACCTCTCGGGGGTTATATGAGCAGATTAAAGTAAAGAAGTGTGAATATAAGTAAATGTAAATATTGTTTTGGTTTTTCAGCACCCAGTGGTATCCTGTACCATCATCTTCCCATCAGTTCACAGTGCTTGTATTGTGGAGAGAGATCTGTGGATCCTAAACTTCACCAACCATATCAAGTGCAACTGATTCCTCCCCTGGCGTACACCTCCATATATATATATATATATATATATATATATATATATATATATATATATATATATATACACACACATATATATATATATATATATATATATATATATATATATATATACATATATATACATATATACTGTATATATATATATATACATATTTTTCTATTTACTTAACAGCAATAGCCTTGCCAAATGAACAATAATGCTTCTGAGCATTTTATGAATGCGTTATTTATTTGAAGGACACTTTCTGCAGAACAAGAGACAATTGCTAAGACAGAAAGTTGTTAACTAGTGCCTCGGAAGAAGAGATAAGGTTGATATGGCAGGACCACACAGAGATTAAAAAAAAAACTGTTCTTCCAAAAGGTCTACAGTTTGAGAAAGTTCACATGAATGAGCCAGAAGGTGACTTCTGGTATCAGTCAGGCATGGTGGTGGCAATATCATGCCTTTATCTGTTCATCTGTATTTGGGGCAGGACAGCTTACCATCTGTTGTGTATGTAAACCAGCTATATCAGTAAGATGGCGGCCGGGTTGGTTATGAGTTAGACCAGGGTGGCTACTGCCGGTTTCCGGTGGTGACGCCGCCCCTTGTATAAAGGTGTGGGCAGAAGAGGCTCTGCCTCTTTCGTCGGGGAGTCACCTGGTCAGCAGGGCGGATGCTGTAAGCCTCTTTATATACATTGATTATATATGTAATAAAGCTCTGTTAAACTGCAAACAACAGTGTGCTCATTTAATATCAGTTATGGACATAACACCATCATCAATGGATGAATAAATTTTTAATCATCCCAGCAAATACCTGAATCTTTATAAAGGGTGGCAACATTGCCTTTTTGTTCACAAATGGTTAAAGAAGGTTGAAGATGCTTTGGAACATCCAAGTTCTGACCTTAATTCAAGAGAACTTTTGAAATAAGCAGTTCATGTTCTGAAACCCACAAGCATCATTTTGATGGCATGATTGCTGCATAAGTGAGCCAAACCAGACACTGACAGTAAAGACTCTTTTAGTACTGACGTGTGATATTGGAGCACTTCCCTCAGTGAATAAGTGACCGTCTTTTTTGGCTCGTTTGTGTGGTTGGGTTGTTTTTATTAGTTTTGTGTTAGCATCTAATAGTATTTTAAACCCTATTTTAGACCATATTGAGCAGCACGGTGGTGCAGTGGTTAGTACTGTTGCCTAACAGCTAGAAGGTTTCAGGTTCGAATCCCCAGGCTGGCAGGAGTAGGAACCTTTCTGGGTGGAGTTTGCATGCTCTCCCTGTGCTGCGTGGGTTTACTCAGGGGGCTCCGGTTTCCTCCCACAACCAAAGACATGCATGTTAGGTTAATTGGTTGTTCTAAATTGTCCCTAGATATCTGTCTCCCATAGGCCCTTAGAATAGAGGGTTAGTACTAGCGAAGCGCTTTGAGTGGTCTTTGAGACTAGAAAAGCGCTATATAAGTGCAGGTCCTTATATAGACATTTTTGAAAAGTTTCCAAATCTGCCAATTTACATTTCCTAAATTAATGTAGCTTGGCATACCATTTCATGTTCATGTGCCAACACGTGAATTTACAGGTGAAAATTTTTAACCATTTGAGATTTCTCACTTGATTCAAAAACTTAAAGCGTAGCCACAAAATAAAATAAATATTTTTTTTTTGGACTTATTTTGTACCTGTAGGTAGATTTGTTCTGCAGTGACAAGCCACCAGCTGCCGGTGGCTGCGTGCGCAAGCGCCCCTTAACTCCCTAACCTGCATGTTTTGACATGTGGGAGGAAACCGGAGAAATCCCGGAGTAAACCCACACAAACACGGGGAGAACATGCAAACTCCACACAGATCACTGTTGGCCGGGGGCAGGGATCAAACCCACGATCTCATGATCCCCGCGATCCCCCGGCCTAGAGTAAACTGTGCTGCCGCGGTGCTAACCACTGCGCCACCGTGCACCGTGATCTATAAATAGTCTATAAAAGTGTAGGATCACGTATGCATTTATAGATACCCACCTCCCATTAGGTCTAAATTTTGACAATGAATTTCTTGCAAAATTAAAACAAAACATTTCAAAAGGCCTTCAACATTAAATAAAGTTTCTTTTTAAAAAAAAGCTCTATGTCTTGATTTGAATCCATTCCAACAGCTAATAGGTTCTTCCACGGCACAAGCAACGCCCTTCTGCTAAATGTCATTAAATTCATGTCAGTAGTTTTTGCTTAATCTTGCTAACAGACACACATACAAATATGAGAGGGGGGTGCTGAAAAGTTCATAGGCTGACTAAGAAGGAGTTATGCTACAGCAACAAAACTAGCCATGCATTAAATTCAGCCTATTCTGATACTAACTACATTGTTTCTTTTCAGATACACTTACACTGGACAGTAACCCAGGACTTTAAAAAGGAGACCTAGAGCCACAAGATGGATAAACCAGATCCAGCTGGTTTCCTTGAACATTTCCTCTCCTAAGAGGAAACATAGGGATTTGGGATCGTCACTTCCTTGTGGTAACGTATCGTCACTTCCTGTTTTGCTGTCTGCCTGTGTGGTTTGCTCTCCAGCACTCCAGCCACTAGCTATGGCTACTACCTCTCTTTCCTCTCCTCCTCTGGTGTGCTCTCTCTGTCAGATGTTTAGCTACACCTCTGCCTCTTTTAGTGATAACGGTAAATGTAATAAATGTTGTCTTTTTGAGGCGCTCGAGGCGAGGTTGTCTGATTTGGAATCCCGGCTCCGCTGCATTGAAACACCATCTGCGCCAGTTAATCTCGACGGACGCCCATTAGCTGCAGCGGAGCTAGCTAGCTTAGCCCCCCCTGTCACCGGTTCCCCGGCTCTCCTCAGCAGCGAGGAGACTGGGTGGGTGACGGTGAGAAGGAAGCCTAGTCGCAAAGCCCCGGTTCACCACCAACCTGTTCACGTTTCTAATCGTTTTTCCCCGCTCAGCGACACACCCGCTGAGGAAAAAACTCTGATCATTGGCGACTCTGTAGTCAGAAACGTGAACCTAGAGACTCCATCGGCCATAGTCACATGCATTCCTGGGGCCAGAGCAGGCGACATCGAGTCAAATTTGAAAATGCTGGCTAAAAGTAACTGTAAATATTCCACAATTGTTATTCACGCCGGCATTAATGACATCCGTCTCCGGCAGTCGGAAGTCACGAAACTTAATATAGAATCGGTGTGTGAGTTTGCAAAAACGATGTCTGCCACTGTAATATTCTCTGGGCCCCTCCCCAATCTGACCAGTGATGACATGTTTAGTCGCTCGTCATCCTTGAACCGCTGTCTGTCTGTGTGGTGTCCTGCAAATGACGTGGGCTACATTGACAATTGGAGCTCTTTTTGGGGAAAACCTGGTCTTATGAGACGAGACAGCATTCATCCCACTTTGGATGGTGCTTCTCATTTATCTAACAATCTGGCATCTTTTTTATCCAAATTTCCAAAACCCTGACTACTCAGAGTTGGGACCAGGAAGCAGAGTCGCAGTCTTACACGCCTCTCTGCAGCTCCTCTTCATCCGCCACCCCTCAGCTTAGCCCCTGTCTTCCCCATCAGAGAATCGTTGTCTGCTCCCTCCAAAGTAAATAAAAATATAATGTATAAGCATCCCAAAGTGATAAAGCAAAATATTGGTAAAACTCAAATTAAACATAAAGCCTCTAAATTGAATGATTTGGCCTCTGTTCCTCCTCATAATTTAAAAATTAAATGTGGTTTATTAAATATTAGGTCTCTAACTCCCAAGTCTCTGTTAGTCCATGATCTGTTAATTGATCATCAGATTGATTTAATTTCCCTTACAGAGACTTGGTTAGGGCAAGAGGATTATGTTGGTTTAAATGAATCAACTCCCTCTGGTTATTTAAACTGTCAAAATCCCAGAAGTTCTGGTCGTGGAGGAGGAGTAGCATCAATTTACCATTCCAAATTACTAGTTAATGTAAAGCAAAAAACATGTTATAATTCCTTTGAGGGCCTGGTCCTCAGTATTGGGCACTTTAGCAATTCCAGGTTAAACCCAATTTTATTTGCCATAGTTTATCGTCCCCCATCAACCTATTCAGAATTTTTATCCGAATTTGCTGATTTCTTAGCTGATTTAGTGCTGAAATCTGATAGAATAATTATAGTAGGGGACTTTAATATACATGTGGATGTAGATAGTGACTGCCTTAATGTGGCTTTTAATTCAATATTAGACTCGATTGGGTTTTCTCAGAAAGTAGGAAATTCTACTCATTACCTCCACCATACATTGGACCTTGTTCTGACATATGGCATAGAAATAGAAAATCTTGTAGTGTCTCCTCATAACCCTGTACTGTCAGACCATTGTCTGTTAACCTTTGATTTTACTATTTCTGACTATTTGGCTCCTAAAGAAAAATATTATCACAGTAGATGCCTCTCAGATGATGCTGTTTCCAAATTTATGCAGATTGTTTCCTCTATGCCATGTGTCAACACAACGGAAATAAGCTATAGACAGCTTGCTCCTTCTGTAATTGATAACATGGTGGATAGTGTTTCAGCTTCTCTGCATCAGGCTCTAGACTTGGTGGCCCCCTTAAAAAAGAAAAAGTCTAATCAGAGATTTTTAACTCCTTGGTTCAACACAGAAACTCGTAGCTTAAAACAGAAGACTCGTCAATTAGAAAGAAAATGGCGCTCTACTAATTTAGATGAAATCTATTTAGGTTGGAGAAATCTTTTAATTTATAAAAAATCTCTTAGAAAAGCTAGAACGAGTTATTACTCTGCATTAATAGAAGAGAACAAGAATAATCCCAGGTTTCTTTTCAGTACTGTAGCCAGGTTGACAAAGAGTCAGGACTCTGTCAATCCTAGCATCCCCTTAGAGCTTACTAGTCAGGACTTTATGAACTTTTTCAATAATAAAATTTCATCCATCAGAGATAAAATCAATCAGATTCTTCCCACAGTTAACTTAAATACTGTAACTACTACAACTCCTTCTATTGATGTCTGTCTTGATGAGTTTACTCCAATCGACCTTTGTGAGTTAGACAAAATAGTTTCCTCATCCAAACCTTCAACTTGTCTTTTAGACCCTATTCCTACCAGGTTATTTAAAGAAGTCTTCCCACTTATTGGTAGCTTTATTCTTCATATAATCAATTCTTCATTAACTTTAGGCCATGTACCGCAGGCTTTTAAAACGGCTGTAATTAAACCCTTACTCAAAAAGCCAACGCTAGATCCAGGAGCTTTAGCTAACTATAGACCAATCTCTAATCTCCCTTTCATTTCAAAAATCTTAGAAAGCGTTGTTGCTACGCAATTATTTGACCACCTGCAGGGAAATGGTTTACTTGAGGAGTTTCAATCTGGGTTTAGAATCCATCATAGTACTGAAACAGCCTTAGCGAAGGTCACTAACGACCTCCTCATTGCATCTGATAATGGACTAGTTTCTGTACTTGTCCTTTTAGATCTTAGTGCAGCTTTTGATACTATTGATCATAATATTCTACTTGATAGATTGGAACACTATGTTGGACTTAATGGAACTTCGTTGCAGTGGTTTAGATCTTATTTATCTGATAGGTTCCAGTTTGTTCATGTAAATGATGAGTTTTCTCTCAGCTCAAAGCTTAGTCATGGAGTTCCACAGGGATCTGTGCTTGGCCCTACTCTTTTTAGTTTATATATGCTTCCGTTAGGCAACATTATTAGAAAGCACTGTATACATTTTCACTGTTATGCAGATGACACACAATTATACCTGTCAATGAAGCCAGATGATACTAATCAATTAGCCAAGTTAGAAGCCTGTCTTAAGGAAATCAAAGCTTGGATGACTTGTAATTTCCTGCTATTAAATTCAGATAAGACTGAAGTCATTCTTGTTGGTCCAAAAAACCTTAGAAATTCCTTTCCAAATCAAACTTTCAGTTTGGATGCAGTTACTCTTTCTCTTAATAGCTCTGTGAGGAACCTTGGAGTTATTTTTGATCAGGATTTGTCCTTCAATTCACATATTAAATTTGTTTCTAAGACTGCCTTCTATCATTTGCGTAATATTGCCAAGATTAGGAGCATCTTGTCTCAGAGTGATGCTGAGAAGCTGATCCACGCTTTTGTTAGCTCGAGATTAGATTATTGTAATTCTTTATTATCAGGCTGTCCTAAAACATCTTTAAAAAGTCTTCAGCTGATCCAAAATGCTGCAGCAAGAGTTTTAACAGGTACTAGAAAGAGAGATCATATCTCTCCGGTTCTGGCCTCCCTTCATTGGCTTCCCATAGAGTTTAGAATTAAGTTTAAAATCCTTCTTCTTACTTACAAAGCTCTAAACAATCAGGCTCCTTTTTATTTAAAAGATCTGATACTACCGTATCATCCTAACAGAGCACTACGCTCCCAAAATGCAGGTTTACTTGTAATACCTAGAATCTCCAAAAGTACAATGGGAGGCAGAGCCTTCAGTTATCAAGCTCCTCTCCTGTGGAATCAGCTGCCAATCTGGATTCGGGAGTCAGACTCGATCTCTGTTTTTAAGAATAGGGCTAAAACCTACCTTTTTGATATAGCCTACAATTAGGGAGGGATCATGTGTTTCTGAACCCTCCCTTAGTTATGCTGCTAATAGGTTTAGTCAGCCGGGGGACCTCCAGTAATGCACTGGGCCTCACTCCTTTCCTCACTCTCTATGAAATATTTTTTTTTTGCTGGTCATTAACATTTGTTTGTTCTCTCCCATAGATTGAGTCCCCATCGTGCTGTTTGCTCTCTACATGTCTGTTCTTTTCTTCTTCTCTGTCCCCTCACCCCCCAGCCAGTCGCAGCAGATGACTGCCCCTCCCTGAGCCTGGTTCTGCTGGAGGTTTCTTCCTGTTAAAAGGGAGTTTTTCCTCTCCACCGTCGCCAAGTGCTTGCTCACAGGGGATCGCCTGATTGCTGGGGTCTTTCTGCAACTGTGGGGGTCCTCCCTACAGTGGATAGTGCTATGAGATGACTGTTGTTGTGAAATGGCGCTATATAAATAAAGTTGAATTGAATAAATAAATAAAGTTGAATTAAGATGAGTGTTGGGTCCACCACTTCCTCTAAGCAGTGGAAACACACCTCTTCTCCCCCTCCAAAGAAGGCCAAGATGGTGTCATCAGCAGGGAAGGTGATGGCCTCCGTCTTTTATTCATCTTCACGAAGTGGCTCTAGGTCTCCTTTGCAAAGTCCTGGATTACTGTCCAATACGAGTGTATCTGAAAAGAAACAATGCAGTTAGTATCAGAAAAGTATCTGCTATTTCTCACTTTGGGATCAATAAAGTACATCTATCCATCTAAAAGGTTGAATTTAATGTATGACTAGTTTTGTTGCTGTAGCATAACTCCTTTTTAGTCGGCCTATGAACTTTTCACCCCCCCCCCCCACCCCGTAGCACCAAAAACATAACTTTGGAGGTAACTGGCAGAGGTAATAAGACAAACTATCAAGACAAAGCCACTAATGGTTGTCCTTGGCCACAGTTTTAGAGCTCTGAAAGTATGCTTATCATTGGCAAGGTATAATCTGATTATTCATAGCTTTTCTCTTCATGCATTCACTGGCATCTTTATTAGGTACACCTTGCTAATATTAGGTTTAATCCCTGTTGCCTTCAGAACTGCCTTCTCAATTACATAGATTCAACAAAAATGCTGTGGAGGCAGTGTAGAAAACCCTTGTGTAATTTTTTTTTTATTCTTAACATCAATTTATACTGGTTCAGTGCAAAAATTCAGAGTGTGGGGTTCCATTTCCATCCTGCTTTGGACACTTCAGGCTTTTCAGCTGATGGAGGAACAGTTTGAACAAGCTAACTCCAAGCTCATTTACATTTCGGTTCATAGCAAGTGTCTTAGGTTCCCAGTGAATTTCAGATGTTATGTTGTTTGCTAGCTGTAGCTCCTTTCTGTACCAACATATAAGTGAACATCAGTTACGCACCATTATTTATTTTGATTTTGACCTGGAGGTGACATAATATAAAAACAAAAGCTCTCACTGGTCCAATATTCATTTATGCAGCCAAAGTGTGCTAGAATCATGGTCCGTGCAATTTTTTCATTCATATAAATTATCTGCAGTGGTATGTATGTGCTAATAAGCACACATTAAATCTGTTCAAATTAACTTTTAAATGAAAAAAGGATGAAAGCTTTGTGATATATGTACACTTCAGTCTGCTTAAGGAGGTATTGATTAGGTGATCATTGAAGCAAGGTAAGACACATAAAAGCTGTGAATAAAATCAGTTATTCCACAAATACAGATTTCTGAGTTCTTCCCAAGTTAAAACTTGAGTATTGTAGTATTTAAGAATGAACATGAACCTTTTTTTTTGCATTATTTGATCTAAAAACACCATCTTTTTTGGTTGTTTTGGACAGTTGTCATTTTCTGTAAATAAATGCTCTAAATGATGATATTTTGACTTGGAAATTTGGTGAGTTGTTTTCAGTAGTTTAAAGAATGAAATAAAGTTGTTCATTTTACTCAAACCCGTATGTATTAATAGTAAAACCAGATTAAGTGATAATTTTGCAGTGGTCTCGCTGGTCTCGTAATTTTTTCCAGAGTTAGGAATTGATTAAAAAATTTATTAATTGCACCCATTTTCAGAAATTAACCTTGCTTAATCATGATTACTTTTTAAAACTAATTCATTTGTTAACTGTGATTAATTGCAGGGGGAGACTGGGTGTGTAGGGATGGAGTAAGCATGCATAAGTACAATACACACAAAAAACTTCCATCACATACACTTCTTTACATCAGAATAAGTTGTAGTACATGTTCAATCAATCGGCCTTAACCATACTTTGACAGCGCTGCCATGACAGCTCTTATTGTGAAAAAATCTGAAGGGAGTCAACATGATATTTGCAGTACTCTCCTTGCTCTCATAATCATCATAAATATATAAATGTGTATATTGGGCGGTGTGGTGGTGCAGTGGTTAGCACTGTGGCAGCACAGCAACTCACCCTTGGCCATGGGATCCCGGGTTTGATCCCACCCCCTGACCAACAGTGATCTGTGTGGAGTTCGCATGTTCTCCCCATGTCTGCATGGGTTTACTCCAGGATTTCTCTGGTTCCGTCCCACAGGCCAAAAACATGCAGGTTAGGTTACTTGGATGCTCTAAAGTGGCCCTAGGTGTGAATGTGTGTGTGAATGGTGAAGGGATTGGTCCCCTACCACGGCTGCTTCATCCATCCATGTGGATGCCCTGAATTTCCCCTCTGGGGAGCAATGAAGTACACAAATTTTTTTTAAATTAATTAATTAAAAAAATGTACAACATGGCTCTGATTAGAGAGTATCTGTACTGAATAAACAGTTAAAGGAGCCACATTTTCATATTTAAATCCTTACATATTTATTTCAGAGCATTATTAGAATAGTAAAATCTCACCAATAAAAGGTTATGCCTTGTTCTTTAGTTTTCTTTGTCTGTTACAACAGCCATATGCAAAATTCTGGCATCAAAGATTGTCTGTGCAGATATTAAGTCCAGGCTGCAAGTTCTGCTATAACAGAAAGTGCTGTGGGTGGAGGTGCATTTTTTTAAACTCTCTGATTCAATTCAACTTTATTTATATAGCACCATTTCACAACAACAGTCGTCTCATAGCACTTTCAACTGTAGGGGAAACCCCCACAGTTGCAGAAAGACCCCAGCAATCAGGCGATCCCCTGTGAGTAATCGCTTGGCGACAGTGGAGAGGAAAAACTCCCTTTTAACAGGAAGAAACCTCCAGCAGAACCAGGCCCAGGGAGGGGCAGTCATCTGCTGCGACTGGCTGGGGGTGAGGGGATAGAGAAGAAGAAAAGAACAGACATTAGAGAGCAAACAGCACAATGGGGACTCAATCTATGGGAGAGAACAAACGGATGTTAATGACCAGCAAAAAAAAGTCATTGAAAAATTGAAATTTTGGGGGGGCCTATTCAATATATATTTTTATAATTGAACACCAAACAGAGGCGGATCTACAGGGGGGCAAGGGAGTGAACTGTCCCCCTACTGTAGGGCCTTGCCACCCCAGCTGCCCCCCCAACTTTAATGTCTTTGAAATTATACTTTCAAAAACATATTGCTTATATGCCCAAAAGCCTCTCATAGCATTGAAATAAAAAGAAGAATTGACCAAAAAAGTATAATTGGAAATAATCTTAACTCCTCAAAAACTTGGCTACAGCCCTGCCATCAAGCAGGCTTCTGCCTCCTGCTTCCCGCCCCCATGTGCTGGTGTGTCACACACATGTAGGAGACAGTCTGTCTGCAACTCAATAGAGTGGAGCGACTGAGCCGCCCAGCTTTCTCCAGGTGAAGTCAATTTCCCCAGATGACGTTTTAACACACAAAGTTAAAGTCAAATTAAATTTGTAATGATGTAATGTATGCTAAAGGCAATGGATAGTCACGGTTCGATACATCCATTAATCGCTTGCCAAAAGTGACTCACTTGTGATTTGTTGGAGCATAGTTCCCTAGTTGGATAGTTCTGATTATAGTAAATATGAGAGCAGTTAATGAAGCATTTAGATATAAAAAGATGTCTGAATCCAGACAGTTGCTGTTTCAGAGACTAAAGTTTCAGAGATCAAATACAAAGGTGATGCAGCACTCCAGCAAAGACATTCCCCAAAACACTGTCATAAATGCCGCTCCGGGTGAGAGAGGAAACCCACCAGCTGGACTGTGATTTTGTGAAGGTTTATTATAAACAAAAAGCACAACGTGCACAAAATAACTCAAAAGCCACAGAGAGATTAATAGAGACAGAGAGAGGGAAAATAGGGGACGTCAAATTTACATCTGGTAGGATACTCAAGACCGCAGCGAGGAAAACACGGAGCAGCAGTGCTTAAATAAGGCATAACACAAATGAAAACAGGTGTGGGAACCTGTCATGACCAGGTGAGCGTGCTCCCCCTTCCTTCCTACAAGACTTTCCCCGGCTCCACAGATAATCACCTCACCTGCGTGATTAGACACACCTGCTGCGTCTTCTCTGCCAGTGCTCTCTGCCAGTGCTGAAAAGGACCAGTTTGTGAACGCTGCAGCGCTGGCTCGTTGGGTATACTGCCTAAAAACAGCAAGTGCCTCAGCCTTTAAAACCGAGGAAGTAAAATTAATTCCTCTCCTTTTCTCTATCCTTTCAGGTTGCTGCCATCCGTGCGGTGCATCTCTGGGGATTGTTGTGTGCTCACCTGCCTCATCATCCTCATCTCCGCCTCAGCCACCTGTCTCCAGCCGGTCAGACATCACCCCCAGCTCCTCTCCATTCCTACTACCTGCCAGCCTCATCCCACTGGTTTGTCTATTTCTGCTGGAGTTTTCAGCCGGGCTTTGTGCTCACTCCTGTAAGTGGCAATTTGTTTTCCACTTTCCCTGATCTCTTTCCTCCTATTAACCAGCTCTCGTCTCCTCTCCACAGGCGGAGTCTTCCTCTGGCGAGTGACGTATTTTCTCCTAGCTCTGCTGGTTTTTCGATTGTAAATTGTTTAAACTTAGCTTCTCTGTGTCGTGTGTTTTCTCTGGTGTGGCACCTGCACGTGAGCTGACCCTTCTATCATTATGACAGAACCAGAGCGGGTAGGAGGAAACAATGATTATAACTTGGATCAGCTGGGAGCAATGAGAGGGGAGAGAACGGCACTGACAGCTGACAGGGACACCGCCCATCACGGAGCAAAAACCCGGAAGTGCCGCTGACAGCTGTCAACCCAGAGGGACAACACAGCAGTAAGCTATAAAGAATTCAGTGTCAATAAATACAGACTAAAAAATAAATACAAACTAATACCACATACAAGAGTAACAAAACTATGACATAAATAAGAAACAGTACGTGATATACAGAAACCAAAAGCACAAAATACAACAAATAAACAAATATAGAGAAAAGCCATGAGACTGAGCATGGGGGACTCTCCAGTGCTCAGCTCATGACAGAGCCCCTCTCTCAAGGAGTGGATACCAGACACCCAGGATACATCAAAAAAGAACCCCTCCCCCACCCAAAAAAAAGGAGCATAACAATAACCGACCTGGGTGGGTGGTGGGGAGACCAGACTAGGAGGGAACAAAACCTCGCTCAGGACCCACACCAGGCAAAACCCCAACCACCTAAGCCCCTTGGACCAAAGAGCTGGACAGTTCAGGTGGGTGGCCAAAGTCCCAGGCCAGGCAGATGGCATGATTAAAAGATTCGGGTGGCCTACTAGAGAACATGGGCCACCCAACCCCACGGCACAGTCTGCTGGGTGGTCTGCCAGAGTTCTTTAACCACCTGAAGAGAAAGGGTGGTCCAGGAGGCGGCTGCCCAATGGGAAGAATTCAATTCAACTTTATTTACATAGCACCATTTCACAACAGTCATCTCATAGCACTTTCAGCTGTAGGGGAAACCCCCACAATTGCAGAAAGACCCCAGCAATAAGGCGAGCCCCTGTGAGCAAGCGCTTGGCGATGGTGGAGAGGAAAAACTCCCTTTTAACAGGAAGAAACCTCCAGGAGAACCAGGCTCAGGGAAGGGCAGTCATCTGCTGTGATTGGCTGGGGGGTGAGGGGATAGAGAAGAAGAAAAGAACAGACATGTAGAGAGCAAACAGCACAATGGGGACTCAATCTATGGGAGAGAACAAACAGATGTTAATGACCAGCAAAAAAAAAAAAAAATTCCATTGAGAGTGAAGAAAGGAGTGAAGCCCAGTGCAATTATTGGATGTCCCCCGGCTGTCTAAACCTAATAGCAGCATAACTAAGGGAGGGTTCAGAAACACATGATCCCTCCCTAATTGTAGGCTATATCAAAAAGGAAGGTTTTAACCCTATTCTTAAAAACAGATCGAGTCTGACTCCCGAATCCAGATTGGCAGCTGGTTCCACAAGAGAGGAGCTTGATAACTGAAGGCTCTGCCCCCCATTGTACTTTTGGAGATTCTAGGTATTACAAGTAATCCAGCATTTTGGGAGCATAGTGCTCTGTTAGGATAATAGGGTAATATCAGATCTTTTAAATAAAATGGGGCCTGATTGTTTAGAGCTTTGAAAGTGAGAAGAAGGATCTTAAACTTTATTCTAAACCTATGGGAAGCCAATGAAGGGAGGCCAGAACCGGAGAGATATGATCTCTCTTTCTAGGGCTGCACGGTGGCGCAGTGGTTAGCACTGCGGCAGCACAGTTTACCCTTGGCCGGGGGATTGTGGGGATCGTGGGATCGTGGGTTCGATCCCAGCCCCCGACCAACAGTGATCTGTGTGGAGTTTGCATGTTCTCCCCGTGTTGCGTGGGTTTTTTCCGGGATTTCTCCGGTTTCCTCCCACATGCCAAAAACATGCATGTTAGGTTAATTGGCTGTTCTAAATTATCCCTAGATATCTGTTTCCTATAGGCCCTTAGAATAGAGGGTTAGTATTAATGAAAGCGCTTTGAGTGGTCTTTGTGACTAGAAAAAGCGCTATATAAGTGCAGGTTAGTTAGTTAGTTAGTTAGTACCTGTTAAAACTCTTGCTGCAGCATTTTGGATCAACTGGAGACTTTTTAGAGATGTTTTAGGACAACCTGATAATAAAGTTACAATAATCTAATCTAGAGCTAACAAAAGCGTGGATCAGTTTCTCAGCATCACTCTGAGACAAGATGCTTTAATCTTGACAATATTACACAAATGATAGAAGGCAGTTTTAGAAACAAATTTAATATGTGAATTGAAAAACAAATCTTGATCAAAAATAATTCCAAGGTTCCTCACAGAGCTATTAAGAGAGAGTAACTGCATCCAAACTAAAAGTTTGATTTGGAAAGGTATTTCTAAGGGTTTTTTTTTTTTTTTTGAACAAACAAGAATGACTTCAGTCTTATCTGAATTTAATAGCAGGAAATTACAAGTCATCCAAGCTTTGATTTCCTTAAGACAGGCTTCTAACTTGGCTAATTGATTACTATCATCTGGCTTCATTGACAGGTGTAATTGTGTGTCATCTGCATAACAATGAAAATGTATACAGTGCTTTCTAATAATGTTGCCTAACGGAAGTATATATAAACTAAAAAGAACTGGGCCTAGCACAGATCCCTGTGGAACTCCATGACTGAGCTTTGAGTTGAAAGAAAACTCATTATTGACATGAACAAACTGGAACCTATCAGATAAATAAGATCTAAACCACTGCAACGAAGTTCCATTAAGTCCAATATAGTGTTCTAATCTATTAAGTAGAATATTATGATCGATAGTATCAAAAGCTGTGCTAAGGTCTAAAAGGACAAGTACAGAAACAAGTCCATTATCAGATGCCATCAGGAGGTCATTAGTGACCTTCACTAAGGCTGTTTCAGTACTGTGATGGATTCTAAACCCAGATTGAAACTCTTCAAATAGACCATTTCCCTGCAAGTGGTCAAATAATTGCGTATCAACAACTCTTTCTAAGATTTTTGAAATGAAAGGGAGATTAGAGATTGGTCTATAGTTAGCTAAAACTCCTGGATCCAGCATTGGCTTTTTGAGTAAGAGTTTAATTACAGCAGTTTTAAAAGTCAGTGGTACATGGCCTAAAGTTAATGAAGAATTGATTATTTGAAGAATAAAGTTACCAATAAATGGGAAGACTTCTTTAAATAACCTGATAGGAATAGGGTCTAAAAGACAAGTTGAAGGCTTGGATGAGGAAACTATTTTGCCTAACTCTAAAAGGTCAGTTGGAGTAAACTAATCCAAACAGATGTCAATTGAAGGAGTTGTAGTAGTTACTGTATTTACGTTAACGGTGGGAAGAATCTGACTGATTTTATCTCTGATAGATGAAATTTTATTATTGAAAAAGTTCATAAAGTCCTGACTAGTAAGCTCTAACTAAGGGAATGCTAGGATTGACAGTCTTGACTCTTTGTCAGCCTGGCTACAGTGCTGAAAAGAAACCTGGGATTATTCTTGTTCTCTTCTATGAATGCAGAATAATAACTTGTTCTAGCTTTTCTCAGAGATTTTTTATAAATTAAAAGATGATTTCTCCAAGCTAAATAGATTTCATCTAAATTAGTGGAGCGCCATTTTCTTTCTAATTGACGAGTCTTCTGTTTTAAGCTACGAGTTTCTGTGTCGAATCAAGGAGTTAGAAATCTCTGATTAGACTTTTTCTTTTTTAAAGGGGCCACCATGTCTAGAGTCTGATGCAGAGAAGCTGTAACACTATCTACCATGCTATCAATTACAGAAGGAGCAACCTGTCTATAGCTTATTTCCGTTGTGTTGACACATGGCATAGAGGAAACAATCTGCATAAATTTGGTAACAGTGTAGAAGATGCCTTACAAACGAGACTGAGTGTATTTTCTCAGGAAAGCTTTATTGAAAGTCACATCTTCTAACATCAAAGTTCTCAGCAGAAAAAGAGACAGATCCCACTTTCCTCACAGCTTTTATATCCCAGAGATACAAAACCCCCACATCACGTATCTCACACCTTCACCCCACCTAAGTTTGGTAAACACATGAACCACAGTCCCCGAGACTTGTTGGCGCTTCTGTTCTCCTCTCCACCTCGGGGCTCCTGCTGGGACATTGTCTTCCACCTCCGTCTTCCTCCAGCACCCACCTCCTAGCCGAGGTCCCTGCTGGGGCATTGTTCTTATGGACGTTTGATCTGCAGGGTCTGCACCGACATGCCTACTGGAAGCATGTGGGGGGAGAGAGCGTACCATACAAGCATGCCATATATGTGCCTTAAATATGCACCATATAACCCCCCCCCCCCCAAACATTCAAATAAGGACAAGTTACATTTCAAATGCATAGAATCATGACACCCCACACAGAACAAGAGAGAGAAAAAAAAAAAAAACTTGGCACAACAGATCACATATCCCACTGCTTGGGCTTCAGCTCTCTGCCATATCTGCTGTGAGCAGGTCTCGCTCTGCCTGTGGCTGTCTGCTGCATCTGTGAAGTAGAATCATTAACACATCGTCGTGAAAGCTTAGCAGAGCGCCTCCCGGGTGGCCTGCCACGGCGGGGGGCACTGGCCAACTGGACTGGGTCGTCAGCTAACACAAAAGCGGGTTTGAGTCTGTTAATGCAGACTAAGTCCCTCCTGTCTCCCAAATCGAGCAAAAAATGCTTTTCCCCGGTTTCTAACACTCTGAACGGTCCATCGTAAGGTGGCCTTAAACCTAACCTCTGTGCGTCGTGTCTAACGAAGACAAACTCTGCATTTTTTAAGGCTTTGGGCACAAAAACACGTGGAAAACTGTGATGAACGGGACCGGGGAGGGTGTGTGACCCCGCTTCGCTCTGCAGCAGCTGGGCGGGGAGGTGCTCCGGAGCGGGGTTTTCAGGGAGGAAATCTCCCGGTAACCGGAGGGGTTGGGCGAAAACGAGTTCGGCCGGAGAGGCTTGCAAATCCTCTTTAGGTGCTGAACGCAACCCTAATAAAACCCATGGGAGTTTATCAACCCAATTTGTGTCCATGAGAGCTGCTCTGAGGGCTGCTTTCAATGACCGATGGAAGCGCTCGCACAAACCGTTGGCCTGGGGGTTATACGCGGTCGTGCGATGAATTTTCACCCCCAGGCTGAGTGCCATGGACGACCAGAGCTCAGAAACAAACTGGGGTCCCCTGTCGGACGTTATGTCTGACGGGATACCAAAACGTGCGACCCAGGCTGTTAAAAAGGCACGCGCAACGTCTGCTGCTGTGGTTGCCGCCAGAGGAACCGCCTCTGGCCAGCGCGTTGTGCGGTCTACCATGGTTAAAAGGTGTGTGAAACCCTGGGACAGCGGAAGAGGTCCTACTAAGTCGATATGCACATGATCAAAACGTTTGGCTGGGATGTGAAAAGGTTCTAGAGGGGCTCATGTGTGTTTGTGTACCTTTGCTCTTTGACACGCAGCGCAGGCTGCAGCCCACTCTTTGACTTGTTTACGCAGCCCCGGCCAAACAAACTTCTCTCCTACCATTTTGATAGACGCGCGGACGCCCGGGTGTGCCAGTGAATGTATTAAGTCAAAAACACGGCGACGCCACGCAGCTGGGACTACGGGACGGGGACGCCCCGTGGAGGTATCGCAGATTAGGGAGGGCATGCCCCTATGAAGCACCCTGTGCTCCAGCCTTAGCCCTGTTGGCCCAGACTGGAGCGCGCGCACGTCCGCGTCGCCAACCTGTTCAGCGGCCATGGCTGCATAATCCAACGCGACGCAGACCGGAGCTGTGAGCGCTTCCGCGCCGCAAGCCTGGCCTAGGTCTGCCGCCGCCGAATCTGCCCCCTGGGGGCCTGTCGCTGCCACTGCACGCGAGAGGCAATCTGCCACTACATTGTGTTTACCCGCTACGTGTTGAATGTCAGTGGTAAACTCCGAAATTGCAGCCAGCTGCCTCTGTTGTCGGCCCGACCAAGGCTCTGAAACCTTAGCCATTGCAAAAGTTAAGGGTTTATGGTCCACGAATGCGGTAAAACGGCGCCCTTCCAACCAGAACTGGAAGTGGCGGATGGCCAAATGTAGGGCCAAAAGCTCCCTGTCAAACGCGCTGTATTTACGCTCGCTATCGCGCAATGTTTTGCTGAAAAACGCAAGTGGTTGCCAGCATCCTGCCACCAGTTGCTCAACAATCGCTCCCACTGCCACGTCGGAGGCGTCTGTGGTTAGCGCCATGCGAGCTGCCGGCACCGGGTGTGCCAATAACGCAGCGTTCGCGAGGGCTGATTTGACTTGTGAAAAAGCGCGCTCCCGATCCGGGGACCACTCGACCTTAGATGCAGGTTTTTGCTTCTTTAATGCCGCGTACAATGGGTGCATGAGCCGTGCCGCGTTTGGGAGGAAACGGTTATAAAAATTGACCATCCCCAAAAATTCTTGCAGCGCCTTAACCGTCTGCGGTTGGGGGAAATCCGTTATCGCGTGCACTTTATCCGGCAGTGGGACCGCGCCTTCTGGCGACACGCGGTGTCCCAAAAAATCGATTTTCGCTACCCCGAATTGGCACTTCGCTGGGTTAATGATTAGCCCGTGGTCTGTGAGCCTCTGAAAAACGGCTGTGAGATGGCTTTCGTGCTCGGCTTCGGACGCGCTGGCTACCAAAATATCATCCAAATAAGCGAAAACGAAAGGGAGGTCGCGCAGCACTGCATCCATCATGCGTTGGAACGTCTGCACAGCGCCCTTGAGGCCGAAAGGCATGCGCAAAAACTCGAAAAGCCCGAAAGGGGTTATAACTGCCGTTTTGGGTATGTCCTGCGCACGGACTGGAACTTGGTGATAACCACGCACCAAATCTATTTTGGAAAAGATGCGCGCCCCCGCTAAATGCGCCGAAAAATTCTGGATGTGCGGAATCGGATAGCGGTCGTGGGCTGAAGCATTATTTAATCTGCGGAAATCGCCGCAAGGGTGCCACAAGCCGTCAGCTTTGGGTACCATGTGCAGGGGTGACGACCAGGCGCTGTTCGAGCGCCGGACTATGCCCAGCTTTTCTAAGTTGGCAAATTCCTCGCGCGCGATGGCCAGTTTAGCTGGGTCCAACCGCCGAGCTTTTGCAAAAACAGGGGGGCCCGAAGTACTTATGAAATGTTCGACCCCGTGTTTGGCAACTGACGCTGAAAATGTAGGGACCGTGAGTGCTGGAAACTGGTTGAGTAATGCATGAAACTTACCACCCGCAGCTGTGACATTGGAATGTGCAGAAGGCAGGGCCACCCGAGCTGTGCAGGAGATAGAGTAGAAAGACAGTGCATTTACAATACGTCTATTAGTAAGATCAACTAACAAACTGTTTGAGCACAAAAAGTCAGCACCTAGCATGTTGTTATTAACTGCGGCGACAACGAAAGTCCACTCGAAGTTGCGCCCGTGGAGGGACAGGGGAAGCATCTTCTTCCCATAGGTTTTGATCGTGGAGCCGTTCGCCGCTAACACCAGGGGGCCGCTGGCCGGCGCCAGTGTGTCCGCGTAGGTAGGCTTGACAAAACTCAGCTGGGAGCCCGTGTCCACCAGGAATTCTTTCCCAGAATTCGCGTCCGTCACGAAAAGCAGCCTATTCTCCGTGCCGAGAGTCGCAGCTGCTACCGGCTCCCGGTCTTGGCGTTTCCCTGGCGCAGGTACCGGCATGGTGGGACGCATCTGCGGGCTCTCTCGGCGAAACGTCGATGGTAGAAGCAGAGGGCGTTGTCAGCTCTGCTTCTCCTGGTCTCCGCCGCTGCTGCCGTCAGTGGATCCGGTGCCGCAGCCTCAGGTCTCCCTCCTTCTCGCGAGGGCGCGGTCATCTCTGCTGCTGCCGTCGTGGCTGCGCGCCATCTATGGGAGTCGACGAGCCGTTGCGCCACCTGTCCCAGCTCTTGGTAGTTGCGGTTGAAGAGTGGCTGCGAGCTGGCCAGGGTGACTCTCACTGCTGGCGGGAGCGTTCTGAGGAAAAGGTGAGCGAAGATAAAACTGTCGTCGTCCTCACCTCTCAGGCTCATCATCTTTGCCATTAGATCCACTGGCCTGTCTGCTTCTCCCTCTGTCAGCGCCAGGAGCTTCTCTGCCCGCTCTTCCAGCGAGGGAGTGAAGGCTCGGATGAGGGCATCTTTCAATGCGCTATACTTGTCGTCTTGGGGCGGGTGGTTGGTCAGGCTCTCCACCCGTTGCACTGTGAGGCTGTCCAGCTTCGCGACGACATGGTAGAACCTCGTTGCATCCGCTGAGATTCCCCGAAGGTGGAATTGCGCCTCCACAGTGGTAAACCAGGAGCGCGGGTTATGTTGCCAGAAGTCAGGCAGCTGTAGCGTGGTAGCCGCGTTAACCCGGTTGGCTCCTGAAGAGTCCGGTGCGGGAATCACGCCGTCACCGGCCATAGGTAGTCGTAGGTCACCAGTGTAGAAGATGCCTTACAAACGAGACTGAGTGTATTTTCTCAGGAAAGCTTTACTGAAAGTCACATCTTCTAACATCAAAGTTCTCAGCAGAAAAAGAGACAGATCCCACTTTCCTCACAGCTTTTATATCCCAGAGATACAAAACCCCCACATCACGTATCTCACACCTTCACCCCACCTAAGTTTGGTAAACACATGAACCACAGTCCCCGAGACTTGTTGGCGCTTCTGTTCTCCTCTCCACCTCGGGGCTCCTGCTGGGACATTGTCTTCCACCTCCGTCTTCCTCCAGCACCCACCTCCTAGCCGAGGTCCCTGCTGGGGCATTGTTCTTATGGACGTTTGATCTGCAGGGTCTGCACCGACATGCCTACTGGAAGCATGTGGGGGGAGAGAGCGTACCATACAAGCATGCCATATATGTGCCTTAAATATGCACCATAACAGCATCATTTTAGCGGCATCTACTGTAGTAATATTTTTCCTTAGGAGCCAAATAGTCAGAAATAGTAAAATCAAAGGTTAACAGACAATGGTCTGACAGTACAGGGTTATGAGGAGACACTACCAGATTTTCTATTTCTATGCCATATGTCAGAACAAGGTCCAACGTATGGTGGAGATAATGGGTAGAATTTCCTACTTTCTGAGAAAACCCCATCGAGTCCAATATTGAATTAAATGCCAAATTAAGGTAATCACTGTCTACATCTACATGTATATTAAAGTCCCCTAATATAATTATTCTATCTGATTTCAGCACTAAATCAGCTAAGAATTCGGCAAATTTGTATAAAAACTCTGAGTAGGTTGATGGAGGATGATAAACTATGGCAAATAAAATTGGGTTTAACCTAAAATTGCTAAAATGCCCAATACTGAGGACCAGGCCCTCAAAGGATTGATAACGTGTTTTTTGCTTTACATTAACTAGTAATTTGGAATGGTAAATTGTTGCTACTCCTCCTCCACGACCAGAACTTCTGGGATTTTGACAGTTTAAATAACCAGAGGGAGTTGATTCATTCAAACCAACATAATCCTCTTGCCCTAACCAAGTCTCTGTAAGGGATATTAAATCAATCTGATGATCAATTAACAGATCATGGACTAGCAGAGACTTGGGAGTTAGAGACCTTATATTTAACAAACCACATTTAATTTTTAAATTATGAGGAGGAACAGAGGCCAAATCATTCAGTTTAGAGGCTTCATGTTTAATTTGAGTTTTACCAGCTTTTTGCTTAATCACTTTGGGATGCATATACATTATATTTTTATTTACTTTGGAGGGAGGTTCAGGTTCAGGTGTGGAGGAAAAATAAGTTCAGGTGAGATGCGGCGAGCTGGAAGGTTGCACAGTTATATTTTCCTCCAACATAATGAGACACACGTAGCGCTGTGCGCTGTGTTGTGCTGTGTTGTGTTGCGCTGTTGAGGCATGTATAGCAAGCTCTTTTATACATGTTATACACACAGAGAGAATGCATGGCACATTTGCATATTGATATACATATCAGTCAATACATATCATTCACGTTACCAACTGGCGTCCTCTCTTTAATCCGGAGATGTATAACAATAGTCCATTGTTGTGATTGTCTCCCAGGGGCTCTCTGTCTGTATGCAAATTGTCCTCTGCTTCCTGCAGGCTAGCTGAGTGTGAGGATTGAATGTCCATGTAGATTATGGTGGGTCACCACAGGGCTCCCCCCAGAACACTCAGCAGGGGTTGTGACCCCCCACCACCACCACCACCGTTGTTTGGCTCCAGCTCCGGTAGAACTGTCGGAGAGCATGTCAGTCCATGAGGGGGACGGGGGAGGGGTGGAAAAAAACAAGGTGCTCCACTCCGGGTTCCAGCACGTTGAACGGCCGTGGATCATGGGTGCACGGGCCGGTGTGTTTCGTGCGTAATGGAACAAGATGGCGATTGGCTGGCTTTAGGGAGTGAGGTGCGGGAAAAACGCTGTGCACGAGGTGGGGGAGGGGGTGGGAGTAAGTGAGTGCCGGCCCGGGGCGTCAAAGGTGTCTGGGCCGCGCAAAAATTGTGTGTGGATCCACGATGGTGAGGGACTTTCCCGGTAAACCTGGCGGAGATCCACAGCAGCTGTGAAAAAAAAAAACCCTTTTATCTCTGACTCCTCTCGCGGCTCGATCCAGTGAGGATGTGGGGAAGGCGAGCGGCCAAATTCGCCAAGGATACATAGCGGCTGTGAAACAACTGCAGCTGTGTGAGGGTGTGAGGTGGTTTGGCTTTTAGATGCGGAAGCAGCCCTAAAGCCATCGGGGACAGCAATCAGCTAAATTCCCCTTGTGTGCCATGGCTGAGAAACCCATACAAAGTCCTGTGTGCGGGCTGCACATCTGCTTCAGGTGTGTGAGCAGCCCTGAAGGTTCCGAGGGTGGCGATCGGCCGTGTTTCTTGGGCATGTGCAGCGGCAGAGGACGCTGTATCAGTCTGCGGAGCCGGTTTTGTCCAGTGCATGGCGCACGTTTGGCGCAGTGACCACATAACTAGCAGTTGCGCTGTCCTCGTAATCCTGCGGTGTGCGTGCGGGGCTTCTGTGCGCGGGAGGTCTGCTGTCATGAGGTTAGTCAGGTTTGGGGAGCTTGGCAGAAATCAACGCAGTCGGCGTCAATGTTTTCCCCTTTCAGGCTGCTTCCTCCGTTTCGCTCATGTCACCGTTCATGGTGTATGTTGATCCAAGCACTGTGCGCTACAGGGAGCGCACTCCGGTGAGGATGAAGAGGTTGCAGGCGTTCTCTGGTCCTCTGGGATCCACAGCGTGGTGAGAGGGAGCAGACAGTCATTCTCCCTCATCAGGTCACCAGTGTGGAGGTAAAAGATCAGGCGAGGGGCACACCATGACACGTGCTGGGGCTTCCCGTCTGGGTCATCTCCGGGGTGTTTGCCTCGTGTTCCATTCTTCGTCAAGGGTCACCAGTGTGGAGAAAAAATAAATTCAGGCGAGATGCGGCGAGCTGGAAGGTTGCAGAGTTTTATTTTCCTCCAACATAATGAGACACACTTGTAGCGCTGTGCGCTGTGTTGTGCCGTGTGTGCTGTGTTGTGTTGCGCTGTTGAGGCATGTATAGCAAGCTCTTTTGTACATGTTATAAGATAAGATAAGATAAGATAAGCCTTTATTAGTCCCACAACGGGGAAATTCCAGGATTGCAACAGCACAGGGATAGCAACACTCAGAGCAACAATCAGAAGGCAAGAAAAAACAAGCAAGCAAGAGCAGCTAATATACATATGTACATATTACTATAAAATATATATATACACACACACACACACACACACACACAGTGCAGAGCATTGTAGCTGGATGGAATAAATATATGAATATATGAACACACAGTGCAGAGCATTGTAGCTAGATGGAATAAATATGTAAATATATAAACACCCACAGTATGGAGCATTGCAGCTAGGTGGAATAAATATGCAAGTATATAAACACACACAGTGCGGAGCAATGTAGCTAGATGGAATAATATGTAGATATATAAAAACACAGTGCGGAGCATTGTAGCTAGATGGAATAAATATATAGATATATAAATATAAACACACCCAGTGCAGAGCATTGTAGCTAGATGGAATAAATATGTAAATATATAAACACACACAGTGCAGAGCATTGTTGCTAGGTGGGATGAAACAGCATAACCGTCTATTTAGTTATCCTACATGGTATGATTATGTGCCCATACATATTCTCACCCTCCATAGCGACCGGTATGTTCCTAGTTGTATGCCGGAGAGGACCATTGTGTAAGTCTATTGCATCTTTTGCATTAAAAAAAAAAAAAAAAAACTATTAGTTTGTTACGTCTTTTTGCTATCTCTGCGAGCAGCCCTGCTTAGGTTGTACAGTCTGACAGCCGTTGGTAGGAAGGACCTACGAAACCTCTCGGTTGTGCACCTGGGATGATGTAGTCTGCTGCTAAATGAGCTCCTCAGTGCATCCAGTATGTCCTGCATAGGGTGGAACTCGGACTCCAGCAGAGATGACAGTTTAGCCACCGTCCTTCTCTCTCCTATCTCCTCCATCGGATCAAGGCGTTGCCCCAGGACAGAGCTAGCTTTCTTAATCAGTTTGTTCAGTCTCTTCCTATCGGCTGCAGTAATGCCACTGCCCCAGCAGACCACTCCAAAAGTGATGGCTGATGCCACCACCGTGTCATAGAATGACTTCAGCAGCGCCCCTTGTACACCAAAAGACCTGAGTCTCCTCAGCAGGAACAGCCTGCGCTGTCCCTTCTTGTAGAGTGCGTCAGTATTGTGTGACCAGTCTAGTTTATTGTTCAGATGAATACCCAGGTACTTGTAGGATGTCACCATCTCGATGTCTGTTCCCTGTATATTTACTGGTGCTGTGAGGGGCTGCCCATGCCTGCGGCAGTCCACCACCAGCTCCTTAGTTTTCCTCGCGTTGATCTGGAGGCAGTTCCGATGGCACCAGTCCACAAAGTCCTGGATAAGCCCTCTGTACTCAGCTTCATCTCCGCTGGAGATGAGACCAACGATCGCAGAGTCATCAGAGAACTTCTGTAGATGGCAATGTGTTGTGTTGTGTGAGAAGTCTGCAGTATAAAGAGTGAACAAGAAGGGAGCCAGCACCGTTCCCTGGGGGGCCCCCGTGCTACTGATGATCGTGTCGGAAACACAGTCCCGGGTTCTCACAAACTGAGGCCGGTTCGTGAGGTAGTCCAGGATCCATGATGACAGGTGCTGGTCCACCCCTGCGCGCAGCAGCTTGTCCTTCAGGATCATCGGTTGGATGGTGTTGAAAGCACTGGAGAAGTCAAAGAACATGATCCTCACCATATTCCCGGGCTTCTCCAGGTGGGACAGAGAACGGTGAAGGAGGAAGATCACCGCATCCTCCACCCCAATGCCATGCTGGTAGGCGAACTGGAGTGGATCCATCGCTGGTTCCACCAGGGGGCGGAGATGAGCAAGGAGCAGTCTCTCCAGGGTCTTCATCAAGTGGGACGTCAAGGCCACCGGTCTGTAGCTGTTCAGGTCTTTGGGGTGGGAAGTTTTTGGTACAGGTACCACACAAGATGTTTTCCACAGCTGTGGTACCCTCCCCAGTTTCAGGCTCATGTTGAAGATATACGTCACAATCCCACACAGCTGGTCTGCACAGGACTTGAGGAGCTTTGCGCTGATGCCGTCCGGTCCCGACGCCTTCCTCGCCTTGATCTTCCTCAGCTCCGTCCTCACCTGGGTCTTGGTCAGGGTCAGGATGGGGAGCTGTGTGTTGGGAGTGGGGGGGGGGGTGTCGGTGGAGTGGGGAGTGGGCAGCAGGACTTGATTTCTTAGAGGCAGCAGTGGTTGTTGTGCAGACAGGGGGGAGGGCGGTTGGTCAAATCTATTGAAAAACAGATTCAGGTTGTTCGCCCACTCCCTGCCCCCCGTGGCCTGGGGGGAGGTATTCTGGAGCCCCGAGATGGTTTTGAGGTTTCTCCAGACCCCGCTGATGTCGCTCTGTTGCAGCTTGTCCTCCATCTTCTTCCTGAAGCTGTCCTTGCCTTCTCTGATCTTTCTCCTCAGCTCCCTCTGTACGGACTTCAGCATCTCCCTGTTCCCCGACCTGAAGATCCTCTTCTTCTCTCTCAGAAGTGTTTTTATCTCAGGGTTGATCCAGGGTTTGTTGTTTGAGTGACGCCGTATGGTCTTGGTGGGAACGGATTTGTCCACACAGAAGCTGAGGTAGCCCGTGAAGGTGTGAATGAGGCCATCGATGTCCTCACCATGTGGATCGCAGAGCTGCTTCCAGGCAGTGGCTTCAAAACAGTCCTTTAGAGTGTCCATTGTCTCCTCAGACCATAACTCCACAGTGTGCATGGCCGGAGGTTGTCTGTGCACTAGGGGTTTGTACACCGGTCGGAGATGAACCAAGTTGTGATCCGATCTCCCAAGTGGGGGGAGTTGTGATGAGGTGTACGCCTCCTTAGTGTTTGCGTAGAACAAATCCAGTGTTTTATTGTCTCTTATACACACAGAGAGAATGCATGGCACATTTGCTTCATCATCATTTGCATATTGATATACATATCAGTCAATACATATCATTCACGTGACCAACTGGCGCCCAGACGTCCTCTCCTTAATCCGGGGATGTATAACAATAGTCCATTGTTCTGATTGTCTCCAAGGGGCTCTCTGTCCGTATGTAAATTGTCCTCTGCTTCCTGCATGCTAGCTGAGTGTGGGGATTGAATGTCCATGTAGATTGTGGTGGGTCACCACACAGGTTACTTTATTTGTACCCGTAGGTAGATTTGTTTTGCAGTCAGGTGACATCCTTTTAGACACATATTTACAAACTTCAATTACATTCAACATGAACACAAACAGAGGCACAAATGAAGCTGACTATAAACACAATAAAAGTACTCAAGGCTCCACCAATCAGGGCATAAGACAAAGAGACAAGAGAAAAAACAAAGAGATAAGAGAGTAGGGTCACATTAAAAAAGTTAAAAACTAAGTCAAAGAGATTAAAAACTCAAAAGTCTAAAACCCAATAAAAGATAATGAAACCCAAATAAAAAACCTACAAGAAAAAATAAATATAAAATCAAAACTGATAAATAGATAACTAAATTATGTGTAATATATTGCTATATCTTGTTGAACTCTTTGACAGCAGCAGGAACAAAGCTGTTTTTGTAGTGCTGGGTTTTACATTTTGGGACAACAAATCTCCGTCTGGAGGGAAGAAGCTGAAAGTGGCAGTGCAAAGGGTGGGAGTCATCATTTAAAATGGAGGTAGCAATCCTCTGTACCTGTCTGGTGTACAGGGATGTCAGACTCAGCTGTGACTTACCAAGCAAACGACTGGACCATCTAACTACCTGGTCTAAGGATTTCCTCTGTTTCAGTTTTATCTGACCAAACCATGACACTAAAGAAAAGGATAAAACAGATTCAATAAAAGCCCAATAAAACATTGTCAGTATGGTTCGGTCAATTTGGAAGTGTGCGAGTTTCCTTAAACAATGCAAATGTTGCTGACCCTTTTTGCACACCCTTTCACAGTTCTCTTCAAAGTTAAAATTACTATCAATAATCGTCCCAAGATATTTGTAAGATTGCACATATTCAGTGGTCTGGCCTTTTAGTACAGTGACTTCGTGCCTGGGAGTTTTCCTCCTAAAGTCAATAATCATATCTTTAGTTTTTGTCGTATTCAGCTGCAGGTAGGAATCCTCACACCAGTGAACAAAATCATCAATTACTGGGCTGTGACCACTCTCACCATCCCGAAGGAGACTGACAATAACTGAATCATCAGCATACTTTATAATGGGTCTGTTGTCATGTCTGCTCTGACACGTTTGTGTACAGGATCAAAAGTAGTGGTGGCAGCACACACCCCTGAGGAGAGCCAGTAGAAGAACACTTTTGGTCAGACAATGTACGATTGACCCTTACTCTCTGTGTCCTGTTGATTAAAAAATCCAGAATCCAACCCACCAGATTATTACTCAAATCAAATTGTTGCAGGAGCCTTTCAACTAAAATATGAGGTTGGATTGTATTAAAAGCAGAAGAAAAGTCTACAAATAAAAGCCTGGCGTGTGTCCCATTAAAATCCAGATGTTTAAAAATCATGTTAAGCAGAGTGACAGTGGCATCCTCCACTCCACTGTGAGGCCTATAGGCAAACTGCAAAGGATCCAATGCATGCTCAGTCTGCTTTCGGACCTCAAATCTGACCAGTTTTTCAAAAATTTTCATTAAAATTGAAGTCAAGGCAACTGGTCTAAAATCATTAACAGTTTTAGGACTGCTGGATTTTGGAACAGGGACAACCACAGCCTCTTTCCAGACCTTAGGCACATGTTGTGTATGTAAGGACTTATTAAAAATGTAGTGAAACACAGGACTCAGCTCATGTACACAGGACTTTACCAAGTCAGAATCAGAATCAGAATCAGAATCAGAATCAGGTTTATTGCCATTGTTCATGTAGTACACAAACTAGGAATTTGTCTCGGTACAATGCTGCAACATTAAACATGATAAGATAAGAGAAATAAACTATACATGTAATAAAGTGTAGGATAAGATTAAGTGATACTGGTCAACAGTTAAAATATATATTAGCCAGCAGCAGATACTGTGGAGAACTATATAGTGCAGTCGGTAATGCAGGAAGAAAACAGTGATGATTGACATGAGTCTGGTTGAGCTGCTGTACATGGTGCACGAGAGTCACTTAGTGTTCAGCAGTCTAATGGCAGAGGGGAAGAAGCTGTTCATGTGACGGGAGGTTTTAGTCTGGATGGACCGAAGTCTTCTACCAGAGGGGAGGGGGGCAAACAGTACGTGACCAGGGTGTGAGGGATCGGCTATGATCCGGCCAGCACGCCTCCGGGTCCTGGAGATGTACAGATCCTGGAGAGATGGGAGCTTGCAGCCGATCACCTTCTCAGCAGTGCGCACGACGCGCTGCAGCCTTAGTCTGTCCCTGGCAGTGGCTCCTGCGTACCACACGGTTATGGAGGTGGTGAGGATGGACTCGATGATGGCTGTGTAGAACTGCACTAACATCTTGGTGGGTAGCTTGAGCTTCCTCAGCTGCCGCAGGAAGAACATCCTCTGCTGGGCTTTTTTGATGAGTGAGCTGATGGTCAGCTCCCATTTGAGGTCCCTGGTGATGGTAGTGCCTAGGAAGCGGAAGGAATCAGCAGTGGTGATGGGAGAGCCTGAGAGGGTGAGGGGGGGCAGAGGAGTAGTGACTTTCCTGAAGTCTACAATCATCTCCACTGTCTTCAGAGCGTTCAGCTGCAGGTTGTTATTGCTGCACCAGGACGCCAGCTGGGCCACCTCTCTCCTGTAGGCGGACTCGTCGCCGTTGGAGATGAGCCCGATGAGGGTGGTGTCGTCCGCAAACTTGATCAACTTGACAGACTGGTGGCTGGAGGTGCAGGAGTTGGTGTAAAGGGAGAAGAGTAGGGGGGAAAGTACACAGCCCTGGGGTGATCCGGTGCTGATGCTAGTATAGTCTGAGACAGTCTTTCCCAGCCGCACATGCTGCCTCCGGTCCGTCAGGAAGTCGATGATCCACCTGCAGAGGGAGTCAGGCACGTTGAGCAGGGACAGCTTGTCCCGGAGCAGAGCGGGGCGGATGGTGTTGAATGCGGAGCTGAAGTCCACAAACAGGATCCTGGCGTAGGTTCCCGGGGAGTCCAGGTGCTGCAGGATGGAGTGGAGGGCCAGGTTGACTGCATCGTCTACAGACCTGTTGGCTCGGTAGGCAAACTGCAGCGGGTCCAGGAGAGGGGTGGTGATGGACTTGAGGTGGGACAGGACCAGGCGCTCAAAGGACTTCATGACTACAGAGGTGAGCGCTACAGGTCTGTAGTCATTAAGTCCAGTGATCCGTGGCTTCTTGGGGACAGGGATGATGGTGGAGGATTTGAGGCAGGATGGCACGTGGCATAACTTAAGGGAGGTGTTAAAAATGTCTGTGAAGACAGGAGCCAGCTGTTTCGCACAGAGTCTCAGGGTGGAGGGAGACACGCCGTCTGGGCCGGGGGCCTTGCGCGGGTTCAGTCTGGAGAACTGTTTGAGCACATCCTGCTCACTGATGATAAGGGGAGGGGGGGAGGTGGGGGGGGGTGCCTTAAATGAAGTAGGGAATGTGGAGGCTGTGGAGCTGGAGGGAGGGGGGGAGTTGGACACAGATGACGAGGTGTCAAAACGGGCATAGTGTTGGGACAGTCTCTGACAAAGGGCTTTGTCATCCTGACCTTTAGGAGCCTGAGGCCGATAGTTGGTGATCTGCCTCAGTCCTCTCCACACGGAAGCCGAATCATTAGCAGTGAACTGCTGCTGGAGTCTCTCTGAGTACACAGATTTAGCCCTCTTCAGCTCTCTGTTAAACCGGTATTTAACCTCCCTGTAGCAGTCCCTGTCTCCACTTTTCAGCGCTGCTTCCTTCTCCTTCCTGATCTGTCTGAGCTTAGCTGTGAACCAGGGTTTGTCATTAGAGTAACTCACCCTGGTGCGTGATGGAAGAATGTTCTCTTCACAAAAGTGGATATATGAGTTCACAGTGTCCGTGTACTCATCCAGATCATGCGTGGCTCCTTTAAGCATGCCCCAGTCAGATATTTCCATGCACGTTTCCAGCTTCTCCTCAGCATCACTGGTCCGTATCTTCGTAGTGCTCACAACAGGTTTAGTGAGCTTCAATCTCTGTCTGTATGTGGGAATGAGGTGAACCATCACGTGATCAGATAATCCCAGCGCAGCTCGAGGGACAGCGCGATATGCGTCTTTCACTGTGGTGTAACAGTGATCCAGTGTGTTTAATCCTCTGGTGGGGCATTTAATAAACTGTTTGTAGCGGGGGAGATCGTGGCTCAGATTGCACTGATTAAAGTCGCCAGCCACAATAATTAGCGAGTCTGGAAAACTCCGCTCTGTGTGTTGAATGTGATCCGCGAGCACGCGCTGAGCTTCGCGCGTGTCCGCGTCGGGAGGGGCGTACACAGCGATCATTATGAAAGAAGCAAACTCCCGCGGGGAATAGAAGGGCTTGCAATTGATAACAAGAAATTCCAAGGCAGGAGAACAGTGTTTGGAAATTACCGTTACATCAGAGCACCAGCTACAGTTGATGTAGAAGCAGACACCGCCTCCTGTGGTCTTGCCGGAAAGCTCTGTGTCACGATCAGCACGGAAGAGCTGGAAGCCGTCGAGGCGCAGCGCGCTGTCCGGTATATTTTCCCGGAGCCAGGTCTCAGTAAAGCAGAGGACAGCTGAGGAGGCGAGGTCCTTAAAACGCATCAGCAGTCTCAGTTCATCCACCTTGTTAGAGAGAGAGTTGGTATTGGACAGAAATATGCCAGGCAGCGCCGTTCGCGAGCCTCTCCTGCGAAGTCGTACGAGAGCGCCCGCTCGTCTTCCTCTCTTCCGCCGTCTCACTTTCCGAGCCAAACAATAAACCAGATCGGCGGCAGGGGCTAGAAAAACTGGGAGGAGGTCCGTGGGGGTCAAAGTCCTGATATTTAAAAGTTCTTCACGGGTATAAGTGCAAGCAGACACACAATTGACAAACAAAAACAAACAAAGAGCGCAGCGAAGCACCATGTCGACCGCTGTGGGCGCCATCTTGGATCGCATCTTGAAGTGCCCACATATATTATCAGGGCCCTGACTTTTGTTCACTTTTACAGCACAGAACGCCCTTTTAACATCCTGCACCTCAATATTAAAGTGCTGGAGCAGACAATGATTCCCTGATGGGGAAGACAGGGGCTAAGTTGAGGGGTGGCGGATGAAGAGGAGCTGCAGAGAGGGGTGTAAGACTGCGACTCTGTTTCATGGTCCCAACTCTGAGTTGTCAAGATTTTGGAAATTTGGGTAAAAATGATGCCAGATTGTTAGATAAATGAGATGCACCATCCATCAAGTGGGATGGATGCCATCTCGTCTAATAAGACCAGGTTTTCCCCAAAATGAGTTCCAATTGTCAATGTAGCCCACATTGTTTGCAGGACACCATACAGACAGCCAGCGGATGAAGGATGACAAGCGGCTAAACATGTCATCACTAGTTAGATTGGGGAGGGGCCCAGAGAATACTACAGAGGCAGACCTTGTTTTGGCAAAGTCACACACCGATTCCACGTTAAGTTTTGACACTTCCGACTGCCTGAGTTGGAAGTCGTTAATGCCGGCGTGGATAACAATTGTGGAGTATTTACAGTTACTTTTAGCCAGCATTTTCAAATTTGACTGGATGTCACTTGCTCTAGCCCCAGGAATGCATTTGACTATAGCCGCTGGAGTCTCTAGGTTCATGTTTCTGATTACAGAGTCACCAATGATCAGAGTTTTTTCCTCAGTGGGTGTGCAGCTGAGCGGGGAAAAGCGATTAGAAACATGAACAGGTTGGTGGTTAACCGGGGCTTTGCAACTAGGCTTCCTTCTCACCGTCACCCACCCAGTCTCCTCGCTGCTGAGGAGGACCGGAGGACCACTAGCAGGCTGCCCTAAGCTAGGGAGCTCCGCTGCAGCTAGGGGACATCCGTCGTTATTAACTGGCGCAGACCGTGTTTCAATGCAGTGGAGCCGGGATTCCAAATCAGACAACCTCGCCTCGAGTCCCTCAAAAAGACAACATTTATTACATTTACCATTATCACTAGAAGAGGCAGAGGTGTAGCTAAACATCTGACATAGAGTGCACACCAGAGGAGGAGAGGAAGGAGAGCTAGTAGCCATAGCTAGTGGCTAACCTGAAGCTAACAAAAACACCAATCAAAGGTGAACAGAAGGCTAAAGAGGGTGATTAGATGACACTGAGTGCGCACACAGGTGCAAGAGTCTTGATAAACAGAAGTGAGAGCTAACGGTAGAAGGAAAAAAGTGATTAAAATATAATTAAAGGCAAAATCCTCGGGAGAATGAGGAGAGCAAACCACAGACAGCCAGCAACACAGGAAGTGACGATACATTACCACAGAACCAGCGGTGAGCCAGATGGAGGAGTCGGGGAACCCATGCCAACATCAGGTTGAGGAGAGGGAACCACAACGGCTTCGGCCAGAGGAAAGAGAACCACAGCAGACTCGGGCAGAGGAGAGGGAACCATGACGGCCTCGGGCAGAGGAGAGGGAACTACAATGGCCTTGGGCAGAGGAGGAGGAACCACGACGGCGTCTGGAAGAGGAGAGGGAACCACAACGGTGTCTGGCAGAGGAGAGGGAACCACAATGGTGTCTGGTAGAGGAGAGGGAACCACGATGGCGTCTGGAAGAGGAGAGGGAACCACAACGGTGTCTGGCAGAGGAGAGGGAACCACAACGGTGTCTGGCAGAGGAGAGGGAACCGCAACGGCATCTGGCAGAGGAGAGGGAACCACAATGGCATCTGGAAGAGGAGAGGGGACCATGACGGCATCTGGCAGAGGAGAGAGGACCACAACACTTTTGGACTGCTCTGCAGCACCCTCAGTGGTCCTGGACTGGGACATAGAAGCACTCGCAGTGGTCCCAGACTAGGACATAGTAGCACCAGTGGTGGCTCCAGGCTGGAGCGAGGTTGCACCCACGGTGGACCCAGACTGGGTCGGAGCTGCACCCTTGGTGGCTCCGAGCTGGGTCAAAGCTGCACCCACGGTGGGCCCAGACTGGGCCAAAGCTGCACCCACAGTGGGATCAGACTGGGAAAGAGCTGCACCCTTGGTGGACCCAGACTTGGGAAGAGCTGCACCCACGGAGGCACCAGGCTGTGACGGAGCACCCGCAATGACCTCAACTGACGGGGAGGAAGCACCCTTGAAGATCCCGGGCTGGGACGGAGCACCCACGAACACCTCATCCAGAGGGGGAGCAGCACCCATGGAGGTCCCGGGCTCCAGCCCAGTGCAGCCAGGTGCAGCTGACGGCTGCACCTGGCTCTCCCCACCAAGAGCCAGGCAAGATCTCTCCAACATAGAAACAACAAAGACAAAGGAGGGCACTTGCCTGATCTCAAGCTCCACCGCTGTCCAGGACTCCGTCGATCCAGACGATGACTTCTCGGGTCCAGCCCTCTGGAGGTCCAGCTTGGACTCTGCTGTGGCAGCCCCAGCAGCAGGCATGGTGGTTGATGCAGTCCCGGGACCCCCCAGCAATGTGACCCACGCAGGTGGCTCGCCCGGCGTGGCAACAAGAGGTCTGTTCCCTGCTGGCGCTGGATCCAGCACAGCTGAAGCCCAGGGAGGCTCACTCGTCGGCACAGGCTCCAGATCACAGGCAGCACTCTCCCTCTGTCCGGACCATGGCTGCAGGGCTGGAACCAGGTTCTCCAGGGTCACAGGCTCCTCCATCACCCGGCGGCTCAACCCAGTTGTCGGTGGATGCTCAAGGAGAATAGGAGGAGACATGGAGAGGGCAGGTAAGAAATTAATGGCTGCAGCAGGCGGTGAGGACTCAGGGGACTGCAAACACTGAGCCTCACTACAAGGAATCAGGCAAGGCATATTATCATAAAATGTGGGCAAATGAAAAGACACTTGTCTGTGTTCCCAGGGCACAATGTTTCCTGCTGCAGCTGGTGTTGGATTGACCCTCTCCATGCCTTTCATTGAAGAAGACCTCCCAGGGGAACCTTGAGGAGCTGCCCTGCAGCCCCAGTGGTGGCCGGAGCCAGAAAGGAAACAGCCGACCCCTCAGCAGCGGGAGAGAACGGTGAGGAGAAGCAGGGAACAGCAGCTGCGGAGAAAGAGGAAGCTGGCAGAACAGCCAGAGAGGAAAAACACAATATGGGCACTGCTGCGGGAGTCTTCTGCCTCTGCAAAGGGGAAACTGCTGCCTGAGAGGCAGGGGTATTCCTCCGGCGGTCCGGAGCTGGGTGGCGGCATCTTGTAGCCAGTGGAGCGGGAGCAGAAATGAGCGAACTGGTAGTGGAGCAGGTTATCTGCCGCGGAGTGTGCTTCTGCTAGAAGCAGCCCCCACGTCAACCCAGGGAAGGTTTGTTGGAGGACGGAGAGCGTGGCCAACAACTCCGCGAATTGGGAATGCCTCCACAATCCTGGATGCGCCTTGACAATAACGGTCGCTGAGTTCACACTCTGCCAGAGCTTCTTTGGGCTGTGGGAGGCGAGAGCTTCATTCACAAAACTCTGGATAAACTCGGCGACCCACTGCTCCTCTATACTCGGAGCCCTTGCTGCCGATCTCCTTTTGTTTGTTGGAGGTCGGTGTGCTGGGGACATGATGACAGCTTCGGAGAAAAACAGAAAAATAGGAGAAGTAAAAATCACAAACCCACAGCAGCTGGGTAACAAACTGGCTGAGGTCTTCTGTCATAAATGCCCCCCCCCCCCGGGGGCAGAGAGGAGACCCTCACGCTGGACTGTTAGTTTGTGAAGGTTTATTATAAACAAAAAGCACAACGTGCACAAAATAGTTCAAAAGCCACAGAGATTAATACGATAACAGAGAAAGGGAAAATAGGGGACGTCAAACTTACATCTGGTAGGATACTCAAGACCGCAGCAAGGAAAACACAGAGCAGCGGTACTTAAATAAGGCATAACACAAATGAAAACAGGTGTGGGAACCAGAGCGGGCAGGAGGAAACGATAATTATAACTTGGATCAGCTGGGAGCAATGAGAGGGGAGAGAATGGGGCTGACAGCTGACAGGAACACCGCCCACCACGGAGCAAAAACTTGGAAGTGCCTCTGACAGCTGTCAACCCAGAGGGACAACACAACAGTAAGATATAAAGAATTCAGTGTCAACAAATACAGACTAAGAAATAAATACAAACTAATACCACATACAAGAGTAACAAAACTATGACATAAATAAGAAACAGTACAAGATATATAGAAACCAAAAGCACAAAATACAATAAATAAACAAATATAGAGAAAAGCCATGAGACTGAGCATGGGGGAATCTCCAGCTCTCAGCTCATGACAAACACTTCATGGAGCAGCTAAAAGTAGTTTCCACAGTGCGTGGCACAATTCTTGGCCTTGGCTGGAATATTCTCTATCAAGAAATGCAGCATGTTGCTTTGCCTGCAGACATTTTGTAATATCAAAAAGTCAGGCGTACTGTACATGTGTGACATGATTTCATGGAATGAGTACAAAAGTAGTACAGGAAAGATGTGCCTGTGCTCAGAATGACGGGAAATGTTAATAAAAAATAAATTACTGAAAATCAGAATTACATTAAAACTCTGTTTTTGTGGATCTTTTGTTGAGTCCATTTACATAGGGAATTTTCATATGCTGCACCGCGGATGTCCAATGCCACCCTGCTGAGACCTCTTGCCACCCCATGTAAAATTTTCTAGATCCACCACTGATGCCAAATAATAGTAAAAGTTAAGAAATCTCTTCCTACAGAAATGGCAAATGCAACATACAGTACAGGCAACTTCTCTATGACTTAAATACATAAGTTTATTTTTAATAGTAGTTATTGTACCTCCTTCTTCAGGCTCATCCTCTATCTCTTCGCTGCCTATTAGTTCCTTGTCAATCAGCCTAACTGCCATCAGTTATTTAATTATCATCCCTGGTCTGACATCACTGTTTGGGCCAGCTGTGTTTTTCTGAGCTGAGTATGACACTGAAAGACACCTGCGACCTCATGCTGAACTACACTCTTGGCCAGTTAGGCACAGGGGGTGGGGGGAATCCGCTCCCTTAGTTAGCTATCACTGGAACATGCTCAAGATCTAAATGGATGTGGAACCTCTTTCTACATAAACTGGAAAAAAAAATAGATGATGAACCATATGGGAAATGTGTTTTAGTGGGTGACCTGGCTTGCTGAGCATTTGGGGTAAAGTCGCTGCAAAGGCCTCACCTGTTTATGTGACCATACATGTCCACTGTTCTCAAAGCGTTCCAAATAAAGTGTCTATATCTGTGGGAAGGCTGCCCGAGCCTATAAAAGCTTCTCCTGCTTGGTCAGTCGAAAAGCTTCAACATAAATATCAACTTTCCCTTCTTGAGAAAGCCTCAAGCTGTCTAAACACTGACCAAGGGGTGACAGCAACAAGCAACATGAGGCATCCATGGGAAAGCAGAATGCACCTCTCAAGGAGCAGGGAGAAAAAATGGTCTTTATGTTACTTATCCTAAGCAAGATGCATTGAGAGCCCACATTTGTTTTGAACATTTTTGTTTGTTTACAGTTGCCATGTGAAGAGCTTCACTGACTCACTGTATTTTACCTGTGTGCATACACATAATTGCAGCCATAATCACACGGAGCGAAATGTAGATATTATGATGTTGACAGCTCCAGGTAAGGAGGCAACAATTTGTGCTTGAAGAGATTTGTTCATGTACATCAACATAAATCAAGGGGGGGGATACCCCCCACCACACACACACACACACACACACACACACACACACGCCATATCATCAGAAGCCTTTCTATATCCAACCAATCATCTACTGCTTATCCAGGGGTCCGGGTCACGGGGGCAGCAGTCTAAGCAGAGAAGCCCAGACTGTCGCCCAGTTCACATAGCATCGTGATCCCTACGATCCCTCCTGCAGGTGGTGAGCCCATCGGAGGTCAGACCTATGTGGCTCACTCAAGCTGAGCCACATAGGTCTCTTGCCTTTGAGCCCTGGTAACCCCAAAATGGGTGGGGTACATTGGATCCTTGTTTTAGCCTCTTCATGGGAATCAACTGGAGCTCTCTTGGTCTGGCCCTTCACCCAGGACCAATTTGCCTTGGGAGACCCTACCAGGAGCAAATTCCCTCCAAAAACATAGTACCTGCATCATTAGGATACACAAATCCCTCCACAAATTAACAGTATTGCTAAATCTGGCATATTTACGTCTGTATTAATGTTCATTAGTATGTAATGTCCCTTTCAAATAAACACTACAATAAGGTGGTGATCCACAGAGGGGACCTTTCTATATCATCTTACAAAACTGAATAAAATGCATTTGAAGTATTAGTGCTAAGTGTTAGTGGTGCCACACCTAGGGGAAAGCTGGACCGGCAGCAAGGGTTTATACAGGCTATGGCAGTGTTTTTCAAGCAGGGTGCAGGGGCAGTCCTAGCTTGTATGATGCCCTGGGCAGACTGCCCCCCCCCCAACGCACACACTTTTTTATACTTTTTTATTTCCCTCTTAAATGTCCAAATGTTCAATTTTCTCAACAATTACTGAGGTGTTATTTCATTTCAGTGAACCTGTAACTATGTGACTATGATCCTCGGGTCAGGCGCATTATACCAAATTAACCACACCTGTGGATGTGCACCTTATATGTATTCCCTGCATCCACCCACTCTTCCTTTTTCAATCCTCGTGGTCAGTAAGAGCTTATCCCAGTCTGACATTACTTTTTTGGTACTGTGTTGGGCTGTCTTACCTTTGGTACCCCATTGCTGTGTCATAAGTTTGTTGTGTTTCTGCTGAGTAAGAGAAGGCATGCAGTGGCTGTGTGCAGCGTGATACTATCCTTATCTGTTTAGAGGTATGTGATATATTTTTTCCTTTTTCTTCAGGCAGGAACTGTTTAAAAGCTTAACAGCACAGTACAATTTGCCGTTAATTCTGTATTTTTTTTTTTTCTTTTTTGTCAACTGGTAGTCGTCTTCTTTGTGTAGGTACTGGGCGCTCCTGTGCTTAGTGCACTCTCGCCACCTCTTGTGAGGGAGTGGTACTGCATACAGGTGGGAACTAAAGTCTGATTTTGGTCTATGTTGTCTTCTAACTAGCGCTCTTGTACCCCCAGGAACAGCCCTTTGGCCTGTTTATAATAACTGTCTTGTTCTTTCTCCTACTGTCTTCCTGAAGGAGTAATGGCTTCTTTGGGGAATGAAGAAGGGGTAAAGCGCCCAGAAACTGGTATGCCACCAGACCAGCGCTCCATCCCTCCAAGTTAAAGTACTCCAGCTGGAACTGGAAAGGCCAGCAGGAAGCAGAAGCGGCTTGAAGAAAACCAGTTATACAATCCATGGGTGGATCTCATGCAGAGGCAATTGGAGGAAATGCATAAGACCATTGAATACATTGCTGCAAATCAACATCATCTTTTGGATATGCCACACCAGGCTCCCATATGTGCCCCTAGACCGCACCCTGATGTAGTGTCTCTTACAACCTCTGACAATTTGGGTAAGACCAGCAGCTCTGGCTGTGGCTCCACTAGGCAAGTGGATGTTTTTGGGGATGATGACGAGGTCAACGGTGACTCTCCGGTTGAGAAGGGCCTTCCTGAGCCCAATGATATACAGTATCTGTCAGGGCACTGCTCTCTAGAGCAGCATCAGCTGCAGAGCTTCCTCCCCCATCTTCTCCACCTAAGGCTTTGGCTTTGGACAGAGGTCCTGCAACCCAGAGGCAGGTTCCCTTGCCAGTTTATCCTGACTTTGTGAAAAACCTGCAGAAGTCTTGGGCTCATCCAAAGGAGGCTGCTGCTCCTCACTCTACACTCAGTATTTTGAATGGTGCTGAGGAACAGGGCTTGAGATGGTGCATTGAGAGTGGGCCCTACCTTTGCATTGCTGGCTGGGGCTCCCCCCACAGGCAGCAAATCTGTCCGCCACCCTAACAAGAAGGGTCATGCTACTGATGGTTTAGTGGCTAGGGCCTGCCAGTCTGTGGCTATGGCCTCCAGGCAGGCAAATACTAATACACTTCTTTAGGTGTATTTAGAAGGTCTGCTAAAGGACCTAGAATCAAAAAGCAAAGCTGACCTTCTACCAGAGTTGGTAAGGGTTGTGGACACTGTAATTCAAAGCTCTCAGGCTAGAGCACTTGGGAATTCCTTGGCCCAGCTGACCATGGCCCAGCAGCACGTTTGGTTGAGTCAGTCTGGATTGGAAGATACAGATGAGGCTGCTGTTTTAGAGGCTGCAATAGCGTCTGGTGAGGTCTGTGGGCCTGCCACAGAGGCGGTGTTAGACGAGGTGCATAAGGTGTGACTGCGCACACAGTCCTTTCATCAGCCAGGACCATCCAGGTCATGTGTCAAGAGACCTCTGGAGGGGCGTGAGAATCCACAACGGCTTCGTTTCACAGAGCCAATTTCCTCTCAGAGATCGGGTCACCCAGGGCAGAGGGCTCCTCGGCAGGAGGTGCAGGTTCAACAGCACTCACGTCCGCACTCTCATGAGTGCGTAGGTCGTGGTCCTGCCAAGCCCCACCAGCGTCCCTAACGGTGCACTTCCCCTGACGTCAACCCTCTCTACAGTGCACCTCCTGAGTTGGTGGTGTCTGTGAGTTTATAATTTGTGAAAATCTGTGGGGTATTAAATATGACCTTGAGTGTACAGTTCCATCCATCCATCCATCCATCCATCTTCTTCTGCTTAATCCCTTTCGGGTCACAGGGGGCTAGAGCCTATTCCCACATCTTTGGGCGAGAGGCAGGGTACACTCTGGACAGATCGCCAGTCTATCGCAGGGCCAATACAGAGAGACAGACAACCATTCACTCTCACATTCATACTTAAGGACAATTTAGAATCCCAAGTTGATGCCAATTAACCAAACGTGCATGTCTTTGGCCTGTGGGAGGAAACCAGAGTACCCGGAGAAAACCCAAGTACAGTGGTGTGAAAAAGTGTTTGCCGCCTTCCTGATTTCTTTTTTTTTTTGTTTGTCACACTTAAATGTTTCATATCATCAAATAAATTTAAGTATTAGACAAAGGTAACACAAGTAAAGACAAAATGCAGTTTTTAATTGAAGGTGTTTATTATTAAGGGTAAAAAAAATCCAAACCTACATGCCCCTGTGTGAAAAAGTGATGGCCACCCCCTGTTAAAACATACATTAACTGTGGTTTATCACATCTTTGGAAAGCTGAGTTCAATTTTCTAGCCATTTCTAAAACTTTGGGACTCCAGCAAACCACAGTGAGAGCCATTATCCACAAATGGTAAAAACTTGGAACAGTGGTGAACCTTCCCAGGAGTGACTGGCTGACCAAAATTACCCCAAGACCACAGCAACGACTCATCCAAGAGGTCACAAAAGACCCCACAACAACATCCAAAGAACTGCAGGTCTCACTTACCTCAGTTAAGGTCAGTGTTCATGACTCCACTATAACAAAGAGACTGGGCAAAAATTGCCTGCATGGCAGAGTTCCAAGATGAAAACCACTGCTGAGCAAAAAGAACATAAAGGCTCGTTTCAGTTTTGCCAGAAAACTTCTTGATGATCCCCAAGACTTTTGGGAAAATGCTCTGAGGACTGACGAGACAAAAGTTGAACTTTTTGGAAGTTGTGTGTCCCATTACATCTGGCGTAAAAGTAACACAGCATTTCAGAAAAGGAACATCATACCAACAGTAAAATATGGTGGTGGTAGTGTGATGGTCTGTGGCTGTTTTGCTGCTTCAGGACCTGGAAGACTTGTTGCGGTAAAGGGAACAATGAATTCTGCTGTCTACCAAAAAATCTTGAAGGAGAATGTCCGGTCATCTGTTTGTGACCTCAAGCTGAAGCGCACTTGGGTTCTGCAGCAGGAAAATGATTGAAAACAAACCAGCAAGTCCACCTCTGAATGGCTTAAAAAAAACAAAAATGAAGACTTTGGAGTGGCCTAATCAAAGTCCTGGAATGAATTCGATTGAAATGCCGTGGCATGACCTTAAAAAGGCGGTTCATGCTCAAAAACCCTCCAATGTGGCTGAATTACAACAATTCTGCAAAGATAAGTGGGCCAAAATTCCTCCACAGTGCTGTAAAAGACTCATTGCCAGTTATCGCAAATGCTTGATTGCAGTTGTTGCTGCTAAGGATGGCCCAACCAGTTATTAGGTTTAGGGGGTAATCACTTTTTCACACAGAGCCATGTAGGTTTGGATTTTTTTTACCCTTAATGATAAACACCTTCATTTAAAAACTACATTTTGTGTTTACTTGTGTTATCTTTGTCTAATATTTAAATTTGTTTGATCTGAAACATTTAAGTGTGACAAACATACAAAAAATGAGAAATCGGGAAGGGGGCAAACACTTTTTCACACCACTGTAGAAGATGCAAACTCCACACAGAAGGGTCACCGATGGTCAGGGGGTGGCACTGAACCCACAATGGTCAAGGGTGGGATTGAAACTTTGGCCTTCTTGCTGTGTTGCCACATTGCTAACCACTGCTCCACCGAGGTGCCTGAGTGTATAGCTATTAAAGTAAAATAGATACCATCCAAGTAAAACATAAAGTTGACATAAATTTTTCCCAATTCTCATTCCATGTGCCCTTTTTTTATTATTAATTTGCTGTCCGGACGTGGGTTGGAGCCTTGTCCTCACCTTAGTTTCTAGTTTATATTTCCTTGTCACCAGGGCATGGGCCCAGCCCACGCCTTCACTTTGGTTTAGTTTTGTATGATTCTCTGCTTGTTTTTATTATTGTCATGATTTCTGTCTTGTTTTATATTTACCCATGCCTCGTCCTTAGTTCCGTTTGTCTTATGTGTTTTAGTCCATTAGTATCTTGGTCCTGTTTTCCCTGCCTCAGCTTAGTTTTGTCTTTGTGTATATTATCATTATCATGCCTCTACTTGTGTTCCATAGATTTTGTCCCCTCCTGGTTCTTAATTGTTGATTATTAGTATTAGTATCATGGCTTCTATGTGTCTATCCTTGGTTGTCTTTATTATTATTGTCATCTTGTAGTTCATTCCTGTCTTGTTTTTTGTATTTGGCTTTTATTTTGACAGTGTCTCTTGTTGCTTTCCGTTTTTGACTAGTGTGATCCTTGGTTGCTAATTATGCATGGCTGCTGTGTATTGTGTCAATTATGTTTTACTTTATTTAAGGTCCATGGCCCCTTGGTGTTTCACGGGGTCCTTATTTGTCATATTGCATGTTTGACACGCTCCTTGCCAAGCCTTGTATTGCCTTGCTGAGCTTTGTGAATTTTGTCTTGCCGTGCTTTTTGTTTTAAAGCATGAGAATATCATGATTCATAAATTAATTCAAAGAACTAAGTCATAATAATCACACTTTAAAATAAATGCTTCAAATAGTTCTATTTGCATGATAAATATCAAAAATTATAAAGTTTAGCTTTTTAAACAAAATTATTAAAATATAATTGTTTCACAGTATTCTATTTTTTAAGATGCATTAGTATTGTTGAAAACATCTGGTTTTTATGTACAGTAGAACATCTATTACTTTATCTCCGTTTTCTACAGCAATAATACTTTAATTAAAGAGATATTACCGTCAACTGCTTTGCTTTAATTAACAAAGCCTATAAAATTTATGCTGTATGTTCTCTACCTGTCCTCTCTGTCCAGTGGCCTCCTCCTGGTCCTGGCTAATTGTTGGCTCTTCATCTGAGTAACCAGGGGGTTGGGTTTTTTGCTGCCTAGATGCTACAAAAATATTTAGTAAAGCTGTTATTTTACCACAAACAAAGGCCATAAATTAACATTTTCTAAGTAAAATTTTGTAATATGTTTTACTGGGACAAATATTATTTCATTTCACTTGGCATTTTCTTGGTAATTGGCTACATGATTGGCTACATGGTCTACAGCTACATGGTCTACAGCTACATCATCCATCCGCTGTCTTTACCTTTAGTCACCACCTCTGTGCCTTTTGAAAATAGATCTGTTAGTTTAGCACATTTTGCAGAGTCAATATCCAAAGCTGTCTTTTTTTGTTTGTTTGTTTTTAATTCTGGCCTTTTCTGCTCCTCCAGATCTTTTTTTCCTTGCATGTTAGGAGTTGCAGTGCTGCTGCTGAACTGTAGGGACTGACCGACTACGGTAGGGAGGGGAGAATTCCCACAGGGGGAAGAACATCTATTTCACCCGTTACCATGCATCCAGAGACTGTGATGCAGTGTCTCCGCTGTAGAATGTGAAACCCTGTCTACTTTTATCGCACGTTATCAGATTAAAACCCTCTATCTATCGCTATCAGATTAAAACCCTCTAACTGTCCCAGTCGCCGTTTGGCGACATAACCCCAAGTGGTCAAGAGTGGTAAAGATTTTTTGTCAATAAAATAGTTCAGATTTCCAAGGCTATAACTTGAAAGTTGCAAGAGATAATGGCTTACTGTCAATTAGAAAGATGTAGAATATGATCCAAAGTTTCAGATAGGAATAAATTTACGCACCTATTTTGCATAATGTCACTGAAGCTATATAAATTACATAACTCAGTCAAAAGTGAACTTTGGACATATTTACACAAAGAATGGTTTGGTTTTTTGACACCGTTTTTTCTACAGGGGCATTTTGTTATCTTATCTTCAAAATATATGAACCACAAAATCAGTACAATGTAAAGAAACAAAGAAATTTGTCACTTACTGTTGGCAAAGGGGGCTGGCTAGCCGGCATGGTCACTCCGTTTTCATCCATCGTGGCCGTTATTTTGCGTTCTGTCCGTCATTTATGCTCTCTACTACATCTACAAAGTCTTGTGATTATTCATTCATTCATCTTCTTCTGCTTAATCCTTTTTGGGTCGCGGGGGGGCTGGAGCCTATCCCAGCATCTTTGGGCAAGAGGCAGGGTACATCCTGGACAGATCGCCAGTCCATCGCAGAGTCTTGTGATTATCCCACATAAATTTCGCTTGTATCCCGCGGCTATTTTCCGTGTACGAAGCCATTTATGTGACGGTGAATGGCAATGCATGGTGGCCATATTGGTTTTGTGAACTCAAAGAAGGGGAAAGGAAGAAGAATAAGGATTTCTTCTTCTTTGGTATTCCGTGTCAGCCATGATTCCTCCAACGCATGCCTGCCACCTTCTGACAGATCAGTACAAATCAGTACAAATCCTCAGTACAGCCGGGGATGTCAGAGTCAGTTGACAGGCGCAGTTGCTGCACTGTGCCACTGGGGGCTTACGACCCGTCCATGAAATGTGGCCAGTTAAAAGATTAAATTGATAGTTGCTCTTTTTTCCTTCACCGGAACACCGGCCCAGTAGTGAACCGGCCCACCAGGAATGCTCCCAACTCTCCCTATGGGCCACTTCGGGCCTGCCCCACACCATGATGCTCCCACCTCCAAACTTCAATGTTGGTATGGTGTTTTTGGACTGATGTTTTTGGTGTTTTTGGACTCTCTCGGCGCCACACCAGTAGGCTGCCTTTTGCAACAGCGGCTCGATTCCGAGTTTTTTTTCCCTTCCTCTCTCTTTTGATGACTTTTTTTTTCACCCCACTTATATCACGGACACACAGATCGTCCCAAATGTCTCCTGAGCCGGTGGACGGAGCCACTGTTTATAGCAGGATACGATACAACAGGGAAGAGCTGCTAGCATTTAACCGCCACCCGGTCCCACTGGAAAAACTCGACATACCGAGAGAATTGAGGCGAAAGCGTCGCAGCTGCCGGGCTGGAGTAAGGCGGAGGACAAAAAATATAAGGTACAGACCCTCCCTTCCATCTGTTGTCATGGGAAATGTACGGTCGATACTGGGAAAGTTAGATGAGCTAGCGGCTATCTCCCGTTACGATAGCACTTACCGGGAGTGCTCTCTCCTTTTGTTTACTGAGACGTGGCTAACTGAACTAGCAGCAGATGCTAACATTGAGCTGGAGGGTTTTCACATGATACGAGCTGACCGAACACCAGAGAGTGGCAAAACTAGGGGCGGTGGAGTGATAATGTATGTTAACAACAACTGGTGCAGACCGGGACATATCACTGTTAAACAACGACACTGCAGCAAAGACATTGAGTTGCTAGCTGTTAGCATGAGGCCTACATATCTCCCGAGAGAACACTCACACGTGATCTGCATTGTTGTTTATGCAAATCCGACGGCGAACGCTGGGACAGCGCGTGACGTCATCCATTCAGTAACCAGCAGGCTGCAGACAGAACACCCAGATGCTCTTCTCCTCATCTCAGGCGATTTCAACCACGTTTCACTGTCTCCCATTCTGCCCACTTTCACCCAGTATGTCACATGCCACACTAGAGACAATAAAACACTGGATTTGTTCTACGCAAACACTAAGGAGGCGTACACCTCATCACAACTCCCCCCACTTGGGAGATCGGATCACAACTTGGTTCATCTCCGACCGGTGTACAAACCCCTAGTGCACAGACAACCTCCGGCCATGCACACTGTGGAGTTATGGTCTGAGGAGACAATGGACACTCTAAAGGACTGTTTTGAAGCCACTGCCTGGAAGCAGCTCTGCGATCCACATGGTGAGGACATCGATGGCCTCATTCACACCTTCACGGGCTACCTCAGCTTCTGTGTGGACAAATCCGTTCCCACCAAGACCATACGGCGTCACTCAAACAACAAACCCTGGATCAACCCTGAGATAAAAACACTTCTGAGAGAGAAGAAGAGGATCTTCAGGTCGGGGAACAGGGAGATGCTGAAGTCCGTACAGAGGGAGCTGAGGAGAAAGATCAGAGAAGGCAAGGACAGCTTCAGGAAGAAGATGGAGGACAAGCTGCAACAGAGCGACATCAGCGGGGTCTGGAGAAACCTCAAAACCATCTCGGGGCTCCAGAATACCTCCCCCCAGGCCACGGGGGGCAGGGAGTGGGCGAACAACCTGAATCTGTTTTTCAATAGATTTGACCAACCGCCCTCCCCCCTGTCTGCACAACAACCACTGCTGCCTCTAAGAAATCAAGTCCTGCTGCCCACTCCCCACTCCACCGACACCCCCCCCCCACTCCCAACACACAGCTCCCCATCCTGACCCTGACCAAGACCCAGGTGAGGACGGAGCTGAGGAAGATCAAGGCGAGGAAGGCGTCGGGACCGGACGGCATCAGCGCAAAGCTCCTCAAGTCCTGTGCAGACCAGCTGTGTGGGATTGTGACGTATATCTTCAACATGAGCCTGAAACTGGGGAGGGTACCACAGCTGTGGAAAACATCTTGTGTGGTACCTGTACCAAAAACTTCCCACCCCAAAGACCTGAACAGCTACAGACCGGTGGCCTTGACGTCCCACTTGATGAAGACCCTGGAGAGACTGCTCCTTGCTCATCTCCGCCCCCTGGTGGAACCAGCGATGGATCCACTCCAGTTCGCCTACCAGCATTGCATTGGGGTGGAGGATGCGGTGATCTTCCTCCTTCACCGTTCTCTGTCCCACCTGGAGAAGCCCGGGAATATGGTGAGGATCATGTTCTTTGACTTCTCCAGTGCTTTCAACACCATCCAACCGATGATCCTGAAGGACAAGCTGCTGCGCGCAGGGGTGGACCAGCACCTGTCATCATGGATCCTGGACTACCTCACGAACCGGCCTCAGTTTGTGAGAACCCGGGACTGTGTTTCCGACACGATCATCAGTAGCACGGGGGCCCCCCAGGGAACGGTGCTGGCTCCCTTCCTGTTCACTCTTTATACTGCGGACTTCTCACACAACACAACACATTGCCATCTACAGAAGTTCTCTGATGACTCTGCGATTGTTGGTCTCATCTCAAACGGAGATGAAGCTGAGTACAGAGGGCTTATCCAGGACTTTGTGGACTGGTGCCATCGGAACTGCCTCCAGATCAACGCGAGGAAAACTAAGGAGCTGGTGGTGGACTGCCGCAGGCATGGGCAGCCCCTCACAGCACCAGTAAATATACAGGGAACAGACATCGAGATGGTGACATCCTATAAGTACCTGGGTATTCATCTGAACAATAAACTAGACTGGTCACACAATACTGACGCACTCTACAAGAAGGGACAGCGCAGGCTGTTCCTGCTGAGGAGACTCAGGTCTTTTGGTGTACAAGGGGCGCTGCTGAAGTCATTCTATGACACGGTGGTGGCATCAGCCATCACTTTTGGAGTGGTCTGCTGGGGCAGTGGCATTACTGCAGCCGATAGGAAGAGACTGAACAAACTGATTAAGAAAGCTAGCTCTGTCCTGGGGCAGCGCCTTGATCCGATGGAGGAGATAGGAGAGAGAAGGACGGTGGCTAAACTGTCATCTCTGCTGGAGTCCGAGTTCCACCCTATGCAGGACATACTGGATGCACTGAGGAGCTCATTTAGCAGCAGACTACATCATCCCAGGTGCGCAACCGAGAGGTTTCGTAGGTCCTTCCTACCAACGGCTGTCAGACTGTACAACCTAAGCAGGGCTGCTCGCAGAGATAGCAAAAAGACGTAACAAACTAATAGTTTTTTTGAATGCAAAAGATGCAATAGACTTACACAATGGTCCTCTCCGGCATACAACTAGGAACATACCGGTCGCTGTGGAGGGTGAGAATATGTATGGGCACATAATCATACCATGTAGGATAACTAAATAGACGGTTATGCTGTTTCATCCCACCTAGCAACAATGCTCTGCACTGTGTGTGTTTATATATTTACATATTTATTCCATCTAGCTACAATGCTCTGCACTGGGTGTGTTTATATTTATATATCTATATATTTATTCCATCTAGCTACAATGCTCCGCACTGTGTTTTTATATATCTACATATTATTCCATCTAGCTACATTGCTCCACACTGTGTGTGTTTATATACTTGCATATTTATTCCACCTAGCTGCAATGCTCCGTACTGTGGGTGTTTATATATTTACATATTTATTCCATCTAGCTACAATGCTCTGCACTGTGTGTTCATATATTCATATATTTATTCCATCCAGCTACAATGCTCTGCACTGTGTGTCTGTGTGTGTGTGTGTGTGTATATATATATTTTATAGTAATATGTACATATGTATATTAGCTGCTCTTGCTTGCTTGTTTTTTTTCTTGCCTTCTGATTGTTGCTCTGAGTGTTGCTATCCCTGTGCTGTTGCAATCCTGGAATTTCCCCATTGTGGGACTAATAAAGGCTTATCTTATCTTATGTGCAGTGCCATTTCTCCTCCAAACATCTTGTGTGTTGTGGCATTCAAAAAGTTCAATTTTGGTCTCATCTGACCAGACTATATTCTCCCAGTATTTTACTGGCTTGCCCAAATGTTGTGCAGCAAACTTTAAATGAGCTTCAACATGCTTTTTCTTCAGCAATGGAGTCTTGCGAGGTGAGCGGGCATAGAGCTCTTGTCGGTTGAGTGCATGAGTTATTGTTTTCTTTTAAACAGCAGTACCTGCTAACTCCAGGTCTTTCTGGAGCTCTCCACAGGTGGTCTTTGGCTCTTGGATAACTCTTCTGATAATTCGTTTGACTCTGTCAGAAATCTTGTGAGGAGCTCCTGGTCGTGGCCGGTTTATGGTAAAATGATGTTCTTGCCGCTTCTGAATGATGGCTCCAACAGTGCTCACTGGAACATTCAGCAGCTTAGAAATGTGCCTGTAACCAATGCCATCATAATGTTTTGCAACAATAAGATTGTTAAGGTCTAGAGAGAGCTCTTTGCTTCTACCCATCATGAGTTCTTCGTGATGTGGCAATGTGATATTCACAGACTTTTTTAAAGGCTATCAGTCAGGACTTAACCAGCTTAAATTAATTTGCACTGATGGGGCATGGGATGGCTTCCTAAATTCTGATGGTTTCAGCTGGTTTCTTGGCTTTCTATGCCTTTTTGCACCTTTTTTCTTCATGTGTTCAATATTTATTAGCTGTGCCGTGCCACTTTATTAAATATAACTTGTTTTGTGAACACAGTTGCCTTGATTTCATTGTATGCCTGCATTGCTTGGATTGTTACTGATATCTGGTGAAAATCACAGGTCAATGGCTCCATCAGAAATATGTTTAATGAGAAAAATGTTGACATGTTCAATATTTATTTTCCCCACTGTAGAAAGAAGGTACACAGCATAATCATCATCTTGTTTCCCAAATTATAAGAAGCAATTGACCATTGCTGTAATTGATTATTAGAACACTACTGAAGTGAAGTGATACATACAGTATCCAGTTAAATGTCCAAGTCATCAGAGATTAACTCCCAAAATGCCTATTGTGCCAATCAGATTGTTCAGTCAGAACTAGGCTGGGCTGGTAATCTGGCATACGAGCCTTTGCCCGGTGAGCTGATACACCTGTGGGCTGTTGGGTTGTCATCAAACCATCGATGAAAATGAATAAATAAAATCAAAAAGGTGGAGCTCAAAAGCTTAGGGAGAAAAAGAAAAAAACTAGAAACAGATGCTGCCGCAGCACTGTCAACAGTAGTAACTAATCATAACGTTCTCTCGTAGTCACATGAGGCTGCTGATGCTAGTACTAACCATGGAGAAGTGCAGGAGGAGGGACAGTCACAACAGGCCCAACAACTGAGTGAGGAAGAGATGGAGGAAGGAGGTGTAATTGATGTGGGAGGAAAATAGAAGGAGGAATATAATTATTCAAGATTCAAAGATTTTATTTGTCAATACTACTATACGTACAGGATAGGACATACAGGAGAACTATAATGTAGTTTCTCTCTCTTCAGTGGTATGGGCAATATAAAGGGGGGGGGGGGGTACGGCTGGAAAAACAACAACAGCAGTCTGTGTACAGTAATGCTACCCGTAGTGCAAATAACAGTAAAAGATAAAACCCAGACATCACATAGTGCAAATAATGATAAACGATAAAACCCAGCAATCCTATATACAGAAAAGGTAGAGCAGTAATACTAGTAGTTACAAGTATTTAGGGAGGGAGAGATGCAAGGATTCAAGTAAAATGGCTGCTCCTCCATAAGTTTTTTTCTGTAAATATATCACTTTATCATAGTAAATTTGTTGATTTTTGTCTTACTTTATTATAAATTTGTGACTTTTTAACTGAAATGTGCTTTGAAAAAAAAAACCAATTACTTTGGTTTTTCCTGGAAAATTTTTAATTTTTATATGAGACTTTGAAACATTCTCATAAATTGGCTATTGTTTTGTCATGCTTCACAATATTTTCTTTCTTCATTTTTTTTCCTAATAAGACTTATTCCACAAAATTTTGAGACTTCCTGAAAATGTAAGAATTTTTTTTACCATGAATTTACATTTTTATTCTTGAATTTGTAACTTTTGTGTCATAAATTTGTTTTCTTCCAAGTTTGACTTGTCCTCATTTTCCCCCTAACATTTCTGATTTAATTTTTATTTTAAAATGTTTTTTTTAATGTTACATGCTACTTTTCTGTTGTAATTTTGTGATTCCTCAAAAAAAAAATTATTTTTCCCTGACTAATTTGATGCATCTTTTGATACATTTTTAAAATTTGTTTTCTTATACATTTCCAGTGATTGTTACTGTACATACTATGTGACTCTTTTCCTCATAAATTTGAAACTTTTCTTATTAATTTGTGACTCTTGTCTTATAAATTCACTTTTTTTTCTTGTAATTTTGCAGTTTTTCAGGTTAGAGCAACAACCTCTCAGAGTTTCTGTGCACATCCCTGCCTAACCCAACAACAGTACCAACAAGATTTAAAAAAAAACAAAAAACAGATTCATTATCTATAACTAAACAAACTGATGCAGACAGTGTAAATGACAGAACTGTAGAGGAATGAGTTACTGAAGAAGCTACTGTTGTACTGTGAGAATCTTTGTTATGAAATTATTGCTAGGTATGCATCTTTTAAACAGGAAATAAAATGATCATGTGACTAATTATTCTATTCCCCTTTTTGTGTGTACTAATCAGCTTTGATGTTGCTTTGGGGAATGGCACAATACACTTAGGTCCATATTAGTCCCTCAAGGATTTTGTGGTATTACAATTGCACTTATTCACGTGAAATCAGCCAATCAGTGAAACTATTGCGCAACCTTGCAACTTTGTGCAATCAGTGCAACTTTCCCGCAATTTTGGCCAATCCTCATCAACTTCCGTCAATTTCACCAATCAAATTTGTCTGTGAAACGCTCAGTCTAACCAATCAAATGCATCGCGTTGCATTGCGTTCACTTCTGTGTTTACAGTAAGTATTAACGGAACACTTCAGCAAAAAACAGTGTGTGATTTTAAAAAAAACCACTCACCCGCGAGGTTTGCAACACCGTCCCTTCTGCCGTCTCCCCCAGCCTGCTGGTGGACGTCTCACCACGTCTCCGTCCTGACCGCGTGTACGAAGTGCTGGGTTTGTGTTGAAAGACGTCCGTCTGCCCCAAAAGCACCCAGTCGCAGAAACGCGACGAGAGAGTCCATAGATCCACAAACAAACAAGCAAATCTAACACTACAGCCAGTGTTTGATCATTTCATACATCTTTAGAGGTAAATTTATTACTACAGCTTGTCAATGAGCTTTAAACCTGTGAATCTCTAATCTGATAACCCCCCGTAACTGGAAGATGTGTGTGTGTGTGTGTGTGTTTGTGTGTGTGTGTGTGTGTGTGTGTGTGTGTGTGTGTAGACCCGCAGCAGCCAGACAGACAGGTAGGAGTTACATGGAAAGGGACAGAATATTGTCTGTAATTTTTTTTTTTTTCAGAAAAACAGACACCAATAGACAATACAGACTAACAGAATAAATTATTTCTTTTTTCCTCTCCACTCCGTACCGAGCGGTTGGGGACCGTAGGGAGTTTTCAAATGAAGGTGCACAAATAATTTCCAAATCTCTACTCTTTAATATGTATTCAATGCAATTTAGCTGTTGTAATGGATATTGTGTTAAAGTCTCTATTGGCTGTTGCACAAAAGAGTTTTTTTGTATAGCAGAAGTTTCTGCTTAATTTACAAATCACTGTAATAGGAAATGTTTGACAATCCTGTGGTTTTCTTGTATTGTTATATAGAATATTACTGCAGTAAGATGAAAAAAAAAAACATCTGCTTTAAAATTTGTAGTTCTTCCCACAACTTTTAGTTAACTCCTTGCACTCTGGTCAATTTCCTTAAAAACGCCAAAAAATAACGTACCCAAAGTAAATCAAAAGCTGTTCTTCAACCCTTTGCAGCATCTTCATGGGGTTGGTCTCATTTAAAAGAAAACACTTTGAATTTTTTGGCAAAACAGTCATAATCTCTCTAAGTGCTCCTGCCACTGAGTAACAGTCATCTAAACATACTGAACTTGAAGAAAATAAATTTCGCCTGGGTGTTTTTTTGGATACAAATGCTTGCAAATAACACACAGCTTCAGATCCGGGCTGGAAAATGCAACAGAAATGTAGAACCAAGTGTTATCCAGCTGAGGTCAAAATTTTGTAACAATACCACAAAAAATTAATATATTACACAGCTTTTTTCTTAGGTTGTTCCCAGGCGTTTTTGAACTGTGCCAAATTGTGCCAAATGGCACAGTTTGGAAAAACGTCTGTGACTTTTGAATGATTCAATATAGAAGCTTCATCTTGGGCTCTAATGAAAGGTGACACTCAGGGCTGTGTGTGTGGGGGGGGGTTGTTTATTCATTCATTCATGAATGAATGAACAAACAAGCCCCCACACACAAAGAAGCATGCCATATAAAAAATGTGTGGCTTTTTTTTACAAGAAAAAATAACCTACAGTGCACTAAAAATTAGCGGCTGCCCCGGCCTTGGATGCGCTCTGCAGAGCATACCCAAATGCCAAGTCACGTTTCGTTACCTTGTATTCATACATGTGTAATGACAATAAAGTTGAATCTCAATCTATACTAAAATATCTGTAATGTAGAGGATAACAACCCCCCCCCCCCCCCACTAAAGAGGACGGACATCGTCCATCGCCACATGACGGACCGTGGCGCATGCCGCGGTCTACTACGCACAGTTGTACTAAAATATCTGCAATAATATCTGCAATACGCTACAGAAGAGTAGCGGGGGGGGGGCGTTCATGGTCCGGATGCGGCGCACGGACTGGACCCGTGCGCCGCGGTCTTCATGTTGCGATGACGCACAGTTGTAATTTACCGATCGGTCAAAAGTCATTTTGATTACAATTTTCAGGGATAAAGAATAATTTAGCTTATAACACTTACCTGTCCACAACAGCAGTGTCGCTGGCGAACTTCTCTTCCTCATTGTCAGACAAACATGACGCTGGTCCGCTTGTTACGGACTCGTGGTTCTGGTCACGCGACCCGGTCAAACCATAATTCCATTATTGCGGTTTTGCGCTTCCATGATTGCGGTTTTGGCGAACGATTTTTCAAAACAAATAAGAACAGTAGTAAGAAAAAAAGACTGGCGAACGCGTGTGTGTCACCCAGCGGCTTACACAAAACAGATTTTGCAAGGGACGCACGCTTTTGAAATTCTGTGCTTCAATTGGCTCGCTGTATTCTCAGCCGTTGGTAGGCGGGTCCTTCTTACTAGGTTTTCAGTTATTGGTTCTTCAAGGTTTCAGAAACCCAATTCAAGGCTCTTATTAGTCGAATGAGAGGTCAATCACATCTAAACCAATCACAGCACTCCTTTGGCTTTGTGTTCGCGGCTGTGTCTGTAGTGGAAGAACGGAAATGCAGCTTTTTTTTCCAGTGCGCACTAGGGTGCGTCCTAGGGCACCCTCATGTGCCCTAGGATGCAGAGACGTGACCGCCTGCAGTACACCGGAGTGTAAGAGGTTAAAAAAAAACTCTCAAAACGTCACAACTTTTATTGCAACTTTTTAATAAAGCTCCTGCAAATTCAGGCTTTTTGGACCGCAACAATCATAAAAACATCCCGCGAAATCCTGGAGGGACTGCCATATACTATTTGGACACTAATGCAAGTTTTGTTATTTTAGCTGTTTACAAAACATATTCAAAATAAAGTTATATAATCAATATGGGCTTAAAGTGCAAACTCTCACCTTTAATTCGAGGGTATTCACATCTACACTGCAGTTACGGTTTTAGGAAATGCAACCATTTTTATACAAAAGCTCCTCCCTTCAGGGGCTCAAAAGCAATTGGAAAATGGAATCAAAAGCTATTCCATGGGTTGCATGGGCTATTCCCTCCTTAACTCATCATCAATCAAGCAGGTGAAAGGTCCAGACTTGATTCCAGGTGTGGCATTTGCAGTTGGAAACTGATGCTATGAACTTACATGTGGTCAGAGGAGCTCTCAATGGAAGTGAAACAGACAGACCATCCTTAGGCTGAAAAAATAAGAAATCCATTGGAGAGATGACGGAAATGGCAGGAGTGGCAAAATCAACAAATTTGGTACATTCTGAGAAAAAAGAGCTCACCGGTGAGCTCGGGAACTCAAAAAGTCCTGGATGTCCAGAGAAGACAGCAGTAGTGGATCATCACAGGATCATTTCCATGGTGAAGAAAAACCCCTTCACAACATCCACCCAAGTGAAGAACACTCCAGGAAGTAGGTGTATCAGTATCTAAGTTTACCATAAAGAGAAGTTCACGACAAGGTGCAAAGAAGCCGGCCCCGTTGACGAACAGCATTCTTTGGACAGATGAAACAAAGATCAACCTGTACCAGAATGATGGGAAGAAGAAAGTACGGAGAAAGCTTGGAATGGCTCATGATCCAAAGCACACCAAACATGGTGGAGGCAGTGTGATGCAAGGACATGCATGGCTTCCAATGGCACTGGCTCACTATTGATGATGTGACAGAAGGCAGAAGTAGCCAGATGAATTCTGAAGTGTATAGGGGTATACTGTCTGTTCAGATTCAGCCAAATGCAGCAAAGTTGAGTGGACAGCGCTTCACAGTACAGATGGACAATGACCCAAAACATACTGCAAAAACAACCCAGGAGTTTTTTTTTAAAGCGAAGAAGTGGAATATTCTGCAATGGCCGAGTCAGTCATTAGATTTCAACCTGATCGGGCATGAATTTCAGGCAGAAAGACCCACAAACAAGCAACAACTGGAGACAGCTGCCTTAAAGACCTGGCAAAGCATGATGGAGGAAACCCAGTGCTTGGTGATGTCTATGGGCTCCAGACTTCAGGCAGTCATTCCTTGCAAAGAATTCTCAATTAAGTATTAAAAATGACCATTTTATCTATGGAAATGTTAATTTGTCCAATTATTTTTTGAGCCCCTGAAACAAGAAGATTTTGTATAAAAATCATTGTAATTCCTAAACTGTAACTCCAATTTGAATGTGAATGCCCTCAAATTCACAGTCTGCACTAAGTCCATATTGATTATATAACTGTATCTTGAATATGTTTGGTAAACTAAGTTAAGATAAAAAGTTGTGTCAGTGTCCAAATATAACTGATCATATTTAATTGGACCATCTGCACTTGATGTTGTTTTACCCATCATGGTGGGCTGCCGGCACCAAAAATGTGAGGGTCAGTTTTTTGTCCTAGTCCAGCCCTGGTCAGAACTGTGGTATAAAGTCATTATATACAAAAAAAATTAAATTATTATACAAAAATATAATTGCATACACATCAATTTCCCATGAACTCCCAGTGTATACATGTAAAAGACTGGTATGTTCAGTGCTGTGAAACCTAAACATATATACAGGAATTTTACCAGATACACATTTAAACTTGACAAGATAACGCCATATAACCTCAACTAAGTTAGAAAAGTAGTTTCCATTTGGACCTTATATTTAAATATTCTTTTATTTTTGCTGTTAAAGAGTAATTTGGAGGACTTGGAGAAGGCATTCGACCGCGTCCCTCGTGGTTTTTTGTAGGGGGTGCTTTGGGAGTATGGGGCATCGGGCTTGTTGTTACGAGCTATTCGGTCTCTGTACAACCGTTGTGAGAGTTTGGTTCGTATTGCCAACACTCGGTTGGACTCACTCCCAGTGAGAGTTGGACTCCACCAGGGTTGCCCTTTGTCACCGATCCTGTTCATAATTTTTATGGACAGGATTTCTAGGCGCAGCCAAGAAATGGAAGGTGGCATTTTTGGTGACCACAGGATCTCATCTCTGTTGCTTGCAGATGATGTTGTCCTGTTGGCTTCATCCAGCAATGACCTACATGTCTTACTGGGATGGTTTGCCGCTGAGTGTGAAGCAGCTGGGATGAGAATCAGTGCCTCCAAGTCCGAGTCCATGGTCCTCAGCCTGAAAAAGGTGGATTGTCCTCTCCGGGTTGGGGACAGTCTCCTTCCCCAAGTGGAGGAGTTTAAGTATCTTGGGGTCTTATTCACGAGTGAGGGGAGAATGGAGCGAGAGATTGACAGACGGATTGGAGCAGCATCTGCAGTGATGCGGACATTGTACCGGTCTGTCGTGGTGAAGAGGGAGCTAAGCTCTAAGGCAAAGCTGTCGATTTACCAGTCAATCTACGTTCCTACCCTCACCTATGGTCATGAGCTTTGGGTAATGACTGAAAGAACAAGATCGCAAACACAAGCGGCTGAAATGAGCTTTCTTCATAGGATTGCTGGACTCACCTTCAGAAATAGGGTGAGGAGCTCAGTCATCCAGGAGAGGCTGAGCAGAACCACTGCTCTTCCACCTCCTTGAAAGGAGCCAGTTGAGGTGGTATGGGCATCTGATCAGGATGCCTCCTGGGCACCTCCCACTTGAGGTGTTTTGGGCACGTCACTCTGGGAGGAGACCCCAGGGCAGACCCAGGACTTGCTGGAGAGACTGTGTCTCCCAGCTGGTCTGGGAATGCCTTGGTATCCTCTCTGATGAGCTGGAGCAGGTGGCTGGGGAGAGGGAAGTCTGGGCTTCTCTGCTTGAACTGCTGCCTCCGCGACCCAGTCCTCCTGAAAAGCGGTAGAAGATGGATGGATGGATGGATGGATGGATGGATGGAGTAATTTGCTTTACTGACCAATGTTGCATTGTTTAAAAAGCTAATCCTTCATGTTAGCTTTCTTCTATTTAAAATAACACAAATACCACTACATACCTCTTGGGTCACTGACTGCACTCTTCCCCATTTTAACAGCTCACACAGGTCTTAATGAAATGTTTGTGATATATTTTGGTCAAATTTTTAAAAATTATTTAATTATTGTAACGCAATTGAGAATCATCTTTTGTAGCATTTCTGAGAACAGCTGGTTTCAGTGCATGTCTCTTTAAATTCCTAAGGCCGTATTTAACTCCACCCTCCCTCTTAACCACTATTACTAATCTTAGCTGGCTAGCCCCTAAATTGGATCAAGCCTGAGTCAACTAACCTAAATTTTTCTTAAAGAATTAATGAAATCTGATGTATATCCTTTATGTCCTCGATGTAAAGACCAACCTGTAGACCATATGCAGTACATATGTTCTGGTCTTGCCCTAAACTTAATGTGTTTTGGAATAATGTTTTTGATGTATATTCTAAAATGACGCAAAGGGATATTACTCCTCACCCTAAATATGCCTTATTTGGAATTGTACGAGAACTTAGCTATTTTAATAGCAAGGCCAGAACTATTATAGCATATACCATATATTTTACTGTCTTGGAAAGAATCAGCGCTACCTACTTTTCAAAAGTGGATTAGAGATATTGGGTCATATTGGACCAGAGTGGTGGCCTAGTGATAGAGCACCCACCTCTCAGCTGGGAGGTGATGGGTTCAAGCCCCAGCCAGGCCATACCAAAGACCATATAAAAATGGTACTTCTCGCCCTCTAGCTTGGTGCTCAGCATAATAGAATGAGGGAAGGGAAAATTGTAACCTGCGCACAACAAATGGAAATTAGCCACTGGCTACAATCCGGCAAGTTTCATTGATTGATATCAATGCTCATCAACTTGCACTGTCCTTAAACCCCCCCCCCCAGCAATTTATTACAACAACGCAGTCGGTTAGTCAGTTATCACTGATGCAGAAGGCATTTATGGGCATTTCCAAGTTCCTTTCCTTATCACAACGGCGCAAAAACTAACTTTCTGCCAGCGCATGACACAAAGAGGTTGCTCTAATCATTCAGAAGTGTATTTTGGATAATCCAATCCAAAGTGCTCATGCCCATCCCTTTAATGCAAAGAGGCACATTATCTAAAGTGAACTGTGATCATAATGGTTTAAGATGGGTTTTGTGCTGACCAAAACCCATGTGTGTGAGCCAAAATGCACGTGATAGTAATGCTACTTGGTAATAAGGAAGACATCAGTCACAGTTGATGCCCAGTTAGTTACAGTATGTTAGAAAGAACAAACACAGAAGATTGGGCTGAAAAATCAGCTAAATGGTTTAATGTAGTGCGCACGGACACAACACACAGACATGAATGGGTTTGAAACTTCAGGAAAAGAGGATGATGCCTGTGCAAACTTTCATAAACTTTTATTAACGATGGCGTGGAAGTCACTCCCGGCTCATGGGGAAATGGAGTTCTCCCTCTCCTGTTGCTTTTGCCGAACAAGGGTCTTCCCCATCTCATGTGAGGGGTCTGCGATTCTCTATCCCAGTCCCTCCCGGGCAGGAGGAGTAAGGGTGATGTGGCGCAGCTTCCCATCCGCGGTGACCCCGGCAGCGAAACAAGCCCGCTTTTGACAGCTTCTGCCAGTCCCTGACAGATGGTAGTCAGGGAGCTTGCTGGTGGAGAACCACAACCCTAGGCATGGTGCGGGTGGCCTCAGCCCAGCTGGAAACCCAGGGCACGAAGCCAAGGGAGATGTGTGTAGGCATCTCCTGTCTCTGTCGAGAGTTACAGTGAAAAGTTAAACACTGCACACTCCTTGTTCATTCATTTATTCTCCTAAAAATAAATACATTAATGCCTAATTAGTCCATGATAAAAACAAAAATGTGGATGAAATAAAAATCTTCAGACTGACACACCTCCCCCGTGCGTCTACATGCTCCCTGTTCACTCATTCATTCCCCTAAAAAATCCTACATTAATGCCTAATCTATAGACACCAATGGTAAGTCTACAATTAAAATGAGAGTGTGGATGGAATTAAAAAAATAGTTTGTGATCGTCATATAATTAAAATGACGGACAATTATATCATGACTGTTACAACCCTCTCCATTAAAATAACAGAAAGACCCAGCAGATACCATTTCCTCACGAACTTCAGAGCTGCGCGATTTCAAAACACAACACTAAAATAGCATTAAACAATGCACTTCTGACAGTAGACCTCCTTTTTCCTGATCAAAAGTGGATTCTCACAGAATACACTATAATAGTAATGCACATTAACAGTAATGCACCGTCACGCCTCTTTGAAATGAGCCTTCACCTCCTCGCGCATCACGAGTGCACTGTCTACTGGTAATTTGATGGTGTGATGCAAAGTGTAAAAAACAGACAATGCACTGACAGAAACTAACAAAAACACTGGCATATGCCGGAAAGTTTGGCAGAAAAGTCCACAGATGATTGTTAAAATGGGGCCCATTATGTATTTTTTGAAGCTTGAAATTTAAATATACATGTAAGAGCACCTTGCAAAACTTCTGGGAAACATGGACTCCTTTTCTAGACTATTACGAGAGCTTGCAAATATCACTAAATGAGAATAAAAAATATTAGCAGTGAATGACTCCCCCCCCCTTCCTTTTTCATATATAGAGTATTTTTTGGTGACATTTTTTAAGATTACCCCCCCTCCCCATCCTTTTTTTTTTTGTATACTCAAGTTATGTTTGTGACATAGGAATTTAAATCAGACAAGTAGAGACCTCTGGGAAAGATGGGTGGGTTGGTTGAAGGGACAAGAAATGGGTTTTGAATATGGTATTAGTATTTGTAAAACTGATATTTCTTCTTTTTTCTCATGTATTTTGTTTTGATGAAAATTCAATAAAGACTGTTAACCCCTTAACTGTGGCAATGCAAGGCAACTCAAGGCCCCCCTAGTGGTTAAGAGTGGTAAAAAAATTTTGTCAATAAAATAGTTCAGATTTCCAAGGCTATAACTTAAAAGTTACAAGAGATAATGGCTTACTGTCAATTAGAAAGATGTAGAATATGATCCAAAGTTTCAGACAGGAATAAATTTACACATCTAGTTTGCATAATGTCACGGCAGCTATTTAAATTACATAACTCAGTCAAAAGTGGACTTTGGACATATTTACTTAAAGAATGGTCCGGGTTTTTTAACGCCGATTTGTCTACAGGGGTATGTTTTTATCTAATTTTCAAAGTATATGAACCAGAAAATCAATAAAATGTCAAAAAAAACATATTTCTCTCTTACCTGTTACCAGGAGGGGGGCTCGCCTGCCCACGTGACCAGTCCGTTTTCGTCCATCGTAGCTGATGTTTCTGTGTTTGCTCAGCCATTTACACCGTGTACCACATCTACAAACTCTTATGATTACCCTACATGAATTTCATTTGTATTACATGGCTATTTTTTCTGTTTGGTGCATTTTTCCTGTGGGAATCCATGCCGCCAGTGGGTGCCGCCAGTGGGTGCCGCCATCTTGGTACGGGGAGCTCAGTTTTTTGTTACATTGACCTCGATGTAACACGCTTACTTAGTAATTTATACCAGTGTACCACATCTACAAACTCTTATGATTATCCCACGTGAATTTCGTTTGTATTACGTGGCTATTTTTCCCATTTCATGCAGTATCCGTCATCATCGCTGTCGCGATGACCAAACACGGCAGCATCCACATTGGTGTGTGAGCTCAAAGCGGAAAAAGGAAAAAGAATAATGAGGATTTCTCCTTCTTTGCCATATTCCAAATCAGCCATAATTCCTTCGGTGCGTGTCTGCCACCTTCTAAACTGTCAGATCAATAGAGATAAGTACAAATTCTCAGTATAGCCGGGGGATGTCAGTAAGTTGACACATGCAGTTGCTGCGCTGTGCCACTGGGGGCGCGTGACCCATCCATTTAATCTGGGCAGTTAAAGGGTTAAAAGTAAGAATTAATGAATTAAAGCATAACTGGTGGATGGGGTGTGTCTTGGAGAAAAAAATAATTGCAAGGGTGTGTTTTTTTGTTTTTTTTAAGAGAAGTGATGACAAGGTTTACAAAATCCAGACCCAGGAGCAGACACAGATGAGAACGATAGAGCAGTTTAAACAATGATTTTATTGACAGTTAGTGCAAAGATCAAATGTGACAAAGGTTTGGCAACCGTGGAGGAAGAGAAAAACACAGAGGTGAGTATATGTACACTACCGTTCAAAAGTTTGGGGTCACCCAGACAATTATTTTGTGTTTTCCATGAAAAGGCACACTTATTTACCACCATGAGTTGTAAAATGAATAGAAAATATAGTCAAGACATTGACAAGGTTAGAAATAATGATTTGTATTTGAAATAATAATTTTTTCCTTCAAATTTTGCTTTCGTCAAAGAATCCTCCATTTGCAGCAATTACAGCATTGCAGACCTAACATGATTGCACAAGGGTTTTCTAATCAACCATTAGCCTTCTGACACAATGAGCAAACACATTGTACCATTAGAACACTGGAGTGATAGTTGCTGGAAATGGGCCTCTATACACCTATGTAGATATTGCACCAAAAACCAGACATTTGCAGCTAGAATAGTCATTTACCACATTAGCAATGTATAGAGTGTATTTCTGATTAGTTTAAAGTTATCTTCATTGAAAAAAGTGCTTTTCTTTCAAAAATAAGGAAATTTCTAAGTGACCCCAAACTTTTGAACGGTAGTGTATATGAACTGGATGAGTTGGTAGTATTAATGGAATGATTATTCTTATAGGTTTTCTCAGGAAGGTGCTGCATGGAAAACCCTCTGGTGTAGGGAAGCTGGATGCCGGGCGAGACTCCTCTGGGGCAGGGAGCCGCTGAGGATCCTCCAGCAGGGGACTGTGGCAGGCTGGCCATGTCTGAGTGCAGGGGAAACGAGTGGAGACTGCAGTGAAGGGAAACAGTTGTAAGTTGACTTATTTGGGGGTGAGGGGAGTGTGCAAAATCCAGGGAGCAAACAATCCAGTCCATGAGGCAGATTCGGGGGTCAGGCAGGCATGGGTCAGAGCACGGCAGGAGGTACAATACGCAGGCAGGCAAATCCAAATCGGCAGATAGGTTCAGGGTTCTAGGGCAGGCAAAAGGTCAAAGCACAAAACAGGATAACAGATTTGATGTAAATGAAGCTCATACAAGAGCTTACAAATATCACTAAATGAGAATAAAAAATATAAAGCACAAAACAGGATAACAGATTTGATGTAAATGAAGCTCAGGTAGGATACAGGCAAGCAGGTGGTCTGACGTAACCAGACAGAGTGGTGGGAGAGCGTCCAATATAAAGGGCTCCCCTGATTAGTGACAGGTTGTGCAATTAGTTGCAGGGAGCGGTGCCTACTCAGAAGGGAGAGAGAGAGACAGGCAGGGACACAGAGCAGGCAGAAAACCTAACAAGTGAGTGTTTTGGTATTTTTCGATAATCATGTGACCAACAGACACATTTCAGAAGGTTAAAACCTACAAAAGCACAGTTTTTCAGTCAATGACCCCTTTAACGTATGAAGTATATGAAGGCAAGAAAAAAAATCTAGTAGATACCATCAAACACCTACCTATACCTCTCATTTTCCCATCTGCTGTATTAAACAAACAAAATACTCTAGTACTAGAACCACAGTTAGCTATGATCAGCACAGTGTGGAATCACTCCTTGACAAAACCTACTTGGTGGGCTGAATAGTGAGAGTGCCTCAGGTTCCAAGTCTCCTTAAAAGATTTATGTAATTGCTCTTTAAACAATAACTAACAGCAGGCACATCCCACCAGCTATCCAGGTGCCAGGGACAGGGCCCATAGAAGCTACAAGGGAATCTCTTTCAACTTGGAAAAAAAAAAAGCCTATAGAGAGTATAATTGTGTTATAGATCTTCAGGGGGTTTTGATCTCCCTCTCCCTTTTTACTTCTGCCAGACTTTGTCTGAACATCAGAGGCTGAGATGAAAGGTCAGCGAACCCACAGGTACAGTAATGTTTTTGCTATTGTTTTCTCGACAGTATCATTACCTTGACATGCAATATGGCTTTTCATATGTCACTGAGCCCTGCAATAGAACTGCTTAAGACACACAGACAAGTAGGAGTCAAGGCTCCATCTGCTTCCATGATATTTGGCATAGAAGAAAGCTGAGGTCTTTTTTTCCCCTTTTAGAATCCGTGTCTTGTCACTTGTTGAAACTTGTTGTTTTAAAGCAACACCACGGAGAGCTCACTGATCCAATCCAGGTCTAATGTTGCCAGCACAAATGACTAAGCCTCACAGTCATCATTATTATACTAATCTCCAAGTTTCCACAGCCTGTAAGCCTGTGCCATCCTAATGACCTTACTGTGAACCTCAAAACTGACAAATCAAAAGAATTCTTAATAATGGAGTTGCTGTTCTGAACTGAAAAAAATCAACATATGACAAGAAACCCCCTTCCACAGTGGTGAACAGCTCTATCACAGTGGCTGACAAGGCATGAAGCTTTGGTGCTAAATCCAGTGTTCTGCACATTTACAATATGCGCATGCCTTTATCTCAATAATTCCTCATGAATCCCATAAAGATATGTGCTTGATGAATATGGGAAGAATAGGTTTCTAACTGAAGCAATGTATACATGAAAACAGACAGATGACTGGATGTAAAGAATGTGTCGTGAAATCCTGTCATGTTCTGCCCTCTGGGCAGATGAGGGTTTAGTAGCAGGACCCATGAGCACGGGCAGGATTATGGTGCAAAATATTGATTTATTAACAAAGAACACTGAGAACAAAGAAATACAGCACGGGGGTTGAACACAAAACCACCAAGGCAAACTTACATGGGACAATAATACGTTCACTGGGAGAACACCAGGAAACAACGACAAGGACGGCAGACAGAGCACATGCAAAAACTGACATAAATAGGGGGAATAGATAATTGCAAACATGAGACAGCTTGGGCAGACAATCAAGGGCAGCAGGTGAGGAAAACAGGACGGGTGGGGCTACACTGACACTCATAGACAGGGGATGCACAGGAGACATGATAATGAACATGCAGGACAACATACAGTGAGGGCAGTGGCAAAAACATGACTAAACATAATCATAAATAATCACAGAGAGAACAAAGAATGAACACAAGGCATGGGCATAATCCTAGGATCCTGCCCATATATGACATAATCCCCCCTTTAAGGAGTGGATTCCAGACACCCCTAAAAAACAGAATCACTAAGAAAGGTGGGAGGAGGGGGACAAGGCATTGTGGGAAAAAGAAACAAAAAACAGGAATCTTCACACAGTAAACCCAAGGAAGAAAATAAATGTCCATCAGGTGATTGGATAAGGTTCCGTGACCACCAGCAGGAGGAACATAACTGATCTGGTGGCCTATTAATATTCATGGCCTACCAGGCGGGGAACAGAGTACATCGGGTGGCCGATGAAAGTCCAAGGACCACTGGATGGATGAACACAGTGTGTCAGGTGGCCTACCAAAGTCCAAAGGCCACCAGATGGGTGAACACGGTGCGATGGGAGCACAGGGATCAGATACCAGATGCAAAAGAGCCTTTAACAAGGGAGATAACACTGAAGCTCTTTGCTCTGGAGATGACATCAAAGGAACATTAAACTTGGGAAACAATGACATAGAAACTCTTTGCACAGGAAGCAACATACAGTGGTGTGAAAAAGTGTTAGCCCACTTCCAGATTTCTCATTTTTTTGTATGCTTGTCACACTTAAATGTTTCAGATCAACAAACAGATTTAAATATTAGACAAAGATAACACAAGCAAACACAAAATGCAGTTTTTAAATGAAGGTATTCATTATTAAGGGGAAAAAAAATTCAAACCTACATGGCCCTGTGTGAAAAAGTGATTGCCCCCTAAACCTAATAACTGGTTGGGCTACCCTTAGCAGCAACAACTCCACTCAAGCATTTGCGATAACTGGCAATGAGTCTTTTATAGCGCTGTGGAGGATTCTTTGCAGAATTGTTGTAATTCAGCCACACTGGAGGGTTTTCGAGCATGAACCACCTGTTTAAGGTCATGCTACAGCTTCTCAGTCGGATTCAGGTCAGGACTTTGATGGATCCACTCCAAAGTCTTCATTTTGTTTTTCTTAAGCCATTCAGAGGTGGACTCGCTGGTGTGTTTTGCATCATTGTCCTGCTGCAGAACCCAAGCACACTTCAGCTTGAGGTCACGAACAGATGACCGGACATTCTCCTTCGGGATTTTTTAGTAGACAGCAGAATTCATGGTTCCTTTTACCACAGCAAGTCTTCCAGGTCCTGAAGCAGCAAAACACCCCCAGACCATCACACTACTTCCACCACATTTTACTGTCGGTATGATGTTCCTTTCCTGAAATGCAAGCCTTTATGTTCTTTTTGCTCAGCAGTTGTTTTCATCTTGGAACTCTGCCATGCAGGCCATTTTTGTCCAGTCTCTTTCTTATGGTGGAGTCATGAACACTGACCTTAACTGAGGCAAGTGAGGCCTGCAGTTCTTTGGATGCTGTTGTGGGGTCTTTTGAGATGAGATGAGATGAGATTCAACTTTATTGTCATTACACATGTGCTACCTCTTGGATGAGTCATCACTGCACTCTTCAGGTAATTTTGGTCGGCTGGCCACTCCTGGGAAGGTTCACCCATGTTTTCGTCATTTGTGGATGATGGTGCTCACTGTGGTTTGCTGGACTCCCAAAGCTTTATAAATGGCTTTATAACCTTTTCTAGACTGATAGATCTCAATTACTTTGTTTCTCATTTCTTCCTGAATTTCTTTGGATTGCAGCATGATGTCTAGCTTTTGAGGATCATTTGGTCTACTTCACTTTGTCAAGTAGGTCCTATTTAAGTGATTTCTTGATTGAGAACAGGAGTGGCAGTAATCAGGCTTGGGTGTGACTAGAGAAATTGAACTCAGCTTTCCAAAGATGTGATAAACCACAGTTAATTTATGTTTTAATTGGGGGCAATCACTTTTTCACACAGGACTATGTAGGTTTGGAATTTTTTTTACCCTTAATAATAAATACCTTCATTTAAAAACTGTATTTTGTGTTTACTTGTGTCTTATTTGTCTAATATTTAGATTTGTTTGATAATCTGAAATACAAAAAATGAGAAATCAGGAAGGGGGCAAACACTTTTTCACACCACTGTAGGAGCCCCAACCTCAGGAGATAAAAAAGGATTTTTTTTCTAGGGATAACACATAGACTTTAAACTCAGGAGATAATGGTAACACAGGTATTTTAAGCTCAGGAGAAAATGACATGGGAACTCCTTGCTCTAGAGAAAGTAATGTAAGAATCCCTTGCTGTGGATATAACAAAACAGGAGCTCTTTGCTCTGGGAAAAACAATATAGGCGTTATTTGCTCCGGGAAAAACAATATAGGATCTCGAAACTCTGGGGCAAAAAAACCACAAGAATTTCTTGCTCAGAAGAAAGCAAGATAGAGTTTTTAAACCCAGGAGACAACATAGAACCCTCTTGTTCAATAGAAAACATGGGGGTTTAAAATTCAGGAGATGGCATTGGGGATCTTTGCTCTAGAGACCACAAAGGAGCTCTTTGACTTAGAGACCACAAAGGAATTGTTTGCTCAGGAGACAACAACATAGAATCTGAGCGCTCAACAGATGGTAACAGTGGAGCTCTTAGTACAGAAAATAACATAGAAGTCCTTCACTCTAGAGGTAACAACAGAGGAGTCTTTTGCTCTAGAGACAGTACCTGAGAGACCTTCGGTGTGGGGACTAACAGCAACTGAGGAGCGCCGACCCCACTGGAAGATGACTGGGGAGTGCTGACCACACTGAGAAGCTGCTGCTGAGGAACATCAACCAGGAGCTATGTTGTTGCTCAGGAGACAACAACATAGAATCTGAGAGCTCAACAGATGGTAACAGTGGAGCTCTTAGTACAGAAAATAACATAGAAGTCCTTCACTCTAGAGGTAACAACAGAGGAGTCTTTTGCTCTAGAGACAGTACCTGAGAGACCTTCGGTGTGGGGACTAACAGCAACTGAGGAGCGCCGACCCCACTGGAAGATGACTGGGGAGTGCTGACCACACTGAAAAGCTGCTGCTGAGGAACATCGACCACGGTGAGTACTGGAGCAATGATGTGCACCTCAGGGACTGCTGGAGCAGTGCCGTGCACCTCAAGGACTGCTGGAGCAGCGGCATGCACCTCAGAGATGGATGGAACAGCGGCGTGCACCTCAGGGGAAACTGAAGCAGGGGTGTGCACCTCATGGGCAGCTGGAGCAGGCTCGTGTACCTTGAAGACTGCTGGAGCTGTTGTGTGCACCTCAGGAGAAATTGAAACAGAGGTGTCCACCTCTGGGGCAGCTGGAGCAGACCCGTGCACCTCGAAGACTGCTGGAGCTGCAGCGTGCACCTCAGAGAAAGACAGGGAAACCAAAGTGGGTGACAGTACACAAACAGGGGTGACAGCACCCGAAACAAGACAAGACATCTCATTAGGTAGTAAAAGAAAATGACTATGCACTTGCCTGTTCCACAACTCAGCTGTTGCTGATGGAGACGAATCCAGAATGGAGACGGTGACTGCTGATGGGGCAGTGGACGTGGACACCCCCGCAGCAGATGAGAGAGCCGGCAATGCAGATGGAGGATGACGTGGAGCTGGCACTACAGCTGCCAAGGGAACCGACATTGTGAGAACTGGCATTGTGGAAACTGGTGTTGTCGAAACTGGTGTTGTGGGAACCGGCGTTGTGGGAACCGGCATTGTGGGAACCGGCATTGTGGGAACCGGCATTGTGGGAACCGGCGTTGCAGCTGTCATGGGAGCCAGCACTACAGCTGTCATGGAAGCCGGTGCTAGTGGACAACTCTCTTCCAGCCCATGTTGTGGCTGCAAGGCTGGTGAGAGTTTTGGGGCTGGAGGGTGCGGAGCCAGCTCCAAAAATGTCCAACAGATGTGGCTGCAGGTGGAGGCGAGCAGCTCCTTCACCTCGGGGCAGAGCTGCAGGCTAGCTAGGGAACCTATCCACAACCTTCATGGCAACCTCCAGGTGAGTAACAGCCTTCTCCGATGTGTGGGAGGTGCGAGCGTTCGAGACGAGGGACTGGAATGTCGGAACTGCCCACCACTCTTTCACGTCAGAACCACCAGCTGCCGGCCTGCCTGCTGGGTCCTTGTTTGCTTGTGTCCTACTGTCATGTTCTGCCCTCTGGGCAGATAAGGGTTTGGAGGCAGAACCCATGAAGGCAGGCAGGATTATGGGGCAAAATAATAATTTATTAACAAAAAACACTAAGAACAAAGAAATGCAGCACTGGGGCTGAACACAAAACCACCAAGGCAAAGTTACATGGGACGAAAATACGTTCACTGGGAGAACACGGGGAAACAATGACGAGGACGGCAGACAGAGTGTAATGCTGTTCTTAGGACTTATTATTGTGTGACATGGTTGGTGGCTTCACCTTCCAGTTCCACTGCCACCCGAGGTATAAGAGGGCTGTGAGGAAGGGGGCGTTCTCTTTGACCACCTCTCAGCCTAGTGGGAGCGCTTCTGTATAACCCGTGAGTCTATAATAAAGTCTTGTTCAGTTCCCCCGTCTCGTCATTCACCCTCAATTACAGACATAACGTTTGGCGACGAGGGTAAAAAACATGGATGTGGGAGTCAGTATCATTCGGCCATTTCTGGAGCTTCCTGGCAAGCCACCGGTCCCTTGGGTGAGATGGTTTGCCGCATTCCAAAATTACTTGGTGGCTTTGAACCTTGGTGAACTGAAGAAGATACAGTCTCGGGCAATATTGGTTCATAGTTTGAGTATGGAAGAACAGTGTATCCTTGCTACCTTGGGTGCTAACGATAGCTTTGAGGACGTTGTTGAGCTAATGGCACGACATTTTCGCGGCCCAGAAAACATCATCGTCCGGAGGATCCAGTTTTGACAGCACCACCAGCGGACTGGTGAGTCAGTGCAGCAGTTTGTAACAGACCTACGCCAGCTGACCAGAGACTGTCAGCTTGGAGCATTGGAGGAAGAGATGGTCCACGACCAGTTGGCGAAAAATGCTGTTTGCCCAGCTACAAGGTCAAAGCTCCTTACATACCCGGGATGAGCTGATGTTATCCAAGTCCATTGAGATAGCTCAACAGTGTGAAGAAACGGACAGTCTATTATGTGACCTCGGTGAGAGAGCTATGTTGCACCGCTCTGAATCACAATCAACAGCCCAGGCTGTGGACCCAGACAGCGATGATAGCGAGCAGGAGAAGGAGGCATGTGCTACGACTGTGAAGATAAGGTCCGCCCTGGGATCGCCCAGGTGTTTGGGTTGTGGGTCCACTAAGCACCGCTATAAGGCAAGAGAGTGTCTGGCAAGAGGAAAATGCTGCAGCAAGTGTGGACTTCTGCATCATTTTGCCAGCGCCTGTAATAGGTTTGAGTGAGGGGAATGGCGATACAAACCGGATACCCCTGCTCCAACTCCTACGGTTATCCACACCGTCTCCCCGAACACCAATGGCCATACATACTGTATGGTGACACTGGACGGAGTGGAGGTGCCGCTGCTGATTGACACGGACGCAGTGAGGTCCGTGTTGAATTGGCCTACCGTGAGGAACTTCTTCCCATACTACCGAGTGAGAGGTCGTTCAGCGCCATTGTGTGGGTATGGAGGAAAAAGGCTTGCCATTGTGGGTTCAGTGGAACTGACGGCTAGGTACAAGTCGGCGGAGATGTCCAACCTGCAGTTCATGGAGACCACTGATGGCGAGAATATTATGGGCTGTGATCTTTTTTATGAACTGGGCTTTTCAATCACCAGCAGTGTTGGAGAAGAGTGATCGGGCTGTGGCTTGTGGGACCGGGTGGTTCCGCGAGTGGTGGACGATGCTGTATGGGATGAACCTTGGCCTAGTATTCTGGAAGGTGAGAAGAATCAACCCCACCCAGGGCCATCGCAGCAGGGTCCCGGTGTCAGTGCCCCAGTAACCCTAGCTGAGGGAACTGGGTGACGCAGTGGGATGTCCGTGACTGCGGGTGGAGCCGAGTGGCTGACCCACTCTGCTTCTGGAGTTCGGCTGGGAAGTACCGAGAAGCAAGGGGTCACAACGGCTTCACCAGCATCTGAAATGAAAGCGAGCCAGCCAGGACCGGCTGGCACGGTAAAATGACGTGCCACTCATGGACACTGGAAGCCAAATTGGCCTCCTCTAGGGGTCACTGATGTGGTCCGACCCAGAAAGAAGGCTCGGTCGAGAGGGGTTTGTAGAAAGTGCCAGCAACAGGGGGGCTAGGGGCTGCTGCAGGTGGTGGCCGTTCGGGAGGATGGCTACCTTCAGCTGTCTGATGGCTCATGGTGGCATCCCAATGAGCTGTAGCATGCCAAGCTGGAGAAGGAGGTGTTTGGAAAGTGGCACAGGCCACCCCTGGGCGTGAAGAGAAGAAGGTGCTCCCGAGGGAAGCTGTCTGATGGTTCTGGGGGGAAGGGGTTCCTCTACTGGGGCAGACTGATGGTTGGGGGCAATGTGTTCAATACATGTTGTTAGTATGTAAATTGCCTGGGTTATAGCAGTTATACTAATGTGTTTGATGCATGATGTTGAAATGAGAATTATCCAAGTTTTTTATGTGATTTGCTAGTTTGTATATATGTTCTGTTATGGAGATTGTTTTATGTTATTTGTTTTAGGAGCACGGCGACTTTATGTTCAAAGGTTATATTCTGGCAGAGATGGTAGAATAATCCATCTAGCCATGTGGGGGTGGGACGGTAGTCCACCTGTCTCCCCCTAGCCTTAGTTGTTTGTATGAATGTGGTAGGCCCTGATATTTCTGTTCACTTTTAGTGTGTGATTTGGGTTCTAAATTGGGGAGGGTCTCAATTGTATGTGTGTTTTGGACCTTTTGTGGGGGGGGGGGGGTGTAGTGTTGTTCTTAGGGCTTATTATTGTGTGACACGGGTGGTGGCTTCACCTTCCGGTTCTGCCGCCACCCGGGGTATAAGAGGGCTATGAGGAAGGGGGACGGTCTCTTTGACTACCTCTCAGCCTCACGGGAGCGCTTCTGTATAACCCGTGAGTCTATAATAAAGTCTTGTTCAGTTCTACCCTAAGTCTCGTCATTCACCCTCAGTTACAGACATAATACAGAGCACGTGCAAAAACTGACATAAATAAAGGAATAGATAATTGCAAACATGAGACAGCTTGGGCGGACAATCAAGGGCAGCAGGTGAGGAAAACAACACGGGCGGGGCTACACTGACACTCATAGACAGGGCATGCACAGGAGACATGACAATGAACATGCAGGACAACATACAGAGAGGGCAGTGGCAAAAAACATGACTAAACATAATCGTAAATTAAACCTGCAAGCAGGTGTAAGTGGACCTTCGCCCCCCACGCACCCGCACAACCCAGCGCCCGTTGTACCTTGCTGTCTCGGAAAATTTGCCGTTGTCGCTGCATGGCTGCAGGAATAATAAAGTAAACCATTTGGCAAGAACTTCCTTTGAGCAGTAAGTGGTGCTATAACTTTTATCAAATATTGTTATGTAGGTGCATGCAGAGTTGGACTAAAGTCCATCATGGCAATTACAGTGAAGATCCAACACAGCTTGTCCAATTTAGAACTGTCCAACGTATGGTGATAAGGTAAACTTGGACATGTGTCCATTGTAACACTTAACATTTTAAGTACATGTTGCAGACCAATACAGAACTAAAGAAGGGAGTCACCTTGACTTACGTTCCACATTTGGCGACCCTTGGACTTCCTCAAGCTTCCAAAGTAAAAAACATCTTGAATGGCAAGGAATGGGTTTCCATGGCTACTGTGCTTATTGCAGGACAAAAGAAACTTCTACTGAGGGTAGTCCAACACACTCTGAGAAACCAATGAAAATGTCATGTCATTGTGACTACTTGTCTTTGCGCAAAATTTGATGCAATTTTGTGCAGTACCTCATGTCAACAGTAGGTGCTGGTGTGACAGTTTTGTGAATATTGATATGCAGACATGTTCAGAGTGGGATCAGTATGATATGTGCAAAGTTTGGTCCAAATCAGACGAGTCTATAAAGTTCAAGCTATAAAGGTGAAGATTTGCAATGCGAGGAAGTCATTGGAGCATGCTGGTCACCATGGAAACAGTTCTGTACTATGTACATGTACTGTCAATGAGCCCTAGTCATTCCTTCATTTGTTTTTTTCTGCTGGAGAGAGAAAGAGGTAGAAAAAAGTTGTCAGCAATTCTTCCTTTAATCAATAGGGGCGCTAAAACTTTTGTTTATTATTTTTATGTAGACACATTCGGTGTGGGACTAATATCGATCGTAGAAAATTTGGTGCAAATTGTACCAAGTTTGTCCAATGTACAAGTGTCCATTATTGAAAGGCAAGGAGTAGGTTTCCATGGCAACTGTGCTTATCGCTGGACAAAAGTGACTTCTACTGAGGGTAGTCCAGTGTAGTCTGAGAAACCACTGAAAATGTCATGTCATTGTGACTACTGGTCTTGGCGCAAAATTTGATACAATTTTGTGCAGTACCTCATGTCAGCAGTAGGTGCTGGTGTGACAGTTTTCTGAATATTGATATGCAGACATGTTCAGAGTGGGATTAGTAAGATTCGTGGAAAGTTTGGTCCAAATCAGGCGAGGATTGTCTGAGCTGTAACTGTCATGTTTTGCATAGCGAGGAAGCCATTGAAGCATGCCTGTCGCAATGGAAACAGTTCTGTACTATGTACATGTACTGTCAATGAGCCCTTGTAATTCCATGTCATTTTTTTCTGCTGGTGAGAGAAAAATAAAGAAAACAGTCGTCAGCAATTCTTCCTTTAATCATTGAGGGCGGTATAACTTTTGCTTATTATTTGTATATAGACGCATTCGGTGCAGGGTGAATATTGATCGTATAAAATTTGGTGCAAATTGTACAAAGTTTGTCCAATTTACAAGGGCCCAATTTTGTAACGACTAGGCGGCACTCTAACTTTTGTTATTTTTATATAGGAGTGTTCAGGGTGGGACTATTATCCATTGTCAAAAATTTGGTGAAAATCAGACAAAGTTTGTCCAAGATACAACTTTCCGATATTTTATGGCGAGGAGTCAACCTTCGCCATGTCACCATGGCAACACTTCCCTGTCAGTTATGTGTTGTCCACCCATATAGAACTATATATGACAGTGACCTCAACCTATGTTCCAAATTTCATGACTCCAGGACCTTCCCACCCCTCCCCATAAGCTCATGGATTGGATGGCGAGGAGGGCGTGTCTATGGTAACACGTTTGATGTCATGTGAAAGTTGATGTGCAGTTATGATCATCGCTGTGGTCTGATGAATCTCAGAAAATTTCACGTCATTCTGGCCAGCGGCACGTGAGTAATAAATAAAACAGTTTTAAGCAATTCTGTCGCTAACCAGTAGGTGGCGCTATATCTTTTGTCAGGTATTTTGATGTAGACATATTCCCGGCGAGACTATTTTCCATCATGGAAACATTGGTGCACATGGGACAAGTTTTGCCCTAGTTACAGCTGCTTGATTTTGTAAGGGGAGGAGTCAAACTTCACCATGGCACCATGGCAACACTTCCCTTTCAGTTATGTGTTGTCCATCCATATAGGACTAAATATGATAGTCACCTCAACCTATGTTCCAAATTTCATGACTCCAGGACCTTCCCACCCCTCCACTATAAGCTCACGGATTGAATGGAGAAGAGGGCGTGTCCATGGTAACATGTATGACGCCATCTGAAAGTCGATGTGCAGTTATGATCATCCCTTTGGTCTGATGAATCTCAGAAAATTTCACGTCATTCTGGCATGTGGTGCATGAGGAATAAATAAAACAGTTTTCAGCAATTCTTTTGTTAACCACTATGTGGCGCTATATCTTTTGTCAGGTGTTTTGATGTAGACGTATTCCGGGCGAGACTATTTTCCATCATGAAAAGTTTGGTGGACATCAGACAAGTTTTGCCCAAGTTACAGCTGTTTGAATTTGTAAGGGGAGGAGTCAAATTTCGCCATGGTGCCATTGCAATACTTCCCTGTCAGTTATGTGTTGTCCACTCATATAGGACTATATATGACAGTCACCTCAACCTATGTTCCAAATTTCAGGACCTTCCCACCTCTCCCCACAAGCTCATGGATTGAATGGTGAGGAGGGCGTGTCCATGGTAACATGTTTGATGTCATGCTAAATTTGATGTGCAGTTATGATCATCGCTGTGGTCTGATGAACCTCAGAAAACTTCACGTCATTCTGGCCAGCGGCACGTGAGTAATAAATAAAACAGTTTTAAGCAATTCTTTCATTAACCACTATGTGGCGCTATATCTGTTGTCAGGTATTTTGATGTAGTTAAGTTTGGGGCAGGGCTATTTTCCATCATGGAAAGTTTGGTGGACATCAGACAGGTTTTGTCCGAGTGACAGCTGTTTGAAAGTGTAAGGGGAGGAGTCAAACTTCACCATGGCACCCTGGCCACACCTTTTGAGATTTTGACTTAATTTATACAATTTTAAATGGCCAATGCCTACAGATGCCGCCATGTAAAAATGAGCTCAATTGGAGCAGGTCCCTAGGACTAGTTTGTTCAAATGCAAGGTGTGACTTTTTTCCGAATTGGAGGTTGGGCGAATTTGAGGCAAGATAGTGGCCTTCCTGTTGGTGGTGGGTATGGGCCACAATTATGTTTTTTGCACATCTTGAGGTGATGTACACCTCACCCAAATTTTATGTCTGTACAGCAAAGTTTATGGTCTCCAGTCTCCATAGACCTTGTACGTTTGGCCCCACCCACAAAAATTAGGGGTGGGGGGGCACATATGTTTTCCAGTTTATCAAATTTTTCGCCAGATCTGAGGGGTCTGCCAAAAAAAATTGCATTTTGGTTAACGTTCAGAGGGTGAAAAATTCATTTGCTTAGGCAGAAGAATTTCTTCAAGCTGAGCAATTATAATAGGGCTTTCGCCGAATGACGTCAGTGGCTCAGGCCCTAATAATCACATAAAGAACAAAGAATGAACACAAGGTGTGGGCATGATCCTAGGATCCTGGCCAGATATGACAGATCCTGCACAGGTACACTGAAAAAAAACTGGAGTGGCATTTTCTAAAAAAAAAAAAAAAAACTTGTCAAATATTTTCACTTAGAATTTCTAATAAAAACTTTTCTTAAATAAAGTTTACTTAGTACCAAAAGTATATTTTACAAATATATTCTAGTAAAGTTTACTTAGAACCTTATTTTTCAGGTAAATTTACTTATGCTTTGATAGTATATTTTACTCAGTTCTCCTTAGTTTGTTACTCCACAACCTTAATATTTATTTTAAGTACACATTTCCCAGGGTTTATCTATGAAATAAGTAATTTTTACTTATGTATAATATGTATAATATCATATATGAGTATATTTCACCTCTGAGTTACAGTATATAAGCAATATTACACAAGATGAAGCTACAGTATTGTGATTATAGTAGCTGTGGCTGTGATATGTCTAATGTCCTCTGCATCAGCTGTGATATGTCTAATGTCTTCCGAAGGACGTTAGACGTATCGCAGCCATAGTTAGTATATTCATGATACTGTAATGACGTTGAGTGTAATATTGCTTTTATGCAACAGTTCCGGCAAGTGAAGTTTATTAAATGACAGCAATACTGGACAAATTATTGTGATTTGTTTGTTTAACCAGTTATTTTGTGCAGCTGAGAAAAAAATAGTCCCTAAATCTAGCTAGTAACTGTTGCTAAACATCTCTGTCAGCATGAAGACGTCATTTCACACACATGTAAACAAATTAAATATTGTCACGTGCAAAAAACAGCACAACTTAGGAGACTAAATAAATTCATGGGGATTAACTTGAGAACAGGCAGTCACGGGAAGAAATGACAAGGAATTACAATGGGGAAATGACACCAGATTCACATAAATAGGGTGACTGATGATTAACTAAATGACAGACAGCTGAGCAAACAATCAAGGGCAACAGGTGAGGAAAGCAGGACAGGCGGGACTACACAGACATTCATAGACAGGGGATGCACAGGAGACTTGACAATGAACATGCAGAACACGATACAGAGAGGGCAGTGGCAGAACATGACTGAACATAATCATAAATAATCACAGAGAGAACAAAGAACGAACAAAAGGTGTGGACATGATCTTAAGGTCCTGCCCAGATATGACAGTTGGATTTTTATTACAAAATTATATAAAGAATGTTTGGAATTTGTGCTACTGTATACTGTACTTAGTATTTTGGAGTGCCCCCCTTTTCTGGTTGAGCACCTGCCCCCCTGAAATGTCAGGGTGATGGATTCATTTTAAAATATTTTTAAAAATCCTCTCACTTCTTCTTTCTTCCCTGTGGTCTCTTTGCATGTACTTATTTCCATTACCACTAGAAGGTGTTGTAATGTTTTCCTTGTCTGTGCTAGAATATTCATTTTACAAAACATGTAACATACACAGAACTAAGCTTTTCCCCCTCTCTGCTGGATGTTTTGTGGGTAAAGTGATACTTCTAAGAATTTTAGGAGACTTGGCTGCATCACCTAAACTCCCCAGATCACAAGAAATAATTTATGAAAAACTGTGTAGCATTTAAATAATTTAAAAGATGACATTTTTGTGGCATTTTCAAGGTTGCTTTCAGTATTTAGCTAATGATCAGGACCTATATTTACCCAAACTGTACAAGTTGGATGGGCTTTATTTGAAGTAGGAATGCAAAGATATTGAGGTTTTTTATCTGAGAAATTTTACTACTTGGAAATTTTCATTGATACTCTGTACCAATACCACATTTGTATAAAAATGTGAAGAGCACTATGATGCACATACTGGACTAACTACTCTTTCATCACCATCTGTTGGTGTGTAGAGTGGTATTGGAGAAATGTCAAAAGTGTCAAAACACTTTACAGTAAAAGCAGTTTAGCTCCTGAGCCTAACTGTGAAAATCAAACCTCGGAAAACTCCTTAAACTGACTGACTGACTTGACAGAGTAATGATTTCACCTGTTGTCCACGGGTGACATTAAAATCAACAAATTTCCAGAGCTACATTTCGTAACTTTAAAAGGTCTTCTTTAGATTCGTTTTAACAATATCAGTATGATCGTTGGCTACAAATAACATAATCATTATAGCACTGCATGTTTAATCTTAAAAAGCCCAAAATCATTTTTTTTGTGTTAACATGTCTGTAGCATATTATTTTATGACTTAAAAGACATATAAAGAATGAAATCACTGAAATGTGTCACGTCTGTTTTTTTACTTTAAGGTTGCGTGTCCACCAAACATGTTTTTTGTCACCCGACCATCCTGAGCATTTTTTTTTTCAGCGTTTGTGAGCGGTGCTCTGGGGAAAAAAAAAAACTCTGTGCTCTGTATCCCAGCAACAGCTTGTCACTCTCAGCTCACCACTTCCGCTTTTCCTATTTTCAGACTTTCTACTGATTTTTTAACAGCAGTCTCTAAATAACAATGGACAGGAAACGTTTTCTAGCAGCTGTGGATGTAAAATATGATGATATGGAAAACAGGAGTCTGAGTACAGACTAGTACTGGCATCCTATGTCCCACCCATGCAGTAGTTCTGATTAGCTGCTTAAGGTCTGACATTGATGAGCTCAGCTGCAGTCTGAAAAGTTGAACTTTTTTCAGCTCTGAGCGCCCTGAGCGCAGTGACAAAAATGACCACCGATGAGAGCATTTCAGCGCCGAGGATGCTAAGCACTGTAAATGCTGGGCTACATAGAGAATGAATGGAAAATAGTCGCCCAGAGCAGAAAAAACACATTTGGTGGACACGCAACACGCAGCCTAAAGGAGAAGTTTATTGATTTTTAATTAGGCTGAATATGGTATGTCTATGCAGGAAATATCATTTCCTCGAATATCATGATTTTTTGGAATAAATTGTGATCTGGAGAGAGAAAAAAGTCAGCAAAAGTGACGGTTTCAGATGACTGAAATTTGCTGGGAATGTCAGCCTGAAATGCGTGACGTCAGGAGCTGAACAATGAATTAATTACTAGTCTTCTTACAAAAATGACGAGATCGTGTTCATATTTTGAGGAAAATGGAAGAAAGCATTCTCAATCTGAGTTTTGAAGTGGATATCAATGAAGAGTAAGATGAAGGTGAAGAGTGATTTAGCAGACAGCAATAATGATGACGGAAATTTGGGAGATTTTGACCCTGAAGCCGATGACGAAAATCAAGCTAGTGCTAACACTGCAGCTGCAGTCCCTGCAGCTTACCTGCATGAACCGGGTGCAAGACAGCCGGATGGTGTGTTCCTGTTTAACCTGTCCCAGAGGTATTTTTTCACCATCCAGCTGCTCCCTGTTAGCCTTTAGCTCCAGTCCTCCTGCCGGTTGCTGCTCCTTCATCGTCCCACCGCTGCCAGTGGCTGAAGCAGCTTTGAAACTTCCACCAAACCAAAATTCGAGTCCACTGGCAGTCCCTCCTTCACTTCCAAGCCCCAGAGACTGAACCGCTGGATCAAAGTAGCGCAACCCAAATAGGTGCACCTCCCTCCGGCTGAACCTCTGTGATGAACCAAGGAGAAACGAAGACGAGTCGCTTAAACCTAAAACACGGTGAACCAGTACATGTAAATGTATTTATTGATGTTTCTTGCCTTACTTTTATGTTGTAGAAAATGTTAAAAATCCACTTTGCAATTGTCTTTTCTCTAAATTAAAAAAGAAATGTGTAAAAGTACTGGCAACTCAGCCAAAATTATAGAATAGAATAGAATAGAATAGAATAGGCTTTCCTGAGTGAACTGCGCTTTCCTTGTCAGGTCAGGCATTGGTTTGCTTGCTACCGGATAACCATGAGAACCGGTACTACCTGTCTCATGGGTCAGACTGTCGGCGACTCAGCTGGCAACCCCGCCCTTCCAAGGGCGTGGAGGGTGAAACTGGGCATCCTGGCAGAACTAAAAACAATATCACAAGTGTGACATCATGCTAAAGTTGATGTGCAGTTATGATTATCCCTTTGGTCTGATGAATCTCAGAAAATTTCACGTCATTCTGGCCAGCAGCACGTGAGTAATAAATAAGAGTTTTCAGCAATTCTTCCTTTAACCACCTGGGGGCTCTATAACTTGTGTTTACTATTTTTATATACATGTGTTTGCAGTGGGACTAATATCGAATGTGCAAAATTATGTGAAAATCGTACAAAGTTTGTCCAATTTACAAGTGTCTGTTGCTCTAACCACAAGGTGGCGCTGTAACTTTTGTTTATTATTTTTACATAGACACATTCGGGGAGGGAGTCATATCCATTGTTGAAAATTTGGTGGAAATCAGATGAAGTTTGTCCAATTTGCAAGTTTTTGATATTCCATGGCGAATAGTCAGCGTACGCCATGTCGCCATAGCAACACTTACCTATCAGTTATGTGTTGTCCACCCATATTGGACTATATATTACAGTCACCTCAACCTATGTTCAAGATTTCATGACTCCAGGTCATTCCTAATCCTGTAAAAAAGATCAAGGATTGAATGGTGAGGAGGGCGTGTCCATGGTAACACTTGTGACATCATGCGAAAGTTGATGTGCAGTTATGATCATCCCTGTGGTGTGATTAATCTCAGAAAATTTCACATCAGTCTGGCAAGTGACGCATGAGTAATAAATAAAACAGTTTTCAGCAATTTTTTCATTAACCACTATGTAGCGCTATATCTTTTGTCAGGTATTTTAAGGTTGACGCATTTGGGGCGGGACTATTTTCCATCATGGAAAGTTTGGGGGTCATCGGACAATTTTTGCCCGAGTGACAGCTGTTTGAAGTTGTAAGGGGAGGAGTCAAACTTTGCCATGGCACCCTGGCCACACCTTTTGAGATTTTGACTTAATTTATACAATTTTTAATGGCCAATGCCTATAGATGCTGCCATGTAAAAATGAGCTCAATCGGAGCAGGTCCCTAGGACTAGTTTGTTCAAATGTGAGGTGTGACTTTTTTCCGAATTGGAGGTGGGGCGACTTTGAGGCAAGATGGCGGCCTTCCTGTTGGCGGTGAGTATGGGCCACAATTATGCTTTTTGCATGTCTTGAGGTGATGCACACCTCACCCAAATTTTGTGTCTGTACGGAAAAGTTTATGGTCTCCAGTCTCCATAGATCTTGTACATTTGGCCCCACCCACAAAAATTAGGGGTGGGGGGGGCACATATGTTTTCCAGTTTATCAAATTTTTCACCGGGTCTGAGGGGTCTGCCAAAAAAAATCGCATTTTGGTTAACGTTCAGAGGGTGAAAAATTCATTTGTTTAGGCAGAAGAATTTCTTCGAGCTGAGCAATTACAATAGGGCTTTCGCCGACTGACGTTGTCAGTGGCTCAGGCCTTTCCAGTTTATCAAATTTTTCGCCGGGTCTGAGGGGTCTGCCAAAAAAAATTGCGTTTTGGTTAACGTTCAGAGGGTGAAAAATTCATTTGTTTAGGCAGAAGAATTTCTTCGAGCTGAGCAATTACAATAGGGCTTTCGCCGACTGACGTTGTCAGTGGCTCAGGCCCTAATTAAAAGGTCCTCAGTTCTGTGCATGTGAGCGTTCAGAGGGAGGGGGGTGGGGCCTCTGACTGTTTGCATGGCCCAGGGGAAGAAGCTGTCAGTCTGGAGGTGTGGGACCTGATCGATCTGAATCGTCATCAAGAGGGAAGCAGGTCAAACAGGTAGTGGGCAGGATGTGAGAGGTGTCCTGTGATGGCTTGGTCCTTCTGAGACAGGAGGATCTGGAGATGTCTTCCAGGGAGGGCAAAGGGCTGCCAATAATTTTTTGGACGGTGTTGATGACCCTCTGCACAGCCTTCCTGTTCCCGGCCAAATCAAATCAATCAAATCAAATCAAACTTTATTGTCATATTGCTGTACATACAACTGTAGTGCAGGCAAGATGAAATTGCGTTTCTCTCGGCATCCATATAAATAGAAGCAGCATGATTTAAGACACACTTACACATAGCTTCACCCCCCACCCCCACCCCCCCCATCCATTCACACATCCCTGAGACATACTTGGGGAAAAAAACTAACTAACTATAATATACAAATAATAATTAAACCTGCAGGCAGGTGTAAACGGGCCTTCGCCCCCCGCGCGACCGCGGAACCCACCACCCGTCCTCCCTCGCTGGCTCGGAAAATGTGCCGTCATCACTGCATGGGCTGCATGAATAATAAAGTAAACCATTTGACACAGATCTTCCTGTGAGCAGTAAGTGGCACTATCCCTTTTGTCAAATCTTTTTATTTAGGAGTGCGCGGACTTGGACTAGTGCCGATTCTTTATGCAAAGGGATTTGGCAAAAACCTGCAGTGGCATCTAGCTTTGAAAAAATTCTAGCTCCAGCTAGTTTAGCGAGCATCTCATCGACTGCAGGGAGGATGTGTCTTTCTCTGCACACGTTGTCATTTAGGTGGGTGAGGTCGACACATATACGGATTTTTCCGTTTGGCTTTGGTACTACGACCATTCCGGAGCACCACACAATTGCATCTTCTATGGGTGAAATAACTCCCATTGCCTCCATCCTATTCAGCTCCTCTTGAACTTTCCCTCTTAATGGCAGAGGCAAGCGGCGTGGCACCGCTAGGGCAAATGGAGTGGCATTCTCTTTCAATTTAATCCTATATTCACCCTCTAGCTTCCCTAAACCAGTAAACACTGTGGGATATTGCTTCACATAAGCATTCTCTGTTGCAATGGCATCTACTTGACTAAGCAAGCTGAGGTCTTGTATGGCTGGCAAGCCAAGTAGTGGAATAGCTAACCCTGGGACAACATACACCTGCTGCTTCACAACAGAGCCCTTGTAGCTCATGTCGGCGGTGAAGCGTCCCTGTACTGCGATAGGAACATTGCTTGGTCCACACAGTTTTTTGCTTGGAGGTGAAAGTTTCCCGTGCAGCTTTTCAGAGTACATGTGTTTTGGAATGGCTGTCACTGCAGCGCTGGTGTCGAGCTTGAACACTACCTGCTGGCCATTTACTCCAATCGACTTCTTCCACGCACATTAGGTGGAGGTGCCGTAGTCATTGTGCCCAAAAACAATGTCTCCAAACTTTCACTCATGTCCCTCTGCTGAAGTTCCTCCACTCTCATTTTTGTTTTACACAAAGCAGCAAAATGCCCCTTTTTCTGACATTTCTTGCAGTCTGCATTGCAAGCAGGACATTCTTTAAATGAATTTCCATGTGCTTTTCCACACCTGCCACATCTGGCAGGCACAGAACACAGCAGAAGTGTGGTGGACTTGCAGGCAGCCAGAAGAGCTGGATGACATGGTTGCCTGTGATAACCACAACTGTGAAATTCAGTGGTTCCATTTAGGATGTGGGGGACTCTGAAGCACCAACCCCACAGCAGCCGTGGTTTTGTGACGTGCGCATTAGAGTAGTGCTGTAGCATGAGACAGTTATGCGCTATAACATGGTAGAACAATGATACATATTGTTCATGCATGTCAGTTTATATTCTTGTATTGTGTCATGGTTATGGTTACAGTTTTGCATCTTTGAAATAAAGAGCTGCAGTTTGTAAGCCATTGTGTACTTTATTCCAAAAATTGTTACAAAGCAAGCAAGTGTATTTATATAGCACATTTTGTCTGCTTATGTCAAAAAGGTGTGCAATATGTTCAAGAGGCAAATTAATCCGCAAATGTATCTTAGTTAAAAGGAGAATTTGAAATTGGGAAGTTTTAGGGACTGTTCAGGGTGGGACTTTTATCCACTGTCAAATATTTAGTGAAAATCAGAAAAAGTTTGTCCAAGATACAACTTAGTATCAAAGTATGTCCAATTTACAAGGGTCTAATGTTGTTACCACTAGGTGGCGCTAAAACTTTTGTTATTTTATTTAGGAATTTTCAGGGTGGGATTATTATCAATTTTTGAAAATTTGGTGGAAATCAGAAAAAGTTTGTCCAAGATACAACTTTCCCAAATTTCATGGCGTGTAGTCAACCGTCGCCATGTTGCCATGGCAACACTTCCCTGTAAGTTATGTGTTGTCAACCCATATTGGACTACATATGACAGTGACCTCAACATATGTTGAAAAATTTAGACCTCCAAGACCTTCCCACCCCTGCCCATAAGCTCATGGATTGAATGGCGAGAAGGGCGTGTCCATGGTAACACGTATGATTTCATACTAACGTTGTTGTTGAGTTATGATCATGGCTTTGTTCTGATGAATCTCTGAAAATTTCACGTCATTCTTGCCAGCCGCACGTGAGTAATAAATAAAACAGTTTTCAGCAATTCTTTCGTTAACCACTATGTGGCGCTATATCTTTTGTCAGGTATTTTGATGTCATTGCGTCCGGGGTGGCACTATTTTCCTTCATGGAAAGTTTTGTGGACATCGGACAAGTTTTGCCTGTCAGTAATTCTTCCTTTAATCATTAGGGGGCGCTATGAGTGTTGTTTATTATTTGTATATAGATGAGTTCAGGGAAGGGAGAATATTCATCGTATAAAATTTGTTGGAAATCGTGCAACGTATGTCCAATTTACAAGGGTCTAATGTTGTTACCACTAGGCGGCGCTAAAACTTTTGTTATTTTATATAGGAATGTTCAGGATGGGATTATTATCCATTTTTGAAAATTTGGTGGAAATCAGAAAAAGTTTGTCCAAGATACAACTTTCCGAAATTTCATGGCGTGTAATCAATGTCGCCATGTTGCCATGGCAACACTTCCCTGTAAGTTATGTGTTGTCAACCCATATTGGACTACATATTACAGTGACCTCAACATATGTTGAAAAATTTAGACCTCCAAGACCTTCCCACCCCTCCCCATAAGCTCATGGATTGAATTGCGAGAAGGGCGTGTCCATGGTAAGACGTATGATGTCATACTAATGTTGATGTTTAGTTATGATCATGTCTGTGGTCTGATGAATCTCTGAAAATTTCACGTCATTCTGGCCAGCCGTGCGTGAGTAATAAATAAAAGAGTTTTCAGCAATTCTTTCGTTAACCACTATGTGGCGCTATATCGGTTGTCAGATATTTTGAGGTCATTGCGTCCGGGGTGGCACTATTTTCCTTCATGTAAAGTTTTGTGGACATCGGACAATTTTTGGCCGAGTTACAGGTGGTTGAATTTGTAAGGGGAGGAGTCAAACTTCGCCATGGCGCCCTGGCCACGCCTTTTGAGATTTTGACTTAATTTATATAACTTTTAATGGGCAATGCCTGTAGATGCCCCCATGTAAAAATGAGCTCAATTGGATCTGGTCCCTAGGACAAGTGCGTTAAAATGCAAGGTGTGAGTTTTTTCCGAATTGGAGGTGGGGCGACTTTGTCCAGGGTGGCACTATTTTCCTTCATGTAAAGTTTTGTGGACATCGGACAATTTTTGGCCGAGTTACAGGTGGTTGAATTTGTAAGGGGAGGAGTCAAACTTCGCCATGGCGCCCTGGCCACGCCTTTTGAGATTTTGACTTAATTTATATAACTTTTAATGGGCAATGCCTGTAGATGCCCCCATGTAAAAATGAGCTCAATTGGATCTGGTCCCTAGGACAAGTGCGTTAAAATGCAAGGTGTGAGTTTTTTCTGAATTGGAGGTGGGGCGACTTTGAGGCAAGATGGCGGCCTTCCTGTTTGCAGTGGGTATGGGCCACAATGATGTTTTTTGCATGTCTTGAGGTGATTCACATCTCATCCAAATTTGATGTGTCTACGTCAAAGTTTATGGTCTCCTGTCTCCATAGACCTTGTACGTTTGACCCCACCCACAAAAATGAGGGGTGGGGGGGACACATATTTTTTCCAGTTTATCGAATTTTTTGCCCGGTCAGAGGGGTTTGCGAAAAAAAATCGCGTTTTGTTTAACGTTCAGAGGGTGAAAAATGCGATCATTTAGGCAGAATAATATAGGAAAAAAAATAAAGAAACGCTAGCAGATACAATAGGGCTTTCGCCGACTGACGTTGTCAGTGGCTCAGGCCCTAATAAGGTCTCACGGTTGTAAGTTTTACAGAATGTACGTCTGGGATGATCAAAACACTCAAAACTCTCACACTCGCTGATGCCAAGAGGGGCCGCTGCGTCCATGTGCGCTGCCGCCATGGAGCCGGCATACCACACACCCAGACAGTAGGTGAGCACTAGGGGTGTAATGGTACGCTAAAATCACGGTACGGTACGTACCTTGGTTTTAAGGCCACAGTTCAGTTCATTTTCGGTACAGTTAGGAAACAAAATGCAAAACATAAAACTGCTTATCTTTTGTATAAGCAGGAACAGCTTTGACAAAAAAAAACAAAACTACAAACTTCCAGCAGTCAGTTCTCGAATAAATAAAATGTGTACAATAAAACAAATAAATTCTCTTTTCAGCAAATGAACGAAGCAGACAAGTGCAACAATAGAAGCTTGAATAGTCTGAATTATTCTTGTATTTTTAGGAAATTAAAGTTCCTTATTGCCTGAAGCAATGTTTTTAACAGGGTTCCCGGGTATGTTCAGGTTTCTGTGGGGAATTATACTCATTAATTGGTCAAAAAAATTGCAAATAATTTGTCATTGTTGTGTGAAGGTTCTGAAGGCACTCATGCACAACAACAGCAAATTATTTAAATTTTTTTGGACAATTAAGAAGTTAAATTAAATAATGTCCCACAAAAATCTGAGCATACTAGGGCACCCTTGAAAAACACAGGCCTAAAGTGCAGCATTAACAGATTTAGCTTTTTCTTAGAAGGATGGTATTACTTTCTGGCTGAAGTGGGCACAACAAGGAACTTCATACCAGGGCTCAGTTACCTTCAGAATGCGTCTAAACTCGGTGTTCTTAACAACTGAATATGGCCTTAAATTCCCTGCTATGAAAACACCAGTGGCATTTGTTATTGCTTTGGCTCAATCTGAAAAGCCCTTGAGAGGCTGTCTAAATGCTGCTAAAGGTTGCACTTGTACCGCGTTAGTTTTTTTTTTATGCTGCTCGTTCACGTGGTGCCGTTTCAAATGAGTTAACAAGTTCAGCACACTGCCAAAAGCGTATCTGATGCTGCTTTTGTCATAAGGCGCTTTCACACCAAATGCAAACGGGCAAATTTTTTGTGCAGCACAATTACACTCAATGTAAACACATGAATAGACATGAATTCACCATCTGGGTGAGATGCAGGCAGGCGAAGTTGCCTTTATAACTTCTGCAACAGTGTTCAACCTGCTGTTGAAATCCCCAAAATAACGCCATGCTTAGGTTTATATTATCAGATGGGGGGCTCACCTGAAAAAGCTGTCCCTGCCTCAAAAACTTGATGGGTGTTTCCGTTGCTAGTTTGCTAGCCCTGTTAGCATGTCCTTGGCAGGAATCTATAGGTAAATAACTCCGACTTCCCAATTTAGCTGGAGTGTCAATCTCATTTTCAAACTCGTTTACTCTCCAATGATGACACTTTTACTCAGATAATGGCACTGTCCCTCGAACGTGAACGTGCACTGTTTGTTTACATGTCCGGTGCGAGGCAGTTACATTTCATGTCTGTCACTCAACATGGTCCGTGTGAAACCTCGGTACACCTTTGCACTGAACCGAAGTTTCCATACTGAAAAATCTGAATACGAATACATGTACTGTTACACCCCTAGTGAGCATGCTCTCCACTGAGCAGTGATAGAAGGCCAGCAGCAGCTTCTGGTCCAGGTTGTTCTTCCTCAGGACATGGAGGAGGTGCAGCTGCTTTCTTCACCAGGGCCTTGGTGTTGACAGTCAGATTTTAGAGAAATTAGAGTGTTTATTTTAATACCAAATTATGTTTTTAGCAAGAGTAGACCTTATTCTTCAAATATATGTGCTTTATTGATCAGGATGATTTTAAAACAAGTCTTGATCATCATTTTTACTTCATATCTTCACCCTCTCCTTGCAAGTTGCATGCTTGCAGTGAAAATAGTGAACTCGCCACCGAATGACCGAGCAATCAAAATCTTCACAGGGTCTATTGTCTGCAGTATTCGTTTATTTCTACAATTTAGACACATAATCAAGAGTACGGGTAATATCTGCTGTAGCCATTTGGCTTTTAGTTTGTGCAACTTGTACTTACTTACTTGTCCTCTTCGTCCCAAGTGGGACATAAGGCTGCAACAAGCAATTCCCACTTTGCCCTGTCCTTTGCAACATGCTGAGCTTGTCCCCAGGTGTATCCCATCTCCTGTAGTTTGGCATGGACTGTTCTTCTCCAGGTGATTTGTGGTCTGCCTGGCTTTCTTTTCCCTGATGGTGTCCAGTTTAGAGCAACTTTTAGTATTCTGTTATTTGACATTCTTAGCACGTGCCCTAGCCATCTGAATCGCTATTGTTTGAGCTCTGTAGAAGTTCTTTTAGTATTACATCTTTTCCAAAGTGCTTCATTGACTTCACTGACTTCAATTCATCTTGAGACGAAGGACATCCAGAATGCTGTCCTAAATATGGACAACTCTGTTGTTGATCTGGAGACTCTGCAAGCCCTGTATGAAAATAGGGCTCAAGGTGATGAGTTGGAAAGCATAAAAAAATTGTGGTGACATTGCAAGTTGTGCAATTTGTAATGTCACCCAAATCAGTTGGCAAATACAGAAGTCAGAGCCTCAACGTGGGTGCACAGAATGAATGAAAAAAATTCAATTTATTTTCTTTCTAGACGAAATAAAGGCTACAAAAATACTATATTCATGTTTATTGTGTTCTCAGCTTTCGGTAGAGGGCATAAGGACCCGTACTTATATAGCACTTTTTCTAGTCTCAAAGACCACTCAAAGCACTTCACTAGTACTAACCCTCTATTCTAAGGACCTATAAGAGACAGATATCTAGGGACAATTTAGAACAACCAATTAACCTAACATGCATGTCTTTGGATTGTGGGAGGAAACCGGAGCCCCCGGAGTAAACCCACCCAGCACAGGGAGAACATGCAAACTTCCTACCCCTGCCAGCCTGGGGATTCGAACCTGGAACCTTCTAGCTGTTAGGCAACAGTGCTAACCACTGCACCACCATGCTGCCCTAAGAGGTAATAATATGCTTATTTTAGGATTCTGAATGAGTATTCCCTCTAAAGTTTCACTTAAGCCCTGCCCCTGGAAAAAAGGCAAGTTTAGACAGAACGTTTTGGTGACGTAACTATATACAGTGCTGGCACATCCATAGCGTTGAGCCAATCAGGACTCTGTAGCCTAAGTGTGTCAGATTCTGGGCACGGTCTGGGACCATGTCCACACCTCTTGTTCAAATTGTTCCCTTGTGATTATTATTATTATCATCATTATTATTATTTAGTATAGTTATTGTCTCATGCGTCTCCCCAGGTTTGCTGTGTCACCCCCGTTTGTCTTTAGTGTCTTTATTATGGTCCTGTGGTATACAGATGTGGACAAAATTGTTGGTACCCCTCTGTTAATGAAAGAAAAACCCACAATGGTCACAGAAATAACTTGAATCTGACAAAAGTAGTAATAAATAAAAATTCTATGAAAATTAACCAATGAAAATCAGACAATGCTTTTGAATTGTGGTTCAACAGAATTATTTTAAAAAACAAACTTATGAAACAGGCCAGGACAAAAATGATGGTACCCTTAACTTAATATTTTGTTGCACAGCCTTTTGAGGCAATCACTGCAATCAAATGATTTCTGTAACTGTCAATGACACTTCTGCACCTCTCAGCAGGTATTTTGGCCCACTCCTCATGAGCAAACTGCTCCAGTGGTCTCAGGTTTGAAGGGTGCCTTCTCCAGACCGCATGTTTCAGCTCCTTCCACAGATGTTCAATAGGATTTAGATCAGGGCTCATAGAAGGCCACTTTAGAATAGTCCAATGTTTTGCTCTTTGCCATTCTTGGGTGTTTTTAGCTGTTTTTTGGGTCATTATCCTGTTGCAAGACCCATGACCTGCGACTGAGACCAAGCTGTCTGACGCTGGGCGGCACATTTCTCTCTAGAATACCTTGATAGTCTTGAGATTTCATTGTACCCTGCACAGATTCAAGACACCCTGTGCCAGATGCAGCAATGGAGCCCCAGAACATAACACAACCTCCTCCATGTTTCACAGTAGGGAGAGTGTTCTTTTCTTGGTATGCTTCATTTTTGCGTCTGTGAACATAGCGCTGATATGCCTTGCCAAAAAGTTCCAGTTTTGTCTCGTCTGTCCATAGGACATTCTCCCAGAAGCTCTGTGGCTTGTCAACATGCAGTTTGGCAAATTCCAGTCTGGCTTTTTTATGATTTGTTTTCAACAGTGGTGTCCTCCTTGGTCGTCTCCCATGAAGTCCACTGTGGCTCAAACAACGACGGATGGTGCGATCTGACACTGATGAACCTTGACCTTGGAGTTCACCATGAATGTGTTTAGAGGTTGTTCTGGGCTCTTTTGTTACCATTCGTATTGTCCGTCTCCTCCTGCGGCCACGTCCAGGGAGGTTGGCTACAGTCCCATGGATCTTAAATTTCTGAATAATATGTGCAACTGTATTCACAGCAACATCAAGGTGCTTGGAGATGGTCTTATAGCCTTCTCCTTTAACATGTTTGTCTATAATTTTCTTTCTAATCTCCTGAGACAACTCTCTCCTTTGCTTCCTCTGGTCCATGTTTAGTGTGGTACACACCATGACACCAAACAGCACAGTGACTACTTGTCACCCTTTAAATAGGCCGACTGACTGATTACAAGTTTGTAGACACCTGTGATGTTAATTAGAGGGCACATCTTGGTTGAATATGTCCCTATGGTCACATTATTTTCAATCTTTTCTAGGGGTACCATCATTTTTGTCCAGGCCTGTTTCATGAGTTTGTTTTTTAAAATAATTCTGTTGAACCACAATTCAAAAGCAGTGTCTGATTTTCATTGGTTAATGTTCATAGAATTTTTATTTATTACCACTTTTGTCAGATTCAAGTTATTTCTGTGACCATTGTGGGTTTTTCTTTCATTAACAGAGGGATACCAACAATTTTGTCCACGTCTGTAATCTTCTACCTATTGTCTCCAGTCCCTTATGTTTTTGTATCTATAGCCACTCCCTCATGTGTGCTTCTGTTCTGCCCTTGACTGTCGCCCCAACTGTCTCACATTTGTAATTATTAGTTACACTATTTATGTTAGTTTGTGCATGTGTTCTGTCTGGTGTCATCATCATTTGCTTTGGTTTTCTTGTCTTGCTTTCTGTCCTTGAGCAGTTGTTTATTTATGTTATGTTTTGTTTCTTGAGTTGTCTGTCTCCATCCATCTTCTACCACTTTTCCGGAGGTCCGGGTCACAGAGGCAGTAGTTCAAGCAGAGAAGCCCAGACTTCACCCTCCCCAGCCACCTGCTCCAGCTCTTCAGAGAGGATACCAAGGCGTTCGCAGACCAGCTGGGAGACATAGTCTCTCCACCGAGTCCTGGGTCTGCCCCGGGGTCTCCTCCCAGTGGGATGTGCCAGAAACACCTCAAGTGGGAGGCATCCAGGAGGCATCCTAATCAGATGCCCATACCACCTCAACTGACTCCTTTCAATATGGAGGCGCAGCGGTTCTACTCTGAGCCTCTCCCGGTTGACTGAGCTCCTCACCCTATCTCTGAGGGTGAGTCCAGCAATCCTTCGGAGAAAGCTCATTTCAGCCGCTTGTATCTGCAATCTCGTTCTTTCGGTCATTACCCAAAGCTCGTGACCATAGGTGAGAGTAGGAACGTAGATTGACTGGTAAATCGACAGCTTTGCTTTAGAGCTAAGCTCCCTCTTCACCACAACAGACTGGTACAACATCCGCATCACTGCAGATGCTACTCCAATCCGTCAGTCAATCTCTCGCTCCATTTTCCCTTCACTCGTGAATAAGACCCCAAGATACTTAAATTCCTCCACTTGGGGCCGGAGCCTGTCCCCAACCCAGAGAGGACAATCCACCTTTTTCCAGCTGAGGACCATGGACTCGGACTTGGAGGTGCTGATTCTCATCCCAGCCGCTTCACACTCAGCGGCAAACTGTCCCAGCAAGAGCTGTAGGTCATTGCTGGATGAAGCCAACAGGACAACATCATCTGCAAACAACAGAGATGAGATCCTGTGGTCACCAAGCATGACACTCTTCATTCCCTGGCTGTGCCTAGAAATCCTGTCCATAAAAATTATGAACAGGATCGGTGACAAAGGGCAGCCCTGGCGGAGTCCAACTCTCACTGGGAATGAGTCTGACCGAGTGTTGGCAATACGAACCAAACTCTCACAACGGTCGTACAGAGACCGAATAGCTCGTAACAACAAGCCCGATACCCCATACTCCCGAAGCACCCACCACAAAAAACCATGAGTGACGCGGTTAAATGCCTTCTCCAAGTCCACAAAACACATGTAAACTGGTTGGGCAAACTCCCACGAACCCTCGAGAATTCTCGAGAGGGTAAAAAGCTGGTCCGATGTGCCACAGCCAGAACGAAAACCACATTGCTCCTCCTGAATCTGAGGTTCGACCAACAGCCGGACTCTCCTCTCCAGTACCTTGGCATAGACCTTCCCAGGGAGGCTGAGGAGTGTGATCCCTCTAAAGTTGGAGCACACCCTCCGGTCCCCTTTTTTGAAGAGAGGAACCACCATCCAGGTTTGCCATGCCAAAGGCACTGCCCCCGACCTCCACGCAATGTTGTAGAGGCGTGTCAACCATGACAGCCCATCAACATCCAGGGCCTTGAGGTACTCAGGGTGAATCTCGTCCACCCCCAGGGCCCGGCCACAAAGGAGATGTTTAACCACCTTGGCGACCTCAGCCCCTGTGATAGGCGAGTCATCCCCCTCGTCCACAAACCCTGCTTCCTCTGTGGAAGACATATCAGTGGGATTGAGGAGATCCTCGAAGTATTCCTTCCACCGCCCGACGATATCCCCAGTCGAAGTCAACAGCGCCCCATCCGCACCATACACAGTGTGGACAGGGAGCTGCTTTCCTCTCCTGAGCCGCTGGACAGTTTGCCAGAATCTCTTCGAGGTCAACCAAAAGTCTTGTTCCATGGCCTCACCGAACTCCTCCCATACCCGGGTTTTTGCTTCAGCAACCACCCGAGCTGCACTCCACTTGGCCTGCCGGTATACCTCAGCTGCTTTAGGAGTCCCACAAGCCAACCAAGCTTGATAGGACTCCTTCTTCAGCTTAATGACCCCCCTCACCATTGGTGTCCACCACTTGGTTAGGGGGTTCAATTCAATTCAATTCAATTCAATTCAACTTTATTTATATAGCGCCATTTCACAACAACAGTCATCTCATAGCACTATCAACTGTAGGGGGGAACCCCCACAGTTGCAGAAAGACCCCAGCAATCAGGCGATCCCCTGTGAGCAAGCACTTGGCGACGGTGGAGAGGAAAAACTCCCTTTTAACAGGAAGAAACCTCCAGCAGAACCAGGCTCAGGGAGGGGCAGTCATCTGCTGCGACTGGCTGGGGGGTGAGGGGATAGAGAAAAAGAAAAGAACAGACATGTAGAGAGCAAACAGCACGATGGGGACTCAATCTATGGGAGAGAACAAACAAATGTTAATGACCAGCAAAAAAAAAATATTTCATAGAGAGTGAGGAAAGGATTGAGGCCCAGTGCATTACTGGAGGTCCCCCGGCTGACTAAACCTATTAGCAGCATAACTAAGGGAGGGTTCAGAAACACATGATCCCTCCCTAATTGTAGGCTATATCAAAAAGGTAGGTTTTAGCCCTATTCTTAAAAACAGAGATCGAGTCTGACTCCCGAATCCAGATTGGCAGCTGATTCCACAGGAGAGGAGCTTGATAACTGAAGGCTCTGCCTCCCATTGTACTTTTGGAGATTTTAGGTATTACAAGTAATCCTGCATTTTGGGAGCGTAGTGCTCTGTTAGGATAACACGGTAGTATCGGATCTTTTAAATAAAAAGGAGCCTGATTGTTTAGAGCTTTGTAAGTAAGAAGAAGGATTTTAAACTTAATTCTAAACTCTATGGGAAGCCAATGAAGGGAGGCCAGAACCGGAGAGATATGATCTCTCTTTCTAGTACCTGTTAAAACTCTTGCTGCAGCATTTTGGATCAGCTGAAGAGTTTTTAAAGATGTTTTAGGACAGCCTGATAATAAAGAATTACAATAATCTAATCTCGAGCTAACAAAAGCGTGGATCAGTTTCTCAGCATCACTCTGAGACAAGATGCTCCTAATCTTGGCAATATTACGCAAATGATAGAAGGCAGTCTTAGAAACAAATTTAATATGTGAATTGAAGGACAAATCCTGATCAAAAATAACTCCAAGGTTCCTCACAGAGCTATTACGAGAAAGAGTAACCGCATCCAAACTGAAAGTTTGATTTGGAAAGGAATTTCTAAGGTTTTTTGGACCAACAAGAATGACTTCAGTCTTATCTGAATTTAATAGGAGGAAATTACAAGTCATCCAAGCTTTGATTTCCTTAAGACAGGCTTCTAACTTGGCTAATTGATTACTATCATCTGGCTTCATTGACAGGTATAATTGTGTGTCATCTGCATAACAATGAAAATGTATACAGTGCTTTCTAATAATGTTGCCTAACAGAAGCATATATAAACTAAAAAGAGTAGGGCCTAGCACAGATCCCTGTGGAACTCCATGACTAAGCTTTGAGTTGAAAGAAAACTCATTATTTACATGAACAAACTGGAACCTATCAGATAAATAAGATCTAAACCATTGCAACGAAGTTCCATTAAGTCCAACATAGTGTTGGACTTAATAGTGTTGGACTATCTATCAATCAAGTATCTTTGATTGATTGGACTATCTATCAAGTAGAATATTATGATCGATAGTATCAAAAGCTGCACTAAGGTCTAAAAGGACAAGTACAGAAACTAGTCCATTATCAGATGCAATGAGGAGGTCGTTAGTGACCTTCGCTAAGGCTGTTTCAGTACTATGATGGATTCTAAACCCAGATTGAAACTCTTCAAGTAAACCATTTCCCTGCAGGTGGTCAAATAATTGCGTAGCAACAACTCTTTCTAAGATTTTTGAAATGAAAGGGAGATTAGAGATTGGTCTATAGTTAGCTAAAGCTCCTGGATCTAGCGTTGGCTTTTTGAGTAAGGGTTTAATTACAGCCGTTTTAAAAGCCTGCGGTACATGGCCTAAAGTTAATGAAGAATTGATTATATGAAGAATAAAGCTACCAATAAGTGGGAAGACTTCTTTAAATAACCTGGTAGGAATAGGGTCTAAAAGACAAGTTGAAGGTTTGGATGAGGAAACTATTTTGTCTAACTCACAAAGGTCGATTGGAGTAAACTCATCAAGACAGACATCAACAGAAGGAGTTGTAGTAGTTACAGTATTTAAGTTAACTGTGGGAAGAATCTGATTGATTTTATCTCTGATGGATGAAATTTTATTATTGAAAAAGTTCATAAAGTCCTGACTAGTAAGCTCTAAGGGAATGCTAGAATTGACAGAGTCCTGACTCTTTGTCAACCTGGCTACAGTACTGAAAAGAAACCTGGGATTATTCTTGTTCTCTTCTATTAATGCAGAGTAATAACTCGTTCTAGCTTTTCTAAGAGATTTTTTATAAATTAAAAGATGATTTCTCCAAGCTAAATAGATTTCATCTAAATTAGTAGAGCGCCATTTTCTTTCTAATTGACGAGTCTTCTGTTTTAAGGTACGAGTTTCTGTGTTGAACCAAGGAGTTAGAAATCTCTGATTAGACTTTTTCTTTTTTAAGGGGGCCACCAAGTCTAGAGTCTGATGCAGAGAAGCTGAAACACTATCCACCATGTTATCAATTACAGAAGGAGCAAGCTGTCTATAGCTTATTTCCGTTGTGTTGACACATGGCATAGAGGAAACAATCTGCATAAATTTGGAAACAGCATCATCTGAGAGGCATCTACTGTAATAATATTTTTCTTTAGGAGCCAAATAGTCAGAGATAGTAAAATCAAAGGTTAACAGACAATGGTCTGACAGTACAGGGTTATGAGGAGACACTACAAGATTTTCTAGATTGCCCAATACTGACGACCAGGCCCTCAAAGGAATTATAACATGTTTTTTGCTTTACATTAACTAGTAATTTGGAATGGTAAATTGTTGCTACTCCTCCTCCATAACCAGAACTTCTAGGATTTTGACAGTTTAAATAACCAGAGGGAGTTGATTCATTTAAACCAACATAATCCTCTTGTCCTAACCAAGTCTCTGTAAGGGAAATTAAATCAATCTGATGATCAATTAACAAATCATGGACTAACAGAGACTTGGGAGTTAGAGACCTAATATTTAATAAACCACATTTAATTTTTAAATTATGAGGAGGAACAGAGGCCAAATCATTCAATTTAGGGGCTTTATGTTTAATTTGAGTTTTACCAATATTTTGCTTTATCACTTTGGGATGCTTATACATTATATTTTTATTCACTTTGGAGGGAGCAGACAACGATTCTCTGATGGGGAAGTCAGGGGCTAAGCTGAGGGGTGGCGGATGAAGAGGAGCTGCAGAGAGGCGTGTAAGACTGCGACTCTGCTTCCTGGTCCCAACTCTGAGTAGTCATGGTTTTGGAAATTTGGATAAAAAAGATGCCAGATTGTTAGATAAATGAGAAGCACCATCCAAAGTGGGATGAATGCTGTCTCGTCTCATAAGACCAGGTTTTCCCCAAAAAGAGCTCCAATTGTCAATGTAGCCCACGTCATTTTTAGGACACCACACAGACAGCCAGCGGTTCAAGGATGACGAGCGGCTAAACATGTCATCACTGGTCAGATTGGGGAGGGGTCCAGAGAATACTACAGTGGCAGACATCGTTTTGGCAAAGTCACACACCGATTCTATATTAAGTTTCGTGACTTCCGACTGCCGGAGACGGATGTCATTAATGCCGGCGTGAATAACAATTGTGGAATATTTACAGTTACTTTTAGCCAGCATTTTCAAATTTGACTCGATGTTGCCTGCTCTGGCCCCAGGAATGCATTGGACTATGGCCGCTGGAGTCTCTAGGTTCACGTTTCTGACTACAGAGTCGCCAATGATCAGAGTTTTTTCCTCAGCGGGTGTGTCGCTGAGCGGGGAAAAACGATTAGAAACGTGAACAGGTTGGTGGTGTACCGGGGCTTTGCGACTAGGCTTCCTTCTCACTGTCACCCACCCAGTCTCCTCGCTGCTGAGGAGAGCCGGGGGACCGCTGACAGTGGAACCTAAGCTAGCTAGCTCCGCTGCAGCTAATGGGCGTCCGTCAAGATTAACTGGCGCAGACGGTGTTTCAATGCAGCAGAGCCGGGATTCCAAATCAGACAACCTCGCCTCGAGCGCCTCAAAAAGACAACATTTATTACATTTACCGTTATCACTAAAAGAGGCAGAGGTGTAGCTAAACATCTGACAGAGAGAGCACACCAGAGGAGGAGAGGAAAGCGAGCTAGTAGCCATAGCTAGTGGCTAGAGAGCAAACCACACAGGCAGACAGCAAAACAGGAAGTGACGATACGTTACCACAAGGAAGTGACGATCCGTGGTTGCCACCACGAGATGCACCAACCACCTTGCGGCCACAACTCTGGGCCGCCACTTCAACAACAGAGGTGGAGAGCATGGCCCATTCAGACTCCATGTCTCCAGACTCCCTTGGAATGTGGTTGAAGTTCTTCCGGAGGTGGGAGTTGAAGACCTCCCGGACAGGGGCATCAGCCAGATGTTCCCAGCACACCCTCACTATACGTTTGGGTCTACCAGGTCTGAATGGCTTCCTCCCCTGCCATCGGATCCAACTCACCACCAAGTGGTGATCAGTTGACAGTTCTGCACCTCTCTTTACCCGAGTGTCCAAGACATACGGTCACAGGTCTGATGACACGATAACAAAATCGATCATCGACCTGTGATCTAGGGTGTCCTGGTGCCAGGTGCACATATCAACACCCTTATGCTTGAACATGGTGTTTGTTATGGACAAACTGTGGTTAGCACAGAAGTCCAATAACTGAACACCAATCGGGTTCAGATCGGGCAGGCCTTTCCTCCCAATCACCCCCCTCCAGGTTTCACTGTCGTTGCCCACATGCGCATTGAAGTCCCCCAGTAGGACAATGGAGTCTCCAAGAGGAGCACCCTCCAGCACCCCAGTCACAGACTCCAAAAAGGGTGGGTACTCTGAAACATCATTTGGTGCATAGGCACAAATGATGGTCAGGACCCGTTTCCCGACCCAAAGGTGCAGGGAAGCAACCCTTTCGTCCACCGGGGAAAACTCCAATATAGAGGCAGCAAGGTGGGGGGGATACAAGAATACCCACCCCTGCTCGTGGCCTCTCACCCGGGGCAACTCCAGAAAAGGCCAAGCTCCACCCCCTCTCCAGGAGACTGGTTCCGGAACCGGAGCTGTGTGTTGAGGTGAGGCCGACTATATCTAGCCGGTATCTCTCAACCTCATACACCAGTTCAGGCTCCTTCCCCACCAGAGAGGTGACATTCCACGTACCAAAAGCCAGTTTAGAAAGCTTGGGATCAGTCCGCCAAGGTCTCCGCCTTTGACCGCCACCTAATCCACATAGCACCAGACCCCCATGATCCCTCCTGCAGGTGGTGAGCCCACTGGAGGGAGGACCCATGGCCCCCCACCCATGGCCCCACCCTGGGGCTCCAGGGTGGGGCCCCGGTAACCCCATACCGGGCGAGGTACACTGAATCCTTGATATAGAATTTATCATGAGAGTCTGTTGGATTGTTCTTAGTCTGGCCTTATCACCCAGGACCAGTCTGTCTTGAGTGACCCTATCAGAGGCAAATTGCCCAGGACAAAATAGCTCCTGGGATCACTGGGGCACGCACCCCCACCACCACCACCACCACCACCACCACGATAAGGTGGTGATCCATGAGGGGGGAGTTTTCTGTTTATTTAATAAAATGTTACGCTAGAGTTCAGTCCGTGCCCTGGGTCCTCCTTCCACCTATCCGGTACCATGACAAAGTGAAGTTAGCCATAAGGCTAGTTTGCATTTTTGGACAGCTGCTTTGGCAACTTGACTCAAATTAAGATGGGTTTTACCATTAAACTGCTATTAAAGACCAATGCAGTTTCAGTCATTAACATGGGCCACCATGCAAACAACTGGGCATGTCTTTCAACTGGTAAGTCATTTTTATCACAGGATATTCTGTTTAATATAGTGCTAGCCACTATTAGCCTTGTGGGATGTCGGTGGGCCTAGTCAGAAAACCTGCTTGAAGGAAGAGTAAAAGTGAAAAGATTTTGACATGAAACTGTAAGACAATGAAAGGTTTTGTTCGTAGAATAAAAAGGGCATAAGATGCCATTTTAGACAATGTAGATTTGTTTTTATGGGAGATTTATATCCACTTTAGGAGAAGATATAAGCTATAGAAAACTGCAACACAGAGGTGTACTCTTTATGCATCCTTTATGATTGTGCAATAAAAGCTCCTTGAAATACCTCACGTTCATATATCAAAGCATTTTAAGGCGGCTCAATTGTTCCGGCTGTTCTGATGCAGTGTTAGTCTGTCATCAGGCTGTTCATTACTCAAACCTATTTTAGTATGACTGTCACAACTGTTTTCAGCTTTCCCCGGCCGCCTCTCTCCGCTGCAGGATGACCTCCTGCATTCCTCAGCCTAAATCACCTGTGAATGGTGCGAGGTGATGAAACCATCAAGAATGAATGAATCCTCAACAGGAACTTATGCACCACCTGAAACATGCCTGTAAAGAATGAACTCTGCTAAACTGAGACAACACATGGCTTTTGGGCTGGCTGTTAGTTCCCCCTCTTTTCTCTGTGTTTTGGGCTTCAAAGATCAGAGTTTCCTCGTGATGTGATGCCTCAGAGAGTTCTCTTTGACATCCTTTTATTTGGTGAAAAAATTATAGCTTGCTGGGCATAAAGCAGGAAGTCGTTTGTGTACCTGATGCTTGCTTATTTGGTTTTCATGTCATCGTGGCCACAGGGACATACCTCCCATGCGCTCCGAGTGCAGCGGTTCATGAGGTACACATTGTGTGTCATTACTGCATTCTTCCCACATTTTTTACTGTCAAAGGAGCCCAGGGAGTAGTGCCTGATGTAAAACTCTCTACGGACAACTCATAATTTACCCCCACCCACCCACCCACCCACCTCCATGCTGTAAACTCTAATAACAGCATGATACTCTTCCATACACTCCACAAATTGGTATGAACTGCAAGCTAACACAAGCTCAGAAGTCATTTCTAATCCCCTTCATACGTGGAGTGTAATTTCAGATACACACCACACATGTGGTAGAAAGGGCTGCAGGAGGAAAAAAAATGTAATTAAGTGCATCTTGATGTTACTCCCTTTGGCTTCTCTGGGATTAAGCTGCCTGTCAGTCACAGGCGGAAACAAAAGAGGGCTCAGGACCTCCAGCATGGCTTCATGTAGTATAACCACAATACAACAGCATGATGCCCCCAGTGTCAATGGCAGGAGAGCTCTACCTGCTCCACACACTCATCTCCGGTTTTCGACTGAAGTAGGAAAAGATGTTGGTATAGCCTCAACAGAATGAACCCAGGGTATGCTTTAGATGTACAGTATATGGATGGATACATAACAGCTGCTGTTGTCACGTGCATCACTGTGTCCATGTTGTGCCCCTCAGGTAAGGTCAGCAGGGAAGAACCAGTATGTGATTTTAAGAACAAAGTGAGTTCAGTAAGGGTTGTAGGTAGTCTATATCTGTAAATCCTGGCTCTGGAACCACATGCAAATTCAAATGGGGGAAAAAAGTTGCAAATCTATTAAGACAAGTTTGAAATTTATCATAAAAAGTCTTAAAATTATGACAAAAAGTTTCAAGTTTACAGCAAAAAAAAAAAGGCAAATCCAAGAGGAACAAGCTGTCTTGCTCTTATTGTTCACAGGACAGTTAATTTGGCAGTTTTACCTCAAACATGTTTAGTGGATCCATGCAGATTTTGTGGATAAAAGCTGATCAATACATTTCTTTTTATATGACATGGTAAATGGGATAAAAAATAAGATGCAGGACTTTACTGGCAACATGCAGAAGGCTACTGTATATCCACTGTCTGTAGAGCTCTGTCTGAAAGATGTAAAGTTGTCTTTCATAAAGAAGGCATCGGAGACTGAAGCTTTGGTCATCAGACTTATGAATTTTTTATTATCTAGCTGACTTAAGCCTGTCGTGACCCTTCCCTTAAGTATGCTGCTATACAGTATGTAGTCAAAATCAAAGTTTAACTTTTTAAATATATTTCAAAATGCATTAACTTTTTCACAATAATCACAAGGTTTAGACCACTGGAGGACCTCCCATGATGGGCTTTCAGCTCTTTCTTCACCCTCAAAATGTTGGAAAAGATTTTTGCAGTTCATTAGCATCTGTTTGCTCTCTGCCACGTGAGTCCCAGTCGTGCTCTTTGCTCTCTACATGTCTGTTCTTTGCTTCTTCTTCTCTATTCCCTTACCCCCCCAACCAGACGCAGCAGATGACTGCCCCTCCCTGAGCCTGGTTCTGCTTGAAGTTCCTATTAAAATAGACTTTTTCCTCTCCACCATCACCAAATGCTTGTTCACAGGGGATCATCTGATTGTTAGGGTCTCTTTCTACAGCTGAGAGGTCTTTGGGTCTTTGGGTCTTTGGGCAGCACGGTGGTGCAGTGGTTAGCACTGTTGCCTTACAGCTAGAAGGTTCCTGGTTCGAATCCCCAGGCTGGCAGGGGTTGGAACCTTTCTGTGTGGAGTTTGCATGTTCTCCCTGTGCTGCGTGGGTTTACTCCGGGGGCTCCGGTTTCCTCCCACAATCCAAAGACATGCATGTTAGGTTAATTGGTTGTTCTAAATTGTCCCTAGATATCTGTTTCCTATAGGCCCTTAGAATAGAGGGTTAGTACTAGTGAAAGCGCTTTGAGTGGTCTTTGTGACTGGAAAAGCGCTATATAAGTGCAGGTTAGTTAGTTAGTTTGCCTTACAGCTGAAAGTGCTATGAGATGACTGTTGCAGAAGTTCTTGCATGGCATTCTGAATGCAGATTTGACATCTTGCATATACAAAATGCATATACAGTATATCAATATATCCTTTTAAGTGTTAGAGTGTTGATTAAATTATACTGAACTATAAAAAGCTTTGTTTTGCCTTTAAAGTGTACAGCTCTGGAAAAAAATAAGAGACCAAAGAGACCACTGCAAAATTATCACTTTATCCCATACAATGATCATGAATTTAGGAAGAACTCAGAAATCTGGATTTGTGGAATAACTCTGATTGTTATTCACAGCTTTCATCATCTTGCCATGCTTAGATGATCATCTAATTAGTTCCTCTTTAAGTAGATTGAAGTGTCCTTGTGTTAAAATTCAACAGATACTCAAACTGAATTACTGCCATACATGTAGGGATGCTAATTTAGGGAAGATTTTGCAATGGTCTCATTTTTTTTTTCCAGAGCTGTACATAAAAGATGGCTGTAGATTTCTGGTTGTAAGAGTAAAGCTGGTGCAGAAGTGCCTTCAGCCCTGTCAGCAGATGGCTCTGTACTAAATAAGAAGTCCAGAACTGCATTAATTTTCATCAAAACTTGTACATTACTCTTACAGCAATCCTGCTAGCACACAGACAAACACTGGGGAAGAATCAAAACAAAACAACAGTTCCTTGTCAGAGGTACGAGGGCTGCTCATTAACCAAGCTTGGCACACTCATCATGGTCTTTCACCAAGGGTCATACACTTCTCGTATTGTTTTTTTGCAGCTGTGGAGACCTCGTCTGTAGAAGTCTGCAGACTGCATCAGAAGCCACGACTTGACCTCAGAAATCAGTATTTCATCGTCTTGGCACTTCCAAGACGATGCGTTTCTAAAATGACTTTATGGTAGGAAACAGATGGAAGTCCGATGGTGTGAGGCCAGGAGCGTAGGAAAGATTTCATAGCTGCAGGCTTTCATCTGGGCAACATGTGAGTTGTGAACTGGGTCACTGTCTTCAGGAGGTGGACACCTTTGGTCAACACGCCACGCCTCTCTGTTTTGATGGCCTTCTGCAGTTTCGGCAGTGGTCACTGTGGTACCTTTTGCCAGGAAATCCATCATCAATACTCCATGCTGGTTCCAAAGGACTGTGAGCATGACCTTGTCTGCTGTGGGCTGGACACGTGCTTTCTCCAGAGGTGGTGAGTCATAATGCTTCCATTGCTTCGACTGTGCTTTAGTCTCTGGATCGTAGTGATGGACCCATATTTCGTGCTGCGTGATTAATCTGTCAAAAAAGTCATCCTGTTTTGTTTTGTTTTTTTGGCAAGTGGCCAAAAGAGCCTGGGAGCACGTAATTCATTCCTGTTTCTGGAAAGGTGTGAACAACTGCAGAATCTATTGTGCAGACTGTTATGTATGGTTTTACCCTGGTTCACAGATGAGGCAAGGTGACTTGTAGAACACAGCTTTATTGAACCCAATGAAGATGGCAGCGGAGGTTCGCGTCACCACCCCACACTTCACAATAAAGGTGCCAGATAACATCCCCCTCCCCTTTAAAAGTCCAAAACCACTCACACAATTGGACCCCCCCCCCCAAAAAAAAAAAAAATTTGGGACCCAAACCACACACTAAGTTATTAAAACTAAAGAGAAGTGGCCTAACACACTCACACAAACCAACCAAAAATACGACTGACAGGTGGACTACCGTGCAGCCCGCACGGCAGGATGGATTATTCTGCCACCCCTAACTAAAGAAAAAGTCCATTGTTAAACTAAAATTGTGTGCCGTGCTCCTAAACTAAACAAAAACACAAAATAATCCCATATACAACATTTCAACTAACACCAGCACTTTAATATATACTATTTACAACCCAATTCTTTGGGTGAAAGGATAGAACTGGCATGGGGGCCCAGGGCACCCCCTCAGCAGAGGCGCCCCTGGAAACAGCCAGTCCCCGGACAATGGCTACACCCAGTTTGGCCACTATGCACAGACGCTTCCGACGTTCCTGAGGTTGTCGTCTGGCCCATCTTCGCCACGGACGTTCCTCACCTCGAATCCGAATCCAATCCAGGGCCCCCAACCGGGCCCAGTTCAGCTTGAGACGCTGTCGAGCACGCTGATCCCTCATGCTTCTCAGTCCTGCCCTGACCTCTTCTAAGGCTGTTGTAGCATGCGCCATCGTAGCTGCAGACCCCCCGTCCCATTTCGGCCAAACTCCAGAGGCATCCGGGGCTAACACATTGGCGCCACTCGTCAGCACAGGCGCTTCGCCGTCGCACTCAGTGGCTCTCTCCACTATTTCCCAAGCGCCAGGACTGAGACCCCCCTGCGCCGAACGTGAGCAAAACAGGTCCTGCTTGACCACCATGGTGTCCGTTATTTCTTCATCCCACACCATGTCATCAATGATCGCCGGAATCGGAGGGTTCCACAGGCCACAGTCCGACCACTCATTCAGATCGCCGTCTTTAATGGTGAAGCCTAGTCTGTAAAATAAATCACAGCCCATGATGCTATCACCCCATGCTGTTATGTGGAATGTGTAGTCAGTCATCGTCAGCGACAAACTGCCAAACTGGTTCACCTACCCAGTGATGCCGCTGCTGAAAACGGATCCTCCGGACAGTCACATTATCTAGGGTGTGGAAATGGCCAGCTAACAGCCCACTACATCTTCGTAAGTGTCTGAAGCACCGAGCGTTCGCAGGACTCGCTGGCCCTCTATACCCAAATTGTGAACCAGAAGTGTTAACTTATTGAGCTCCCTGAGTTCCAGCATGGCAGCATTGGTCTCAAAGACCTCGAACCACCTAGACCAGGACACCGGCGGGTCCCCGGGAAACTCGAGAAAAAGGCGAATTGGAGCTATGCACACCTCCACAAGTTAAATCCACTATCGCCAAATGTTATGTATGGTTTTACCCTGGTTCACAGATGAGGCGAGGTGACTTGTAGAACACAGCTTTATTGAACACGATGAAGATGGCGGTTACAGACAAGGCACCGGCCAAGGCACAGGCAAGAAAGGGGGCATAAGATGGCCGACCCCGGCCTTATATAGGGCGGTGTGGTGACGTCACCGGAGATGCGCGTCACCACCCTGCACTTCACAATAAAGGTGCCATATAACACGGACAACTTCTGCATGTGCAAATGCTCATGGATGATTTTTTTCCCACTGATCTTGACATCTTGAACTAGTTGGCAAGCAGTTATGCAGTGATTCTTCAAAATGGTGGTTTCCAGTTGCCGGGTGGTGTCTTCATCAATGGCGCGCTGTGGTCACCAAGGAATGGGTGTCATTTCCACCAATGTCCAATCACACTTGAACTGTGGATGCCAGTGCTTGACTACGTCATATGTACATCTCATTGAACGTCTCCTGTGGTGTGCGACTTCTCAAGTACAGGAACCTGATGACCGCTCTGCATTCAACTGGCTCCATCACACCTCATCTTAGCACCTGTAAATGAGAAATTCTTAGGAGTTCAGAGCTGCAATTTACCATGTGACCTATAGAGATGCATATTATTATACATGTGAAATTTCAGCCTCCTACAATAACTGGAAGTGGGTCAGGCCTAGTTCTACAGTGGGGCAATGGTGCAACATCAGTTGTTTGGGGTAGCCATTTTCTGGATGAAATATAAGTTTGGCCCCTAAATCCAAAAATGCAGTAACCTCTAAAGCCATGTACTGTATGCTATCTATGCAGTGTCACATAATGTGTTTTAACGCTGGAGACATTTTAGCCCTAAAAGAATTTACAACCCCGGTAGAAGTCTCGCTCTAGGGTATAGATTTATCATTATATGGCATGCTCCAACCTCAGCCTGTTTTAACCAACAAATAACACATCATTCATCATTCAGTCACTTCAGAGCCACATTCTGATTTATTATAGATGCAGCATTTAAAATGATGTTAGATATATGAATCCTTAAATTAAAATCTTGACAACACTCTTTGATTTTGCAAAGTACTGTATGTGCACCATGTTTCTTAATTCTTCAACTGCAACATCACCTTTGGCAGGGAAGTTGCGGTTTATGCTCTGATTGGCCCATCATTTTGGGGGTGCTGCTGTAATAATAGTTATTAAGCAGACTTCGTCTTAAACTATCAGTGCTTTAACAAAGATTCTGTTGCAAAATCAAGCACGTCACCTTCCGGTGGTGTTCTCCATCCAGTGGGTCATGCTAAAAGACCATATTCTGATATATGAATATGAATCTGGGAATACTCTTTGGATATTTTTAAGAGAACTTGGAGGCATGGAGATGAGGCAATATCAGCAACAGCATAAATCTTGGCCTGTTACCTCAGTGCAGGTGTTTGCAGGTGCACTGCACACAGAGCAGCAGATGCAGACCCCTTTAATGAGCAGAGCCATTAAACACCAGGGACCTTGGCAGTGACGCACCAGTGTTTATAGGAGAAACACCATGAAGCAGTTCATTAATGCTTCAGTGATCTGTTGTTGGCATGTGGAGGACAAAACAGTGTCATGCTTTGGATTAAATATGTGCTTTTCCCTGTGAAGGAGTGTGGCTTGATTTAGCATAGTTCAATTTCAACAAAGTTAGAAGGGTAATGATGAAATCTTATAAATTGATTTAATTCTGTTATTGCCTTTCAAGATTTAAGTTTGATCTGGTTGTTACGATGAATATTTTTTAGAATCAGCCTTTGGCATTTGGCATAGTAGCTAAACGGAAGCCTCCTCAGTGGAAAACACATGAAAGTGATTTCAAATTCTAAATTCAGTATATTCTATATTTGTAATAACTAATAATTTTAAGCAAAACGAAGAATCTCCAATTCAAAGTGGAACAAATTTAGAGAAAATATTAGAAAATCATTTAACCCCTTTCAATATGCACATCTTCAATACATGTAGAAACTCCTCATAGACTGAATAGCATGTTTGCTAATTACTGGTTGTGTGCAAACAACACCAACAGAAACGTTTTCGTGACAACAAGATGTAGGAGTGTCACCCTGACATAGACCTCGAGCACAATCTAGATGCAGACTCATCTGAGGATCAATGTGTATGAGTTTTTCTTTAACAATTAATGCAATTATCTAGGAGGAGCAGTGATTTTTGTTAAATTATATAGGTGGGTACCTATATAATCTCCTGAACTTTGACCCTGATCTCGACCTTGGGGTCAAGCTGGGTATATATCAACCTAAGGATCACTGTGAATGAGTTTGGTGAGCATTGGGGCAGTTGGGAGGAGTTGCAATTCCCATGAAATGTGGGCAGATGGACAATGATTGTGCCACAGTTGCATTATTTTTTTTTGGCAGAGACAAAAAAATGAAACTTTGAGGAAAAAGTTGAAAATTTAGTAGTGAGAATTTCATCAAATGCTTAAAAATAGCATATGCCAAGTAAATCAAATTCTTTAACTGAGTGGCAGTAGAAAATTTCCCATGGGTGGAACACCAGAATTTTAAGAGGCTAAATCATGCATTAAATATAAGTTAATTAGAAATTATAATTTACATAAATTTAACACTTCTGCAAGAATAATTTAAAAAATTCACAAGGAAAAGTCCTAAATTTATCTACAAAAAAACAAACAAACACAAATTCAGCTCACAAATTAGTGAGAATAAAGTCACAGTTATTTACTACTCAAGTAACTTTTTTGGGCACCACTATAACTATACTATATATTATATTATACTTTATTCTCCCTCGCTCTCAGAGTTTAGATGAAATTAAGCCAAAATCTCACGTATTATGTTCACACTGTCTGTAAGCAAATCAAATCACTTTAAAGAATCACTGCATTTCTTAAAACCTTTCATTCCCTGTACCATCCCATTGATTTGAGGTTGTAGATCATTTGCATGTTTAAAAAAATGCTGGAATTGGTGTAATTAAAGCTTGAATAAGAGAACGAGTGGGCAACAATTGAAGGCTGTGTGAGCCGCTCACATAATGTGGAGTTTGTCGGTGACAGGCTCAGTGTTGGTCTGACCGAGGCTGTTTGGCCAGCTGCCCTTTCAAAGCGTCACTCTATTGAGGCAAAACTTTGGCCCAGGAATGTTTTGCGCCGATTATTCCTGGAGTTAAGGCCTTTTCTGTTGCCCAGATTCAAATCCTTCTTGACATCATCCTCTCACAATTGTAAAAGGACCCTCCCCGCTTTCTTCCCTTCAGCCATTTCCACAAAATAAACAGCATCCAAATTTTTATCTGGGATTTGCATGGTTACCGTTTTGTTAATGGCCAGCCTGGCCCCCTTGATGAGACTGGGAGCATTTCTGGATGGCACTGCTTGGTTGTTGTGGCAACGTTGCCAGGGAGTAAATGAAGCAGATGTCAGAGTAATTCATCAGCTGCCAGCTCCACACTCCCACCGCTCACCGAGGAGCACCGCGGCCATGGCGCCCTCAACAGTCAATCACACCCACTCCATCCGGTCCGTCTTCCCTGTAACGCCAAGACCGAAATGCAGAACACAAAGGTGCCTCCTTCCTTTAATTCTGATTCATTTATTAATCAAAACAAGGAAATGAAAGGACAATGTAGTTTTTACAACCAAGTCCCCCCCTTTTTTATACAGCAACAGTTAAATTACATGGAACAACTGTTAAAAAAGACTAGAACTTGAACTGACAAGGTTAAGAAAACCATTCTGATGAAGATATTTAGCAGTTCCACACTGATGAGTGTTACTTTTTATATATCAAACTCTAACCCAATAGAACAGACCACATCCTTTAGTTTCAATGGCATTCATGATGTCTACAGCAGCCGACAACTTTACAGCCTGAAAAGTGGAGCCAATATTGAAGTTCCTTAAACTTGCTTTTTTCCAACACCTATGATCAATGGCATATTGGCATTCATGAAGCATGACATTTACCTGATGAGTTAATAGTAGTGCTCTCACTTTGATTGCGATTAATCGCATCAGGGTGAGTTAATCGCATTAAGTGCATTAAGTGTGATACAAATTTCATGCGGTTAAGACTACAACCTACTTGAAACATATCACTCTGTGCATAATGAATAGTGGTGAAAGTTTTAATCGCAATCAAATGCGATTAATCACGATTAAAGTGACACCACTAGTTTATAGCTCTGTTTCCACCACAAAAAGTACTGGGTCCTTCTGATGAGGGCTATCAGCAGGTGAACTCTTTTGGAAACCACATTCTTTGGGTGTTTTCTTCTCCTTCGTATTTCCACTGAGATGAAAATCCGATCACGTAAAGTTCACCGAAGTGATCCAATCAGCAACCGTAGCAAGATGGAGGATGTGTTTATGTCATACTGGTTTAGAGCCTCTTCCTCAGACCAAAGCAAGAAAATTATTGCAAATTTACAAATAAAGCCAACAAACTCACAGGAAAAGCATAAGTTTACAAGGAAAATATCAAATTTACAAGAAAAACCTCATGGATTTGACAAGAAATTGCAAATTTATTACTAAAACAAATTATACGAAAAAAAGTTGTACATTTTCAAGAAAATGTCACAAATTTATGAGGACAAAAAATTTGCAAGTTTATGTGAGAAAATCCCCACAAATTTAAGAGAAAAATCTCATATTGTGATACAGTGGTTAGCATTACCTCACAGCATTTGCAGTTTTTTACTAATAAATTTGTGCCTCACTTACTTCCTCATAAATTCACTACTTTTTTCACTACAAATGTTCACTTTTTCTTGTAAACTAACTTCTTTCAAGTAAACTGTGTCCTTTATTCTTTCAAACTTTGCAGCATTTATGTGGATGTTTGTATACAGGCTTCATCTAAAAAAAATGAGTCAGATTTATGTTTTAATAGTTTTCTTGGGAATGACCTCCCCCCCCGCCCGGCCATTTTAAAGGGATTGAAGTCTTCTCCATTACAAAAATATCACCCCCCCTCCAAAAAAAAAGAAAAAAAAGAAGGTAGAAACAGCCCTGTGAGTAATCAGTATTTTAAGGTTAAAAAAGGAACTACCACCAGAGTCTCTGGTAGTCAGAAACATTTCTAACAGTGGGAACGCAGCTATGACCTCCATCACTTCCAGGTGCATATCAATAAATTAGAAAAGTTAATCAAAAAGTTAATATATTTCAGTATTTCAACCCGAAAAATGAAACTTGTATTATATAGATTCATTACACACAGTGATATATTTCAAGTGTTTATTTCTTTTAATTTTGGTGGTTATGGCTGACAGCTAATGAAATTTGGGGAGCCATGTTATCTGCTCATGTTGTTCCACTGTGTTTTATCAAGTCCAAAAACAGTGCAGCTGTCTACCAGTTCATGCTTCATGTTTCCCTCTGCTGACAAGCTTTATGGAGATGCTGACTTCATTTTCCAGCAGGACTTGGCCCACACTGCCAAAAGTACCAAAACCTGGTTTAATGACCATGGTATCGCTGTGCTTGACTGGCCAGCAAACTCTCCTGACCTAAACCCCATATCTATGGCGTATTGTCAAGAGGAAGATGAGAGACACCAGACCCAACAATGCAGGCGAGCTGAAGGCCACTATCAAAGCAACCTGGGCCTCCATAACACCTCAGCAGTGCCACAGGCTGATCACCTCCACGATACACCGCTTTGATGCAGTATGAATTCATGCAAAAGGAGCCCCGACCAAGTATTAAGTGTGCACATGGACATACTTTTCAGTTGGCCAACATTTCTATTAAAAATCTATTTTTAATTAATTTTATGCAAGTTTCTAATTTTTTGAGAACCTGAATTTTGAGTTTTCATTAGGTGTAAGCCCTAATCATCAAAATTAAATGAAATAAACACCTGGAATATATCACTCTCTGTGTAATGAATCCATTATCTATACAAGTTTCACTTTTTTAATTGAATTAGTGAAATAAATCAACTTTTCAATGACATTCTAATTTATTGAGATGTGCCTGCATATATTTTCTGCTGAAGGAAAAGGAACTTTCTGAAACTGTTTTTTCAAAAGGTCATTTTCATTTCTGAACTTGATAACTGCACAGTTAATACGATAAATACCAAGGGAATTCAGTTGGAAAATAAATAAAAAATAGTTCATATAAAAATAAACTCTTACAAAATATATTCTATTAGGCAACATTAATAGGAAATCCTGGAACTTTTGTGGGAAACAACACTTTCACAGCATGCTCAGGGTCAGTAGTTTTGTATTCTGCAGGGTCTCAAATATTTACTCCTGTTTGGTCTTTAGCTCCAGTGTTCACACTGAATAACAAGAATACTTTATAAAAAAAAAAAAAAATGTTTTTTGCGCCTAAAAAAAAACACACTATACACCAACTTTACCAGGTTAAGTAAATGGTGAATTTAGTCTCTGCCATTGGTGATATATTTTTGTTGCAATAAATACCAAAAAAGTTATGGAGAATTTAAATGTTTTTGTTTGTTTTACAGTTGGCAACCTCCACTCTGCTTAAAGCCAATTCAAGCAATTTTTGCTTTAAAAAATTATATATATTTGAGTAGAAATCAACTCTTTACTTATAAATTTTAATTTTTTAACATCAGTAGGGAGACATTTTTAATGACCTTTTAGTCTTAAATTTGCAAGTTTGTGCTTGTAAATTTGTGAAATTTTTCTTATGACTGTGTACATTTTTACATACAGTACCTCACAAAAGTGAGTACACCCTTCACATTTTTGTAAATATTTTATTATATCTTTTAATGGGACAACACTGAAGATATGACTCTTTGATACAATGTAAAGTAGTCCATGTACAGCTTGTATAACAGTGTAAATTTGCTGCCCCCTCAAAATAACTCAACACACAACCATTAATGTCTAAACTGCTGGCAACAAAAGTGAGTACACCCCTAAGTGAAAATGTCCAAATTGTGCCCACAGTGTCAATATTTTGTGTGTCCACCATTATTTTCCAGCACTGCCTTAACTCTCTTGGGCATGGAGTTCACTAGAGCTTCACAGGTTGCCACTGGAATCCGCTTCCACTCCTCCATGACAACATCACGGAGCTGGTGGATGTTAGAGACCTTGCACTCCTCCACCTTCCGTTTGAGTATGCCCCACAGATGCTCAATAGGGTTTAGGTCTGGAGACATGCTTGCTCAGTGCATCACCTTTACCCTCAGTTTCTTTAGCAAGGCAGTGGTCATCTTGGAGGTGTGTTTGGGATCATTATCATGTTGGAATACTGCCCTGTGGCCCAGTTTCTGAAGAGAGGGGATCATACTCTGCTTCAGTATGTCACAGTACATGATGGCATTCATGGTTCCCTCATTGAAGTGTAGCTCCCCAGTGCCAGCAGCACTCATGCAGCCCCAAACCATGACACTCCCACCACCATGCTTGACTGTAAGGAAGATACACTTGTCCTCACCTGGTTGCCGCCACACATGCTTGACACCATCTGAATCAAATAAGTTTATCTTGGTCTCATCAGACCACAGGACATGGTTCCAGTAATCCATGTCCTTACTCTGCTTGTCTTCAGCAAACTGTTTGCGGGCTTTCTTGTGCATCATCTTTAAAAGGGGCTTCTTTCTGGGACGACAGCCATGCAGACCAATTTGATGCAGTGTGCAGTGTATGGTCTGAGCACTGACAGGCAGACCCCCACACCCCTTCAACCTCTGCAGCAATGCTGGCAGCACTCATAGTATGTCTGTTTTCAAAAGCCAACCTCTGGATGTGACGCTGAGCACGTGCACTCAACTTCTTTGGTCGACCATGGCGAGGCCTGTTCTGAGTGGAAGCTGTCATGTTAAACCACTGTATGGTCTTGGCCACCGTGCTGCAGCTCAGTTTCAGGATGTTGGCAATCTTCTTATAGCCTAGGCCATCTTTATGTAGAGAAACAATTCTTTTTTTTAGATCCTCAGAGTTCTTTGCCATGAAGTGCCATGTCGACCTTCCAGTGACCAGTATCAGAGAGCTGCTCTGATACTGGGGCGCTTACCTCCTCCCCATTCACACATGAGACCTTGTAACACTAATGAGTCACATGACACCGGGGAGGGAAAATGGCTAATTGGGCACAGTTTGGACATTTTCACTTTGGGGTGTACTCACTTTTGTTGCCAGCAGTTTAGGCATTAATGGCTGTGTGTTGAGTTATTTTCAGGGGACAGTAAATTTACACTGTTATACAAGCTGTACACTGACTACTTTACATTGTATCAAAGTGTCATAACTTCAGTGTTGTCCCATGAAAAGATATAATAAAATATTTACAAAAATGTGAGGGGTGTACTCACTTTTGTGAGATACTGTATAAATCTGAAACTTTATTGTCATACATTTCTAACATTTTTCATCAAATATTAAATTTTATTTATATATGAAGTCATTCATTGTTCATGGCTCTGAAGCTGGAGGTTGCCAACCCATGCATGCCATGGATGAATGTCAGCCTAACTCAAAGATGATTCCATTTTCAAAGCCGACAAAAATTCCTAAATCAGCCAAACTTCATTTCAACTTTGTTGAAATCTGTTGAGAGAAATGGCAGATTTAGAGCTCTGATTATTATATGCTTACAAATATACTGTAATTCCATTTAGAAGTCATTCATTTGCAATTATGTAAAGAACCTAGCTGTGATTTCTACTAAAAGTGATTGAGATGGTATACAGTTTTCACATTAAAAGACTAATATCCAAATACCAAAATAAAAATTGAATAAATAAAATGCTAACCTGAATAGGCAAATATTCTAGCACAGCCCTGGTCCATGTTACAAATTCCATCTGTTATTATTTTAATTTAGCATTGAGAATCCCTTTAGGCCTTGGCAGAGGTATGTGCTCTCGGAAAACATTGTTAATAAAAGATCAGTAGTTTTCTCACTGAATAAATTATTAGTCTATTAAAAAAATATTGAGGTGAGTTGTGCCAGCAGTTCAGGATGAAGGTAAGCATGAAATGGCACAGGGCGTCAAAAAATAAAAATATGAGACAAAAGCTGGGTCCAGTGTTTTAGTTGATGTCCATTGGCATCATTAAAAATTAAACCAAGTCGATTGAGCCAGTGGTAAAACAGCGAGAAAATCCCTCTAAACACACACTCGCACCAACAAACAGTTCAGTCTGGGGCATCTAAAGATGTCCAATAAATATCCCTATTTACACGTATACACCTCTGTCCGCTCACTGCAGGTGTTGCACTTGACGTAGCAGCACCAGAGGAACTTGCAGTTGCACTGCCAAACGCGAGAGTACTGGTGCGTGTTATATCCCCGATCGCAGCACATCAGGTCACAGCTGTTTGGCTGATGAGCAGTTTTGTTGCACAGCCGGCCATGCGTCCCCATACTGCCAGTTAGAGGGTCGGCCTCGCAGTAGTTGGGCGACCTCTCAATGTAGACCAGCTCCGTGTCCTTGGGCTTGTGGTACGAGTGGGGCTTCTTGATCTTCAGGAAAGTCGGGCGCTTGTTGCGACTGGCACGCACTGGCTCCACATGAACAGCCTCATAGTACTTGTCTTTGAGACGGTACCCCAGCTGACGGAACTTCGGGAGCGTTGTCCAGCATGTCTTGGTGGTGCAGGAACCGGAAACGCCGTGACACTTGCACTCCAGAAGCATGCTCTTCTCCAGAACCTGCAACATGGAGGAAAAGCACAGATGAGGCAACTTTTGTAGATTCAACAGACCAGCAGCTTCATGATACTATGATTCCTTAAGTATTGCAATACCATATTCTATATATATTATTAATAAAAGATCAGTATGTGCATTTAGGGATCGGTGCATCATTGCGAGTGTCAGGTATTGTGATACTATGCTAAATCAATCTTTTGCACCAACCCTAGCACCATTTAATGGACTGAAAAGTCCAAAAGGTTTTTATTACTCTGGTACCTAAATAGGCAAGTTTGAGTTTGTAACATTTATTAATAATTTTTAATAACGTATTGTGGGCGACACACATTGTAGGCTCACGTTTCAACAGAGACAGGACTGCATGTGTATTGAGGGTGTCACGTCTGCAAGGACAAAGGACTCGAATCTGCAGAAGATAACAAGGAGGTGTGAGATTTGTCTCTTTGTCCCACAGAAGATGCCCCGGAGAGATTTCCGGTTCATCAGGAAATGAGAGACAATGGTGAAGATTCAAAGGGATGCTTTGTGACTGTATGTTTACTGAAAATACCATGTGACTTGAATTCTGATGCTGGAAACATATAAAAGGGTGATGAGATATGATTCTTTCTCTTTCCTGCTTTGAGAATGCTAGAAGCTGGTTTACGACTAAACTCAGCCTCATCATTTGAGCACATCTTCTACACCGGTGACCTACGACGAGAAATGAGCAGACAGAATTCTCCCGAGCGGGGCTCAGCGGAAGCCAGCCTGATGGCCGCCTCCACGATCCGGCTGCCCGATTTCTGGCAGCACAGCCCGCGCTCATGGTTTAGCGCAGTCGAGGCGCAGTTCAACCTCCGGAGAATCTCCAACGACGACACAAGATTCTACCACGTGGTAGCGAAGCTGGACAGCAACACGGTCCAGAGAGTGGAGGATCTGGTTAATCATCCACCACACAGCGACAAGTACAGCGCATTGAAGGACGCGCTGATCAGCCATTTCACCCCTTCAGTCCAACAACGAGCAGAGGGACTCCTGACGTTGACGGAGTCAGAAAACGATAGACCTGCGGACCTGATGGTGAAGATGCTGAAGCTCAAAGACTCTGAGGATGGCGAATTCATTTTCGCCCACCTTTTCCTTCGGACCCTGCCGCCAGCAGTGAGACTGGCCCTGGCAGAGTCGCCCAATTGGCCAAGCGAGACTTCCATGGGTTGAGCAAAGAGGCGCAGCGGTTGGTCGACGCCCACAAGCGGAACGTGGTTTCGGCCGCGGCGGCTAGCCCGGGAACGGCGTCCGGAGACAGCGCAGGTCCAGCGGCCGCGGCGCCAGACGCACCAACGACGGCGGCGACGGGAGCCAGACGACGCGGAGCGGAGGACGGCCCGTGTTTCTACCACCGCCGTTTTGCAGAGAGAGCGCACAGGTGGGTCCCACCGTGCAACTTTAAGCGCCAGGGAAACGCCAAGACCGAGGGCCGGTAGCAGCTGCGACCCTCGGCAACGAGAACAGGCTGCTTTACCTGACGGATGCACGCTCGGGGAAACGGTTCCTTGTGGACATGGGCTCTCAGCTGAGTTTCGTCACACCCACCTACGCGGAACGGCTGATGCCTTCTAAAGCTCCCTGGGTGTCAGTGTCAGCAGCGAACGGCTCCACGATTAAAACGTTCGCTCGGGTGGCCCCGCCGACTGCACATGCCAGCGTCTCAGCTGCGGGTGGTAAGTTTCACACATTGCTTGCTCAGTTCCCAGCACTCACAGTCCCCACGTTTTCGGCAACGGTGGCTAAACATGGGGTGGAGCATTTCATAACCACCACCGGCCCTCCCGTTTTTGCAAAAGCTCGGCGCTTGGACCCAGCTAAACTGGCCATCACGAGCGAGGAGTTCACTAATCTGGAAAAACTGGGCATTGTTAGAAGCTCCAAGAGCTCTTGGGCTTCGCCGTTACACATGGTCCCAAAGGCTGATGGCTCGTGGCGACCTCGCGGCGATTTCCGCAGGTTGAACAACGTTTCGGCTCATGACCGCTACCCGATTCCGCACATTCAGGATTTTTCTGTTCATTTGGCGGGGGCGCACATTTTTTCTAAAATAGACTTGGTGCGCGGTTACCACCAGGTTCCAGTGCGCGCGCAAGATGTACCCAAAACAGCGGTCATAACTCCTTTCGGCCTTTTTGAGTTTTTGCGCATGCCTTTTGGCCTCAAGGGGGCCGTGCAGACTTTCCAACGCATGATGGATGCAGTTTTACGCGACCTTCCTTTCGTGTTCGTTTATTTGGACGATATTTTGGTAGCCAGCGCGTCCGAGGGCGAGCACGAAAAACACCTCACAGCAGTTTTTCGGAGGCTGGCAGAGCACGGGTTAATAGTTAACCCAGCGAAGTGCCAGTTTGGGGTGGCGCAGATTGATTTTTTGGGACATCGCGTTTCGGCAGAAGGAGCGGTTCCTCTTCCAAATAAAGTGCGTGCCATAACGGATTTTCCGCAACCTCAAATGGTCAAGGCGCTTCAGGAGTTTCTAGGGATGGTCAATTTTTACAACCGGTTCCTCCCAAGCGCAGCACGGCTCATGCAGCCATTGTACACCGCGTTAAAAAAACAAAAGCCCGCAAATAAAGTTGAATGGTCTCCGGAGCGGGAGCGCGCTTTTGCCCAGGTCAAATCAGCCCTGGCAAACGCAGTTTTGTTAGCGCACCCAGTTCCGACGGCCCGCATGGCGCTCACCACTGACGCTTCCGATGTAGCGGTGGGGGCGGTAGTTGAACAGTTTGTGGCAGGTACCTGGCCACCCCTCGCGTTTTTCAGCAGGACTTTGCGCGATAGTGAGCGTAAATACAGTGCGTTTGACAGGGAGCTTTTGGCCCTACACTTGGCCATCCGTCATTTTCAGTTCTGGTTAGAGGGGCGACGTTTCACCGCGTTTGTGGATCATAAACCGCTAACGTTTGCGATGGCCAAAATTTCAGAACCCTGGTCAGGCCGACAACAAAGGCAACTAGCCGCAATATCGGAGTTCACTACTGATATTCAGCATGTCGCGGGTAAACACAATGTTGTGGCAGACTGCCTCTCGCGTGTGGTAGCACCACCAAGCCCCATAGGGGCAGACTCTGTAGCCGTGGCCGCGGGCCCGGGCAGCGATGCGGGAGCGCGCGCAGCCCCGGTCTGTGTTGGGTTAGATTATGCAGCCATGGCTGCGGAGCAGGTTAACGACGCGGACGTGCGCGTGCTCCAGTCTGGACCAACAGGGTTAAGGCTGGAGCACAGGGAGCAACAAAGTGGTATGCCCCCACTAATCTGCGATGTCTCCACGGGACGGCCCCGCCCCGTGGTGCCAGCCGCGTGGCGTCGCCGCGTTTTTGACTCGGTCCATTCTCTCGCGCACCCGGGAGTGCGCGCATCGATTAAGTTGGTGGGGGAGAAATTTGTTTGGCCCGGGTTGCGCAAACAGGTCAAGGAATGGGCGGCAGCCTGCGTAGCGTGTCAGCGAGCCAAAATACACAGACACACTAAAGCCCCGTTGGAACCTTTTCACATCCCCGCTAAGCGTTTTGATCACGTGCATGTTGACTTGGTGGGCCCGCTCCCATTATCACACGGGCACACACATCTTTTGACGATGGTGGATCGCACCACGCGTTGGCCAGAGGCGATTCCTCTGACATCAACCACAGCGGAAGAAGTTGCGCGAGCATTTTTAGCAGCGTGGGTTGCGCGTTTCGGTGTACCGTCGGACATAACGTCCGACAGGGGTCCCCAATTTATTTCCGAACTATGGTCATCGATGGCCCGCAGCTTGGGGGTGAAGATTCATCGCACTACCGTGTATAACCCCCAGGCTAATGGTTTATGCGAACGCTTTCACAGGTCATTGAAAGCAGCCCTCAGAGCGTCGCTGACGGATACAAATTGGGTGGACAAACTTCCATGGGTTTTATTGGGGTTGCGTTCTGCACCTAAGGAAGATTTGCATGCTTCCCCGGCTGAATTAGTTTTCGCACAACCTCTCCGTTTGCCGGGGGAATTTCTCCCCGATAATCCCGCACCAAATGGCCCCCCTGCTCAGCCGTGGCAGAGCGACTCGGGAGCAAACACGCTCCCTGGCCCGGTCCATCACAGTTTACCACACGTTTTTGTGCCAAAGGCTTTAAAAAATGCAGAGTTTGTTTTTGTTAAACATGATGCTCAGCGTCCAAGTTTGCAGCTGTTTTATGGCGGACCGTTCCGAGTGCTGGAGACCGGGCAGAAGCATTTTCTGCTAGATTTAGGGGGCAGAAGGGAGTTGATTTGCATAAACAGGCTCAAACCCGCCTTTGTTTTGGCTGATCAGGAAGTGCAGCTCGCGAGGCCCCCCCGCCGTGGCAGGCCGCTGAGAGGACATTCTCCAAAATCTTCACAGAAAGGTGCTAACAGCTTTAATCCACAGGTGCAGAGAGATGTTGCAGGTGCAGCCAAGCCAGGTTGCAGCAGATTCGGCAGAAAGTTAAAACCTAGGCAGTTGGTGGATTGATTGACGATATATGGAGTGTTTTGTGTTTTTCTTTTTTTTATGCCATGCAGGTTTTGCCCTTTCTAGACGTTTGGGGGGTGTAGTGTGGGCGACACACATTGTGGGCTCACGTTTCCACAGAGACAGGACTGCATGTGTATTGAGGGTGTCACGTCTGCAAGGACAAAGGACTCGAATCTGCAGAAGATAACAAGGAGGTGTGAGATTTGTCTCTTTGTCCCACAGAAGATGCCCCGGAGAGATTTCCAGTTCATCAGGAAATGAGAGACAATGGTGAAGATTCAAAGGGATGCTTTGTGACTGTATGTTTACTGAAAACACCATGTGACTTGAATTCTGATGCTGGAAACATATAAAAGGGTGATGAGATATGATTCTTTCTCTTTCCTGCTTTGAGAATGCTAGAAGCTGTGTTCTGTCAATAAAGCTGGTTTACGACTAAACTCAGCCTCATCATTTGAGCACATCTTCTACAGTATCACAATATCGTGTCTCTGAATCGATACAGTATCACCAAAACAAAGTAACACGATACAGCAATTCTTTTCCCTTCTACCCTTACAGGATAGCCCACTATATCGGGCCGCTAGCAAAGTAAGCATTGCTGGGTGACCATGGATGGGTTTTTAATGCTAATTTTCTACATCTTTTATTCACCCCAATAGAAAGCTGGCTCATCTACCACCAACTGACCAAGCATACCATTACTACACATTATTTAACTATATTTCATTATACTCAACCAGCAACGCTTAGCTACTATTAGTAGAGTTAGCCATTCAGTCAATCAGGGTTTCTGTGTTTATTATAACCCCACGGATCCCCAAGGACCCCAGAGATTAGATATATAGTATCAAATACTCAAATTGCACACTTCTGTCCTCACAGACCAGCATAGTGGTCATCAGCATGATTTGCTGTGTTTTGAAGCTGGTCATACTATGCTGGTTTGGTGTTGGTTTAGCTGGTGGACCAGCATTGCAAAATTGCATGAAATTGCATGAAATGCTGGTCTATGCTGGGTTTCCTATGCTGGTTTTTCCAGCAGGGTAATGCTTTATATAAACTTTTACATTCTAACATTCAGCCAGTTTTACATTGGTTAACTCGGGCTGTGTTCAACACTGGAGCTACTAGCTGACCAGCCATTGTTAGCATCAAGCACAGATCTTAGCAGTAATGAAAGTTGGAGGGTGGGGTGAACTTGGGCTCATTAGCATTAATGAAACATGCACTGCAAGGGGTGGTTGTGAAAAACTCCTGTGACAAAATTCCTGTAATTGTGTCAACACTTGGGGGGGAAAAGGGGGCATAATATGCCCCCTCTAAATAATAGAATTTCTCATTGTTGCTATGTTACCAGCACAGCTAATGAGCAGTTAAGGAAATGAATCCTGCTAAATATGCACTCTAACAGTTGAACAGGTTGAGACAGACGTTTTCAGGAATTCCACATGAATATAAGCATTCCAGAGATATCAGAGCTGCTACAGATTGTCGCCCTATGGCTAGTAGCAAAGTGTGTGCCATACAGCTTCAAAACACACATGAAACAAAGACACAAAAAATATACAGACTATTGAGAAATTAGTTGATTTTCTCTTGATTATTTTGGAATTCATTTATGCATTCTAATCTTAAGCACCAGGCCTATTTTTGTAGATCCTGCTCAAAAATAGCATACCCCAAATCAATTGAGCATAGCTCAGCAACAACAATGTTTATTTGTATAATCGTGGTATCATAATAAAAGTAACACAGATTATTTCAGTGGTGTAAGAATCACTGTATATGCTACTGGGTCAGAGTAAATGAAAATGGCACACAGCAGAAAATGAACAATTTCTGTAACAGCAATGTAAATTCTTACATTAAATATCCTTTTAGAATGATGCTGTAGTAGCCCAGAACCTCTAGCAAATCAAAACAGACCATGTAACCATCACCTACACCAAAATTTGTGCAGAAATAATGAAAATTAGATTTTATTTGCGTTTTTTTTTTTGTTTTGTTTTGTTTTTTTTATTACAGTGGCATTAGTGAAGAAATATTTAGACAGACTCACCAAATTGGCTACTCTGGCACAGTTGCCACCATTTGTGCCATTTTAACTTCCTCAGGTACCAAATAAATAAAAATAATTATATTATTGTATTTCACCTACAGTATACAGTATATTAATATAGATATTCATTCCATGTAATTCCAGCTGTTTTTGGGTTTCTCTTGAATCCCAAAATTCTTGTGAATTTTAAATCCACCAGACAGTTGTATTGGCTATATACTGTATATATATATAAAATTTTTAATTCAGAGTTCTCATGTACCAAACTGTAAAACTCATTTTGTTTCAATTTTGTAACAATAAACTTTCATTTATTCCATCTTATTACAACTGTGTTTGGTTTTGTTCTGAAAACCCATCCATCTTCTTCCGCTTAATCCTTTTTGGGTCGTGGGGCGAGAGGCAGGGTACACCCTGGACAGATCGCTAGTCCATCACAGGGCCAACACAGAGAGACAGGCAACCATTCACGCTCACAGTCATACCTAAGGACAATTTAGAATCCACAATTTAATGCCAATTAACCTAACCTGCATGTTTTTTTGGCATGTGGGAGGAAACCGGAGAAATCCCGGAGTAAACCCACGCAGACACGGGGAGAACATGCAAACTCCACACAGATCACTGTTGGTCGGGGGCTGGGATCAAACCCAGGATCCCCAGGCCAAGGGTGAGTTACGGTGCTGCCGCAGTGCTAACCACTTCGCTACCGTGCTGCCCGTTCTGAAAACCCACTAGAACCATTTGTGTCTGCAGAATTGAGGATCATTTTGACTGACAACACTGTTAACCACAAGGAGCTCAAGGTGAGTTCACTGCCCACCCAGTTTGGGTTTGTTTTGCCTCTCTGGAATATCGGATATGTAAATAATAAAAATGAAATGCTCAATCTATCTATAAATGCAACAAGTCTCTGTATGTGTGTCTGTGTTCCTCACATATCTCTCAAACTGTTCGTCAGACTGGCCTCAGATTTTATAAGTGTTCTGCTGAGGTTACAAGGGTGTGCATCCCTGAGTATGGACTTGTTCAGTCAAAATATGTAATTTTTATCAATAAAGGTTTAGCCACTGCTCCATTTCCTCATGCTCTGGCTTTTAGAAGTGTGGGCGGGGTTTCGGATTGACTTTGTACTGATTGGATAATACACGGCATCACATCCAGTCACCAGAGCACTCCGTAAACAAATCAAGGAAGTGAAAAGCAACAAATCTGACCAGAAAAAGAGAATACTGAAGATTTAATGCTTAAAAAATTATACTATAATGTTGCTGTGATTGCGCAATTCTAAAAAGATAATTCAGCATATGTGGAGAACATGAGATTCGCGGATGCGCTGGGGGGAAGGGGGGAGCAGCAGCCAGAGCGCCTTACCGCAGTCCTTCACAGGGAGCCAAGCCCAGCCTGCCCAGTTAACCGGAGTCTTGGCTGCTGCTTCACCCATGTGCCATCGCTGTCCTTTGCGGCACCACGGGTTCAACATGGCGCTCTTCCTGGTGCTGGTGTGCTCGCAAGGCTATCTAAAAATTAAAAGTTAATAATAATGCCTGTTATGTCTGTAAATGATGGTCAGAGTCAGAGTTATGCCATGCAGCGAACTGGACTTTATTAGAGGACACACAACTATATACAGTCTGGCCGTAGCCCGCCTGACGTCACACCCAGGGTGGGTACGGCAAGCCCTAAGGGCCACACACTCTCACCATACTCTCTACACATCATTCCCCTCCCCCTTACAAAAGTGCAAAACACACACACACAATTCAGACCCACCCCAATTTAGGACCCAAGTCATGCACTAAGGGAAATAGCAGGGAAACACCGAACTAGAATAGCCTAACACATTTACTCCAAAACAACTAAAATCAGCGGGGGGGGGGTTGTTTTGTTTTTTTAATACTAAATATACAAAATAATCCCCAAATAACACACATTCATTCCCATGCACCATATGAACATATTTACAGTAATGTCATTTATGTTACTCCAATGTCCACGGGCAGCCAAAGGTAAAACCGGCTCGGAGGCCCAGGGCATCCCGAAGGCATGCGCGCCCCTGGCCGCCGCCTGCCCCCGGATCGAAACCGACCTCCCCGGCGAGAATGTCCCTTCTCCTCACCCTCGACCGCTTCTCTCGTCTGGACCGGCAGAGCTGCTGCCCGGCAGGCCGTCCCTCCGTGTCTGTTGGTCCACTCCTGACCGCCTTCAACACTGCTGCAGCTGCCACCGCTGTAACCCCAAACACTCCGGTCCCCTGGGGCCAAACTCCGGGGAAAACTAACACTCGCTCTTTGGCGCCGCTCGTTGACTCGGGTACCTCGCCGTAACACCCAGCATCCTCGTCCAAGGTGCTCTGAGCCCCGGCACTGAGGTCCTTCCCAACCTCCGTGGCGCCCGGCACCTCTTCTCTGTCACCCGAGGTGCTCTGCTGTGCCGTCTCTGTGTCCAGCTGTCACTGCTGCTTCCCGGGACTTTCAGCATCACCCTCGTCGGTGTCACTCGTTGACCCAAGCGCCTCGTCACTGCGCCCAGCACTGTCATCCAAGGTACTCCACTGTGCTGTCTCTGCGCCTGGCTGTTGCTGCTCCAACTTCAACGTGCTGAGCAACTCGGCTGGCTTGCCATCTTCGGTGACCGGGGGCTCCTCCACTCATGGCCCCAGGTCCACCTTGAAGTCTTGCTGATAGCTCGTAGCTTGGTTTTGGCACACACCTAGCTTCGTGGCTAACTTCCCCGAGCTAGCTAGCTTAGCTTCTTTTGACGCCAACAATTCTATTACCCACAGTTTCGTGGTCCTCGTATGTTCAGTAAAATATTCGACCAGCCGCTGGATAGCATCCGTATAAGACTCCGTTTCTCCCAACATACAGAGAACCTTCCGACCTTCTTCGCCAAGATGGTGGGCCAGAAGTGCTCGTCTTCATACTCTGTCAAGTATACTTAAGCCCAGTGCCATGATGTAACCCTCGAACATGGCTAGCCAGTTCGGCCACAGGATCGCTGGCTGTCCTGGATATTCCAGGAATGGTAATAATGGTAGAGGTAGCCCATACGCCCCCATAGTTTCTCCTCATCGCCAAAATGTTATGTCTGTAAATGATGGTCAGAGTCAGAGTTATGCCATGCAGCAAATTGGACTTAATTAGAGGACACACAACTATATACAGTCTGGCCATAGCCCGCCTGACGTCACACCTAGGGTGGGTACGGCAAGCCCTAAGGGCGACACACTCTCACCATACTCTCTACACATCAATACCCCCATGATTGTGGAGCGGAGTGGCCAGATCAATTGCATATCATATGTGGACACATATGCACGGTTTGACTAAACAACGACCATGACAAAAAAAACACCCAAATAACAAAATAATTTTATTTATTTTTTTTTTTTACTGACAAATGGGCAACACTGATGCAACAGTTGCAGCCAAATGGGTCATTCTGCTGTGTATAATAATCTTTGGTGTTTTGTACTTATAATATTGCTAAAATATAAAAGGATTCACTACAGTGGGTCTTAAATATTTGTAAACGTGTCCTGTTATAGTACGCATGGGTTTATTGACGATCGACTATAAACTACACATATAAACTAAAACAATTATAATGATGACTGAACAACTCCCATTCCCCAAAGTGCAAGATACAACACTTATAAGTCATAATAGATCACACAAGTAAGTCTGACAAACAATAAACAAGGGTTCTTAAACAGTTGCTAGTATTGGATGTCCCATTCATTCATTCATTCATTCATCTTCTTCTGCTTAATCCTTTTCGGTTCGTGGGGGGGCTGGAGCCTATCCCAGCATCTTTGGGAGAGAGGCAGGGTACACCCTGGACAGATCACCAGTCCATCGCAGGGCCAACACAGAGAGACAGATAACCATTCACTCTCACAGTCATACCTAAGGACCATTTAGAATCCCCAGTTTGATGCCAATTAACCTAACTTGCATGTTTTTGACATGTGGGAGGAAACCGGAGAAATCCCGGAGTAAACCCACGGACACGGGGAGATGGATGTCCCATTCATTTTCAATAATTCTGTAATTAGTATTCACACAATCAAATAAATCTTTGTGCCGTTCAGTCCATTTTATATTTACTGGAGGCAAGGTGGGTAAAGTGTCTGTTATGGCTATTGTTTATCATTACACAACATCCGTTCATTCTGTCCCTGTAGTTTCACACTCAGTACTTTTCCCATATGAAAAGATGAGACATCGAGGATCCAGCACAGCCTTGAACACTGTAAAAGAACATTTAGACGCCAACTGATTACTCAGCATTCTCAAAGCAATGTTTATCTGTGTGGTCTATAAGCGACTTTCGCATCTCGGCTCGCGCAAGGCATCATGGGAACGTGGCTACCAAACATGCTCTATCGATATATTTAATTTGTGGAAAGTTACTGATCTACGAGCATATTGCATGCATAGGGGTCTTCCCGGTTGTACCCGCAAACGCAAGGATAAACTAGTTGTGCTTGCATTCGCGGCCACGTTGCAGAAATTGGCCAAAATGGTCCCCCTGTATGTACGCTAACATAGCAGATTTTTTGTTGTCAAAGGACCAAGCACCCTTACTTGCGAGACTCCGAAACGACTACAAAGAAGGTAAGCGAGTTTGACAGCTCAACACTGGTTTTGTCATTTTGAGTAAATTTCACTACAAGACATAGCCTGCTTACTTAGATCTATAGGTCGATACTACTATAGTTTAAGTACCACACGTTTTCAATGATTTGCAATGATTTGCAATTTTAGTTTATACCAGCCTACTTATCAATGGCCTTAATTACATGTGTGTGTAGATCAAGCTTCATTACCAATATACAAAGAACTATATCCTAGATCCAGGCCTGCCTCTCTGTACCTACTACTTCAGGGTTTAGACTTGTGTCAATTAGGCTAGAATTTGAACAATACACAACACTATTTAATTATGTTATAATACAGACTTACTGCTTTAATCCAACAATTACGCCTGTCCGGATCCTTCAGCTCCGTTGGGAATGAATATAACGTGAATGGCGGCGGACATGTGCACATGCTGGTCCCGAAGTTACATGCATGTGTGCTGCAAATTTTCTTTTTCCACCGCTCTAGATGATACATGCCGTTCCCACACTTCACTACGGCACAATGTGCACCTGGCATAACGGCAATTTAAAGCTTGAGGCAGACTTCAAACGGCAATTGTTCAGGTGTGACAGTACTGTCTCTACACAAAAGCAAGGTGGCTACCGGAATGTTTGGTAGTCGTGAACTTTGAACTCACATAGTCCGCACATGCGCACTCATAATGCAAAAGTCGCTTATTGTATTAAAACTCTCTGTAGTGTTCAGAGATTCTGAATCTTCTCATGGTACTTGCCTGCGTGTGGGACACGACATGTTCCCTTCTTTGCCAGGATGAAAATAAATATCCAGAAAAGGCATCTTTGACTCAACTTTATTTACCAGATCAACAAGGGCCATTTGTTAATTAACGAAAAAAATCCACAACAATTCATGGTAGCAGAAGATGTCTGGATCGACTGCTTCCTGCCCCAGGCTGAATCTACGGGCTGCTGATTCTTCCAAGCCCCAGAGAGATTTTAAAAAAAAAAAAAAAAATGTGGAGGGCCATAGAGCTCGGTCCTGGGGGGGAGGACTGCTGACTCCAGCCAACAATCCCAATTGTGGACTCTCAAAAACTCCTTGATCTGGTGAGAGTTAACATTTCTATGACATTTTCAAATTTATTGAATTAGAAAGTTGTTTGGGATATAGGCAAATTGTGGAACTGGGGAAATATGAATAACTATAATCATTGTGTATTATTCAATTGAATACTCTTGTCCCCCCAACCCCCACCCCCAATAGGTTGGAGTCCCACAGGTGTATTGCTGCAGAAATATACCTGTAAAGGTGCTGGGTTTGAGTCCCTCAAATACAGTGGTGTGAAAAAGTGTTTGCCCCCTTCCAGATTTCTCATTTTTGTATGTTTGTCACACTTAAATGTTTCAGATCATCAAATTCAAATATTAGACAAAGATAAAACAAACACAAAATGCAGTTTTTAAATGAAGGTGTTTATTATTAAGGGTAAAAAAAAATCCAAACCTACATGACCCTGTGTGGAAAAAGTGATTGCCTCCTAACCTTAATAACTGGTTGGCCACTCTTAGCAGCAACAACTGCAATCAAACATTTTCCATAACTGGCAATGAGTCTTTTACAGTGCTGTGGAGGAATTTTGGCCCACTCATCTTTGCAGAATTGCTGTAATTCAGCCACATTGGAGGGTTTTCGAGCATGAACCGCCTTTTTAAGGTCATGCCACAGCATCTCAATTGGATTCAGGTCAGGACTTTGACTAGGTGCTCCAAAGTCTTCAATATCCTGCTGCAGAACCCAAGTGCGCTTCAGCTTGAGGTCACAAACTGATGGCCGGACATTCTCCTTCAGGAATTTTTGATAGACAGTAGAATTCATGGTTCCACTTACCACAGCAAGTCTTCCAGGTCCTGAAGCAGCAAAACATCCGCAGATTATAACACTACCACCACTATATTTTACTGTTGGTATGATGTTCCTTTTCTGAAATGCTGTGTCACTTTTACGCCGGATGTAATGGGACACACATGTTCTAAAAAGTTCAATTTTTGTCTCATCAGTCCACAGAATATTTTCCCCAAAAGTCTTCGGGATCATCAAGATGTTTTCTGGCAAAACTGAGACAAGCCTTTATGTTCTTTTAGCTCAGCAGTGGTTTTCGTCTTAGAACTCTGCTATGCAGGCCATTTTTTTCCAAGTCTCTTTCTTATGGTGGAGTCATGAACACTGACCTTAACTGAGGCAAGTGAGGCCCGCAGTTCTTTGGATATTGTTGTGGGGTCTTTTGTGACCTCTTGGATGAGTCGTTGCTGCGCTCTTGGGGTAGTTTTGGTCGGCCAGCCACTCCTGGGAAGGTTCACCACTGCGCCATGTTTTTGTCATTTGTGGATAATGGCTCTCACGGTGGTTTGCTGGAGTCCCAAAGCTTTAGAAATGGCTTTACAACCTTTTCCATGCTCATAGATAAGCACAAGGACACACACAAGAAGACATGGACGGACCCAAGATCCAAGCACTGGCACTTGTTAGACTACATCATAGTAAGGCAGAGAGACATAAGGGACGTATTGGACACCAGCGCAATGAGAGGTGCAGACTGTGGTACTGATCATGTTATGTTGAGATCTAGATTAAGGATTTGCAGACAAAAACAGCACTGCAGGACGGGTACGAAGCCACCACGGAAGCTAAACACAAGTGCACTGAAAGGCCAAAAGAAGCAGGAAGAACTTACACAGGAAATGGATGAAAACTTGAAAGACTGGGTCAGCAACAACTCAGAGAATGACATAGAAGAGAAATGGGCAACACTGAAGGATACGGTGTATCAGACTGCGAGTGATTAGCAGTCTTAGGCCACCCTGAGAGGAAACCTCAAGATTGGTTTGATGAGCATGATGAACATCTGAAGAAACTACTAGAAGTGAGGAATACAGCTAGGCAGGAAAACCTACAGTGTAACACAAGGTCGAAGAAAAAGAAATACCCAAAGGCTCAGAGTGAGCTACAGAAGTACACCAGAGAGATGAAGTCCAACTGGTGGAATGAAAAAGCGGAGGAACATCAAACTGCAGCAGACAGGAAGGACATGAAAACATTCTTCACAGGTTTGAGAGAAATCTACGGCCCTAAACCAAAAGGATTGATCCAACTAAAGGCTACAGATTGTGAAACGGTTTTGCAGGAGAAAGACAAGATCCTGGACAGATTTGCAGACCACTTTGACCAACTACTAAACAACCCTGGAGATCTCACTGAAAAAGCTAAAGAAGCTCTAGTGCAGCAACCAGCTGTATCAAAAAATGGTAAATGGCATTCACTTATATAGCGCTTTTATTCTCATCTCTTGATGACCAAAGCGCTTTACAGATCCTGCTATCCACCCAATCACACACACATTCACACACTGATGTGTCATCAAGTGTCATCAAGTCTGGATGAACCACCAAGTCTTGATGAACTAACGGCAGCTGTCAGGACAATGCAGGATGGTAAAGCTCCAGGAAGGGATGGAATTCCAGCAGAAGTATGGAAATTTGGTGGTGTTCAGCTGACCAACTGCCTGCACAAGCTCAAGAGATATGGGATGCCCAGAAAGTATCTCAAGACTAGAAGGATGCAAGTATTGTGCCTTTGTTCAAGAAAGGTGACAGGAAAGACTGTGGAAATTACTGAGGTATATCACTGTTGGTAAGATTCTCTCACGTGTGCTACTGAACAGACTCAATAAACACATCTCGCAGAATGTACTACCGGAAACCCAGTGTGGCTATAGAAGTGGAAAAAGCACAATGGACGTGATTTTCTGCATGAAGCAGGTTCAAGAAAAGTGTATTGAACAGAACATGCCACTTTATGTAGTCTTCATAGATTTCAGTAAAGCCTTTGATACTGTTTCGCGACAAGGACTTTGGCAGGTACTCAACAAATATGGCTGTACAGAGAAGTTTGTCAGCCTGATCAAGGCACTCCATACAGGTATGCAAGCAAACATGGCAATGAGTGGTTCAGTATCCAAAGAATTTTCAGTAAGCAACGGGGTGAAACAAGGGTGTGTGCTGGCGCCTACACTCTTCTCTCTATATCTGGCAGCCATGCTTGAGGTGGCCTTCAAAGACACTTTAGAAGAAGTATACATTCAAACAAGGAAACAAGCAGACTTGCTCAATGTGGCACAGTTTAAAGCCAAGAGTAAGACATCGATAAAGGTAGTAAGAGAAATGCTCTTTGCCAATGACAGTGCTCTAGTTGCACACAGTGCGGAAGATATGCAATCTTTAGTGGAGAAATTTGCAAGAGCAGCTAGCCAATTCAGCCTCAAAATCAACATCAAGACAGAGTGCCTTTATCAACCACCAGAGTTCCAGTTATCAACATCACTACCAGAAGAGATCAGCATTGGTACAGAGCCATTAGTCAAGTGCAAGACTTTCAAGTATCTAGGGAGTACTGTTTCAGAGAATGCTAGGCTGGAGGATGAACTATCTCTCAGAATGGGAAGAGCAAGTGCCATGTTTGGAAACTTGAGGAAGAGACTGTGGAACAATCAACATGTGTCTATCCGTGTGAAATGCAAAGTGTACAGAGCGACAGTACTGGCTACTCTATTGTACGGTGCTGAAACTTGGACTGTCTACCGAGTGCAGGTAAAGAAACTCCACGCATACATGATGAGACACCTTCGAGCCGTAATGAACATCTCATGGAAAGACAAGATAACCAACATAGAAGTGTTGAAACAAGCTGGTCTACCATCAATGGAGGACATGCTAATACAGATGAACCTGAGATGGCTTGGACATGTTGAGAGGATGAATCACCAGCGTCTCCCTTCAGTTACTCTACTCGGTTATGAGAGGGCAAATGCAATCAGGGTAGATCAAGGCTCAGATTTAAAGACATTGTAAAAAGAAACTTGAAGAAGCTGGATATAGACAGGAGTTCCTGGCAGCGGAAGACTAAGGACAGAGCTGTGTGGAGGAATCTGATCAGACCTAAATGAAACAGTCATTGTCGCCCACGACAGACTGCTATGATGATGAGATCTCAATTACTTTGTTTCTCATTTGTTCTTGAATTTCTTTGGATCGCAGCATGATATCTAGCTTTCGAGAATCTTTTGTCAACTTCACTTTGTCAGGTAGGTCCTATTTAAGATAAGATAAGATAAGATAAGCCTTTATTAGTCCCACAACGGGGAAATTCCAGGATTGCAACAGCACAGGGATAGCAACACTCAGAGCAACAATCAGAAGGCAAGAAAAAACAAGCAAGCAAGAGCAAGTTTAAGTGATTTCTTGATTGAGAACAGGTGTGGCCATAATCAGGCCTGGGTGTGGCTTCAGAAATTGAACTCAGCTTTCCAAAGATGTGATAAACTACAGTTAATTACCTCTGCCAAGGAGGTTATGTTTTCATCGGCGTTGGTTTGTCTGTCTGTCTGTCTGTCTGTTTGTTAGCAAGATAACTCAAAAAGTTATGGACAAATTTTCATGAAATTTTCACAGATTGTCAGAAATGGGGTATCTTACAGATGATTAGATTTTGGTGGTGATCCGGATCACCATCCACAAGAAAACCGCCATTACGGAAAATGCCATTTTCGTGAATAACTACTGAACCACTAATCCTATCATTGTCAATCCAATTGCTTGTCATATGTTTTCATGGTCAAGGAATCTGAAAACGTACACACAAACACTGTATGGGGGGAACTGTGGCGCTTGGCGGAGGTCTGCGCTCTCCGAGTGCTTTTCTAATGTCATAGCCCAAGTGTCGGTTCCGTCCGCACTCGGGTCTGATATCATCTTTTCCCTGGCTTTGACAGCAGTGGATTCCTTCTAGCTCCTCGGGCTCTTATTGTGACAGCACCCGGGGAAGCTCCCTGCTGTCAGAGCCAACAGCTGTGCTGCTGTCAGTGTCAACAGCTGCGCTGCATCGGGGTCATTAGTGACCAGGGTTAAAAGCTGGTGCTGAATGCTCCCCGATGCAGCAGTCTCTGTTTCTCTCTGTTTCCTTGTGGTTATCCCTGTTAACGTTCCTGTTAACCGCCTCGTCATTATAAGGTACGTCTGTGTGACTTTACCTCCTTTGTTACCTCGTCTGGCGCATCGGGTGCTCCCCGGCTCAGACGTTAGCCATTCACTGTGTGTTATCCTATCATTGTCCTGCCTGCACTGCCATGTGTGTCACTCTCTGTACCTTCACCTATCAATAAACATCACTGCAACTCACTGGTGACTGTGGCGTCTTATGGTGGCTCGTGAGGGCCACCGTGACATCTAGTTGTGAATCCAATTGCTAGTCATATGTTTTCATGGTCAAGGAATCTGAAAACGTACACACAAACACTGTATGGGGGGAACTGTGGCGCTTGGCGGAGGTCTGCCCTCTCTGAGTGCTTTTCTAGTTTATGTTTTAACAGTGGGGGGGGCCCAATCACTTTTTCACACAGGGCCATGCGGGTTTAGATTTTTTTTTACCCTTAATAATAAACACCTTCATTTAAAAACTGCATTTTGTGTGTACTTGTGTTATCTTTGTCTAATATTTAAATTTGTTTGATGATCTGAAACGTTTAAAGGTCTGATGACATGATTTTGACATTTTTTAGCATGTTGTGTAAACCCAAAAGTCATTGTCGACGATCAATATAATATTTACAAACGTGCCTGCATAAACTAGTTATCATCAAAAAACCGCAGCCGCTTACTGGACTGTGGTGCCACCCACCGAATGAAGGGCAGTACCACCATGACATAAGCGACAGAACGGATGCCGGTGTTGTTGACTGGAATGACAGCAGTTTTGTAGCTCACAGTTTCTCTGGTTTCTTGTTTTAATTTTACAGCTATGCCTTCATGATGTCCTCCCTCTCCGTGCCCTGCGAAAGAGCGCACGGAGGGTCATGATGAATGGATTTACACGCAGGATTCACCACAGCACATGTATTGAACATAAGACTGATGGCAACAGTTCCCAAAAAGGTGAAGACTTACAAAAATAAACAGAAACACTTACAGTTGGCATTCGGGGGCGACATCGCCCAGCAAATATGGAGAGTAAACATGCTAACCACTGTTGCGCCCCAGGGCTGACATTGCTTCAAGGGGTGCAACAGAACCACGGCTGTGTGGAGTGGCTAACACGTCGTGATAGTGTTGGCAATATTGGCTGGCTGACAGCACGGCAGATGATGCACACCAAACATGAACAGCTGACTGTCAAAGAGAGGGGGGGCGTGGTCGGGCCGGCGAATCTTGGACAGTGCCCACCTGAAAGTGGCTCAAAACACACATAAAACACATGTACAAAACAAAAACAAGAATAACTCAAAATATAATACATAATAAACCCGATGGCTGAGCCACAGAGAATACACTGCTATGATTTTATTGAAAAATTGGGTTTAAATAAATTATATTTATGAACAAATAATTTGTTGCAATATCTGTAACAAAAGCATAACACTCGGTGTTCCCCTGCCGTGTGTTTGCCGCTGCTGCTGTGGCGGGCATGTGTGCCTCTCCACTGTCACTCTCTGAGTCTGACTCGCTAGGCACGATGCCCGCTTGGCATGGTCAAACCTATACAGTCTGATGCCCCCAGATTCTTCATTGTCATCCCATTCTTCGGAACTATAATCATCTGAAGATTGGACAACACAAACCAATTCCAGACTACATGTGTGTGGAACCATTGTCAATGTTTTCGACCACTTCCATCCTGTGTGTACAATGGGCAGCCAAGCGCTGTGTTCTGTCGATGACATTACAACATGGCCGGGGGGGGGGGGGGGGTTCCCAGCCACTCATGCAATTGGTGATGTGGCGTTCATGAAAACGTTGGATATTCGCATGAAAAAAGCATGTTTGACTTAGAACTGCACAGACCAACCTATTTCGTCATATTGTATTATGTGTTGAAAAATTAGATGAAGTCAAAAACGTGTCATCAGACCTTTAAGTGTGACAAACATACAAAAAAATGGGAAATCGGGAAGGGGGCAAACACTTTTTCATACTACTGTATATCGCTGTCATCATCATCGTCATCATAGCAGTCTGTCGGGAGCGACAATAACTGTTTCATTTAGGTCTGATCAGATTCCTCCACGCAGTTCTGTCCTTCGCCTTCCGCTGCCAGGAACTCCTGACCTTGTTCACCTGGGCGACGTCTGAGCCGGTATGAGTTGCTTTCTGACTGACCATTTCATGAAACAGCTTGCAAAGTATTTCAATTCAATTCAACTTTATTTATATAGCGCCATTTCACAACCACAGTCATCTCGTAGCACTTTCAACTGTAGGGGAAACCTCCACAGTTGCAGAAAGACCTCAGCAATCAGGCGATCCCCTATGAGCAAGCGCTTGGCAATGGTGGAGAGGAAAAACTCCCTTTTAACAGGAAGAAACCTCCAGCAGATCCAGGCTCAGGGAGGGGTAGTCATCTGCTACGACTGGCTGGGGGGTGAGGGGATAGAGAAGAAGAAAAGAACAGACATGTAGAGAGCAAACAGCACGATGGGGACTCAGTCTATGGGAGAGAACAAACAGATGTTAATGACCAGCAAAAAAAAAAAATTTCATTGAGAGTGAAGAAAGGAGTGAAGCCCAGTGCATTATTGGAGGTCCCCCAGCTGTCTAAACCTATTAGCAGCATAACTAAGGGAGGGTTCAGAGACACATGATCCCTCCCTAATTGTAGGCTATATCAAAAAGGAAGGTTTTAACCCTCTGAGTATGTTGCCAAACTGCGACATACCCCCTAGTGGTCAAGAGTGGTAAATATTTTTTGTCAGTAAAATAGTTCAAATTTCCAAGGCTATACAGTAACTTGAAAGTGGTAAGAAATAATGGCTTACTGTCAATTAGAATGATGTAAAATATGATCCAAAGTTTCAGATAGGAATAAATGTACGCATCTAATTTGCATAATGTCACGGCACCTCTTTAAATTCCATAACTCAGTCAAAACTGGACTTTGGATGCATTTACACAAAAAATGGTTCAGTCTTTTGAAACCGTTTTTTTGTACAGAGGTACCGCATCATCTTATGTTCAAAGTATATGAACAAGAAATCAGTACATTAAAAAAAAAAAAAAAAAAAAAAAAAAAAAAAACAGAAATTTCTCACTTACTTTTGACAAAGTCAGAGTGAGAAAGTAGGTGCAGTGCCGTGCTCTGCCACTAGGGGAATACAAATTCTCACACTCAAAAGGTTAACCCTATTCTTAAAAACAGAGATCAAGTCTGACTCCCGAATCCAGATTGGCAGCTGGTTCCACAGGAGAGGAGCTTGATAACTGAAGGCTCTGCCTCCCATTGTACTTTTGGAGATTCTAGGTATTACAAGTAATCCAGCATTTTGGGAGTGTAGTGCTCTGTTAGGATAATAGGGTAGTATCAGATCTTTTAAATAAAAAGGGGCCTGATTGTTTAGAGCTTTGTAAGTGAGAAGAAAGGAGTACCGCTAGCTTTTGCTGGACTAGCGGCACATTCTTGGCAGATAGAGGTATTATCAGTGGCAAGGACAGGCCAAGACAAACTGACTCCAGTATCTGTTGCAGTGACTGAGCAGATAATAGGTTTGTTTATCTCTGCTCTTTGTGTAGTGCATGTCACGATGCACCGACTGGCAAAAGTCCACCACAGACCTTGCAACAGATATGCTTATCTGCCAGGATGTCCAGTCTCACCCCATGTAACTGGGAGTGGTCCACCACAGACCTGTGACAGATATTGTTTTTAGTTCTGCCAGGATGTCCAGTTTCACCCTCCACGCCCTCGGAAGGGTGGGGTTGCCAGTTGAGTCGGCAACAGTGCTAACCACTATTTCACCGAACTGCCCATCCATCCATCCATCCATCTTCTACCGCTTTTCCGGAGGTCCGGGTCACGGAGGCAGCAGTTCAAGCAGAGAAGCCCAGACTTCCCTCTCCCCAGCCACCTGCTCCAGCTCTTCAGAGGGGATACCAAGGCATTCCCAGACCAGCTGGGAGACATAGTCTCTCCACCGAGTCCTGGGTCTGCCCCGGGGTCTCCTCCCAGTGGGACGTACCTGAAACACCTCAAGTGGGAGGCGTCCAGGAGGCATCCTAATCAGATGCCCATACCACCTCAACTGACTCCTTTCAATGTGGAGGAGCAGCAGTTCTACTCTGAGCCTCTCCCGGATGACTGAGCTCCTCACCCTATCTCTGAGGGTGAGTCCAGCAATCCTACGGAGAAAGCTCATTTCATCCCCTTGTATCTGCGATCTTGTTCTTTCGGTCATTACCCAAAGCTCGTGACCATAGGTGAGAGTAGGAGCGTAGATTGACTGGTAAATCGACAGCTTTGCCTTAGAACTCAGCTCCCTCTTCACCACAACAGACCGGTACAATGTCCGCATCACTGCAGATGCTGCTCCAATCCGTCTGTCGATCTCTCGCTCCATTTTCCCCTCACTCGTGAACAAGACCCCAAGATACTTAAACTCCTCCACTTGGGGCAGGAGCCTGTCCCCAACTCGGAGAGGACAATCCACCTTTTTCCGGCTGAGGACCATGGACTCGGACTTGGAGGTGCTGATTCTCAGCACTGCCCATTTAATAATAATAATAATAATGCATCAGATTTATATAGCACTTTATCATAGACACTCAAAGATGCTTTACAAGTAGATACATTATTCATTCACTCCAGACAGACCATGGTAGTGGCAAGCTACCACTGTAGCCACAGCTGCCCTGGGGCAGGCTGACGGAAACGTGGTTGCCAATCCGCGCCAACGGCCTCTCCGGCCACCACCGAACATTTATACACATTCATACCCAGTGTTATGGGCACTGGAGGCAATGTGGGTGAAGTGTCTTGCCCAGGGACACAACGGCAGGATATCTGGGGAGAGCGGGATTCGAACCGCCAACCATCGGGTTATTAGACGATGTGTGACCATGTGTTGAAGCAGAGTAAATCCTGTCTCCCGGTTTCCTTACATGTCCCAGGCTGGGACCTCGGGGCATGATTGTGGTCTTGTTGATTGGCATGGCGTCTTTGGTGTAGAAAGCTACGATGGCATGGCCTGATTCGTGGTACGCCATTATCAGCTTGTTTTTTTGGTCTATCTCGGCGCTCCTCCTCTCAGGGCCTGTGAGGTCAGGGAGGACCAGTGAGTTGTAGCTCATGTACAGCATAACAATAATGCTTTGTCAAACCTGGATACACTTTGATCTTCTTTAGGTACCAGTTGAGGATCTCTATGCGTACCTTCACATCTAGTTTGGGTACGGTCACCTGCATGTCGAATCGCCCCGGGTGGATCAGAGCATTGTCTAATGCTGTATTTACACATAAACTGCACACATTCCTACTCCTACACATGGGCTATACAAACGCTGCAGTTGGTACAATAGGTATTAGTTGGTGAGGGTGCAGGTAGCTGTCATGCTAGCCTGCGTGTTTTATTTAGTATATAAAGCATGGGTTTTTAAGGTTGTTTTACCCACACAAGAAACCACCAGTTCAAAGAGACGTCTTCAAGTCAATTTACAGAGTACAGAGTAAACGGAAACAGGAAACAGTTAATTTTCAGAATAAAGCAAACAGGAAACAGTAATACCATACAGTGTAAAATGGATTTTTGTCCCTTGTGATGAGCTAATGCATTGTTTCCTATATCAGAGGTGTGTGTGACTAAAGTACAAAGACTTCAGTGTGTCAAAGTGTGTGTAACTGATGCCTATTTGGTATAAAATGGGATTCTCAATAGTTTTTTTTCCTGTGTGTCAATCAGTTACTAATTCTAAAATTTAAGGAGCAGTGTAGCCATAGAAAGATGTTTTAAGCAACAACCAAAAAAAGACAAAAGAAAAAAGTTTCCAAGCAAAAAGACAAGAGATTTCAAGCAACGAAAACAATTTCAAGCAACAAAAATCAAACATGTATAAGTACATACATGTAAAATATTATGATACCATGGTAAATAAGAGAGCTCCTACTTTTCATCTAGATAAGTTATATTTAGTAACATGTACATGAAAAGCAAATCAGTTTCATAGGACATTGTGTGAGAGTGTGTATGCAAGAGCCTATAAAAAGTAGAGATAAAAAAAACATTTGCTAACTATACAGTTAATATCTACCTAACCAACAATATAGTATGGTTTGAGTCAATCAGATGTGTGGGTCATTAAGTGTTCTTTCAAACTTAAAATGATTCTGTTGAACCAAAATTCAAAAGCAATGTCTGATTTTCATTAACTTATTTTCAGAAAATTTTTATTTAGTAGTAGTAGTTTATTATCATTGTCAGTTTCAAGTTATTTCAGAGACCACTGTGGCATTTTCTTTCCTTAACGGAAGGTCCATTCCTGTATGTGCAATTTTTCATTAAAAATATGCTCCTTTTTTATTGTAGATTTGTTAATTTTTGATAAATTTTTGAATTTTTTCCCTGATAAATTTGCAAGTTATTGTACATTCCCAATAGTTTTGGGTTTTTTTTGTAAATTTGTAACATTACTCTCTCTAGTAATAGATCAAATATTTCAGAGCCAGAACAGAAAAAGACGATACCAAATCTGATGGGAAGTAATCCTAATTTGCATTTGGTTTAAATTAGTGAAATTAAAAGTAACTTAAAAAGTGTAGTCAAATGTATTTAAGAATGTCCCACAATAAAGCTACTCACAAAAGTACTATTTAGTGAAAAAGCTCAAATGTAGGGTCGAAGCCTTCAAAAATCCATCTACTCTAGAGAATATCCAAATGTTTAACATACCTCTAATTTGGTCATGTGATAGTTTACTGGTTGAATGTTTCTACATGAGCACCATTTCTGGCATCTTCTACAACAACTAAAGATGAGTGTTAAGGTTTGGCAGGGGTTAGCGGAAAAATAAAAGTGGTTGAGAAAGTATTTTTGCATTTAGGCTGCAGCCATAAAGGCAAGTACTGACAGACTTAAATCTAAAATAACAAGTAAAATAAAACAAAATCATCCTACAAAAATAAGAAAGCACTTGGGAGAACAAACCCCTGCCAAGTCAGCTAATTTTTTCAGTCCTTTTTTTCCTTCAATAGCCCCGTTGAAAACATCCAACAAGGCACTACATTCATTCTTCATAGTATCTTTAAAAAAAAAAAAATCAGATTGGCTCTTGGTTCATTTCCAACGTCTCCTAAAAATGTCATCAAAAACCTTAAATAGCTTTGAGTTCTGCACACAGACACAAAGCAACAAATAAATAAATGAACCACGCAGGTACAACATATTGCTATGATGGAAGTAATAGTGCTGTAGCCTTTATGTAATGTTGCATCACTCTAAGACTACTGTATGGAAACATATCACAGTTGACATGCTTATAGAGCACCAAATACCATCTCTGTAGTGAAAACAGTCTTTTACTGTTGCTGAATAATCCAACATTTTGTGTTTTGAAGAACTTGTTAAATGCAGCTTCTAACTTCTTAAGGTACACCTGTGCAACAAAGAATCAAAACGACAAAGGAGATGTGCTGTTTTACAACTGCTGATGTATCAAATATTTCTGTCTTGGGATGTCCTAGGTTAAACGCCATCCTAGATCCCGAGGAATACCTTGAGCAACTGCTAGCATGTGTGTGTGGGGGGGGAGGATACTGTTGTCTGTGGGATATCAGCAGAGTGTGTTGATGTACTCCAGAAAACATCACAACCTCGAGTGAGATATTTGCCATTATACAAGAGTTACACAAAAACAACTCACAGCAATTATTTTCTTTAACCTGTTATTTTTGCTCCAAAGAGAAAAACAGTCCTCCAGCACTTAACTGCTTCTAAGTCGTCTACTGAGTCACAGCTTACAAAGGTAGCTCTTAGCCTAAAGCAGGTGAACAAAATGAACACAAGACAGATCATCTGGATTGTGAGGACTGTCTGTTTGATAACAATTGCCCACTGTGGAAAAGATTTGGGATACAGCATTGTGTTAAACCCTCACATAATAACACCAGTGTTAACAGCATTAACATTATGTCAAGTTATCAGTACTCCTCGAATGCCTATTGTACAATCAAACCGTTCAGCTCGAACTGTTGTAAAAATTATTTCCTACCTTGAATGACAACTCCTTTGCCTATGATAGTGAGCCTTCCATACATTTCCCACACTTCATTCATTCAAAATGGATCTACCGTAGAATTGCTCTTTTTCTAATATAAAGCATACAGCTTCATACCGGAACCTCAAAAACCAGTACTGGGTAACCATGTGCCTTGGAGGGCCAAGATCCTGCAGGTTTTCTTTCCAGCCAGGCACTGAAGCAGGTGTTTTCACTGATCAACAATCAGTGGGAAGTAATTTAGTGAAATCACTTGTTTAAGGGTGGACTGGAAGGAAAACCTGCAGTATATTGACCCTCCATAGCACATTTTGCCTTGAGCTGAATGTCATCATTTCACCCTCCTTCCTCCTGGCTGAGTGGGAACCTTCAATGGCATTAGCAAAGCCTCACCCTGCTTTTTAATTATTCCGCTGTGATGTGGCCTCAGACTTTCTGGAGTCTCGTGGGGTAATTGTCAAAAGCCATGGATGCAAACACAGCTTAGCATAGTCATGCCCCCGAGACCCGACAAACATTTCATTCACAGAGTTGAGTGAAGTGCAATCCCAGCGAAGCTGCCATTGTTTGTCTTACAGAACCCGCGTAAGCCTCCCGTGGCACCTTTTACACCGCCGTTTATTCTTCTCAAGAAATTGGAAGGTTGGCACTTGAAACACACAGACTGACATCAGCTCCAATTAAACATGAAAGCTTTGCTACAATAATTACAGAGGTATCTGTTTGGGAGGTGCATATTAAGTGATTCATGCAGCGTATCACGTTGTTAGTGATGCCAAACCTCAAATATGAAGCTTCATTCCAGGAGGCTTCAGCTCTAAAGACACAACCTTTAAAACAGATTCTTCAAATGAAAAAAAGCTACTGGGAGATTTTGAGAAAGCTATTTTAAAAGCTAAAAAGCAAAATAGAAAGCCATTACAAGCATGCGTGTTGGTAATTGTGGCTGGCATACAAGCAAATTCAATAATTCAGTTAGAAACCTTTACCATCTTATTAGACCAGATGGTCCCATTCACACTTACAGAATGAAAGTCTGAAGAGAGTTTCAGGGGTCAGAGAAGAAAAGTGACCAAGTCTAACCGAGCATCTCAGCAGGCCTCCATCAATCAGGCCGTTACTATATATTCTATAGTAGCCTGAAGAATGCCGCTGTACTAAGAGGCATGTGACAGCTCACTTTGAGTTTGCCAAAATGTCTAGATATGAATCTGATTATAAAACAATTAAACTCTGTTGGCAAATTTCTAAGAACTTCGTCTGTCATATGTCTGCCAATAGTCATCATCTGTGACCATCTCATAGGATGCTTCCCAGCAGCAGGGGTGGGGACAGTGGACAGAACTGAGAAAATGAATGGAATAACAAAGAGAGACCCTTGATGAAAATCTGGCAACACAAGCCAGCACGTGGGTGACACTGCACATATCAGTCCCATAAGCTGAAGCATGCAGCAACGGCAGTACTTCAGTGTTGAGTGTAGGACGGGCCTCCTTCCTTTTCAGTAGATCACTTCTTTTTGTGGGGGCCATTTTGAGAATGTCCTAGAAATGGCTCCACATCTGGCTAAAACCCTCCCAGACTGTGGTGGTCTTCAATTGATTCTCTTACTGAAAAACTTGGTGTCCTTGAAATTACTTTTGGATCTTGCATTAGAGGTTTTGTCAGCAACTACTGAACAGAGTTTTAACCACTCACCTCCATAAGTTCCACCATCAGATTCATACATCATAGATACTAACATCAAGTGAATTGTCTAATGCAGCAATGCCCAATCATATACTTTGGAGGGCCAAGACCCTGCAGGTTTCCTCTCCAGCCAGTCACTAATGCAGGTGTGTTCACTAATCCTCAATTAGTGGGAAGGAATTGTGAGGAAAAGAGAAGAAAACCTGCAAGTGACATCCCTGGCATCAATCCATGTTATGGGTTGACTGTACTTATATACTATGGGGCTTTTCCAGTCTTATTCAACAGTCCAAGTGCTGGCAACTACTACAGCTACATTCATCCTTGATGATTAAGACTCCAATTTCCCAGCAACATTTGTCTGTGGGAGTAAAAATCTATGCAGTCACATGGAGAGCATGCAAAACAACCATGGAAAGGTGGCTGGCGACAGAGATTCGAAGCAGGAACCTTCAAGCTGCATGTCAACAGTATTAGCCACTAGACCAGAGAAAGACCGCTATGTGCCATGGAGGCCCTGTAGGTTTTCTTTTTTATCCACCCATTCAGATCAGCAATCAGTGAATCCAGTGAAATCCCCTGGTGAAGAGACTGGCTGGGAAAAAAACCTGCAGGTTCTTGGGTTTCCATGGCACATGAGGACCAAGGCTTGAGATGGCCAAGTGTGGGTGTGCTACTAGACCAGTGGTTCTCAAAGTGTGGGACACATCCTACCAGTGGGTAATAGAGACATGGCAGGTAGTCAATCAAGCAGAAGTCATATTAACTAAATATTATCCATCATTGATGGATTTTTTTTTTTATTTTTTTTTTTTTAGCAGTGACAGAAAAAACTGAAAGCTGTTCGTCATTTTGACAGAATAGACCGGCATTATTTAACAGTGATTATCAGACTTATTGTCTCTTCTTTTATTTATTTATTTATTTTGCATAACATCTTGCACATCATGACAGTATTCCCCATCTGTGTGCAGCTACATACAGTCTCCTCACAGCAGCTGACTGTGTCGACTAGGACACTGGCATTGTGAGAATTAACAACAAATCAGTGACATTTCAACAGCACCTTCAGTCCTGTTTGAGCGTGCTTATTTGGTCAATCTGAGGAATCAATTCACCTCCTCCCTTGGGACTTTACTGCGGGCTGGTCCCCTACGGGACAGGGACTAGCCGTCACCCCAGTGCTCCTCATCCTCAGGCTGTGGTGAAGATCTACACACAGCCTACCGGGACAACGGGGCATGCAGCATCAAAATATGCATCCATCGGTATCTCATTTTATGACTATTTCATTCCTTAATTACACTCAATCTTTAAAACTAAACTGTAGCAGAATCAGGAATTATTTGATCACATCCACTGAACTCCTGACAGTCCCCCCCCTCCGAGTTTAAAAAGTTTAAAGGCATTCGGAAGAGGGCAACTGTTTTCCTCTGCACAAGCAGGCAGAGATCTTGCATCCATTGTGTCACATGGATCTGCTTTGTGCTGAACAAAATAATAAATGCATGATAAATGGTGTTCAGTTTTATAGTGCTTTTTATTCATTTCTGAATGACCAAAGCACTTTACAGATCCTGCTATCCACCCATTCACACATGATTGCAGCAGAGCTGCCATGCACAGGCCCTGGCTTGACCCACCAGGAGCAACTGGGGGTTCAGCGTCTTGCTCAAGAACACTTCGACATGCAGACTGCAGACAGAATAATCTGTGTGCTCGGCCTGTAAATTTACAATTAAAACTATCATTCTCATTCAGTGAGCCTTCTGGTGTCCCACACTATGAAAGGATGCTTGTGAGCACATCAAGGTTTGTAGTGACTGGTCTGCTAATAAAGGTCATGAATGCCCCTTGCAGGGCATTAATGAGGCGCCAGATGTCAAATAGTAAGTTTGCTTGTTTATTAAACAAAAGGACAAAAGGATAAAGTAAACAGCCATGTGGGGCAAAACACGTACATAAATTAGAACACAAAATAATAAACACTGACAACAAACGAGAAGGTGCAGCGAGGACAGAACCTACGCTGTAGCACAAACACTTACAAGAGACGAGCAACGATGAATCCAAAACACAGAAGGAAGACTGGAATCGGGGATAGGAACTCCAGTCCATGAACACAAAGGTGTGTATGTGTGTAGGTCGCAGCGAGGAGTGAGCCTCAGCTGCTCCCTTAAATACCAGACATAAACCAACCAGGAAAGGGGAATGTGATTAAAGAAAATGACAAACAGCTGTCACAACGCCGGCTTGGCTTTGACAGCCGGAAGTACGACCGTGACGCTGTCACAATAAGAGCCCTCGAGAGGTCCTAATAACAAACCCCAAAATAATATGGTAGAAAAGGGGAAATACTGAGTAACCCGAGCGCGGATGGGATCAGCGCTCAGATCACCACAGTACCCCCTGTTCAAAAGGCGCATTCCAGGCGTCAAACGTAACATCCAAGGGCCCCCCCCCAACCAGAAGACTACCAGGACCAACGCAGGGAGGGCGGAGGGTGAAGAGGCCAGGAGGGAGAGAACCAAAAAACAAAAGGCTACAGCAACACCCAGAGGAGGAAAAAAAAACTCACAAGGAACGGGTAACAATATGGATAACATAAAATGGCTTGGCTTAGACACAGAAATGACCAAAACTAAATCAAGTGCAACAGGATGAATAAACAAAATACAGGTACCCTTCCAACATACATGAGTACCATGTAACATTTCAACTAGAAAAATAATCAAGTGCAGTAGAATGAATAAACAAAAAATATATAAGGTACAGCTGATAAGAAAAATGAGGGGAAACCAAAATACAGGTACACTTCAAAATAGCTAAGTACCCAATAACACTTCAACTAGAAAAAGAACCATTCAAGCACTACAGAATAAGCAAGGAAAAATACCTGCATAGTACACACAGTAGTCCGGGCAAAGAACAGAAATCCCTTTAATATACATGGGGGAAAAAAAACACAATTTCAGGGACGCCGGCAGGTAGAGAGCGGAGGAAAAAAAACAGTTCAGGCGGTCTACCCGCATCCCGATTCCACCTAACAAAAAGAAAAAAGAACAGTTCGGGTGGCCTACCCAAGTCCCAGGCCCGGGGAAACAGCACCTCAGGCGGCCGGACCAGGTCACAGAACCAACAAAGCAGTTCTTCGGGCGGCCAACCCAGGATGCAAAACCGGAAAAAGAGTCTCTCAGGTAGCCGACCCGCGTCCTTAGACCACCAGGACCAGAGGGGAAGCTCAGAGGCAGCCTCCCTACCGAGAGTGACAGCGAGGGGAGACTGATCCGAATAAGGGAGACCCCAGCGGCATCCAGTGGAGAAGAACGGGGGGAAGACGAGGAACCAGTCCAGCGTCAGGTGGAAGGGGATCTGCAGCTCCCTCACTGACCTCGAACCGAAATGGCGGTGCACCCTCGGTGGGCCCGGACCAGGCCAGTGCAGCACCCACGATGGACCCCGATTGGGCCAACGCAGCACCCACAATGGACCCCGATTGGGCCAGCGCAGCACCCGCGATGGACCCCGATTGGGCCAACGCAGCACCTGGGATGACCTCCAAACATGAACCTGGAGCCTCGATGGCAACAACCGGAGCTGACTCGTCTCCGGTGACCCTGGGAGAAGGCTTGGAAAGACAGAGAGAACCGGGATCAGGATCTCCGACAGCAGCAGAGCCCGGTGAGACGAGCTCGAATGCAGCGGTCGGCTGCGCCCGGCTCTTCTCCCCAAGAGATAGGCAAGAATGCTCCAGAACAGACAGCAAGAAGACAAAATAGAGCACTTGGCTGATCTTGGGCTCCACTGCCATCCAGGACTCCGATGATCCAGGCTCAATGATCTGGAGGTCCATTCCTGGTTCCGACTCAACTGCGGCGGACTCCACAGCTGGCATGATGGTCATCACAGTCCGAGAACCCCCAGGTGCTGAAGCCCATGCCGAAGGCCTGCACAGTGTGGTGGCAGGGGATCTGTGACCTGCTGGGCCCAACTGCTCCTCCACGGAGACCCAGGGATGCTTTCTTGTTCTCGGCGCCACACCAGTAGGCTGCCTTTTGCAACAGCGGCTCGATTCCGAGTTTTTTTTTCCCTTCCTCTCTCTTTTGATCACTTTTTTTTTTCACCCCACTTATATCACGGACACACAGATCGTCCCAAATGTCTCCTGAGCCGGTGGACGGAGCCACTGTTTATAGCAGGATACGATACAACAGGGAAGAGCTGCTAGCATTTAACCGCCACCCGGTCCCACTGGAAAAACTCGACATACCGAGAGAATTGAGGCGAAAGCATCGCGGCTGCCGGGCTGGAGTAAGGCGGAGGACAAAAAATATAAGGTACAGACCCTCCCTTCCATCTGTTGTCATGGGAAATGTACGGTCGATACTGGGAAAGTTAGATGAGCTAGCGGCTATCTCCCGTTACGATAGCACTTACCGGGAGTGCTCTCTCCTTTTGTTTACTGAGACGTGGCTAACTGAACTAGCAGCAGATGCTAACATTGAGCTGGAGGGTTTTCACATGATACGAGCTGACCGAACACCAGAGAGTGGCAAAACTAGGGGCGGTGGAGTGATAATGTATGTTAACAACAACTGGTGCAGACCGGGACATATCACTGTTAAACAACGACACTGCAGCAAAGACATTGAGTTGCTAGCTGTTAGCATGAGGCCTACATATCTCCCGAGAGAACACTCACACGTGATCTGCATTGTTGTTTATGCAAATCCGACGGCGAACGCTGGGACAGCGCGTGACGTCATCCATTCAGTAACCAGCAGGCTGCAGACAGAACACCCAGATGCTCTTCTCCTCATCTCAGGCGATTTCAACCACGTTTCACTGTCTCCCATTCTGCCCACTTTCACCCAGTATGTCACATGCCACACTAGAGACAATAAAACACTGGATTTGTTCTACGCAAACACTAAGGAGGCGTACACCTCATCACAACTCCCCCCACTTGGGAGATCGGATCACAACTTGGTTCATCTCCGACCGGTGTACAAACCCCTAGTGCACAGACAACCTCCGGCCATGCACACTGTGGAGTTATGGTCTGAGGAGACAATGGACACTCTAAAGGACTGTTTTGAAGCCACTGCCTGGAAGCAGCTCTGCGATCCACATGGTGAGGACATCGATGGCCTCATTCACACCTTCACGGGCTACCTCAGCTTCTGTGTGGACAAATCCGTTCCCACCAAGACCATACGGCGTCACTCAAACAACAAACCCTGGATCAACCCTGAGATAAAAACACTTCTGAGAGAGAAGAAGAGGATCTTCAGGTCGGGGAACAGGGAGATGCTGAAGTCCGTACAGAGGGAGCTGAGGAGAAAGATCAGAGAAGGCAAGGACAGCTTCAGGAAGAAGATGGAGGACAAGCTGCAACAGAGCGACATCAGCGGGGTCTGGAGAAACCTCAAAACCATCTCGGGGCTCCAGAATACCTCCCCCCAGGCCACGGGGGGCAGGGAGTGGGCGAACAACCTGAATCTGTTTTTCAATAGATTTGACCAACCGCCCTCCCCCCTGTCTGCACAACAACCACTGCTGCCTCTAAGAAATCAAGTCCTGCTGCCCACTCCCCACTCCACCGACACCCCCCCCCCACTCCCAACACACAGCCCCCCATCCTGACCCTGACCAAGACCCAGGTGAGGACGGAGCTGAGGAAGATCAAGGCGAGGAAGGCGTCGGGACCGGACGGCATCAGCGCAAAGCTCCTCAAGTCCTGTGCAGACCAGCTGTGTGGGATTGTGACATACTGTATATCTTCAACATGAGCCTGAAACTGGGGAGGGTACCACAGCTGTGGAAAACATCTTGTGTGGTACCTGTACCAAAAACTTCCCACCCCAAAGACCTGAACAGCTACAGACCGGTGGCCTTGACGTCCCACTTGATGAAGACCCTGGAGAGACTGCTCCTTGCTCATCTCCGCCCCCTGGTGGAACCAGCGATGGATCCACTCCAGTTCGCCTACCAGCATGGCATTGGGGTGGAGGATGCGGTGATCTTCCTCCTTCACCGTTCTCTGTCCCACCTGGAGAAGCCCGGGAATATGGTGAGGATCATGTTCTTTGACTTCTCCAGTGCTTTCAACACCATCCAACCGATGATCCTGAAGGACAAGCTGCTGCGCGCAGGGGTGGACCAGCACCTGTCATCATGGATCCTGGACTACCTCACGAACCGGCCTCAGTTTGTGAGAACCCGGGACTGTGTTTCCGACACGATCATCAGTAGCACGGGGGCCCCCCAGGGAACGGTGCTGGCTCCCTTCCTGTTCACTCTTTATACTGCGGACTTCTCACACAACACAACACATTGCCATCTACAGAAGTTCTCTGATGACTCTGCGATCGTTGGTCTCATCTCCAACGGAGATGAAGCTGAGTACAGAGGGCTTATCCAGGACTTTGTGGACTGGTGCCATCAGAACTGCCTCCAGATCAACGCGAGGAAAACTAAGGAGCTGGTGGTGGACTGCCGCAGGCATGGGCAGCCCCTCACAGCACCAGTAAATATACAGGGAACAGACATCGAGATGGTGACATCCTATAAGTACCTGGGTATTCATCTGAACAATAAACTAGACTGGTCACACAATACTGACGCACTCTACAAGAAGGGACAGCGCAGGCTGTTCCTGCTGAGGAGACTCAGGTCTTTTGGTGTACAAGGGGCGCTGCTGAAGTCATTCTATGACACGGTGGTGGCATCAGCCATCACTTTTGGAGTGGTCTGCTGGGGCAGTGGCATTACTGCAGCCGATAGGAAGAGACTGAACAAACTGATTAAGAAAGCTAGCTCTGTCCTGGGGCAGCGCCTTGATCCGATGGAGGAGATAGGAGAGAGAAGGACGGTGGCTAAACTGTCATCTCTGCTGGAGTCCGAGTTCCACCCTATGCAGGACATACTGGATGCACTGAGGAGCTCATTTAGCAGCAGACTACATCATCCCAGGTGCACAACCGAGAGGTTTCGTAGGTCCTTCCTACCAACGGCTGTCAGACTGTACAACCTAAGCAGGGCTGCTCGCAGAGATAGCAAAAAGACGTAACAAACTAATAGTTTTTTTTGAATGCAAAGGATGCAATAGACTTACACAATGGTCCTCTCCGGCATACAACTAGGAACATACCGGTCGCTATGGAGGGTGAGAATATGTATGGGCACATAATCATACCATGTAGGATAACTAAATAGACGGTTATGCTGTTTCATCCCACCTAGCAACAATGCTCTGCACTGTGTGTGTTTATATATTTACATATTTATTCCATCTAGCTACAATGCTCTGCACTGGGTGTGTTTATATTTATATATCTATATATTTATTCCATCTAGCTACAATGCTCCGCACTGTGTTTTTATATATCTACATATTATTCCATCTAGCTACATTGCTCCGCACTGTGTGTGTTTATATACTTGCATATTTATTCCACCTAGCTGCAATGCTCCGTACTGTGGGTGTTTATATATTTACATATTTATTCCATCTAGCTACAATGCTCTGCACTGTGTGTTCATATATTCATATATTTATTCCATCCAGCTACAATGCTCTGCACTGTGTGTCTGTGTGTGTGTGTGTATATACTGTATATATTTTATAGTAATATGTACATATGTATATTAGCTGCTCTTGCTTGCTTGTTTTTTTTCTTGCCTTCTGATTGTTGCTCTGAGTGTTGCTATCCCTGTGCTGTTGCAATCCTGGAATTTCCCCGTTGTGGGACTAATAAAGGCTTATCTTATCTTATCTTATCTTAATCATCGGCTGAGGCTCCAAATGGCAGTCAGGCCTCCTCCTCTGCCCATGACGCAACTGCGGGACTGGAACCAGGCTCTCCAGGGCTGCAGGCTCCTCCTTCGTCCGACGGTCTACTCCTGGCACCAGGGGACACTCAGAGAGAAGGGAAGGAGACACAGAGGTAGCAGGTTCAATGTTTATGGCTGCAGCAGGTGATGGAAGCTCAGAGGACTGTGAACCCTGAGCTCCACCCCCAGGAGTCAGACAAGGCTGGGAGGCAAAGTTCCCTCAGCGGCCCAGAGCAGGATCCAGACGGGGACCTCGCAGAGGAACAGCGACGGGAGGAGCCACAGGAGGACTCGCTGGGCTCACAGCAGCTGACAGGAGCGCTAAAGAGGAGGGAGGAGCAGCCGAGGCAGTTTGGGGACGTGGAGCTGATGGAACAGCGGGGAAGGATGACCCGGAAACTGGGGCTCTGTCTTTCCCTTCCGTCGAGACGCGGGGAAAACAGCTGGCTGGGAGACGGAGCTCTTCTGACGAACTAGGACAGGGTCCAGACGCGAACCTCGCAGAGGACCGGCCCGCACAGGAGACTTCCGCCTCGTCGGGACGACCGTGTCCCGGAGAGGAAGTGGAGGCTTCTTGGTCGCATTCTCTAACTGTTCCCATAGCGCCACTATCACCGACACTCTCTCCTTGCCCTCCGGAAACGAGGTCAGGTAGAAAGCGCTTAAGCGTCCTCTGCACGAGGTCCAGGTACTAATATGCAGAGTTGGAGGGAATGAGCAGATGGGCATTGGACAGGTGATCATCGACCTCCCACAACCACTTGGGGCAAAACCCACGCTCGAATGCCGACATCTTTCACCACAATACTGGCACCCAGAGAAGAGAAAAAACTTGAGCCCAAAACAAACTTACTGTGGCTGGCGTCTCTTTTGGCTACAACCTACTGTCATGAATGCCCCTTGCAGGGCATTAATGAGGCACCAGATGTCAAATAGTAAGTTTGCTTGTTTATTAAACAAAAGGATAAAGTAAATAGCCTCGTGGGGCAAAACACGTACATAAACTAGAACACAAAATAATAAACACTGACAACAAACGAGAAGGTGCAGCGAGGACGGAACCTACGCTGTAACACAAACACTTACAAGAGACGAGCAACGATGAATCCAAAACACAGAAGGAAGACTGGAGTTGGGGGTAGGAACTGCAGTCCATGAACACAAAGGTGTGTATGTGTGTAGGTCGCAGCGAGGAGTGAGCCTCAGCTGCTCCCTTAAATACCGGACATAAACCAACCAGGAAAGGGGAACGTGATTAACGGAAATGACAAACAGCTGTCACGACGCCAGCTCGGCTTTGACAGCCGGAAGCACGACCGTGACGCTGTCACAATAAGAGCCCTCAAGAGGTCCTAATAACAAACCCCAAAATAATATGGTAGAAAAGGGGAAATACTGAGTAACCCGAGCGCGGATGGGATCAGCGCTCACATCACCATAATAAAGCTTCCTCTTCACCATCCACAGGTCTGCTCTACCCACTGCCAATTCCAAATCATCCCTGGTTTCACATAGCAATGGACTTTGTTATAGGCATGCGTCCTTCAGAAGGTAATAACTCCATACTCACAATCACTGATCATTTTTCTAAAGCCATGCACTTTGTTCCTCTGCCTAAGCTCCCTTCTGCCTATGAGACCACCAAGTTACTCATCCAACATGTCATCAGGCGTCACATATACCAATCAACACTGTGTCAGATCGTGGGCCACAATTCATGTCCTAAGTCTGAAGAACCTTCTGTAGGTCTCTTGGCTCCTCCGTCGGTCTAACATCAGGATACCACCGCCAGAGCAACAGCCAACGCAAGAGTGGCTTCCCGCAGCCCCACCACCTGGAGTCGACACCTGGCTTGGGAAGGATATGCTCATAACTCTGTCATTTCCACTGCCACTGGGCTCACCCCCTTCAAGGCCTCGCATGGATACACTCCACTACTGCGGATGCTGAAACATAAAAGCACCATCCCTTTGGTAGAGCAACATCTACGCTGGCTCAAGCGCCCATGGAGGACCACCCAAGCTGCCCTACAACAGTTGGTGGTCGCCAACCAGAATGCCACCTTTGCAAATAGGAGAAGGCCCCCGGCCCCCAGCTATGCCTTAAGTCGAGCGGTATGACTGTCTACTCAGCTTCTTGGAGTCCATTTTAAGTGGAATGTTCCATCTCCCCGGTTCATCGGATCCTTTCCTGTCACCCAGATTGTCAATCCAGTCACTGTATGTTTAAGATTTCCTGCTTTCTTAAGATTAACCCAAAAAAACAGGGAAGAGAAGTATTTAACACATCAACATTTTTCTCATTAAACATATTTCTGATGGATCCATTGACCTGCGATTTTCACCAAATATCAGTCACAACCCAAGTAATCCATACATACAGTGGATATAAAAAGTCTACACACCCCTGTTCAAATGCCAGGTTTTTGTGATGTAAAAAAGAGACCAAGATAAATCATTTCAAAACTTTTTCCACCATTAATGTGACCTATAACCTGTACAACCCAATTGAAAAACAAACTGAAATCTTTTAAGGGGAAAAATTTAAAAAGTACAATAACTTGGTTGCATAAATATGCACACCCTTAAACTAATACTTTGTTGCAGCACCTTTGACTTCTATTACAGCACTCACTCTTTTTGAGTAGGAATCTATCTGTCAGCATGGCACATTTTGATGTGGCAATATTTGCCCACTCTTCTTTGCAAAAACACTTCAAATCTGTCAGATTGCGAGGACATCTCCTGTGCACAGCCGTCTTCAGATCACCCCACAGATGTTCAATCAGATTCAGGTTGGACTCTGGCTGGGCCATTCCAAAACCTTAATCTTCTTCTGGTGAAGCCATTCTGTTGTTGATTTGGATGTATGCTTTGGGTCATTGTCGTGCTGAAAGATGAAGTTCCTCTTCATCTTTCTAGCAGAAGCCTGAAGGTTTTGTGCCAACACTGACTGGTATTTGAAACTGTTCATAATTCCCTCCACTTTGACTAAGGCCCCAGTTCCAACTGAAGAAAAACAGCCCCAAGGCATGATGGTGCCACCACCATGCTTCACTGTAGGTATGGTGTTCTTTTGGTGATGAGCAGTGTTGTGTTTGTGCCAAATATACCTTTTGTAATTATGGCCAAAAAGTTCAACTTTGGTTTAATCAGACCATAACACATTTTCCCACAAGTGTTTGGGAGATTTCAAATACGTTTTTGCAAAATGTAGCCGGGCTTGGATGTTTTTCTTTGTAAGATAAGGCTTTCGTCTTGCCACCCTACCCTATAGCCCAGACATATGAAGAAGACAGAAGATTGTTGTCACGTGTACTAAACAGCCAGTACATTCCAGAAATTCCTGCAGCTCCTTCAATGTTACTGTCAGCCTCTTGGCAGCCTCCCTGACCAGTTTTCTTCTCGTCTTTTCATCAATTTTGGAGGGACGTTCAGTTCTTGGTAATGCTACTGTTGTGCCATATTTTCTTCACTTGATGATGACTGTCTTCACTGTGTTCCATGGTATATTTAATGCCTTGAAAAATCTCCTCATTTCAGGGGCTCAAAAGTAATTGGACAAATTAACATTACCATAAATAAAAGGGTAATTTTTAATACTTTGTTGAGAATCCTTTGCAGGCAATGACTGTCTGAAGTCCGGATCACATGGACATCACCAAACGCTGGGCTTCCTCCTTTGTGATGCTTTGCCAGACCTTCACTGCAGCTGTCTTCAGTTGTTGCTTGTTTGGGGGTCTTTCTGCCTTAAATGTGGCCTAAACCCACCTTTTTTTTTGTAAAGTGCCTTGAGATGACCTGTGTTGTGATTTGATGTTATATAAATAAAATAAAATTGAATTGAAGTTTTGTCTTAAGCAAGTCAAATGCTACTCAATCGAGTTGAGATCTGGTAATTGACTTGGCCACTGCAGAATATTCCACTTCTTTGCCTTTAAAAACTCCTGAGTTGCTTTTGTAGTATGGTTTGGGTCATTGTCCATCTCTACTAGGAAGGGCCATCCAATCAATTTTGCTTCATTTGGCTGAACCTGAACAGACAGTATATCCCTATACACTTCAGAATTCATCTAGCTGCTTCTGTCTCCTGTCACATCATCAATAAACACTAGTGACCCAGTGAAATTGGGAGCCATACATGTCCTTGCATCACACTGTCTCCATAATGGTTACATAAAATGTAGTGTATTTTGGATCATGAACCGTTTCTTGTCTTCTTCATACTTTCTTCCTCCCATCAATGTGGTACAGGTTGATCTTGGCTTCATCTGTCCAAAGAATGCAGCTCCAGAACTGGCCTGGCTTCTTTAGATTTTTTTTTTTTTTTTTTTTTTTTTGGGGGGGGGCAAGGTTTAAATTGGCCTTTCTATGTAATTAGTGGGTTGCACCTTGTGGTGAACTGTCTGTATTTGCTCTCATGATTTTTTTCTTTTCTTTATGGTCGACTTACGTAGATACTGATACACCTACTTCCTGGAGAGTGTTCTTCACTTAGGTGGATGCTGTGAAGGGGTTTTTCTTCATCATGAAAAGGATCCTGCGATCATCCACCACTGTTGTCTTTCGTGGACATCCATGCCTTTTTGAGTTCCCGAGCTCACCAGTGCACTCTTCTTTTCTCAGAATGTACCAAACTGTTGATTTTGTATAAAAATGGTTGCAGTTCCTAAACCCCAATTCCAATTTGGATGTGAATACCCTCAAATTAAAGCTGAGAGTTTGCACTTTAAGGCCATATTGGTTATATATCTGTATCTCAAATATGTTCTGGTGAACAGCTCAAATGAAATTTGTGTCAGTGTCCAAATATATATATGGACCTAATTGTTGCCCTTACTTTAGGTATTCTATCGTCCTGATTTCATTTTTTGCAGTGTAGGTGGAGCAATTAATTCTAAATTTGATATTAAAACATTATATACTTTTGCAGCCCTCATACAGTATGTTAGCCCAATAATGTTAGCTAGCTGAGCAGTATTAAAAACATTGCTTGTATCTTTGCCTAGACAGCTGCATGCTAATCATTTTGCTATTATTATTGGGTACAAAACAGTTCCCTCTAATATTCTCGACCACTTCTGTATAACATCTTCTTTAGGTTGGTAATTGTCTGAAAATGAACTAAAGCTGACATTCAGATGACAGAATGGATATAGTCTTATCCATATTGGTCATTAGGATTTTTAAATAAAAATCAGTAAGTAATAAATTCAGTAAAAAATTACAGTGTTTTGTGAGAGTGAATAATGGAGCAGGAGCAACTTAAAAATGAAACTAAATATTGCCCCCCAGACTTCAGTCAGAAGCAGAACCTTTAAAAATAAAAGCAGGAAGATTTTCTACAATGAATTTAAATCTCTCTCCCTCTCTCTCTAAAACTAATTAAAACTGATATGTAGAAATAACTCATTTACAAGTTCAATAATTTACTAATGAAGCTCTACATTTATTGGACATACCTCTGTATACTTGCCTCCCAAATAAATAAATAAATGTTGGAAAAATACTGGTGGCTGCCAGAGGTACCCCTCAGCCTCTCTGTTGCTGAGATGTAGTTTATATGGCATTTTGACCTTTGACCTTGCAATCCCAAAATCATAGGCGGAGGTCAGGGTGAACCTGTGTATAAAGTTTGATGAGCCTAGCTTTACTCATTCTATAGCAATAGAGCACAGGAGAAGCTAACCATGATCTTTGACCTTTTAACCCCAAGCCCATAGTCAGAGGGCAGGGTCGAAGCCATCCAAGGTTTGTGTTAGACATGATGATCATTTTGAAAAGGCTACATCATTCCTTTTTCTAGTTGTTGCATTCACAAAATTTTAGGAAAATTGACCTCTGGCCTCAACCTAAAGGTCAGAGGTCACCCAAATTCGAACTCGTCTGAGATTTTTATAAATACACCTATGGTATCAATTTGAAAAGCCCATGTCATTTCTTTCTCTAGTTATCGCGTTGACAAGATAGGTGTTGATGCGACCGCCACTGCCGCCACCCATTGCCTCGCGAGTTGATGACGATACCCCTTCAGCCTTTAAAGGCTGAGGGGTAAAAACCGAAACTGAACTGAGGCTGCCGTCTGAAGCTGATCTGAGGTCACACCACCCAGCCCTAGTCTTGGTCTCTACTGCATGCTCAGGAAATCTGTGTGAACTGCAGGTCTCAGAAAGGGACACGCTTCATGCAGTACAGCCTTGTGTATTTCACATTCTATGTTTTTCCAAAAGTGAAGTTTGCCAATGCTGTTGGAGCAAACAAAAGCTGAACACAACCTTCACAATTTCCTTGAAATTTTTGTTAAAAGTTTTTTTTTTTTTTTTTTTTTAAGTACACTTGTAAACACAGCTTACTTTCAAACATGCATATATCTCTGGAAGACAGCAATGCAGTGAAGGTATCTTGGCTACTTCTAGTATTTGCCTAGATTTGTCTATACTTCACTGTGGAGATTACACAACATAACAAAAATAATTTTTTTGTAAGTTGTCTGTGTTTTTTCAACTGATTTAAGACAATTTTGCACTGCTGAATCCGAAAATGACACCCGTTTCTCTCAATCAGGTCAGGTTTTTATGCTAAGTTGTAGCAGTTGTACAGCAGTTGTACAGTTGTACTGTAAATTGAATAGTAGACACTGATAAAGGTAAGTACATGTAAATTGAATGTTATGTCATCATTGTTCAAAATTCAGAGAATTTCAAGAAATAAAAAAGAATTTTGCATCATATAAAGCGAAAATACCCGTACATGTAAACAAAAACGTAAGAAAACATGTGGCCATAGTTCAAAAAGTTGACCTGATTGAGCAAAACCAATGTGATTTTTGGATTCAGCACATCAAAACTGTCCTAAATCAGCTAAAAAAACTTGGACAATAAATTTGGTGTTGACCAGTGTTATTAGTCACTAATGCTAGGGGGTTAAACTGATAGTGTAATATTGCAATACTTTGCTTTGGCAACACTGTATTGGCACCACACACCAGTACTGTGATACTTTATTAAAAATAATCAGTAAATGTTGCCAATACAAACTTCACTATTTGGGTTACATCCATCCATCCTCTACCACTTATCCGGGGATCCAGATCACGGGAGCATCAGTCCAGGCAGAGTAGCCCAGACTTTCGCCCAGTTCACACTGCACCATGATCCCCATGATCCCTCCTGCAGATGGTGAACTCACTGGAGGGCGGATCCATGTACCTCCTTTGGGTACACTGGGTCCTTGATGTAACGTTTTTCATAGAGATCCACTGGACCACTCTTAGTTTGGCCCTTCACCCAAGCTCAGTTTGCCTTGGGAGACTCTACCAGGGGCAAGTTGTCCCCAACAACATAGCTGCTGGGATCATTTGGGCAATCAAACCCCTTCATCACGATAACGTGGTGATCCACGGAGGGGTATTTGGGTACTACTTGGTCATAAAAAAAACAGCTGACTTTTCTCTCTACTAAAAGGTTCTGAGTGCTCACTGTTTGGTGAGGTCAAGGAGTGACTCATGCAATCTAGCCAAGAGTTGACCAAGACAAAGACAGGGAGTGGGAAAATCACAATATATGATATTGCAATACTCAGCATATCACAAGATTGGGTTAATATTGCATTGTGGCTTAAGCACTATGGTAATATTGCATTGTGGTGCCTTTGGCAATTCCCATCTTATCAGTCACAGTCTGTATTTGTGTCAGCAGCTCTCTCTGACATACCTTGCGTCCCACTTCGTTGTTGTGCAAATTCATAAGAGTCCTGGCATTCTGCTTGATCTCCCGTGCATCCACAAACACTTTAGAAAAACCCAGCCCGTAGAGGATGTCAGCGGAGCAGCCACCCCACTTCCAGCCCTTGTCTTGGTTGTAGAAACCCTGCTTTTCCTTGTCACAGCCACAGCCATTCAGGCTCCCCTGGGTGCAGGCGGCGGTGACCGCATGGGCGACCCCAGCAGCTATGATGGCGTAGGTAAACGCGGCCTCCTTGCTGCCTGCGATAAAGAGAAAAGGCATTTCTTTAAACAATATGACCGACCACAAGATTTCAAGTGCTGTCAAGCCTCCTTACATACCTGGCATAGCTGCTTCAGACCAAATCATGAAATGCAAGCGCCAAGCCAAGTCTAATCCATTAATCAGACTCTTAGTAAGCAGATAAAGCTCAGGAGGAAGTTCTGAATCAAGCGCAGGATGTAATGGAAGAGTTCAGAATGGCAGAACAGCCCTACTATAGTAAAGGAAAGTATCTGGACAGTTTTAATGTGTTTCTAATGAGTTATGTTCAGGTGTCTAAATAGTCTGAATGCAACTTCATCGTTTCAACAAACGCAGCAGTCTGAGGAATATAAAGAACTCCATGAGAGTGTAAACGTGCGCACATCAGTTCTGGCATTTGTCCCACTGAGATCCACCCTGTAGAGGTGAATCTGAGAGGCATGCACAGCCTCCCTACATGGATGGATTTCCACTCCATAAATCTGAGCACTTCAGCCTCACTGTGGGTTTTTTTAGCATTAAAAACCAAGATAATACCTAAGCATGTGGAAAGTATCCAGGAACAACCAATAAAATCATATTTAACTTGTTGAACCCCCTTAGACTTTTCAGAGTGGACACTGATGATGCACTTTTTAGAGTATAGGTACTCCACTTTGCATACTCACCAATACTGAGAATTGAATAAAAACAATATGTTTCCACTTTGTATACATCCTGGTTTTTTGCTTGTCATGATCTTTACTGTGAAGTTCTTCCACATGTCTGACATTTCTGTGAAGTTCTCTATTTAACAACCAAGGGGTTACAGTTACAGAAGTAACATATCTTCCATTTCATACCTAGTGAAATTGTGATGTGAAATTGAACGTTATATCAATGTTGTATTAGTTTATAAGTACTGGCAAAAAAAGACATACTGACAATACCTGACACCATTACTGGTAATGTTTGCATTTTCGTTTTCAATTTTACAAGTGCATCTCAAAAAATTAGAACATCACAATCTTGTAATTTAATTCAAAGAGCTAAATATAATCATCAAAATGTAAAACAAGAGCTCTCTGAGGCGCGTGCAATATCCCCCACTTCTGTTTTCTTTGAAGATTCCAATACTTACTGCAGGGATGGCAACAGGAAATTCTGATTTCAGCTGAAATCTAATTTGGTCGATTGAATTATGGGGGGGGCCGGGGGGGCGCAGCCCCCCTGAAGCTGAGAGGTTTTCAGTAAAACAGAAGTAATTTAGACTGAAAAAAATTATAAACAAAAAATGAAATACTAGACTTAGATAAATCATTAAATTTAATGAAAAGTTAACTTACTTTTTCTTCAACGTTGTCTCACTGTCTTTAGTCCAACGTATTTAACAGTTCTATAAGAGTTTATTACACTATTTACACTGGTCACCAAGTCACTTCTAATGTGAAACTTTCTTCCTTTTGGCAGCAAGCTGTGTCAGTCTCTGAACTTTGAACTTCATCCCCTTTTCTGTTTTCTTCAGAAACTGTCCGAGTGTTTGTTACCTCGTCGAACTTTGAGCCAATTTTCACCTTTACTGTCACTTTTCTCTCAAGCCAATTCCATTGGAACTTATTTTTGACACTTTTGTCTATTTCTAGCACTGATGACTCCTGATCCTTCAATAAAAATCTCATAATTCCGCTGAAAACAATACCAAAAGCTCAGAATTCCAACACGAACCAGGGATGTGATTTGGGGTTGGAGAAATTATCTGAAAATTTAGCAGGGGGTGTGGGGGACGCAGTCCCCCAGCGGGGTCCAGGGCAGAGCTCTGGTGGGGGGGCAAGGGGGGCAAAGCCCCCCGAAGCTCCTGGGTTTTTATGATTTTTAAGTACCAGAACTGTGCTTAAATGACATAAAACAAACAGCTGAATGCCAATTATTACTGAATAATATTGACTTATGTTCCAAGAAGATAGCATTCCTAAAATATTCCAACAAGCATTATCCATCACATGCTTTAACACTTGATCAAATCAAAATCAGTTAATTTTATCTATTCCATAATAGAAATAAAATTCCAACATACCATTACTTTTTATAATTTCAGCATTCATTTCAGATCACCAGTTTCAATCTCCATTGAGTGTTTATGGGGGATGGTTAACTTTTATTACCGTTTCCTCCCCCGCGCAGCCCAGCTCATACAGCTGTTGTACGCCGCACTCATGAAACGGAAACCGGCGGGCAGAGTCGACTGGACTCCTGAACGGGAGCAGGCGTTCTGCGGTTAAAACAGCTCTGGCAAATGCTGCACTACTGGTGGCTCGGACATGGGTATAGCGGCCGTCGTGGAGCAATGCGCTGCCGGTTCTTGGCAGCCGCTCACCTTTTTAGCAGGTCTTTGCACGACAGTGAGCGTAAATACAGCGCGTTCGACAGAGAGTTAATGGCTCTCCACCTGGCCATACGCCACTTGCAGTGGCATATGGCCAAGTGCGCCCTTTCCAGCTGAAAGGGCGCACCTTCACTGCGTTCGTGGACCACAAGCCGCTAACGTACTTAACGTACTTTATCTTCCTGGAAGATAAAAGCGCCGAATTCTGCTTTATTTTATCTTCCTGGAAGATGAAATAAAGCGGAATTCGGCAAATTAGAGGAAAATCACATCCCTGAGAACGCCGCCATGAATTTTTGACAAAGCATACAACGAGCCATTTGATTGGGCCAATCGTTTGCAACTACCCAATTGCAGGGCTGTTTACAATACAGCAGTAGCTTGAACACAACACATCCGGGTTATCGCGGGAGACTTCCGGGGAAGCGCCGAGCGCTTATGTAATCGTGTTGATTTTCGCTAAAATCGGTAACAATAAGGTACCTTACCCCCCCTAAAATTTTCTCAACGGATTTAGACGATTCACAGAAATGATCACTTTGAAAATAAATCGGCGGAAATCCGCGGATCGGCGGAAAATTGCCATCCCTGTTACTGGCAGAGAGCAGTTTTCAACTTGTCAATACAATTACTGTGGCAGAACTAAATTATGATAAGTCCATCATCGACGACTATACAACAAAGTATAAAACTCATAATTGCAGGGCAGGATCCCGAGTTCAACCTCTGTAACAAGTTTGGTGACCCTAGCTTTCTTTGTTGTTGAGATATACGTAGTTTATAAGCCATTTTGATGTTGATCTTTGAAAACCTTGCACTCCCAAAACCATAGTCACACGTGTACCAAGTTTGGTGACCCTAACTTTACTCGTTGTACAGTAATAAGGCATAGGGAATGTTAACATTGACCTTTGACCTGTTGACCCCAAGCCCACAGTCAGAGGTCAGGATCCCAAGGTGAACCTGTTGTTCCAACCCCAGTGGTGTAGAAAGAGTAAGCTGTGTTTCTCCTCAGGTCTTGATTCCCCGACACCCTCATCGGCTCTTCACAGCACACACCTGCATCCTGCTGGCCAATCAGTGTTCCTCCCCCGACTATGAAAGGCCAGAGAAGCAGAAGATCTTACTTCCACCTTTAACTTGGGTTGCCACCACACTACCAGCCTTAAAATTTCTGTTGTCATTACAGACATTAATAGGTTTAAAACTTGGGTATGTCTTTGTATGTTTTTGAATGTTCACTTGCAAATTGTAGTGACCTTGATTCTTAGACTGCTGTTAATCTGTGTTTGTTTTCTATTTTGCCAGAGAAAGCTGTAGGGAAGAGCAGCCATCTTGTTTGACCCCTGTTCTCCTGTTTATTTTGCAGATCAGGGAGTCGCTTGTCAAGGTTCGTACTTTTTCTTTTAACTTGTGAGGGACCCAAACGTTACATTCTCCACTCAGACTGAATGGCACAGGAGGAGAGAAGCCAACGGGGGATCGAGACGGGACACCGGAGGTGGAGATGCTAAAGGACTGTTAGGCGGATGCGCCGGGCAGACTTTGGCTTCTCCACTGGACTGCATGTTAATGCGCCAACAGGCTTTGTGATGACATGCATTGTGGTTGTGTGTATTGTGGTGTAAACCCCCAGGTCACTAAGCAAGGATGTAAGATATAAAAGAGAGATGCCCAGCGACCTGAATATTGTTGTTGACTTGTGGTTAGAGAGAATAAAGTCCACGCTGATCCAGCACATTTCTCGCTACACTGGTGACCTTTGACGTAGAATGGAACCCGAGGCAAACACCCCGGAGACAGCCCGGACTGGAAGCGCCAGCACCGCATGCGCTGTTTCGGTTAAGCTCCCAGACTTTTGGCTACACGACCCGATGGCTTGGTTCCTCCACACTGAGGCCCAGTTCACGCTCAGTGGAGTGATGGCGGATGATACCAAGTACTACTACGTGGTTGCAGCACTGGACGCACGCACAATACAGCAGGTGGCGAACCTGCTCCAATGGCCCCCAGCCCATGGCAAATATGATGCTCTCAAGACCGCGCTGACCCAGCGCTACACGCTCTCGGACTGCGAGAGAGCGGAAAGGCTCCTGACGCACACCAAGTTGGGAGACGGGTCGGTGGTCGAATTAATGGAGATGTTGGCGTCGATGGGCACAGATGGTGAGCCGTTCCTCTCTGCCCACCTTTTCCTCCAGAACCTCCCGACAGCGGCCAGAGCAGTCCTCGCCAATTCGCTGCTGCTGGCCACACAGAACTATAGGGCGTTGGCACAAGAGGCAGACTGGATTATCCTGGCAACCAGAACCTTCGCTGTGAATGCAGCAGTGTCAGAACCCAGTGAGACGGCCAGTGAAGGCAAGGAGCCATCGATGGTGGCCGCTGCAGAGGCCAAGAAGCACCGGAGGGGCACGCTCTCCTTCTACCACCGCCACTTCGGAGAAGACGCACGGCGATGCGTGCCACCGTGCCAGTTCAAGTGCTCGGGAAACGCCAGGACCGGCAGTCGGTAGCAGCTGCGACCGCTGGTGACACAACCAAGCTGCTCTATGTGACGGACTCACGCTCGGGGAGACAGTTGCTCCCAAAAGAGCCTCATCCTGTCGTCCTATGCAGACCGGCTGGCTGGAAGTAGCGGCCCCGAGCTGGCAGCCGCAAACGGCTCAGACATTAAGACTTTTGGTGAGAGGACACTGACCATATCTTTGCAAGGCCGTACCTACTGTACCAATGGTCCTTCGTCATGGCGGCATGTATCTTCCCCATTTTGGGTGCTGATTTTTTGTGTGCACACGGGCTATTAGTCGATGTGGCTAGCAGACACCTGATTAATGCTATGTTTTTTGAGTCTCTGCCCTGTACAGCTCGAGGAGCCGGGTCCACAACACTGTCCAACATCACAGCTCCAGAGGGTAAGTGCCACACACTAATCACCCAGTTCCCAGCACTCACGGTTCCGACGTTTCAACAAACACAGCAGTCTGGCCACCACGGGGCCGCCCATTTTCGCATGACCTCGGCACCTGGACGCAGCTAAACTGGCCAGTGCGCGTGAAGAGTTCACCAACTTGGAAAGGATGGACATCATCAGGCACTCAAACAGCCCATGGGCGTCCCCGCTACACATGGTGCCTAAAGCTGATGGATTGTGGTGACCATGCAGCAATTTCCGCAGATTCAACAACGCCACAGCACACAATCGCTACCCAATCCCCCATATTCAGGATTTTTCCATCCACCTCATTGGGGCACGCACTTTTTCCAAGGTGGGCCTGGTCCGCGGGTACCACCAGGTCCTGGTGCATGCAGAAGACATACCCAAAACGACAGTAATAACCCCGTTCGGTCTTTTTGAGCTCCTACGCATGCCGTTCAGGTTAAAAGGGGTGGTGCAGACCTTCCAATGCATGATGGATGCTGTGCTGCGCGATCTGCCTTTTGTGTTTGTCTACCTGGACAACATCCTGGTGGCCAGTGCGTCCGAGGACGAACACGTAGCCCAACTCAGGACGGTTTTCCAGAGGTTGAAAGAGCACGGGTTAATAATCAACCCAGCGAAGTGCCAGTTCGGGGTTACAGTAATGGACTTTTTGGGCCACCGCATCTCAACGAAAGGCGCGATACCCTTACCGAACAAAGTACGCACAGTGGCAGATTTTCCCCAGCCTCAGACGGTCAGGGCGCTGCAAGAGTTTTGAGGGATGGTTAACTTTTACAACCGTTTCCTCCCCAGCGCATCCCAGCTCATGCAGCCGTTGTACGCCGCACTTAAGAAACGGAAACCAGCAGACAGCATTGACTGGGCCCCTGAGCGGGAGCAGGCGTTTTCCAATGCCAAAACAGCCTTAGCGAAAGCCGCACTAGTGGCGCACCCGGACCCGGCGGCTCGGATAGTACTCACTACCAACGCATCAGACGTGGCCATAAGGGCCGTCGTAGAGCAGTGGTTCTTGGCAGCCGCTCACCTTTTTTAGCAGGTCTTTGTGTGACAATGAGCATAAATACAGCACGTTCGACAGAGAGTTACTGGCTCTCCACCTGGCCATACGCCACTTCCAGTTCTGGCTAGAAGGGTGCAGCTTCACTGCGTTTGTGGACCACAAGCCGCTAACGTACACTATGGCCAAGGTTTCGGAACCATGGTCGGCCCAGCAGCTGAGACAACTGGCCGCTATCTCGGAGTTTACGACTGACATTCAGCATGTGGCTGGTAAACTCAACGAGGTGGCAGACTGCCTCTCGTGCACATTAGTGGCCCCAGTCTACATAGGGATAGATTGCACAGCCATGGCCACCGAGCAGGTCGACAATGCTGACGTTTGCGCGCTCCAGTCTGGACCCACAGGGTTAAGGCTGGAGAGCAGAGTACTGCAAGACGGGGGGGCCCCACCAATCTGTGACGTTTCCACAGGCTGCCCGTGCCCGGTGGTCCCACGTGCTTGGCGCCGCCGCGTTTTCAAGTCAGTTCACTCCCTGGCGCACCCGGGAGTGCGCGCGTCAGTCAAAATGGTGGGAGCAAAGTTCGTGTGGCCGCGCCTGCGCAAACAGGTGAAAGAGTGGGCTGCAGCCTGCATAGCATGCCAATGAGCCAAGGTGCACAGGCACACAAAGGCCCCCCTCGAGCCGTTCCACGTCCTGGCTAAGAGGTTCGACCATGTTCACGTGGACCTCGTGGGGTCCCTCCCGCCATCGCAGGGGTTTGTTTACGCACCTCCTGACAGTGGTGGACTGCACCACACACTGGCCTGAAGCGGTGCCACTGGCTTCCACCATGTCTACAGAAGTTGCAACCGCTTTTTTGGCGACATGGGTGGCACGCTTCAGCACCCCTTCAAATATCATGTCCGACCAGGGCCCGCAGTTTGTTTCCAACCTCTGGTCGACGATGGCCCGGAGCCTGGGTGTCACCATTCATCGCACGACCGCGTACAACCCCCAGGCCAACGGGTTATGCGAGCGTTTCCATAGGTCGCTTAAAGCAGCGCTCAGGGCTTCACTTACGGATGCAAATTGGGTGGACCGGTTGCCATGGGTTCTGTTAGGGTTGCGTTCCGCACCGAAGGAGGATATGGCTGCCTCCCCATCAGAACTTGTTTTTTCCCAGCCACTGCAGCTCCCCGGAGAATTTTGGCCTGACAACCCCGCGCCAAACACCGATCCATACCCGCCTTCGCTACGTAGCGCAGAGGCAGGGATGGTACCCGGCCCGGCCCACCACTGTTTTCCCCACGCTTTCATCCCAAGGATCTTGAACGATGCATCGTTTGTGTTTGTCAGGCATGATGCCCACTGGACCCCGTTGCTCCCGCCCTACGATGGCCCATTCAGAGTGTTGGAACCTGGGGCTAAACATTTTGTGTTAGACTTGGGGGGACACAGAGAAACAGTCAGCATAGACAGGCTTAAGCCTGCGTTTGTATTAGCAGACGAGCAGGTGGTGTTGGCCCGAGCCCCTCAGCACAGAAGACCCCCACTGAGAGCTCCCCAGGTAAATGACTCGTCAGCTCAGTCACAATTGCATGGTGAAGATGTGCCCCCCCCCCCAATGTTCCCTCACAGACGGACGTGCCTCCAGGAGCGCCCCACCAGCACAGCAGCGCCTTGGAGCTGGCAACCCCCCACCCCCACCCGTTACAGCCACTACAAACATCGGGCTGAAGCCCACAGGACATGAGGGTTAAGGCCCATTCTGAGTGTTCGGGGGGGTGGTGTGGGGGACCTAGACGTTACATTCTCCACTCAGACAGAATGGCACAGGAGGAGAGAAGCCGACGGGGGGTCGAGACGGGACAGCGGAGGTGGAGACGCTAAAGGACTGTTAGGCGGATGTGCCGGGCAAACTGTGGCTTCTCCACCGGACTGTATGTTAATGCGCCGACAGGCTTTGTGATGACATGCATTGTGATTGTGTGTATTGTGGTGTGAACCACCGGACAGTATGTTAATGCGCCGACAGGCTTTGTGATGACATGCATTGTGATTGTGTGTATTGTGGTGTGAACCCCCAGGTCACTAGGCAAGGATGTAAGATATAAAAGAGAGATGCCTAGCGACCTGAGTATTCTTGTTGACTTGTGGTTAGAGAGAATAAAGTCCACGCTGATCCAGCTCACTGCCTCACCTGCTCATTTCTTTCTACACACTTAAGTTTTAGGTAAGAATCTTTTGTTTCTAGCTCTGGGGCGGTTTTGTTTGTTGTGTTGGCCTTGTTTCTGCCTGAAGTCAACTTTGCTTTAATTTATTCTGGCAATAAATAATTTAAAACTGATCAACTCTCTCATCATTTTGTTACCTGGTTCATGTTACTCCCTTTTACCCCTAGACAGCCACTGGGTTTGTAACACTATATACCAGATTTGGTGACCCTAGCTTTACTTGTTCTATAGTAATAGTAAATGTGGCATTTAACATTTACAATAGTGCAACTGCAATGTTAACTTTGAACTTTGACACAAGACCCCAAACCCATAGTTAAGTCAGGGTGTAAATCATCCAAGATGTGTATTAGATACAACAACTGTATCAGTTTGAAAAGCCTACATCATTTCTTTCAGTAGTTACTGTGTTTAGAAGATCTGGGGAAAATCTGACCTCTGACCTTTGACCTCAAGGTCAGGGGCTACAACGCCTGCAAAAATCATCCAATCAGAACCAAACTGCAATATGCATATCCTCAGAGTATCAAACCATGGTATCAAGTTTCAAAACAATCGGAACAAAACTATAGGAGGAGTGTATTTCACAAAAGTGGGACATACAGACAGACAAACAGACAGCCAGATTGACCAATAACATAAAACCACTTGGTGGAGGATAACAAAAAGACTTGAAATAGCTCACTTTATGTGTGACAACCATGCAAAAAATGATATTTACATTTTTAATTATTTTTCTAATCACAATATTCAATTTTTTTGATGCACTAGCACATTAACTCTGCAAATATTATTGTAAATGTGGAAAAAGTGACTTAATAAAAAGAAATCATATTTACCTCTGCCAAGGGAGGAGGTAGTGTTTTTGCCGGCATTGGTTTGTTGGTGTGTCTGTCTGCCTGTTAGCAACATTACTCCAAAAGTTACTGTATGAACATATTTTGGTGAAATTTTCAGGAAAGGTGTGTAATGGCACAGGAAACGGATGATTAGATTTTGGTGGTGATTCAGATCACGATCTGGATCCAGGATTTTTTTGAAAATTAGTTTATACAGTATATTAATATTGAGCTTTTCATGTACTTCCCCTTCAAGACGTGTCTGCGGAGATACATGCATGGCCACGTACCTCCGCACCCTGGAAGCAGTGCATTCTTAGCGCTGTTTACCACCAAGCACTGCAGAAAAAGTAAAACAGCTTGGAATGAAAAGAAATGTGATCTCCACCCACATAGTATGTGATGGATGACTTTATTTCATATGAAGACACCAAGAAAAAGCAAGCAAAGTGAGAGGTTTAAGATGGAGTTTGGAGTGCGTGTGGCCATAACTCCAGTGGCATATACCAGCAGACAAGCTAAAGATGTCGTTGTGAGCCACATGACCCACACGGTATGTAAACACAGTAAACTTCAGCACTGAACAATGTTTAATTTTTTTTTTGTGAAATCACAATAGGCTTGTTTGATTATGCTTGTTTACTACGCACCGCCGTGATATGATACCGCACTGTTGTGTAAAAATGACGTGGGCTACATTGACAATTGGAGCTCTTTTTGGGGAAAACCTGGTCTTATGAGAAGAGACAGCATTCATCCCACTTTGGATGGTGCTTCTCATTTATCTAACAATCTGGCCTCTTTTTTATCCAAATTTCCAAAACCCTGACTACTCAGAGTTAGGACCAGGAAGCAGAGTCGCAGTCTTACACGCCTCTCTGCAGCTCCTCTTCATCCGCCACCCCTCAGCTTAGCCCCTGACTTCCCCATCAGAGAATCGTTGTCGGCTCCCTCCAAAGTAAATAAAAATATAATGCATAAGCATCCCAAAGTGATAAAGCAAAATATTGGTAAAACTCAAATTAAACATAAAGCCTCTAAATTGAATGAATTGGCCTCTGTTCCTCCTCATAATTTAAAAATTAAATGTGGTTTATTAAATATTAGGTCTCTAACTCCCAAGTCTCTGTTAGTCCATGATCTGTTAATTGATCATCAGATTGATTTAATTTCCCTTACAGAGACTTGGTTAGGGCAAGAGGATTATGTTGGTTTAAATGAATCAACTCCCTCTGGTTATTTAAACTGTCAAAATCCCAGAAGTTCTGGTCGTGGAGGAGGAGTAGCAACAATTTACCATTCCAAATTACTAGTTAATGTAAAGCAAAAAACATGTTATAATTCCTTTGAGGGTCTGGTCCTCAGTGTTGGGCACTTTAGCAATTTTAGGTTAAACCCAATTTTATTTGCCATAGTTTATCGTCCCCCATCAACCTACTCAGAATTTTTATCCGAATTTGCTGATTTCTTAGCTGATTTAGTGCCGAAATCTGATAGAATAATTATAGTAGGGGACTTTAATATACATGTGGATGTAGATAGTGACTGCCTTAATGTGGCATTTAATTCAATATTAGACTCGATTGGGTTTTCTCAGAAAGTAGGAAATTCTACTCATTACCTCCACCATACATTGGACCTTGTTCTGACATATGGCATAGAAATAGAAAATCTTGTAGTGTCTCCTCATAACCCTGTACTGTCAGACCATTGTCTGTTAACCTTTGATTTTACTATTTCTGACTATTTGGCTCCTAAAGAAAAATATTATTACAGTAGATGCCTCTCAGATGATGCTGTTACCAAATTTATGCAGATTGTTTCCTCTATGCCATGTGTCAATACAACGGAAATAAGCTACAGACAGCTTGCTCCTTCTGTAATTGATAACATGGTGGATAGTGTTTCAGCTTCTCTGCATCAGACTCTAGACTTGGTGGCCCCCTTAAAAAAGAAAAAGTCTAATCAGAGATTTCTAACTCCTTGGTTCAACACAGAAACTCGTAGCTTAAAACAGAAGACTTGTCAATTAGAAAGAAAATGGCGCTCCACTAATTTAGATGAAATCTATTTAGCTTGGAGAAATCATCTTTTAATTTATAAAAAATCTCTTAGAAAAGCTAGAACGAGTTATTACTCTGCATTAATAGAAGAGAACAAGAATAATTCCAGGTTTCTTTTCAGTACTGTAGCCAGGTTGACAAAGAGTCAGGACTCTGTCAATTCTAGCATTCCCTTAGAGCTTACTAGTCAGGACTTTATGAACTTTTTCAATAATAAAATTTCATCCATCAGAGATAAAATCAATCAGATTCTTCCCACAGTTAACTTAAATACTGTAACTACTACAACTCTTTCTATTGATGTCTATCTTGATGAGTTTACTCCAATCGACCTTTGTGAGTTAGACAAAATAGTTTCCTCATCCAAACCTTCAACTTGTCTTTTAGACCCTATTCCTAAAAGGTTATTTAAAGAAGCCTTCCCACTTATTGGCAGCTTTATTCTTCATATAATCAATTCTTCATTAACTTTAGGCCATGTACCGTAGGCTTTTAAAACGGCTGTAATTAAACCCTTACTCAAAAAGCCAACGCTAGATCCAGGAGCTTTAGCTAACTATAGACCAATCTCTAATCTCCCTTTCATTTCAAAAATCTTAGAAAGAGTTGTTGCTACGCAATTATTTGACCACCTGCAGGGAAATGGTTTACTTGAAGAGTTTCAGTCTGGGTTTAGAATCCATCATAGTACTGAAACAGCCTTAGCGAAGGTCACTAACGACCTCCTCATTGCATCTGATAATGGACTAGTTTCTGTACTTGTCCTTTTAGACCTTAGTGCAGCTTTTGATACTATCGATCATAATATTCTACTTGATAGATTACAACACTATGTTGGACTTAATGGAACTTCATTGCAGTGGTTTAGATCTTATTTATCTGATAGGTTCCAGTTTGTTCATGTAAATAATGAGTTTTCTTTCAACTCAAAGCTCAGTCATGGAGTTCCACAGGGATCTGTGCTAGGCCCTACTCTTTTTAGTTTATATATGCTTCCGTTAGGCAACATTATTAGAAAGCACTGTATACATTTTCATTGTTATGCTGATGACACACAATTATACCTGTCAATGAAGCCAGATGATAGTAATCAATTAGCCAAGTTAGAAGCCTGTCTTAAGGAAATCAAAGCTTGGATGACTTGTAATTTCCTGCTATTAAATTCAGATAAGACTGAAGTCATTCTTGTTGGTCCAAAAAACCTTAGAAATTCCTTTCCAAATCAAACTTTCAGTTTGGATGCGGTTACTCTTTCTCTTAATAGCTCTGTGAGGAACCTTGGAGTTATTTTTGATCAGGATTTGTCCTTCAATTCACATATTAAATTTGTTTCTAAGACTGCCTTCTATCATTTGCGTAATATTGCCAAGATTAGGAGCATCTTGTCTCAGAGAGATGCTGAGAAACTGATCCACGCTTTTGTTAGCTCGAGATTAGATTATTGTAATTCTTTAATTATCAGGCTGTCCTAAAACATCTTTAAAAAGTCTTCAGCTGATCCAAAGTGCTGCAGCAAGAGTTTTAACAGGTACTAGAAAGAAAGATCATACCTCTCCGGTTCTGGCCTCCCTTCATTGGCTTCCCATAGAGTTTAGAATTAAGTTTAAAATCCTTCTTCTTACTTACAAAGCTCTAAACAATCAGGCTCCTTTTTACGTCAAACAGGTTCATATTTAAAAGATCTGATACTACCGTATTATCCTAACAGAGCACTACGCTCCCAAAATGCAGGATTACCTGTTATACCTAGAATCTCCGAAAGTACAATGGGAGGCAGAGCCTTCAGTTATCAAGCTCCTCTCCTGTGGAATCAGCTGCCAATCTGGATTCGGGAGTCAGACTCGATCTCTGTTTTTAAGAATAGGGCTAAAACCTACCTTTTTGATATAGCCTACAATTAGGGAGGGATCATGTGTTTCTGAACCCTCCCTTAGTTATGCTGCTAATAGGTTTAGTCAGCCGGGGGACCTCCAGTAATGCACTGGGCCTCACTCCTTTTCTCACTCTCAATGAAATATTTTTTTTTGCTGGTCATTAACATTTGTTTGTTCTCTCCCATAGATTGAGTCCCCATCGTGCTGTTTGCTCTCTACATGTCTGTTCTTTTCTTCTTCTCTATCCCCTCACCCCCCAGCCAGTCGCAGCAGATAACTGCCCCTCCCTGAGCCTGGTTCTGCTGGAGGTTTCTTCCTGTTAAAAGGAAGTTTTTCCTCTCCACCGTCGCCAAGTGCTTGCTCACAGGGGATCGCCTGATTGCTGGGGTCTTTCTGCAACTGTGGGGGTTCCCCCTACAGTTGATAGTGCTATGAGATGACTGTTGTTGTGAAATGGCGCTATATAAATAAAGTTGAATTGAATTAATATTGCTTAATAATTATGAATCTTGTCAGTAAACTGTAAGGGAGACGAGAGGAGGAAAAAAAATGAAAATTGGCCTTAAAGATTCAATAAACCACGATGCTGATTTAAGTAGAACTGCCCAGCCCCAATGTATAGTCAATATAATTATGACAGTCTTGTTATTATAATGTAGTCATATAATGTAGACATGTTGTTTTTGCTGCTGTTTCTCTGTCTGTTACCAGGATCACGCAAAAACTCCTAGATGGATTTGGATGACATTTTCACCAGAGGTGCCCCTTGGCCCAAAAATGAATTTATTAGATGTTGGAGGTGATCCATGAGTGCATACCTCCACTAAGGCCCTATCTTGCAATGTACAGATGGATGGCGATATGGATGGACAAAGGGACGAAGGGGAGGACAAAGGGAGGGAGGGAGGGACGGAGCCTTGGCAAAGTATGCGTTCTCTGAGTGCCCTCTATTTTACTTATGTTTTTGCCGATGTTTAAAGCTAAACATGGCAACTTAACTCTTCCAACCCCCCATTCAATGCTCTTTCAGGTATCTTTTTCTCCCGAAATAGTTCAAAAGAGTGAACTAAAATGTTCAACTTCATAACTAGTAAAACCAAAACCAGATCAGTGACGGAGTAGCTCATTCTGGCCTGATGAAGTCACCTCAAGAGTGCTCAAATCTCCTGGCCTTGACCTTTAGCACAACCTGGATATAGACCCACCTGAGGATCACTGTATATGAATTTGGTGAGCATGGTGACAATTGGCTAGGAGTAGTATTTTTTTTTAAATAACATATCACATCTCCTGACCTTTGACCTTGAGCACTACCTGGATGCAAAGCCACCTGAGGATTATTGTGTGCAAGTTTGTGAGCATGGGAGCAACTGCCTAACAGGAACAGCAATTCTTGTGAAATGTTTATGGATAGACTAACAGGTGGATGAACAATGGATGCCACATCACCTGTATTAAGGTGTAACCAGAGTAGTGTCCTTGTGGTAAAGCATCCGCCCAACAACTGGGAGGTCGTGGCTTCAAGCCCCAGCCGGGTCATACCAAAGACCAATTTAAAAATGGAACTTCCTGCCTTCTAGCTTGGTGCTCAGCATAATAGAAGGAAGGAAGTAAAGTTGGTTACCCAGCCACAGGGGGAGCACAAGCCAGGTGCATCAGGAAGGGCATCTGGTGTAAAAATCCCTGACAAATTGACATGCAGACCATCACGAAATTGGGTGATAAGCCGTGATGACCTCGAAAGGGAGCAGCTGAAACCAAAAAGAAAAAAAAAAAAAAAAAAAAAACATGTTAGGGTGGTCCAAAAATCTTCTGTAAAGTGACACTCCACCGAAAGTCAAGGTTTTTCTTTTTCTTGTACACATGTCTGTAACATGTTTCTTATGATTTACAAGACATATCAAGAGCGAAATCACTCAAATGTGTCATGTCTGTTTTTGTTTTGGTTTTTTTTGCTGTGAAATTTCAGTTAAGCTCCTCCTCTTGGAAAAAGGCAAGTTTGGACGGAGTGTTTTTGGTGAGGGCACTACAGCAGGTCCATAGCGTTGAAGCAATCAGGACTAAGAACTGTCTCTGGCCTGACTGAAGTTAGCCTCCAGGGCCAGTTAGCATTTTTGGACAGCTGCTTTAAAAACCTGACCCAAATTAAGATGGGTTTTACCATTAAACTGCTTTTAAGGACCAATGCAGGTTCTGTCATTATCGGGCTACCATGCATACAACTGGGCATGTCCTTCAACTGGTAAATCTTTGTATCACAGGATTTATTCTGTTTAGCTCTAGCCACCATGAGCCTTGTGGGATGTGGGTGGGCCTATTCACTGATCCTGGTGTTTGAAGGAGGAAAAGTGAAAGGATTCTGACATGAAACTGGTTTCTTTTGTAGAAAAAAGGGGCACAAGATACCATTTTAGACAATGTAGATTTGTTTTAGGGGAATTATATCCACTGCAGTCTGTCTTTAAAGTTTTGCTGCTTCACAAGGCCATCCTTTTTCTAATGACCAACTGAGCATACTCCTAAAATGCAACAAAAATTCTACAGTATTTAAGGTTGTTACCAAGTCCTCTTTTATCAGCATCCTGTATTCCCAAATGCAACATTGTGTTGTTCAAATAACTCACCTTTTTATTTTATTATTTTATTTTTCCTCTCTTAACCTGTCCTGTCCAACAGTTTAGCAGGCAGAAGAGATATCTGCTTGCCCTACTGTGCCAAACAGATTTGCTTTTGCCAAAAGGAGCTTTGCTCATATTTGATATATGCTGTATATACATAGTATTTATGGACTCCTCTTGCTATATATAATGGCCGGAGTGGTGGCTCAGTTGGTAGAGCATCAGCCCTACAACTGGGAGGTCGGGGGTTCAAATCCTGGCTGGGTCATACCAAAGACCATATAGGTCTTCTAGCTTGGTGCTCAGCATAAATGAATGGGAAGAGGAAAGTTAACGCACACAGCTACCAGAGGACTGACCCCCCCCCCCCCCCCAACTGTAGCTTTCACTACTTACAGTAGCTGTGTGGCCTAGGGTCAGTGAAATGGAGATAGGCACCACCCCATACACTACATGGTGTCCCACATGCTGTGGAAGGGATTAACTTAACAAACTCTTGAAACATGAATTACAATTACGATTGTAATTATTGAATTACGCTACAAGTTGTGGCATGGTATCAACTTAACTCTGGCTATATAAAAACTTCTAACACTTTATTTATATTGTCTTATGCTGGAACTGACGGGGAGGAATGGGGGAGGGAATTGAAGGAATATGAAGTGGTCAGAAGAGGTGGGGGGTCAAGGAGTGGGGGAGAGAAAGAAAGAAAAACGTAGAGAAAACACAACAAACAGTTGCTGCTGTGGAGAAGATCTCCACATGAGCTTGATAGCTGCACCTGAAAGAGTCTGGTGTGTTTGTGTGTGCATGCGCACAAGAGAGTTTGTGTATGCGTGGCTTGCCAGGAAATATACAAAGAGAAGAAAGAGGGTAGTAGGCCACATTAGTGCCCCCCTGGGACCATGAGCAAATAAGACAACACTCCCCCACCTCCCAAGCAACCCACAACCCCTGCAGACCACAATGCCCCGAGGCCACTAAACCCCAGGACAACCAGGCACCTGCCCCAGGAGGGAATGCAGGAGGGAGCCAGGCGGGGCGACCAGGGCCAGCAACATTTTATTTTTCCGCATAGACTTTGGACCACCCCAAATACATATAATTAAACAATAAAGTAACCTGAACCTGAATATTTGATTATGAGGAGGAAAAAACTCTGCAGATGTTGCACAATTTCTTCACCTCAGAACAGGAGTTACAGAAAAGCGGAACAACAACTGGGCAACTGTTCACCCCATACTATTTCAGCCAGTGTCCAGCCAACATAAAATGTCCCACAGGCGGGACACCGGAATGGTAAAAGGATTTATTAAAAATGTAAATGTGTGCATCAGGCAGGAAGCAAAAATAACAACACATTTAAATGGCAGAGACAGAGATTTACAGTCTTAGCAATTTTAAACCATGATTTGGAAATAAATGGAGTTTTGGTCTGTGTTTGGCAAAGCTGAAAAACTACAAACTACAATTAAAGTTGTGCAGCTATGTAAGCTACAGTTAGCCTCCATTCCAGCACCAGCACTGAGGGAGCTTTGTTGGCATAGCTGTGTTTGGTTAAGCTGGATTCATGCTGCACCTCTGCTGTCTGCGTATGTGTAACCGGAAACCTTGTGTGATGAAATTTACGTCATCATCTCCACTCCGCTAGTGTCCGCAGTGCTCGACTGTGGACGACCGTGTGCAGCCCAAGTTTTGTGACTGCGCTGCCTGCCCACGACCTGAACGCATTGACAGCACATGCGCAAGACTGAACATCCCATTCACAAGGTGGCGATATCGACACAGCATACAAAGAAAGTAGACAAAAAAAACAACAAGGAAGCGGAAGACGAACATAAAAACATACATGAATCATACTTTCTTACAGTGGCAGCAGCATCTTCGTGGAAAAGGAGTGAAAACTGGGAAGTCAAGCAGCAGAAAGCAAGCAGCATTTCTTCATTGGTGAAAATCCTGGCCCGTCAGCGCACTGGCGCTACCTATAGGGCGAGAGTGAAACTACAAATGATGGTTGTGCGCATGCGTCAACCGCTTGGCCTGGGTAGATGAAAACAGTGAGCACGCACAGCGCTGTGTGCGTGCCGGACTCGTCCAAAGCACACACAGACCAAAGCGGACTAGAGGGGAAATGCAGCATGAATAAGGCTTTACAACTTCATTACTTATTTTGAGGTTATATGTTTGCCCTAGCTTGAGAAATTCATTTTAAATTTCATATTAAAATATCACAGTCTTTGCAGCCCCAAGAGAGTATGCTATTCTACTATCCTACTAATGTTAGGAAGTTGAGCGGTGTTAAAACATTATTGTTGCAACTTAGAAGTCCCACTCACTGCCCTTTCCCACATTTTGACAGCTCACACACATCTTAATGAAATGTTTGTGACATATTGGTCTAATTGCCTTAAATTATTTAACTATTGCAGCATACTTATGAATTATCTTTTGCAGCCTTTCTCAGAATGCTTGGTTTCATTGCATGTCTCTTTAAATTCCTTAAGTCCACATTTAACTCCACCCACCCTCTTACATCACTATTGCTAATCTTAGCTGGCTAGCTCCTATGTCGGATCAAGCCTGAACCAACTAATGTAAACCTGTCTTAAAGAAAGAAATAAGATATCATTAGTGGACAATGTTGTGTGGTTTCAGTGGTCAATATGACATGACCAGTCTTTGGAGCACAATAAGCACAGAAACATACAGTATATGAATGTAAACTGCTAGTTTCAGCTAGATGCCTATTGTCCTAGTTAGAGATAATACTACAAGAAAATTAGCAAAAACAATGTCTAAGAATGACATATATGGTCAAGTGTTGTAGATGAACAATAAGGATTCCAGTGGGGGTGAACAGAATTTATAGAAAATAGCAATCAAAACCGGGCGGATTGACAGTTAAGCTAACACTAGGCAGACTTGTCTGTCACTTAATTGACACTGACCACCTAGGCAAGCTCATGCTAATGGAACAATGTAGCATCACAGCAAAAATATAACAAAACTAGAAAAGCACTCGGAGAGCGCAGACCTCCGCCAAGCGGCACAGTTCCCCCCATACAGTGTTTGTGTGTACGTTTTCAGATTCCCTGAGCATGAAAAGATATGACTAGCAATTGGATTCACAATGATTATTTCTTTATTTGACATGGACAGTGCAATAAACAGACAATTAATGAATGACAATCAATGTGATAGTGATAGGATTAGTGGTTCAGTAGTGTAAAACGGGGCTATAAGGGACGGCGGGTTAATAAGGGACACTTTTCTGGGAAATGTTTTAAATGTAATTCTGCTTTTTTTATTTTGAGCAGGACGCTGAGTTGTGTTGCTATTGTCAAATATCCATGAATCCTTCATCAAATCTAGGCGGAAGCAAAATTAAAAAAGCAGAATTACATTTAGAAAAGTGTCCCATATTACCCCGCCGTCCCTTATAGCCCCGTTTAACGGTTGTAAAAGCATTGCCTCCTTGGCGGAGGTAATAAACTGAAGTGTTGGTGTGTCCATCTCCTCCACTGACGGATGCAGATTGGTTAGACAGGTTGCCGTGGGTTTTATATTACATTGGGGTTGCGCTCCGCGGCAAAACAGAATTTAGAATCTTCCCCGGCAGAGAGGTCGTTTTTACGCAGCGCCTATAGCTGGGCGGGGAATTTGTGGCAAATAATCGGGCGGCGGACAGGTGGCCGTGTCAGGTTTTGCAGCGTGGCGCCAAAACAGGCACGCTGGCGGGCCCAGGCCAGCAGTGTTTTCCGCGTGCTTTTGTGCCTAAAACGTTGAAGAACGCGGAGTTTGTGTTGGTCAGACACGACGACCAGCGCAATGTGCGCAGCGCCTATGGCTGGCACAGGCACGCTGGCGGGCCCAGGCCAGCAGTGTTTTCCGCATGCTTTTGTGGCTAAAACGTTGAAGAAGGCGGAGTTTGTGTTGGTCAGACACGACGCCCAGCGCCCTCCATTGCGCCTGCACACATGTTGAAAATGGCCGTATGTCACAGTGTGGAAAAATGCTTTAAAAAATTCCTGTATGCAGACGGTGATGCGGATCATCCCCAAAATTTAATCAGTTCTTCCTTGTACCATTTCCAACAATGCCTGAAAGTTTCATTGAAATCCGTCCAAAAGTTTTTGAGTTATCTTGCTAACCAACAGATAAACAGACAAACACACAGACAAACACACAGACAAACCCCGGCAAAAACATTACCTCCTCCTGGCCTTTCGGCCTGGCGGAGGTAATAAGCCAGAATGACATGAAATATATTACATAAATATAATTGCTGTGGACTATAGACCAGATGGAAAGAGGGACGTCTATTAGGGTGACTGAAATCTAAAGAAAATAATATAAACCGCACTTGGTAAGCTAACTCCCGAATTGCACTCTGCACTGTTAGCTCTGAACACCTTTGTTTATAGACAGAGTCAACTGTGGCCAATTAAGAGAGCAGCTGGCAGGGTCAAGGCTGAGCTTCCCATTTCCTGACATACAGGAAAAAACCCAGATGAGGGGCATCAGCTGGTCAAAGCCAGAATCGATATAAATCGATATAAAGACTGTTTTTTTAAAGAGAAGTGAGCATTTTGATGTTTTTTCGACAATTACCAATCGACACATTTCAGAAGGTTAAAACCTACAAAACCACAATTTTTCAGGGAATGAGACCTTTAAGCTAGAGAGCCACATGCTAACCATTTTGCTGTCATTATTATGAACAAAATCCTTCCTCTTAATATTCTTGGCCCACTTCTGTTGAACATCTTGGTTAGGACTGGTTGGTTAACTGAAAATGAACTGAAACAGAAATACAGACTCCTGAACTGATGTAATCGGTAATACTTTGGATTTGATCTGCACACAGTAAAACTGAAGAACCACTCATCACAAAATAAGGTTGTGTGCAAGCTATGAAAGCTACCGTTAGCCTCCATTCCACAACTGGTACTGAGGAGACATCGTGGGGAAAAAATTGCTACCAAATGAGTCAGCTGTTTCAATGAGAACTCCTTCTAAAGAGACGGACACCTACTTCGCACAACTCCCGAGGCCACTATTGACAGCACAGCAAGTTCTATGCACCTTGTACCAGTTACAGTACAGCTATAGCGAACTTTAGTTTCACGTCAAAGAAAACAAAATCATTACCTCCCGTTTCTGACAGTGCATCTCTGTTATTTAAAGTACATATTCTAATCCTAAATTACTTTGGTATTTAGCAGCAGGTGTGTGTCTCTGATAGGCCCTTAGAAGTGATCGTTAGTGTAGCTACTGGTGAAGCGCTTTGAGTGGGCTTTGTAACTAGAAAAAGCGCTATACAAGTAAAGGTCCTTATCCCTTACCTCTGCTCAGTTTGGTCACTAACATTTTATTTTATTTTTATTTACTTTTTAAAAAATAGTTTACATTACTTTGTAAAAATGTGTTTCACTGCAACAATAAAGAGGTTTCTTTTGTAAATTTTTGTTTAAAAATAAAACAATACTGCTCATGATTCATTTTCTAAAACCAACAGAAGTAGAAAATATCCACAGAGGTGAAAATATTTTAAAGGCACTGTATGAGAGGAAAATGTAAATGTATGTGTAAAAAAAATGCAAATTTACATGGAAAAAAGTTTTTACAAAATTATGAAATTTATGAAGAAGAACTCACAAGTTTACGAGAGGGAAGAACAATGAGAATCTATAATAAATCAGCGGGAATAAAGTCATTAATCACTACTTGGTTAACTTTTTTAGTAGCTACCTTCTTGCATTTACTCAAGTAACTTTTCAGCAGCTACTCTGACTTATGCTTGAGTAATAAATTACTGAGAGAAAAGTTTCAAAAACTGTTGCAAACTAATATTTTTTTTTAAGTCATGTTATTTAATTATGTAACACACTATACATAGGTTTAGCTTTCTGGTTTCCAGGTTGGGAGGGGCATTGCAAATCTACAGGGGGGAAAAAATGCACATTTACGAGAAAGAAAATTGCAAATTTATGACAAAAAAAGTTGAACACTTTACAGGAAAAAAATGCAAATTTATGGGGAAAAAAAGTCACACATTTTTGAAGAAGGTTGTGAAAATTTATGAGGAAAAAAAAGTCACATTTTTGAGAAAAAAAAAAGTTGCAAATCTCCAAGAAAAATTTTTTAATTTGAAAGGAAAAAAATGCAAATATAAAAAAAACCCTGCAGATTTATGAGAAAAATTTGCAAATCTACAAGAAAAAAGTTGTTAATTTACAGGCAAAAATTGCACATTTACAAGAAAAAATGTTTTCAAATTTATGAGAAAAAAGTTCAAAATTTATAGGAAAACATATGCAAATTTATGAGGAAAAAAATTCCAAATTTATGAGGAAAAAGTCACAATTTTTTGAGGAAAAAAAGTCACAAATTTTTAAAAAGCTGCAAATTTATAAGAACAAAGTCACAAATTTTTGAGAAAAAAGTTGCAAATACAGGACCCGTGCTGGCAAAATGAGTTGGAATGTGCACCGCATCATTACGAGCTACAAGCAGGAGAAGTCATAAATCCTGACTCTTTCTTTGTTTGCTAGCAGCAAGTCCCGGGAAAACCCCAGTGAGCGCCTGGTATCATTGGAAAGCTTAGAAATAGTACTTTCTAAAAATACATATGTTTTGGCGGAAGACGTAACTCCCGACCAATCGAACGCGAGTTTTAAACCTAGCCAAAATATAAACAAATCATCTTTTTCTGGGTCTGTTTTTGCGCACTTCCTACAAATTAAATATCATTTTGAAGGTCTTTCAGTACAGAATATGGAAAAATGCTACCTCAGTTTTGATAATTTGTGACTCATTTTACCAGCATGCGATAAAAAGCTGAAAATAAGATAATTTTTTTACGCATTTCTGCTGATAACTGGTTGTTCAAAGTCATGTGATTCAGTTATGTATGATATAGAAACGGGGGAACAATTCTTTGTTTTCCAGGTAGGTGGGGGCATTGCAAATTTCCAGGAAAAAAATTGTACATTTACATGAAAAAAAGAAAATTTATGAGAAAAAATATGCAAATTTATGAGGGAAAAAAAGTCAGAAATTTTTGAGAAAAAAAATTGCAAATCTCCAAGAAAAAGTTGAAATTTTACAGGAAAAAATTGCAAATATAAAAAATTCCCCTGCAGATTTATGAGAAAAAATTTGCAAATCTACAAGAAAAAAGCTGCAAATTTACAGGCAAAAATTGCATATTTAAAAGAAAAAAAAATCAAATTTATGAGAAAAAAGTTGAAAATATATAGGAAAACATATGCAAATTTATGAGGAAAAAATAAGCAAATTTATGAGGAAAAAGTCAATTTTTGGAGAAAAAAAGTCACAAATTTTTAAGAAAAAAGTTGCAAAGTTATAAGAAAAAAGTCAAATTTTTGAGAAAAAGTTGCAAATATGTGAGAAAGTTGAAAATAAGATTTGTTTGCATTTCTGCTTAGAACTGGTGGTTCAAAGTCATGTTATTCAGTTATGCAACACAATATAGAAAGGTTTATGATGATATTGGTGGAACTATTTTGTCTGTTGTCCAGGTTGAGAGGGATGTTGCAAATTTACAAGAAAAAAATTGAAAGTTTATGAGGAAAAAGATGCAAACTTATGATAAAAAAGCTGAAATTTACTAGAAAAAAAACATATAAATTTATGAGGAAAAAAGTTGTAAATTTATGAGAAAAAAGTCATAAATCTCTGAGAAAAAAGTTGAAAATTTACAAGAAAAAAATTACAAATTTACAAAAAAAACCCTGCAAATTTATGAGAAAAAAATTATGTTATCTTTTAGAAAAAAGTTGCAAATTTATGAGGAAAAAAGTTGCAACTCTACAAGAAAATTATTCTACAAGATTTTTTTTCTGCATTTCTGCTTAGAACTGGTCATTTAGAGTGATGTTACTAAGCTATGCAACATGATATAGAAAGATTTCTGGTGATACTGGGAGAACAATCCCCCCAAGCCCAATTTACACCTATGAATGGGGATTGGGGATGGGGGGTGGCAGGGTAACGACAGGGATGATTGGGGTCATTTTGTTAACAAGGGGGACAGCATCTCCTCTCATCCCCCCTCAAATCACCTCCTCCATACTGCTTCAAAATACCGGTAAGAATCCAAAAAGCATAATAGGGGCTCTTTAAATACTCCGTTATAACTGAATAATCAATACCATGGGGCAATGCTACTTTTACCTGAGTATAATTTCTCGACACTCTACCCACCTACTACTGGAGCGAATGCCAAATAACTGTACGGTGCTGCATCAGTGTCAACAGTACCCCAGATTTACATATTCTGTCAGATATCAGTGTTCCAGCGGACTGCAACAAAACAATGGATGCCGACGGACCATGCAGTGCAGCTGGACCCAGTCTCTGCAGGAACTCTGACAGACATTCTCATCTAAACCTGGACACAGGCGTGCTGAATTTGATGATAAAGAGTGCAGCTCTGCCCTGAAGACTTAAAAGACTAAAAATCATTCTACACAGAGCATCTCTTGCCAAACTTGCACGACCTGGAGGTAAATTTGTAAACCAAGAGAAAACTACTTGTCTCAACTTGAAGAGTTTTTGAAGGATGGGGGGGGGGGTGATTTTATGAACATACATGAAGGCTGTTCAGCTGAGAGAGGGTAGAAAAACAGCATGTATAGGCACTGGCTGACACAGACTGTGAGCAAGGGGGGCAACTGCTCTGCATGCACCAATGAAAAAAATAATTACTAATGTGCCCTCTGGAGTGGCTAAAACAAGAGGAAGTTCCCTATTGACTATTAGTTCAACCTCCACATCACCTAGTCACCTGTGCTCGTCATTAAAGCAATTTATCATCATTTTGAACATTATCATTTGCTATTGTCATGCTGGTCAAAATACAATTAAACAGGTTTTCTGTTGAATAGTCGCCCCCCCCCCCCCAAAAAAAAACGTTTAGGCATTCGCTCATTGTTTGCGTCATTACATGTAAAAGTGTTGAACTAGTTACAGTCATGTGAAAAAATTAAAACACTTCATTAAATTTTTAGTTCTTTATTAAGAAATGTTCACATATCTATGTCTAACCTTGTTTTTGTTTTTAGTTGCATTTTTTAACATTCATTTTAGCCATTTTAAATGGGAATGAATGTGGGGGTGTCCTAAAAAAGATGGGGGGTGTCCTAATTTATTCCTCACTATTTGTTTAGAATTGCATTTTACAGAAAGTTTGAAAAAAGTCTTTAATTCATTTTTGATTGTGTTTTTGTATTACATGAATCTCCCAGTATTTTTAACATTGATATTAAATATCCATATGTCCAAATATGTTAAAAAACACACAGGTTTATACAGGGTGTGATAATTTTTTCCCATGACTGTATTACTCCAAGCAGATTTCATGCATTTTTGTTTGTAAATATGTATTAAATTGATTGATTGTTTTAGGGGAATCTTTACTTTCACTTATGAGGGCAAATGTGTTAAGTTAATAATCAGGCCAACCAATGACCTTCCAGATCTCCAGCACAGCTCAGAGGTGAATCTTATGAACCTTCAACTGGCAGCAGATATACAGCAAAGCCTTCACAGAGCAGTTACCATTTCTGATACAAAACGGAAAGACATCAAGAGAATGAGCAGAGGTAGAAGAATAAGGAGACAAATCAGAGGAAGAGGAAGAAGGGGCCAAGTGCTCTGGCCTTTTCCCGATGAAATTAGGGCCACAATTGATGACTGCGTTCTAAATCAGTGGTCCCTGGAACATTCAGGTTTCCGTGGGAAACTTTGTAGGTTTAGTACCGGAGTGGTGGTCCAGTTGGTAGAGCATCTACCCCACAACCGGGAGGTCGTGGGTTCAAATCCCAGCCGGGTCATACCAAAGACCATATAAAAATAGTACTTTCCGTCTTCTAGCTTGGTGCTCAGCATAATAGAATGGGGAAAGGAAAGTTAATGCACAGAGCTACCAGATGACTGACCCCCACTGTAGCTTTCGCTGCTTACAGTAGCTGTGTGGCCTAGGGTCAGTGAAACGGTGATAGGCACCGCCCCATACACCACATGGTGTCCCACATGCTGTGGAAGGAAGGGGGACTTCTTAATTGGTCCAAAAAAAAAAACTGCAAATAATTTGCCATCGTTATGGATGTGTGCCTACAGAATACATGCACAACAACGGCAAATTATTTGCAATTTTTTGGACCAATTAAGAAGTAAAATTAGAAAAATTCCCACAGAAACCTGAATGTTCCAGGGACACCAGGTTGGGAACCACTGTTCTAAATCATGGTTTTATAATGGCTGAGGTTGGTCGGAGGGTACTGTTACGTATGGTAAAATATCTCTGAAAGGATGAGGCCAGGTGACTGGATGAATTCAGCTTTAGTGAAGTTAGGTAGTCACACAGACACACAGCAGACATCAGGCAGAGGGCACCGGTCGAAGAGACTTTGTAATGGATGCCCTCTGCTATTTATAGGGCGGTGCAGTGGCGGAACAGGAAGTGGCCGCCATTACACTGCACTTCACAATAAAGGTGTTAAACCCCAACACCACATTTCCTCCACCCCTTAGAAAGTCCAAAACCACTCATTCAATTAAAACCCACCTCAATTTGGGACCCGAATCACACACTAACAAAGCAAAAACTAATGCTTCTGAATGGCCTAACATATTCACACAACAAATCATAAAATAGGGGGGACGGGTGGACTACCATCCTGCCCACACGGCATGGTAGATTATTCTACCACCTGCTAAATTAAAGTCCATTAATAACTAAAATCATTGCCGTGTTCCTAACCTAATAAAACACACAAAACAATAACATTTTACCGCATACATAAACATATAGACATCAGAACTATTACACAAAATTTACAGCACTGTCCCTTGGGCAGGAAGAGTAGAACCGGCTTGTGGGGGCCCAGGGGAGCCCCTCAGCAGACATGCTCCTGGAAGCATCAGGCCCCCGGGATAATGAGTGATCTCATGGACGAAAGCACCTCCTCTCATCACCACTGACTGCCACTCTCGTCCAGCCCCGTCACCAGAAGCCTCTTCCCAGACATTCCGGAGCTGACTGGCTTGCCTCGCCATCCTATCAGACAGCCGTAAGTACACTGCGCCCAGCTTAGCCACAATGCACAGATACTTCTGGTGTTTCGCTGGCTGTCGTCTGGCTCATCTTCGCCGTGGACCTTCCTCTCCTCGAACCTGGACCTAGTCCATAACCCTAAGAGGGGCTCGGCTCAGCCTGACATGGTGCTGCTTGGCACGCGGCTCTCCCATGCCAGTCGGTCTGGCCCCATCCTCTTCTGAAGCTGTTATAGCGGTCGCCATCGTAGCTGCAGATCCTCCATCCCTCTGCAGCCAAGCTCCGGAGGAATCTAGGGCTAGCACATCGACGTCTCTCGCTAGAGCAGGCACCTCACCGCCACGCTCGGTACCCCCCTCTACCATTTCCCGAGCGCCAGCACTGAGACCCTCCTGCACAGAATCTGAGTGAGGCTGGTCCTGCTTGACCACTGTGGTGTTCATTAGTTTTTTGTCCCACACAGCGTCATCATCGACCACCGGAACCGGAGGGTTCCACTGGCCACACAACCCGACCATTCCTTCCCAGCGCTGTCTTTAATGGCGTAACCCAGTCCATAGAACAAATCACAGCCCATGATGTTGTCGCCTTGGGCCATCACGTGGAATGTGAAGTCAACCATCATCGCAGACTTACATCAAACTGTTAACCTTTTGACTGCCTTGGTCCATGCACATGTAGTGCTGTGGAGTGCCTGTGTCACAGTTCTGCGACTGTCATGTGATGTGGCCTTAAACCATAATAAAACTCCCCAGTTGTACTAAGTATTGCACCTCACAAGGTGGCAGACACGTATAACTTACTGCTCTTATCTTGGAGGACTAATGGCCCCCATGTAACTCCCCCACTTCTGGACACCAGAGAAGAAAAGTTTGTAAACAAATGGTGATCGATCACAAGACGGAGGAGGCATTTGCTCCCAAATTTGCCAACTATGATTCTAAAAAGAGATTATTTAGCTCATGAAGAAAAATATCTACATTTTTTATAACAGAGGGTGGGCGAAGCTGGTCGATTTGTACCTGCCATTGACCCCCAGTGCTATGTGACTGGACAGAACAATTGCACCAGTTCCCAGTCGCCATATGAGATAAACTGCAGCGGAATAAAAGCGAAATTGCAGTGGAATAATCATAACAGTTTCTTGATGTGGGAGAGAAAGCTAAAATGACCGAGAGAAGACACAAAATAACAACCAGGATGGACGAAAATGGACAAAGTGCGCTATCTGGCCAGGGGTAAGTGATGAATTTCTTTGTTTGTTTACATTGTACTGATTTTCTGGTTCATATACTTTAAAAGATAAGATAACAAAATGCCCAAAACAACAAACAGTGACGAAAAACAAAACCATCCTTTATGTAAATATGTCCAAAGTCAGCTTTTGACTGAAAGTTATGTAATTCGATATGGCTGCTGTGGCATTATGCAAATTAGATGCGTAAATTTACTCTTATCTCAAACTTTGGATCATATTCTACATCTTTCTAATTGACAATAAGCCATTATCTCTTACCACTTTCAAGTTATAGCTTTGGAAATCTCTGACATCTGAACTGAATATTTTCTTGAAAAAAATCTTGACCACTAGGGGCTGACGGCGCAATGGAGCACCATAGGCAGTCATTGGGTTAACGCCAAAGTCCCAACTGTGCACAGCCTGCCACCTCCATAACTATAAAGTAGCATTGGGTTACTTTTTATACTGTAGTAGAGGAAAAACTTCCTCACCGTGGCCTAATTCAGTATCAACCCCTCCGCCCCCATGTCAAGCAGCAACGGCACCTCCATGCCGTCCAGCTCCACTATGAAGAACATGTACCCACTGATACTGGGGGACACTGTGTAGATGGTTGTCGGTGGCGGGCGGAGTGATTTCTTCTATGGGCTTTCCAGCTCAGATACACAGCACACTCTAGCATAATGGTTCAAGCATCCATACTTGCTACAATGCTCCCCTCTAGCCGGGCAGTCCTTAGCCTTATTTTGGTGTTTCAAGGACCCGCAACCCTTACAGAGGGGTTTTCCCAGGGCAGACCTTCAGCTGGCAGCATTGGCTTCCATAGTATCGTCATCCAAGCCATCCTCGCTATCCGAGTCCACTACTAATGCCGCGTCGGGAGGCTCCGATGGCCGTTGTGACTGGTGCCAATTTAGCTCCGAAGCTAGCTTGTCTGTGGCCTCCAATTAGCTCGACAGCCCTGCCTAACGTTAGGTCACTTGGCACCATGACTAGCTTAGCCCTTACAGCGGCACTGTTCATGTGCTCCGCAAGCTGGTCACGCACCAATTCATCCTCGTGGTCCAAAACGACACTTGATAGCAAACTGCCTCAAGTTGGCAACAAACTGATGGATAGGCTCACCCACATGTTGATGTCGCTGCCGGAATCGAATCCTCCGGATAGTCACACTATCTGGGGTGTGAAAGTGGCTTGCTAGCAGCTCGACGACATCTTCAAAAGAGTCTGAAGTGCCGAGTGTGCGCAGGACATGCTGGCCCTAAATCCCGAGGTTGTGAACAAGAAGTGCACATGCTCTTAACTTATCGAGTTTACCCAGGTCGAGCGCAGTGATGTAAGTCTGAAAATCCTCAAACTATCTCGGCCAAGGCACATGCGGCTCACCCGGGTGCTCGAGGAAGGGGCAAAGTGGTGTGATACACGCCTCCATGAGTTATTCCTCGATCACCAAATGTTATGTATGGTAAAATACCTCTGTAAAGGATGAGGCCAGGTGACTGGATGAACTCAGCTTTACTGAACTTAGGTAGTCACATGGACACACAGCAGACACCAGGCAGAGGGCACCGGTCGAAGAGACTATATAATGGATGCCCTCCGCTATTTATAGGGTGGTGCAGTGGCGGAACAGGAAGTGGCCGCCACTACACCACACTTCACAATAAAGGTGTTAAACCCCAACACCACAGGTACATCCAAATATTGGAAGAACCACTGTATCCTTGGTTATCCAAACATTTTGTCGCGAGAATAGGTAGGTAACCTGAATAATGTGCACCGTACTGTATATACAGAAACACTGTATACTTACTGTAAAACTTCAAAATGCATAATTCATAAAAAGCAGTAAAAACTTTGAATCATATCCAGTGTATTTCAATCCATTCCCCTCACAGAGCAATATGTGACTTTACAGTTTTGAATTTACTCTGCAGCACAGTTTTCCTTAGAAAACAATTACAGTGTAAACTATTGTATGACAACATGGCTGAACATTTTGATGGTCTTGTTCATAAAGATGATATAAGGACTCTTCATTCTGATGGAAGTGACAGTTTCATTGACATAAATATTTGCTTTTGACACATAGACTGAACATTTTGAGCAAATTGCACGCTTTTGCAGGTCATCTACTGTTTGCAGGTCATCTACTTGTAGTGGAGAGAGCCTGATGCTGTACCATGTAAGATGCCCTGCTGGAAAACGGTGCTGTTATGAAGACAGCACCATGCTGCTCCCACATGGGTGCCCTTCCCAGTAGAGACAATAGGATACGGAGCTGTTTAGGGTATTCCCACTGAGAGAAAACATGATGAAGTGCCCAGGTCGGTGTTCTTCTAACAGTGAAGTGCATCTCCAGTGAAAACTTACATTCTACAGCACGTTCTTACATGCTTTAGGGGAACCCTGGAGGTATTAATCAAATGAACATTTCAAAGGTTGGGAGTTCTATAGATGATGCACCAGAAGTTTTTACTGGTGGCTGCCAATTTCATTCCTTTGCCCCTGCCCTTCAACCAGTCTGAGTCTGGCCCTGCACACAGATAGGCAGGTGTGTACGTGTACGACTCCGTGCATCACGTTTAATCAGACGGAGTCATCGAGACTGATGGAGTCATTCAGACGTCAATGTTCCGAGCAGGGATGTGAGCCCACAACAACGCAGCAGGGAGTGTAAAACGACACCTCGGGCTCTGCAATCTGAGATGACGGGACAAGACAGCGGAATACCGGCCTGTCAAGAGCTAATATTTCCGCACTGCCTCCGGCCTTGTTCCACACACACAGACACACATGCACAAACACACGCTAACTCAGGATCAAATCTGAGGCTCATTTTCCCACTGAGACCAGATGCAGCGAGACATCTGTCCAAGCATTGAGGGTCCAGGACCTTGAGAGGAATGTTTCCTCTGACTGTTTTTTTTTTGACAATTAAAATCTATTTGCAAGAACATGCTGTCCACTAATCCACTAAGGCTGGTGGTTCAAACCCAGGCTCCATTTGTCTGCATAAAGAAGTGTCCTTTGCACAAAATACAAAACCCTTCAAATGCTTTCAGTGAAGTGACGCATGAATGCAGTAATGTTAAATTCTAAGTTGGTTGGCATAAAGAGAAGGGGCCTAGCTGCACTGTTGCACCTACCTAGGACCCAAAATGTAGTGGTACACACCCCTGGTCCTTCATAGCCCCCTTACAGACTCCCCGATGCTCAGTGATTTGGTGCACTTGTATAGACCTACCCACTTTGAGCTCTTTCCCGAACACGGTCCTCTCCCCGAGGGCTGAGCAGTTCCAGCGTCCGTGCCTGAACTGGAATTGGCACTCGTTGATGCCCATCTGAACCCCCTCGCCGATCACTATGATGGCGTCGGGCCGGGTCTGACAGATAGTCCTCTGACGCGGGGCCAGCCCAGGGATTTTGTTGCAGATGATGCTCGCTCCCAGAGCCACCACTGACGACAGGCCCCTGTGGTAAACACAACAGTTTTTTTTTTCTCCATCTGTCACACATGAGGGTAGAATACAGGCACATCTGGATGGCTCCAGGTTTACAAACTCACAACTTAATAGAATAAAACACTGACACTAACACCAGGGTCAGAAACCTATACTAGGGAAAGAGACATTTTGTTCAGTTTTTGACCCAAACTACATTAAAGCCTTAAAATGCAGGTTAAAAAAAAAAGTCAATAAATTGGCCTCTTCAGATTTCTCTCATAAATTTGGTGCTTTTTTGAAGATTAGAGATTTTTTTCTAGTAAATTTACCACCATTTATTCGTAACTTTACAACTTTTCTTGTAAATTCTTGTAAATTTTGTAAATTTCCTTATAAATCTGCTATTATTTCTTACATATTTGAGTGGATTTCTATTGAATTTCCAGACTTCCATGTAAATTTGCAACTCTATGGTCTAACTCAGTGACTTTGTCAATTAATTTGTAACATTTTTTCTAGTAAATTTGTCAGGTTTTTCTGTATACTCACATTTTTTCTCATAAATTTGCACCTTTACTCTCAAAATTGAGCCATTTCTTTCAGCTGTGTTTTTGTCTTGTAAATTTTTATTTTTTTAATAAATATATGAATTTATTCTTGTAAATTACAGTTTTTCTTATAAATTTGCAACTATAAAAAATTTGCAACATGAAAAGTTCCATGTAATAATTGCATTTTTGTCCTGTGATGTGAAACTTTTTACTCATAAGTTTACTACTCTGTCACAAAATTTGAATATTTCTTTTTAATTTGCACTTTTGTTCTAATTTTGAGACATTTTTCGCACAAATTTGCAGTTTTTTCCTAGTGATTTTATCAATTATCAGCATCAGTTACATTTAATTTTTTTCTCCTAAATTTGCATCTTTACTCTCTTAAATTTTAGTTTTTTCCCTCTATTTTATTATTATTATTATTATTATTATTATTTTATTATTTTTTTCCTCCTTTTAAATTTGTGATTTTTTTCAAACTACGGAGTTTGTTCTTTTTGTAAATGTAAAACGTTTTAATCATAACTTTGCAAGTTATTAAAGTTGAGGTTGCAACTCTTCTAAGAATTTTAAGTTTCTACTCACATTGTGCCAGTTTTTAGTAACTGCCAATTTTTTCTTATAAATTCACAAATATTGATATTTTTTTCTCAGGAATTTCCTTAGTGTGCAGTTGTGGTTGTTTTTAAATAAGTCCCAGTTGTTATTTATGTGCAAAACAGCCGCATGTGTCTCCACAGCCGCAGACTGAAATCCCCAGGTATCAAAAAAATGATGAAATGGCAAAAGCAGGTCCTCATTCTCCAAGTTTTGACAAGACTAATTTAATTCTCCGAATTTCTGCCCTATGAGCAAAGACTCCACTGACAACAGCTCACCCGATTTTCAAATAGACTATTCCAAGGCAGAGGAAAAAGTGGAAAATCCAGCGGCGGGTCTTCCTGCTCATGGTGGATGAAGGCAACAAACGGGGGAGTTCAGTCCTGCTGCGGGGCCCCGAGGGGTCCCCAGGAGATCCAAAAGTGCTGAAAGCGTCCTGATCGCATTGGGTGGGAGGAATCCCGCAGCGGTGGGACCATCGGGTCTGCTGCTGCTGCTGCTGCTGCTGCTGCTGCTCACTGATCTGACCAGTGCGTCTGTCTACCTTTTCTATGAGGGCGTGTTCTGTGGAGGATGTGCCTGTGCAGACTGCAGGTGCGCGCTCAGGGAGGGAGGGAACCCGAAAAGGGAGGGACACCCCTGGCACCCTCAGCTTTTATTAAACGTCTAACATTGAACGCTCCTCCTCTTCATTCTAAAATTATGTGGGTGTGCTTTAACCCCGTCGCCCCCTCACAGAGGTGGGGAGGAACAAGTGAGACAGGCATTTCTGCACAGTATGGGCCCCTTCAGCCACTAGAGGGCCTCAAAGTACAAGTTGACCCCATTGTGGAGGGGTCAACTTTTTTGACCTAAATTTGCAATTGTTTCTTATTAATGTTCATCTTTTTTTTCTTGTAAATTTGCACGTTTTTCTCACAAATTTCCCATTTTTTCCATCATAAATGTGCAACATGCATATGGATGCTTTGTTATTTTTGTGTAATGGTTTCATTTTCTCTGTTCATCTAGACCAGGGGTCAGCAAACTGTGGCTCCAGGGCCGTTACTCTTGGTAAGACATGAACAGATTCAGAAAAAATAAAGTCACAAAGGAAAATAGAGTTTAATTCTGTGTGGACAGATTCATTTGCGTTCATGTATGGTTGTTATGTGGTGAGAATTTCGCCTCACAAACACAAACAATGAAAAACAGCCACCTCATTAGCATCTATAGGTTCATAAAAATTTTTTAAACGTGATTATCTAAAATGGACACCTTAATTGTCCTTAAAAATGAGAAACAGTCTTTGAAATCCTGCTCAATAACCTTAAAATTAGTAGCCTGTACTATAAATGGTGGATTCACAGACATGACCAAACTCTGAATTAGTGGGAATTTATTTTCACCATCACAACTCAGTACTTCCTGAGTCATGTATGTATAAAAGCCCTTGATAGCAATTCAGTTTTAAGAATGGTTAGATAGATAGATAGATAGATAGATAGATAGATAGATAGATAGATAGATAGATAGATAGATACTTGTAAGTGTGACTCTTCACCGAGGCCGGAATGGAACCACTTTTCAGCCTTAGAGTTTCATGGCCAAGGCCAGCCCACTTTTTTTTTTTTTTTTTTTTTTTTTTGCCAGATGTAGGAAATTGGAGAAAAAGTTCCATTTCTATCCAACAGTTTTATTGCAAACATGTTTTGTCAAGAATATCGTCGTCGGCCTCCGTCGGTCTATGATGACCATGGAAGAGAATCCTAAACGTCTACTCTGCTGGAACAGCACCGCCTGTGGCTGAACAGGCCGATGCGCACCGGTGTTCTACCTTCCAGCGTTGGGCGTTGGTAGGATTCAAGCCTGGGCAGGAAGATATGGAGGACAAGATGTTACCCATGCAGCATGTCCCCCCTCTCCACGTCACTGATGGATCCAAAGGAACAGCAGGGCTGCTATAGTTTGGCACCAGCGCCGTCGCAGGAGCTGCCAGAACGATGTTGAGCACAACAGAGAACTGCCTTAGGGGCTCCGACTCCGGATTTTTCCTCAGGGTTGACTCCCAAAGCCTTTCCCGTGACTGGGTGTGCCGCAAGGCAGCGGAGGTTTGAAATCAGGGTTTACCTTCCCCTAGATGGGCTACCTTCCCAGGTTGACGAGCCACCATCTACCCGAAGCATCTGGTTTTAAGGCGCCAGAGATCCGCCCTCGCCCCTTCTCCTATTAGTAAAAGCAGTTCCGCCGGGCTTAGAGACTAAACCACACGGGCAGGCTAGGAGTTGGACTTAGTTGTCAGAGGCTTTTCGAGACGCACGCCGTAAGGAGCATTTTATGAGCACTGGGAGCTTAACCCCAGTGCCGCTCCTGGCTATGACAACCTTGGAACCCTTGTCAAGAATATAGAACTGAAATAATAGTTCACCTTGGTAGACCATCTGTCAAATAAATGAGAAATGAGATAGATAGATAGATAGATAGATAGATAGATAGATAGATAGATAGATAGATAGATAGATAGATAGATAGATAGATAGGTTAATTGGCTGTTCTAAATTGTCCCTAGATATGTTTCCTATAGGCCCTTAGAATAGAGGGTTAGTATTAGTGAAAGCGCTTTGAGTGGTCTTTGTAACTAGAAAAGCGCTATATAAGTGCAGGTTAGTTAGTAGTTAGTTAGATAGATGTACTTTACTCATCCCAAACTGGGAAATTACAGTGGAACAGCAGCATGGCACAGTAAGATGACCCAAACCAACAGAAATACAAACAGCATAATAAAAAAGGAGAGTTTGGTTCGTATTGCCAACACTCAGTCGGACTCATTCCCAGTGAGAGTTGGACTCCACCAGGGCTGCCCTTTGTCACCAATCCTGTTCATATTTTTTATGGACAGGATTTCCAGGCGCAGCCAGGGAACGGAGAGTGTCATATTTGGTGACCACAGGATCTCATCTCTGCTGTTTGCAGATGATGTTGTCCTGTTGACTTCATCCAGCAATGACCTACAGTTCTTGCTGGGACGGTTTGCTGCTGAGTGTGAAGCAGCTGGGATGAGAATCAGCACCTCCAAGTCCGAGTCCATGGTCCTCAGCCAGGAAAAGGTGAATTGCCCTCACCGGGTTGGAGACAAGCTCCTGCCCCAAGTGGAGCAGTTTAAGTATCTCGGGGTCTTTTTTATGAGTGAGGGGAGAATGGAGCGAGAGATTGACAGATGAATCAGAGCAGCATCTGCAGTGATGCAGACGTTTTACCAGTCTGTCGTGGTGAAAAGGGAGCTGAGCATTAAGGCAAAGCTGTTGATTTATCTGTCAATCTACGTTCCTACCCTCACCTATGGTCATGAGCTTTGGGTATTGACCGAAAGAACGAGATCATGGATACAAGCGGCTGAAATGAGCTTTTATCGTAGGATTGCTAGACTCATCCTGAGAGATAGGGTGAGGAGCTCAGTCATCTGGGAGCGCCTCAGAGTAGAACCGCTGCTCCTCCATATTTGAAAGGAGTCAGTTGTGGTTTGGGCGTCTGATCAGGATGCCTCCCGGCTGCCTCCTACTTGAGGTGTTTCGGCATGTCCCACTGGGACGAGATCCTGAGGCAGACTCAGGACTTGCTGGAGACACTATGTCTCCCAGCTGATCTGGGAACGTCTTGGTATCCTCTCTGAAGAGCTGGAGCAGGTGGCTGGGGAGAGAGGAGTCTGGGCTTGTCTGCTTGAACTGCTGCCTCTGTGACCCGGACCCCCAGAAAAGTGGTAGAAGATGGGTGGATGGATAGATGGATGGATGAATAATAGAGAAAGAGTTTCCCAGGGAAGTAAAAATGCTTCAATAACTTTATATATGACATAGGCTACTACTAGGTTGAATAGATGATGATCCTTACAAATCTATGGATAGTACCGACTGCACAAACGATTATAAGACGCAGGGTGAAATGTGAGGTACTGTAAGGTGCAGTATGGCAGCATTGTTATGACCAAAATTTAACATTAGAGTGAGTTATTGTACAGTGAAATGGCATGTGGCAGAAAAAATTTCCGGTACCTGACTGGGAGCAGAGCTGTAGTAGGCTGCTGGAGAAAGTGCTCCACTGTCTGTCCAGTGTGTGGTGAAGGGGGTGATCAGGATTGTCCATGATGGATAACAGTTTGTTTAGTGTCCTCCTCTCTACCACAATCTCAAAAGTCTCCAGACTGAGTCTAATTACAGATCCAGCACTTCTTGATAATCTTGTCAAGTCTGTTGATGTCACTGGCTCTGATACTGTTACCCCAACAGACAGCAGCAAAGAAGATACTGCTGGCAATGGCGGTCTGGTAGAAAAACTCCAGCATCTCGCTGCACACATTAAAGGATCTCAGCTTCCTCAGAAAGCAGAGTCTGCTCATCCCCTTCTTGTACATAACATCGGTGTTAGCTATCCAGTTCAGTCCATTGCTGATCACGACACCCAAGTATCTGTAGTCCTCCACTGCCCCCACATCCTCCCCCCTAATCTGCAATGGCCACAAAGGTGTCTTCTTCTTCCTGAAGTTAATCACCATCTCTCTGGTTTTGCTGAGGTTCAGGCTCAGGTGGTTCTGCTCGGTCCAGTCCACAAATCTGTCTACCAGTGCCCTGTACTCCCCCTCCTCTCCCCCTCTTATACATCCAACAACAGCCGAGTCATCAGAATATTTCTGCAGGTGGCATGACTCGGAGTTGTACTGAAAGTCATTGGTGCATAAGGTGAAGAGAAAAGGAGAAAGCACCATCCACTGTGGAGCTCCCATATCACTAACCACCACATCAGACAAAACACTGCCCAGCTGGAAAAATTTTGGCCTGCCTGTCAGGTAGTCAGTAATCCAAGAGATCACAGAACCGTCAACCCTCATCACCTGCAGCTTCTCACCCAGCAGCAGGCACTGATTGGTGTTAAATGCACTGGAGAAATCAAATAACGTGATTCTCACAGTGTCTCCTTCTCCATCCAGGTGCAAATGACCTTGTTGCAGCAGGTAGATGACAGCATCTTCAATTCCTAAATGGGGTTGATATGCAAACCGCAAAGGTTCCAGCTACATCTTCACCTGCGGCCTCAGATAGCCTAAGACAAGTCTCTTCATGACCTTCATCATATGAGATGTAAGGGCAACTGGTCAATAGTCATTCAGGCCCATTGGAGATAACTTTGGGGCTGCACGGTGGCGCAGTGGTTAGCACTGCGGCAGCACAGTTTACCCTTGGCCGGGGGATCGTGGGATCGTGGGTTCGATCCCAGCCCCCGACCAACAGTGATCTGTGTGGAGTTTGCATGTTCTCCCCGTGTTTGCGTGGGTTTACTCCGGGATTTCTCCGGTTTCCTCCCACATGTCAAAAACATGCAGGTTAGGTTAATTGGAGACTCTAAAGTGGCCCCAGGTGTGAATGTGTGTGTGAATGGTTAAGGGATAGTGCCGTATCATGGCTGCTTCATCCATCCAGGTGGTGGATGCCCTCAATTTCCCCTCTGGGGATCAATAAAGTATACTAAATTTAAAAAATCTAAATAACTTCTTGGGGACAGGAGCCAGGCAGGATGTCTTCCAGAGCACTGGTACTCTCTCCAGACTCAGACTTAGGTTGTACACGTGTTTCAGTACCGGAGCTAACTGGTTGGCATAGGTCCTCAGGATCCAGGTGGAGATGCCATCAGGGCCCGCAGCCTTCCACTGGTGAAGTCTCTCCAACTGTTTCCTCATCTGGCCTGTAGTCACAGTGATGTGGGGGTTGGTGCTGATGTCTTCAGTAGAGAGGGGGAGGGGGAGAGAGGTGCTGCACAGGGGAGTGAGGGGGGAGGGGTGTGTGGGGGTCTGGCTGTGTTGTGGGGTGACAGATGGTGAGTTGAACCTATTAAAAAACAGATTCAGCTCATCAGTTCTCTCAAGGCTCCTCCATGTCTGTCTGTCTCTCCCCTTACACCCAGTAATGTGTTTCATTCCAGCCCACACATCCCTCATGTTTTTCTGCTGGAGTTTGTCCTCTAACTTCCTCCTGCTGTTGCCTTTGCACATCCTCAGCATCTCTCTCAGTTCAAGCTGCACTCTCCTCAGTTTCTCTCTGTCTCCAGACCTAAAAGCTCTCTTCTTCTTGTTAAGAAGTGCCTTCAGGTCACTGGTGATCCATGGTTTGTTGTTGGGGAAACAGTGCACAGTCTGGGCTGGCATGGTTGTATTTTCACAGAATTTGATGTATTTTGTGATGCAGCCAGTCATGTTGTCTATGTCCTCCCCATGTGGCCCACAGAGTACATCCCAGTCTCTCCTCTCAAAGCAGTCCTGCAGTGCAGCAGCCTCCTGTGTCCACCTTCTCACAGTCTGTGTGTGAGCAGGCTGCCTTTGCACAAGAGGAATGTACCTGGGGGTTAACAGAATCAGGTTGTGATCGGATCTGCCGGGGGGGTGGGGGGATAGAGCTGTGGTGCTGTATGCATCTCTGCCATTGACATACAGGAGATTCAACGTTTTATTTTCTCTGGTGGGACAGTCAACAAACTGGTGGAAGTTTGGTAATGTTTTGTCCAATGAGACACGGTTAAAATCTCTTGTGATGGCCATAAATGTGTCAGGGGTCTGGGCCAATAGAGTGGCAGCAGTGGATCTGATGATGTCACAGGCCGCATCAGCTGACGGATGAATGTAAATGGTGATTACAATAGCGCACATGAGCTCTCTTGGCATATAATAAGGTTGCATACTCACAGCGAGCAGTTCAATGTTCCGGCTACAGAGAATGTTCCTTTGCACAAACGTGTCCGAGATTACACCACCTTTTGTTCACAAAAAGTGCAATCCCTCCTCCTTTCCTTTTACCACTCCTTATAACGTCCCTGTCGGCCCGGATAGTCCTGAAGTCGGGTAACACGGCATTGTTGTCCAGGATGTGTGAGTGAAGCCATGTCTCTGTAAAACACATGACGCTGCTCTCCTGGTATTCTCTCTGCATCCTGACCAGCGCTGTGAGCGCGTCTGTCTTATTTCCCAGAGACCTCACGTTCCCCATACTGTTGGTTTAAACTTTCTCCTCCTCATTCTAACCTTTCCTCCAGCTCTTCACCCCCGGCGTCTCCTCCTCAGCTTGTCTGGGATCAGAGGCTTTTCTCTGGGTAGCAGTGTAGGTCTGTTACGTGCAATCAACTGGCTGCGTGTGTAAACAATCCTTTTGACGCCACTCTTATTGTTTTCCATAGCCACACGGAAGAAAAAAATAGCAGGAAAAAAATAGAAGAACAGTAGAAAAAATAGTAAAACTTGGTCCAGTCATTACTCAAGTCTTATTGTCCAGCCTTGATAAAAAAGGAACACACTAGAGACAGAAAACACTAAATAAAGACACGAAGTTAGGGAAAAATGTAAAGGAGCTGCTGCTGCTACTGGCTACCATTCCTCCTGCACTGGGAGTTTTTTTTATGCCTGTTATGTCTGTTATATGCTTTTATTCTGAAACACCATCAACAGGATATACTTGCCTAAAATAAGACCTACAGCCAACAGTTTTCCCTCACAATCTGTAAAGAAAAAGGAGAGGAGTGAAGATTCTCTGACAGTGATGTAGACTCAAGATTCAAAGGCTTTATTATCATGTGCACAGTTAAGAAATGCTACATTTCCTGAGCAATTAAATTCTTACTTTGCTCTCCAAACGAATGCCAAGGTAATAGGTACACAACAATACTAATAAGGTACACAATAACTCAATCCTAATGCTAATGGATGCAAATAACACACACACCAACATACAGTTAGGCAATTAGGACTCCTTAGCACGCCTTGGTACTAAATACTAGTACTAATGAGTACTAGTAACACACATTAGGTAATCTGGACAGCTAAAGCAGTTGATGCAGTCAAGCAAGAGGAATGAAATTGGAAATTCACTGGATGACTATAGTGATAGTGGTATATTGATATCAGAGATGACGTGAACCTGAGATGGCATAAACCTTTGTACAGTGTGCAAATGAGCATTGTGCAGCGAGCGGTGTATAATTATAAATTACAAATTAGCACCCAGTGCTAATTTCTCTGGAACGGTAGTACCAGTAGACCATACAAGATAAACAGCAACAGAAATGATAATTAGCAGCAGAGGTGATATGGACATCAGACAGGTGAGACTATATACACTGTACAGGTGAGCAATGTGCAAATTTAGCAGCCAGTGTGTGAGTTCCAAAATGCAAAGCTGTGTTGCGGAGTTTTGGGAGTTGTTATTTGTTCAGGAGTCTGATAGCAGTGGGAAAGAAGGAGTTTTTCAGTCTGGTTGACCTGCATTTCACACTTCTGTACCTCCGCCCTGAGGGTAGACGTGTGAACAATCTGTGCTGGGGGTGGGTGGGGTCCCGGAGGATGGCGTCAACTCTCCTTTGGACTCTGCGGTGGTAGATGCTCTGCAGAGAGGGGAGTGGAGTCCTGATGATCTTCTCCACTGTCTTCACCACTCTCTGTAGGCGTTTGCAGTCCAGGCCAGTGGCGCTGCTGCACCACACAGTGATGCAGTTAGTCAGGATGCTCTCGATGATGCAGCTGTAGAAATTGTTAAGGATCCTGGAGGGCATGCCAAACTTCTTCAGCCCACTCAGGAAGTACAGCTGCTGTTGAGCTCCCTTAACCAGCTCTGTGGTGTTGTGTGTCCACTTAAGGTCCTCGCTGATATGGATGCCCAGGTATTTAAAGCTGCTCACCCTCTCCACCTCAAGCTTCCAGATGAACAGCGGCTGATGGGGTCTCCTCCTCCCTTTCCTCATGTCCACTATCATCTCCTTCGTCTTGTCCATGTTGAGGGTGAGGTTGTTGTCCTCACACCATGACACCAGGCTGGCCACCTCCCTCCTGTACGATGTTTCGTCATCACCAGTGATGCATCCAATCACTGCTGTGTCATCCGTGAACTTTAGGATGATATTGTCCTTGTGGGAGGCAACACAGTCATGGGTGAAGAGGCTGTAGAGGATGGGGCTGAGAACACAACCCTGTGGGACACCTGTGTTTGTGATGATGCTGGCTGAGGTTCTGTTACACAGACTGGGGCCTGCCAGTTAGAAAGTCCAGTACCAGTCGCAGAGGGTGGGGTGCAGGCCAAGTGAAGACAGTTTGTCGGTGAGTTTGTGGGGGATGACTGTGTTGAAGGCAGAGCTGTAGTTGACAAAGAGCATCCTGATATAAGAGTCTTTATCTTCTAGGTGGAAGAGAGAATAATGGAGTGCTGCAGCAATGGCATCTGAGGTGGATCTGTTGGGCTGGTAGGCATACTGCAGGGGGTCCAAGGTATCCGGTATGCTGTCCTGAATGAGAGGCAGCACCACTCTCTCCAAGCACTTCATGATGATTGGAGTGAATGCTACCGGCCTGTAATCATTCAGACAGGTCGGCGGGCTCCTTTTGGGGAGGGGGATGATGGTTATTTTGAAGCAGGAGGGGACCATGTTCTGGTTGAGGGAGAGGTTGAAGATTGATGTGGGAACGTCAGTCAGCTTGGCAGCACATGTTCTGAGAGCCCACCTAGGTATGTTGCCTGGCCCTGCTGCCTTGCGGGAACTGATATTCCTTAGTGCTTTGTTTACCTGGCCTGGTGAGACTTTTAGTGGGGGAAGGGGGGTGAGTGTGTGTCTCTTCACTGCCCTGTAGCTGGTGGTCTCAAAGTGGGTGTAAAAGATGTTGAGATCATCCAGCAGGCTGTCTGTGGAACTAGTGGTGCTGCTGTTGGTCCTTTTGTAGTCTGTGATGTGTTGCAGGTCTTGCCACATGCGCCCTGAGTCAGGAGTGGAGTAGAAGCTGTCCAGCTTTTCACTGTACTGCCTCTTGGCTGTTGTTATAGCTTTTCTCAGTCCATACTTTGCAGCTTTGTACTCAACCTCATTGCCTGATTTAAATGCACAAGAGCGAGCATGCAGCATCTGACGTACTTGACTACTGATCCAGGGCTTCTGGTTGGGGAACTTCCTGACCTGTGTGGTGGGTATGATAGTATCAATGCACATGCTGATGTACCCAGTCACATATTCAGCATATTCCTGTATGTTTACAGAAGGGGTCCTCTCAGGTGGTTGCAGCTTTAAACACATCCTAGTCTGTGCAGGTGAAAAAGTCTTGCAGGGTGCTCTCAGCCTCTGGAGTCCAGCACTTAATTTGCTTAATAGCAGGGTTTGTTTGTTTCAGCTTTTGTCTGTCGGCTGGGTACATAAACAATGAGATGTGATCTGACTGTCCGAAGTGGGGGGTGGGGTGCTGCACTGTAAGCGCCACATATACTGGAGTAAACATGATCCAATGTGCTTTTATTGCGGGTGGGAATGTCCACATGCTGGTAATATTTGGGGAGTACAATCCATAAATGACACCAGTTAAAGTCGCTAGCAACAATAAAAACAGCATCGGGATGTTTCATCTCTACAGCGCTGATGACTTCATGGAGTTTGTTTAGCTCTACTGTGTAGTTGCTTAGCGGACGGATGTAAACAGTAGCTAAAAACACAGCGGTAAATTCTCTCAGTAGATAATAGAGATGGCATTTCCACAGTAAAAACTCCACGTCGGGTGAACAGTGCTTGTAAACAGTCTGTTCATCTCCACACCACAAGTTGTTGACAAAAACACACCCTCCCCCTCCCTTCGTCTTACCAAAGGCTCCGGTTCTGTCTGTTCAATGTGTTGAGTGAGTCTGTAGTTGAATGACAGCCTCCGGGAGTCTGTCTGATAGCCAGGTCTCACAGAAAATTAGGGTGCAGCACTCTCTTATCTCCCACTGGTCTTCCATCCTTACTCTTAGTTCGTCTAGCTTGTTTTCCAAAAACCGAACATTCACCAGTAAGAGACTGGGAATTGGTGGTCGACTGGCGCAGGCCTTTAGCCTAGCATGTAGCCCACCTCTCTTGCCTCTTCTCCGCCGCCGTCTTCGACACACTCTCTTGAGGTCAGCAAGCTCATGTGGGCTTGGTGCTTCAGGGCCTTCCTGGGGGTAGTGTTGATCGCTGCCTGGACATACGATGCATTGTAAGTCAGGTGGAATGTAGCCAGTAAACTCTGTGTGACTGCTTGTTTTGGTGATGTTCAGTAGTGTCCGTCGGTCATATGTTAGCAGTGCATAACTTTAATGCACTGTAGAAGGAACAGCAACCATGCAAAAAAGGAGAAAAGTCACATTCGAGAGCGGAACGAGCAAAGATGTTTGCCATCGGTGGGCACCATCTTGCACAGAGGTGTAGAGGTGAGGTGTAGAAGAGAGCCTTTCATTTTAAGGATGCTTTCAGCTTTTCAGGTTGAGTCCCCATTGTGCTGTTTGCTCTCTACATGTATGTTCTTTTCATCTTCTCTATCCCCTCACCCCCCAGCCAGTCGCAGCAGATGACTGCCCCTCCCTGAGCCTGGTTCTGCTGGAGGTTTCTTTCTGTAAAAAGGGAGTTTTTCCTCTCCACCGTCGCCAAGCGCTTGCTCATAGGGGATCGCCTGATTGCTGGGGTCTGTCTGCAACTGTGGGGGTTCCCCCTACAGTTGAAAGTGCTATGAGATGACTGTTGTTGTGAAATGGCACTATATAAATAAAGTTGAATTGAATTGAATTGAATTGAATTAAATTGAATTGAATAGATGCTGGAGACCCCGGCCCCAACGGCAAACATCCAAGATCCGGCGGACCGTGTAGGCGGGGTGGCCGTCGATGATCCGGGGAGGAGGAGGCGGCTTTGGGGGGGGGGGGCAGAGAGGACTGACCGAGAGGGGCTTGATGTGCGAGACTTGAAAGGTCGGGTTCACTCGGAGGGTAGGTGGGAGTCTCAGCTGAACCGAGGCATCGCTGATAATTCTGGAGATTGGGAAGGGCCCGATGAAGCGTGGAGACAGCTTCTTTGACGTCTTCAATGGCATCTGACTGGCCACCATCCAGACCTGCTGTCCCACGGTGTACTTGGGCGCAGGCGTCCGATGTTTATCCGCCGCAGCCCAGTTGCGTTCCACAGAGCGAGTAAGGGCAACATGCGTGGATCTCCAGATGCGCCTGCAGTGGCAAGCATGAGCCCCCACAGAAGGAACCACGACCTCCCTCTCGGTCATGGGCAGGAGCGGAGGCATGTACCCCAGTGATGCTTCAAAGGGGATAAGCCCCATAGACGTGGAAACAGCCGTGTTCATAGAATACTCCACCCAGGTCAGGTGTGAACTCCACAGTGAGGGGTGCTCGGCTGCCACGCACTGCAGGGTGGCCTCCAAGGACTGATTGGTACGCTCTGCCTACCCGTTGCTCTGGGGGTGGTCCCCTGAGGAGAGGCTCACCATCGTTCCTAGGGTGCTGCAGAAGGCCCTCCAGACAAAGTCTACGGCGATGTGGGACCATGGCCGACCAGGGACGGGGAGGGGATGGAGGAGTCCAGACGGTGGGGGGGGGGGGGGGGGGGGAGCTCAGACTTGCCCCGGACACAGGTCTGACAGGCCTGCACGTACTCCCGCACATCCCTCCGCAGCGTGAACCACCAGAACTCCCGGCAAACCAGATCAATCGTGTGGGTGATACCAGGATGACAGGCGAAACAGCTGGTGTGACCCCACTGGATGACGTCACTGCAGAGGGCAGCGGGGACATACAGGCAATTCGGAGGGCACCCTGCTGGAACAGCCTTCCGAGACTGGGCCTGATGGACCCTCTGCTCGATACCTCACGTAAGGGCACCAAGGACGCATGAGGGGGGAAGAATGGATTGGGGGTGGAAAGGGGCCTTTTAATTTGGAAAAGGCCTGCTCCGCTGACTCGGTCCACCGAAAGGGGACCTTAACAGAGGTCAGCTGCGTTAAGGGCAGTGTGACCCCACTATAGTTGCTGATGAACCTGCGATAAAAGTTCGCAAACCCGAGGAAACGTTGAAGCTCCCTACAGGAGTGGGGTGTCGGCCAATCAAGCACTGCCCTCACTTTGGCCGGGTCGGCAATCAGTCTCCCTTCAGCCACTATGAAGTCCAAGAAGGAAGTAGATGTTGGGAAGAACTTGCACTTCTCGGTCTTAACATAGAGCTGGTTCTCCAGGAGCCGTTGTAAAACAGCTCTTACATGGACCTCATGTTCCTCTGGCGAGCGGGAGAAAATCAAAATGTCATCCAAATAGACAAACACAAATTGGTAGAGCATATCGCAGAGGACGTTGTTAATTAACCATTGGAAGACAGCAGGGGCGTTGGTGAGCCCAAACGGCATTACCAAATACTCGAATTGCCCCAAGTGTGTTTTAAACACTGTCTTCCACTCGTCCCCCTCACAAATGCGAATGAGATGGTATGCGTTGCGTAGGTCTAATTTGGTAAACACCTGTGAGTGCTGAAGGAGCTCAAACGCGGAATTCATCAAGGGCAGGGGATATTTGTCCTTAACTGTTATAGCGTTGAGCTCACGGTAATTGATACACGGGTGCAGCAAGCCATCCTTCTTGCTGACAAAGAAGAATCCGGCCCCGACAGAGGCCGAAGATGGCCGAATAAGGCCGGCGTTCAGCGACTCTTTAACATACTTCTCCATAGCCTCCCTGTCCGGCCCAGAAATACTGTAGAGCCGGCTGGATGGCAGCTTCGCCCCCGGGACGAGGTCCACAGCACAGTCATAAGAGTGATGAGGCGGAAGCGACAGCGCTCTTGACTTGCTGAAGACCTCCCCTAAATCATGATAAGCCCGGGGAACAAGGCTGAGATCCAGCGGCTCAACTGGAAGAGGAGAGACCGGGAGAGATGGAGCACATTCCGCTGAACTTAAACAATTGGCCAAACAAAATGGGCTCCAGGAGGAGATGGAATTCCGCCTGCAATTTATTATGGGGCTGTGCTTCCGGAGCCATGGATAACCTAGAATCATCGGGGATGATGAATTTGGGAGAACTAGGAACGTTAGTTCCTCCCGATGATTCCCGGACAAGAGAATGGCAACCAGCCGCATGCATTCAGCGATAACCACAACCTCATGGCCAGATATGGTGGTAACACATTGATGATGGGGCAATTAAAGAGTGGGAATACCCAGGTCCCGGACAAGCCGGGCCGACACGAAATTGCCCTCTGCCCCTGAATCAACTAACGCCAAGAGCCTCCTCTCGACCCCCGGCAATTGCACAAGGGCCAGAATAGAGACATTGCCGGGGGGAGTTAACTTGGTCCCACCCACCAGACCCCCCACGGTTACTGACGGACCACGTCTTTTGGCCAACTGGGGCACTCGTCCCAACCGTGCTCCGGGGAAGCACGGTACAAGCACGTGCCAGTTCTCCTCCTTTGCCGTTGCTCGGCCTCAGTTAGACAAACCCGGCTGAGGTCCATCGGCTTGGGAGGAGACCCGGCCCCTCCAGTGTCAGTCCCCACAGTAGGCACACGCTCAGCGGACAAGCGAGAGGAGGCCTGTCGCTCCCTTGCATGCTCCCGGTAGCGGTTGTCCAACCCCACAGCCTGATCAATAAGACCATCGAGTGTCTTGGGAACGGCATAAACCGCCAGGTCGTTGCGGAGATGGGCGTTTAACCCGTGGCGGAACACGCTGTGTAGCGCAACCTCATTCCACCCCGTGTCTGCCACTTCGACCCGAAACTCCACAGAGAACTTGGCCACAGACCAAGCCCCCTGGCGGATAGTCATAAGGTGGCTCATTATGTTCCCCTGACTCTTTGTGTGGTCGTACGCGCAACAAAAAGTGGCCACAAATTGGTCATACATGTAACTACGGCCCTCAGGGCTGTCTGCTGTGGCCCAAGCCCAACTGAGGGCTCGGTCCTGCAACAGATGGGTGAAAAACTGAATTTTAGCGACATCTGTCGTGTACTCCCCCCCCCAACCTGCTCCAAATACATCCGCACCTGGTGTAAAAACTCCTTGCATTTCCCCACCTCCCCTGCGAATGGGGCAGGTGAGGGAACGGAGGTGGTACTGCAAACTGGTGGCTGAATAACAGGAGCAGGGCTGAGGAGGGGGAGCCGGAGCCGGAGGAGCCGGAGGAGCCGTCCCAGCCAAATGACACATGATGGTGTCCAATTGCTGTATCATTGATTGCAGCTGCTGGTTCATCACGGTGACCTGTTGCTTGGTTGCCTCTAAGCGATCCAGAGCAGATTGTCCCCCTGTTGCACTTGCTGAGCCGAGGTTAAGGCTGGCTCATTCTGTCATGATTGATAAGATAATTCAGCCTACGTGCAAGGTGCAGCAACAAAGAGGCAATCAAACAGTGCACACGTTTAAATGTTTTATTGAATAGCAAAAACCACGCTGCTACAGAACAGTCAATCGCCAGAGGAATGGGCCTGTGGAGAGAGAACGAGAGCTGTAAGCAGAGGAATGGAGATAGGGAAAATGGGTGAGCCAAATTACCACTTACGTGGGCTCCGAGGGAGCACCGGCAGGACTCCAGTGGGAATAGACAAACCAGCAGGGTAGGAGTCTGCTGGTGGAGCCTGACTGGGTGGAGGTTACCGTCGTGGGAAAAGTTGTGGCAGGAGAGCGCACGCAGCCCTCAGAGACACACGCACACGATGGCAGAAACCTGCACAATGGAGAAAAAGCAGACAGGTTAATAACTTCTTTACCGGTGTTGTGATGACTTGCTGTCTGTTCATGGCAGTATACCCAGATGAGCCAGCGTTGAGTCACGGAAGGATGCCTCCTTAAGTATGCTGGCTGATAAGAGGGTGCAGGTGTGTCCTCTCCCTCAGGTGCAATGATTAGCAGCGGAGAGATGAACGGGAAGGAGGGGGCGCGCTCTCGCCGCCCATGACAAGAACTGTTTCAGAGAATGCTAGGCTGGAGGATGAACTATCTCTCAGAATGGGAAGAGCGAGCACTGTGTTTGGAAACTTGAGGGAGAGACTGTGGAACAATCGACATGTGTCTATCCGTGTGAAATGCAAAGTGTACAGAGCAACAGTACTGGCTACTCTATTGTACGGTGCTGAAACTTGGACTGTCTACGGAATGCAGGTAAAGAAACTCCACGCATACATGATAAGACACCTTCGAGCCATAATGAACATCTTATGGAAAGACAAGATAACCAACATAGAAGTGTTGAAACGAGCTGGTCTACCATCAATGGAGGACATGCTAATACAGATGAACCTGAGATGGCTCGGACATGTTGAGAGGATGGTCTACCAGCGTCTCCCTCGGCAGTTACTCTACTCACAGTTATGTGAGGGCAAACGCAATCAGGGTAGACCAAGGCTCAGATTGAAAGACACTGTAAAAAGAAACTTGAAGAAGTTGGATATACTATAGACAAGAGTCAGCGGAAGGCTAAGGACAGAGCTGTGTGGAGGAATCTGATCAGACCTAAATGAAACAGTCATTGTCACTCATGACAGACTGCTATGATGGTGATGATGATGATGATGATGGTGATGATGATGATAATTAAAAAAAACTATACAAAAAATTATGGTCAGATGTTCACATTGTCATATTATATTTACATTATTTTCAATTCAATTCAAAGAGTTTATTTGTCATTACTTCTATACGTACAGGACATACAGGAGAATTGAAATAACGTTTGTCTTTCTCTTCAGTAGTATGCACAATACAAAAAGAAAAAGGAATAAGGCTGGAAAAACAACAACAGCAATCTATGTACATACAGTAATGTTACCCGTAGTGCAAATGGCAACAAAAGATAGACCCATACCATCCATAGTGCAAATAAAGATAAGCAATTAATGATGAGACCCAGCAATCTTATATACAGAAAGTAGAGCAGTAACAGAATCAAGATTCAAAGGCTTTGTTATCATGTGCACAGTTAAGAAATGCAACATTTCTTGAGCAATGAAATTCTTACTCTGCTCTCTGAATGAATGCCAAGGTAATAAATACACATCAATACTAATAAAGGTAATAAATATGCATTAATACTAAATACTAATACTAATAAATACACATTAAAAGCAATTAGGTCAGTTAAAGCAGTTAAAAACTAGAGGAAACAAGAAGAATGAAAATTCACTGAGTGACTATAACATGTCCCTGACTAAATAAAAATTCACTCAATGAGTATGTCTCGCAGACATGGGGAGAACATTAATTGGCATCAAACTGGGGATTCTAAATTGTCCTTAGGTATGACTGTGAGAGTGAATGGTTGTCTGTCTCTCTGTGTTGGCCCTGCGATGGACTGGCGATCTGTCCAGGGTGTACCCTGCCTCTCGCCCAAAGATGCTGGGATAGGCTCCAGCCCCCCCATGACCCGAAAAGGATTAAGCGGAAGAAGATGGAAGGATGGATGGCATATGACTCGCCTCTGATATTACCCAATAGACTGTACAATGGTAATTTTAATATCAGTGATGATATGAACCTGAGATGGCATGAGACTATGAACAATGTGCAAATGTGCAATGTACAAATTGGCACCCAGTGTGAGAATTCCTCTGTGTAAAGCTGTGCCCTGATAATACCCAGTAGACTGTACAATGATAATTTAGCAGCAGAGATGATATGGACGTGAGACGGGCTGAGACTGTGTACAATGTGCAAATGAGCAATGTGTAAATTTAGCATCCAGTGTGTGAGTTCCTATTTGCAAAGCTGTGTCCGGAGTTGTGTTATTTGTTCAGGAGTCTTATGGCAGTGGGAAAGAAGGAGTTTTTTTAGCCTGGATGTCCTGAATTTCACACTTCTGTACCTCTGGCCTGAAGGTAGAAGTGTGAACATTCTGTGCTGGGGTGGGTGGGGTCCTGGAGGATGGAGGCAGCTCTCCTTTGGATTCTGCAGTGATCGATGCTCTGCAGAGAGGTGAGTGGAGTTCTGATGATCTTCTCAGCTGTCTTCACCACTCTCTGCAGGTGTTTGCGGTCCAAAGCAGTAGTGCTGCCGTACCACCCAGTGATGCAGTTGGTCAAGATGCTGTCGATGATGCAGCTGTAAAAGTTGTTGAGGATCTTGGGGGACATGCCAAACTTCCTCAGCCTCCTCAGAAAGTACAGCTGTTCTGCTGTTGAGCTCTCTTAACCAGCTCTATGGTGTTAAGTGCCTATGTAAGGTCCTCGCTGATGTGGATGCCCAGGTATTTAAAGCTGCTCACCCTCTTCATCTCAAGCTCCCGGATGAACAGCAGCAGATGAGGTCTCCTCCGCTTCCTCATGTCCACTATCATCTCCTTCGTCTTGTCCATGTTGAGGGTGAGGTTGTTGTCCTCACACCATGACACCAGGCTGGCCATCTCCATCCTACAGGAGGGAGATGGCCTCTTCACCCATGAAGAGGCTGTAGAGGATGAGGCTGAGAACACATTCCTGTGGGACACCTGTGTTTGTGATGATGCTGGCTGAGGTCCTGTTACCAGTCCTGACAGACTGAGGCCTGCCAGTTAGAAAGTCCAGTAGCCAGTCACAGAGGGTGGGGCGCAGGCCAAGTAAAAACAGCTTGTAGGTGAGTTTGTGGGGGATGACCATGTTGAAGGTGGAGCTGTAGTCGACAAAGAGCATCCTGATGTAGAAGTCTTTATCTTCCAGGTGGGAGAGAGAATAATGGAGTGCAGCAGCAATAGCATCTGAGGTGGACCTGTTGGGCCGGTAGGCTTACTGCAGGGGGTCCAGGGTATCCGGTATGCTGTCCTGAATGAGGGCCAGCGCCACTCTCTCCAAGCACTTCATGATGATTGGAGTGAGTGCTACTGGCCCGTAATCATTCAGGCAGGTCGGCGGGTTCTTTTTGGGGAAGGGGACGATGATTGTTGTTTTGAAGCAGGAGGGGACTGTGTTCTGGTTGAGGGAGATGTTAAAGATGGTTATGAGAACATCAGTCAGCTCAGCAGCACATGCTCTAAGAGCTCGCCCAGGTATGTTGCCTGGTCCTGTTGCCTTGCGGGGATTGATATTCCTCAGTGCTTTGTTTACCCGGCCTGATGAGACTTTTAGTGGAGGGGGAGTGTACTCGTAGTACCAAGTTCAATGCAGTAGTGTAGGAGCAGACAGTAACAGATAGGATTGCACATGATCAGTAATGCAGTGACAGATAGCAGCATATATGGCATTTGTGCAAATGGTTGCAGTAAAGTGCAGAGACATACAGCAGAAAATGTATTACTGTGAGCGTGCCAGTCTTTCTGTGCCAACAGCTGAGGTGGTTATTGTGCAGGTGAGTGGGTTAAAGTCCAGGAAGGTGGGGGAGGGGGTGGACAGAGTTCAGGGTCCTGATGGCCTGATGAACAAAGCTGTTTAGCAGTCTTGTGGAGCGGGCCCAGAGGCACCAGTACCGGGGCTGAAGAGGGAGTGTGAGGGGTGGGAGGTGTCACCAGTGATGCTGATGGCTCTGCAGGTGAGGCGGGTGAGACAGATGCCCGAGAGGGGGGCAGGGGGGCACCGATGATCTTGTTGGCTGCTTTCACTGTGCATTGTAGTGTCTTCCGGCAGGAGGTGGTGCAGGTTTTCATACCACGCAATGATGCAGCTGGTGAGGATGCTCTCAATGGTGCCCCGGTAGAACGAGCACATGATGGGGGTGGGACTTGCTCTCTCCTCAGTTTGCGGGGAAAATGGAGGTGAGTTTGAGCCTTCTTGGCCAGTGATGTGGTGTTGTTGGACCAGGAGAGGTCCTCAGAGATGTGCATCCCCAGGAACTTGGTGCTGCTCACCCTCTCCACACCTGCTCCTTTGATGATCAGAGGGTGATGCTGTGTGTGTCCTCTCCTGAAATTGACCACAATCTCCTTGGTTTTTCCAGTGTTCAGGAAGAGGTTATTGTCTTTACACCACTGGACTAGTTGGCTCACCTCATTTCTGTAGTTGGCCTCCTCATTGTGGGTAATGAGGCCCACCACCGTCGTGTTGTCCGCAAACTTGATGATGTGGTTGGTGTTGTAGGCTGGTACACAGTCGTGGGTCAGTAGGGTTAAGAGCAGCGGGATGAGCACACACCCTTGTGGTGCCCCTGTGCTCAGTGTGATGGTCTTGGATGTGTTGCTGCCACCCCACACATTCTGTGGCCTCCCTGTGAGAAAGTCCAGTACCCAGTTACAGAGAGAGGTTTTGAGTCCTAAGTGTCTGAGTTTTTGTATTAGGTGCTTGGAGATGATTGTGTTGAATGCTGAAATGAAGTCCAAGAACAGCATTCATACATAGGAGTTCTTTGTGTCTAGGTGGATAAGGGCTGGGTGGAGAGCTGCAGCGATGGCATCCTCTGTGGATCTGTTTGACCTGTATGCAAACTGAGATGGGTCGTGGGAAGGATGGAGGATGGACTTGATGTTCTGCATGACCAGCCGCTCGAAGCACTTCATTATGATGGGGGTCAGCACTCCGGGCCGGTAATCATTGTAGCTGGATGGGACAAGCTTCTTTGGGACTGGTATTATGGTGGCAGTTTTGAAACATGTGGGGACAACAGCTTGACTCAGGGACATGTTGAAGATGTCGGCCAGGACATTTTTGAGTTCCTCTGCACAGTCCTTCAGAACGCGACCCAGTATGTTGTCTGGTCCAGCTGCCTTGCGTGGGTTGATCCTGCAGAGGGTCCTCTTCACACTAGCCGGATCCAGACTTATGGCTTGTTGGTCTTATGTGCTGATGTGCTGTTTTGTGCTTCTAAGTGGCCGAAGAAGTTATTTAGGTTGTTGAGCAATGTGATGTCACTCGTACAGGTCTGAGGTGGAGGTTTGTAGTTGGTGAGGGTTTGTATGCCACATCAGAGGGAATGTGCATCTCTTGGTGTTGCTGAAGTAGCTGGATATTTTCTTGCTGTACTGACATTCTGCCTCCTTGATGCCACGGACAAATTGGCCCTAGCTGTTGTTAGTCCTGCAGTGTCGCCGGTCCTGCAGGCTGCGTCCCAAGCCCTCAGGAGCCTGTGGACCTCTGCTGTCATCCATGGCTTTTGGGTGGCATGAACTGTGATGATTTTGCAGTGAGTGACATCATCAATGCATTTCGCTATGTATAATACAACAACCTCAGTGTACTCCTCTAGGTTTGTGTGCCCATTTTGAGTGGCTGCGTGTTTGAAAGGATCCCAGTCTGTAGTTCTGAAGCAGTCTTTCAGAGCATCAGCTCCATCATCATCATCACATCATCAAGTTTGCAGATGGCATGACGGTGGTGGGCCTCATCAACAACAATGAGGAGGCCAACTACAGAAATGAGGTGAGCCAACTGGTCCAGTGGTGTAAAGACAATAACCTCTTCCTGAATGTGGGAAAAACTTTTTCAGCACAAAACAATTTGTAATATATTTTTAATACTTTTATTTCATGGATGAAGCTATACATAAAGCTTGACAGTTTTTTCCACTGTTGTAGTATGAATTCATTAATGCCGGATAATATTTTGAGCTATGTATATAAAAACTTTATATGCAGCATAATCCTTATTTTAAAGGTCAAATTGCTGTTGCGGCCCTCAGGCACTTCTATTTTAGTCAGAGATGGGCAGAATGGCTCTTCGGTTGGCAAAGGTTGCAGACCCCTGGTCTAGACAATGACCAAGTTTATTTCCTCCATCAAGGAGGTATTATGATAGAGGTGGTTTCTTTTTATATATGTTAGCAGCATTACACAAAAACTACTTGATGGACTTGGATGAAATTTTCACCAGATGTGGTGGCCCTGGCCCTTGGGTACAGATGAACCCACTTTGGAGGTGATCTGAGAGTGCATACCTCCACTAAGGCCTTATCTTCTCGCAATGTTTTTAGACAGAGGGGGCTGGTGAAAAATTATTTTTGGAAGGGGGCAGTTGCAAGTGGTGAATTAAATAATGTAAAGTACCTCTAGATCAGAAGAAAACACGCAAATATAAAATGAAGAGGCTTACAACAGAATAAATTCAGACAAAATTCTGAATTCTTTAATGAACAAGAGCACTCTGACGCGAGTGCAATATCCCCCGCCTCTTCTTTCTTTGAAGATCCCAATACTTACGAACAGAGAGCAGTTTTCAACTTTTCAATATACAGCAGTGTGAAAAGGTGTTTGCCCCCTTCCTGATTTCCCCTTTTTTGTATGTTTGTCACACTTAAATCTTTCAGATCATCAAACAAATTTAAATATTAGACAAAGATAACACAAGTAAACACAAAATGTAGTTTTTAAATGAAGGTGTTTATTATTAAGGGGAAAAAAAAATCCAAGCCTACATGGCCCTGTGTGAAAAAGTGATTGCCCCCCCCCCCCAATTAACTGTGGTTTATCACATCTTTGGAAAGCTGAGTTCAATTTCTCAAGGTACACCCAGGCCTGATTACTGCCACATCTGTTCTCAATCAAGAAATCACTTAATCACTCTTGTTTTTTTTTAATGGTGCTGGAAACAGGGCGGCCATACCAGCAGCAGCTCTCTCGTATCTTTGTGTTTCTATCTGCTTATTCTTGTATATAGTGTGTCTCTTATTAGCCAGGGCTCAGCAGGAAGATTCGAATTAACGACTGGACCAAGTTTTTTTCTATTTTAGCCCAGTCTTTCTCTTAGTTTTTTCTCTTCCTCGAGCAATGGAGATCAACGGGGGGGGGGGGGGGTGTTTACACATGCAACCAGCTGTATGTGCTGAGGAGGCCAGCGCTGCTGCCCAGAGTGAAGCCCCTCATCCTGGATGAGCTAAAGAGGAGACGCCGCTGGCGAAGGGCTGGAACTAAGGTGAGGAGGAGGAGGAGGAGGAGGAGGAGGAGGAAGCATAAGCCAGCTGTACCGATGGTCATCACCAGGAATGTGCGATCGCAAGGAAACAAAACAGATGACCTTACAGCGCTGGTCAGGACGCAAAAGGAATATCGTGAGTGTAGTATCATGTGTTTCACAGAGACGTGGTTACACTCACAGATCCCGGATGTTAACGTAGCGATACCTGGCTTCAAGACTATATGGGGGGACAGAGATGTGATAAGTACTGGGAAAAAGAGGGGAGGAGGAGTGGCACTTCTTGTGAATGAAAAGTGGTGTCATCCTGGACACATTTATGTGAAGGAAAAGTGCTGCAGCCCAGACATTGAACTGCCGGCTGTGAGTATGTGACCTTATTATATGCCATGAGAAATGATGTGGGGCTTAGTAGTTATCATCTACACCCCTCCGTCAGCTGACGCAGTGGTGGCCTGTGACGTCATCAGCTCCACTACTGCCGCATTACTGGAGAAGCACCTGGCCACATTTATGGCCATCACGGGTGATTTTAATCATGTCTCGCTGGGAAAAACATTACCAAACTTTCACCAGTTTGTTGACTGTCCCACCAGAGAAAACAAAACACTGGATTTTCTGTATGCCAATGTCAGAGATGCATACTGTGCCACAGCTCTACCCCCCATTGGCAAATTGGATCACTGCATAGTCATTTTATCACCCGAGTACGTTCCCGTTGTGCAAAGGCAGCCTGCTTATACACGGACTGTGAGGAGGTAGACACAGGAGGCTGCTGATGCACTACAGGACTGCTTCGAGACGACAGACTGGGACGTACTCTGTGAATCACATGGGGTGGGCATAGACAATATGACCAACTGCATCACAGAATACATCAGATTCTGTGAAGACAACCATGCCAGCACAGACTGTACACTGCTTCTCCAACAACAGACCGTGGGTCACAAGTGACCTGAAAGCACTTCTGAACAAAAAGAAGAGAGCTTTTAGGGCTGGAGACAAGGAGAAGCTGAGGGGAGTGCAGCATGAGCTGAGAGAGATGCTGAGGTGATGCAAGGACAATTATAGGAGGAAGTTGGATAATAAACTCAGGCAAAACAACGCTAAACATGTGTGGATGAGAATGAAACAAATAACTGGGTGCAAGGGGAGAGTCAGGCAGACATCTGGGAGCCAGGAGAGAGCTGAGGAACTGAATCTGTTTTTTAATAGGTTCAACTCACAGTCTGTCACCCCACAACACAGCCACACCCTCACACACCCCTCCTCCCCACCCTCCTGAGCAGCATCTCTCTCCATCCTCCCCACTCCCCCTCCTCCTCCTCTGGGGACACCAGGCCCCTCCCTCACATCACTGTGACTATAGACCAGGTTAAGAAACAGCTGGAGAGGCTCTGTTAGCAGAAGGCGGCGGGCCTTGATGGCATCTCCGCCAGGATCCTGAGGACCTGTGCCAACCAGCTAGCTCCGGTACTGAAACACCTGTACAACCTGAGCCTGAGTCTGGAGAGAGTACCGGTGCTGTGGAAGATGTCCTGCCTGGTTCCTGTCCCCAAGAAGTCGTCTCCATCGAACCTGAATGACTATCGACCAGTTGCCCTCACATCTCATGTGATGAAGGTCCTGGAGAGACTGGTCTTAGCCCACCTGAGGCCCCAGGTGAAGACGTGGCTGGACCCTCTGCAGTTTGCATGTCAGCCCCATTTAGGAGTTGAAGACGCTGTCATCTGTCTATTGCAATGAGCCCATCTGCATCTGGATGGTGGAGGAGACACTGTGAGAATCACATTTTTTGATTTCTCCAGTGCCTTTAACACCATCCAGCCACTGCTGCTGGGTGAGAAGCTGTGGGTGATGAGGGTCGACAGCTCTACGATCTCGTGGATTACTGACTGCCTGTCAGGCCTTCTCAGCCATTGCAGATTAGGGGGAAGGATGTGGGGGTGGTTGAGGACTACAAATATCTGGGTGTCGGGATCAGCAACGGGCTGGACTGGAGATCCAACACCGATGCTGTGCACAAGAAGGGGATGAGCAGATTCTACTTCCTGAGGAAGCTGAGATCCTTCAACATGTACAGCAGGATGCTGGAGCTTTTCTACCAGACCACTGTTGCCAGTGCCACCTTCTTTGCTGCTGTCTGTTGGGGTAGCAGTATCATGGCCAGCGACAACGACAGACTTGACAAGATTATCAAGAGGGCTAGCTCTGTAATTGGTCCCAGGCCGGAGACCTTTGAGACAGTGGTGGAGAGGAGACCACTAAATAAACTGCGATCCTTCATGGACAATCCTGATCACCTCCTCCACCACACACTGGACAGACAGTGGAGCACTTTCTCCAGCAGACTACTACAGCTTCACTGTCGAACGACCAGGTACAGGAAATCTTTCCTGCCGCATGCCATTTCACTGTACAATAACTCACTATGATGTTGTATTCTGGTCAAAATTATGCTGCCATACTGCACATTACAGTCTAAATCAGGGGTCACCAACGCGGTGGCCCGCAAGGACCACATGAGTCGCCCGCAGGCCTGTTCTAAAAATAGCACAACTCGCAAGTGAGCTGCGTCTAAGATATAATTTTTTCTGCCGCTATTTTTTAAAATCACACTTGCATTTATATAGATTTTAAAATGACAATGTCTTAAAAATAAAAAAATGAAAATATGTTTATTATACGTAAAGTTAAGGTGAATATGACCTAGTTCAAAGGTCAGTATTGTGCGCATGACAAAACCTTCCCGCTTGTGGAGCGTAAGCTAGCGGCCAGTGAAGATGGTGAACGCAGTGCTGTTTCCTAGCCCAAAAACATGGCAAAAAAAAGACAGAAAATTTATCATTTTCAAAGTGAGCGGAAGGAAGAGTTCTTTTTTTACTACCGTGAAAGGAAGCTACATGTGTTTCATTTGCGGGGTGACGGGGAAGCGCCACTATGTGGAGCAACACTTCACTACCCACTCTTTTTTTTTTTTAATTTTGTACCCGTACGGTAGGTAGATTTGTTCTGCAGTCCGGTGACAAGCCACCAGCTGCTGGTCGCTGCGTGCGCAAGCGCCCCTTAACTCCCTGACCTGCATGTTTTTGGCATGTGGGAGGAAACCCACGCAAACACGGGGAGAACATGCAAACTCCACACAGATCACTGTTGGCCGGGGGCAGGGATCGAACCCACGATCCCCGCGATCCCCCAGCCGAGGGTAAACTGCTGCCGCGGTGCTAACCACTGCGCCACCGTGCACATAAGCACTCTCAGTGCTTGTTTAGCTTCTCCTCATGAAAGGACAGCGCTGGTTATTACTCCAGCATGATTCTTGGCAAGAACTGTATGGATATAATTCCAGTGAAGAAGAACACACAAAAGTGTGTTTATTAAATGTAACAGATTTTGAGCAGAATTGCAGCAGATTTGTTCAGTTAAAAATGTGATAAGATTTATTTAATATGAAAGTTGATTTTTCTTAAATGTTGCATAACTTTTTCAAACATGGTTCAACATAGTTCATGAATTAAAAGGGTTTAGTTTTTTATGGTTAAAAGGGACTGGTGAAAACTGGTGAAAACTGGACATTTTTTTAATGAAATGTAGAAGTGATCATCTGAACAATTGCTGAGATTAATAAAAATAAAGTGTTGAATATTGATCTTGTCTGTTACCCACTCTAAGTTATTGATAATTATTTATTTATGTGTGTGTGTGTGTGTGTGTGTGTGTGTGTGTGTATATATATATATATATATATATATATACACACACACACACACACACACACACACACACACACACACACAATTTGTTATTTTAGAGGAGTGTGTCAAGCTGGTGCCCTTCACATGACTCGATACCCATGAAGTAGCTCTTGGTTTCAAAAAGGTTGGTGACCCCTGGTCTAAATGGTACCTCACATTTCACTCTGTTCCTGATAGTCCTGCATTGTGCAGCTGGTATGATTCATGTGTTTATATGGGTCACCATCTATTCAGCTATGATGTACGTATATAGGCTTTTATAGTAGTGTTAGTTTTACTTTCCATGGGTAATCCCTTTGTCTGTCATGCATGTGTTTCTGTCATTTGGTTGTCTACTGTCATGCTGCTGTTACACTGTAATTTCCCAGTTTGGGATCAATAAAGTACATCTATCTATCTATCTATCTATCTATCTATCTATCTATCTATCTATCTATCTATCTATCTATCTATCTATCTATCTATCTCATTTCTCATTTATTTGACAGATGGTCTACCAAGGTGAGCTATTATTTCATTTCTATATTCTTGACAAAACATGTCTGCAATAAAACTGTTGGATAGAAATGGAACTTTTTCTCCAATTTCCTACACCTGGCAAAAAAAAAAAAAAAGTGGGCTGGCCTTGGCCATGAAACTCTAAGGCTGAAAAGTGGTTCCATTCCGGCCCTGGTGAAGAGTCACACTTCCTCAAGTACATGTACTTTAGTAATATTTCACAAAAATTTGGCTTCAATTCTAATATACGTTCTACTCTAACTTGGAGTATATTCCTAAGAACAAACTCTACACTAAATTTTCCTCGTTTTTGTTGATAATTCTAAAGTAACAGTGAAATCTGACTTTGTTCAGTACATACAGTGGTGTGAAAAAGTGTTTGTCCCCTTCCTGATTTCACATTTTTTTGTGTTTGTCACACAAATCTTTCAGATCATCAAACAAATTTAAATATTAAACAAAGATAACACAAGTAAACACAAAATTCAGTTTTTAAATGAAGGTGTTTATTATTAAGGGGAAAAATCCAAACCTACATGGCCCTGTGTTAAAAGGTGATTGCCCCCGTGTTAAAACATAAATTAACTGTGGTTTATCACATCTTTGGAAAGCTGAGTTCAATTTCTCAAGCCACACCAAGGCCTGATTACTACCACACCTATTCTCAATCAAGAAATCACTTAAATAGGACCTGCCTGACAAAGTGAAGTAGACCAAAAGATCCTCAAAAGCTAGACATCATGCTGCGATCCAAAGAAATTCAGGAACAAATGAGAAACAAAGTAATTGAGCTCTATCAGTCTGGAAAAGGCTATAAAGAGATTTTTAAAGCTTTGGGACTCCAGTGAACCACAGTGAAAGCCATTATCCCCAAATGGTGAAAACATGGAACAGTGGTGAACCTTCCCAGAAGTGGCTGGCCAACCAAAATTACCCCAAAAGCGCAGCGGTGACTCATCCAAGAGGTCACAAAAGATCCCACAACAACATCCAAAGAACTGCAGGCCTCACTTGCCTCAGTTAAGGTCAGTGTTCATGACTCCACTATAAGAAAGAGACTTGGCAAAAATGGCCTGCATGGCAGAGTTCCAAGATGAAAACCACTACTGAGCAAAAAGAACATAAAGCTTCATCTCAGTTTTGCCAGAAAACATCTTGATCATCCCCAAGACTTGTGGGAAAATACTCTGTGGACTGATGAGACAAAAGTTGAACTTTTTGGAAGGTGTGTGTCCCATTACATCTGGTGTAAATGTAACACCGCATTTCAGAAAAGGAACATCATACCAACAGTAATATATAGTGGTGGTAGTGTGATGGTCTGGTGCTGTTTTGCTGCTTCAGGACCTGAAAGACTTGCTGTGGTAAATGGAACCATGAATTCTGCTGTCTACCAAAAAATCCTGAAGGAGAATGTCAGACCATCTGTTCTTGACCTCAAACTGAAGCGCACTTGGGTTCTGCAGCAGGACAGTGATCCAAAACACACCAGCAAGTCCACCTCTGAATGATTTAAAAAAAACAAAATGAAGACTTTGGAGTGGCCTAGTCAAAGTCCTGACCTGATTCCAATTAAGATGCTGTGGCATGACCAGACGGTTCATGTTCAAAAACCCTCCAATGTGGCTGAATTACAACAATTCTGCAAAGATGAGTGGGCCAAAATTCCTCCACAGCGCTGTAAAAGACTCATTGCTAGTTATGGCAAATGCCTGATTGCAGTTGTTGCTGCTAAGGGTGGCCCAACCAGTTATTAGGTTTAGGGGGCAATCCCTTTTTCGCACAGGGCCGTGTTGGTTTGGATTTTTCTCCTCTTAATAATAAACACCTTCATTTAAAACTGCATTTTGTGTTTACTTGTGTTATTTTTGTCTAATATTTAATTTGTTTGGTGATCTGAAACATTTAAGTGTGACAAACATACAAAAAAAATGAGAACTCAGGAAGGGGGCAAACACTTTTTCACTCCACTGTAATTACTGTGGCAAAACCAAATTATGATAAACCCATCATCCATGAATACTAGTGCATACCTGTGCATGCCCGTAGAAACCAAGTATAAGCAAATATTTTTGCATGCCTGTAGAAAGCAGGTGTAAGCAAGGGTATAAGCAAGCACGTCAGCACTCGTTCAGTGATGCCTGCCTTTGATCTTTGATGGCGTCATAACGAGTCCTATGATCTTTGATGATGTCATAGTGAGCCCTATGATTGTGAGTGATGACAGCCTTTGATCTTTGATGATGTCATAGTGAGTCCTATGATCTTTAATCATGGCATAAGTCCTATGATGTTTGCATTTGCTCTTTGATGATGTCATAACGAGTCCTATGATCTTTGATGATGTCATAGCGAGTCCTATGATCATGAGTGATGCCTGCCTTTAATCTTTGATGTCCTATGATCTTGAGTGAGCGTGAGTGATGCCTGCCTTTGATCACTGATGATGTCATAGTGAGTCCTATGATCGTGAGTGATGCCTGCCTTTGATCGCACACAGACACACAAATTTTCTTGAATCACTCTATAGTATGGAGTGATTCAAGAATGTGTAGTATAGAGTATAGAGAAATATAGAGAAGTATAGAGTCTATACTACGGTGTCTATATGATGTCATATAGACATCATGTAGAGACCATAGGCACATCATAGGTGATCCTATGATCTTTTAGCAAGTCCTATGGTCATGATAGACAGACAGACAGACACACAGAGATTTCCATCCATCCATCTTCTTGAATTATATATAGAGTGATAAAACAAAGTATACAACCCATAGTTGTAGGGCAGGATCCTGAGGTGAACCTGTGTAGCAAGATTGGTGACCCTAGAGAGCTTTACACGTTCTACAGTGAGAGATCATAGGGAGTGCCAACCTTTTGACCCCAAACCTGTAGTCAAAGGTCATGGTCTCAGGGTATACCTGTGTACCAGGCATGGTGACCCTAGCTTTCTTTGTTGTTGAGATATACTTTATAAGCCACTTTGATGTTGACCTTTGACCTTGGGATCCCAAATCCATAGTCACCCTTCAGGGTGACAGGGTGAACCTGTGTACCAAGTTTGGTGACCCCAGCTTTACTCATTGTACAGTAACAAGGCATAGGAAATGTTAACCTTGACCTCTGACCTTTTGACCCCAAACCCATAGTCAGAGGTCAGGATCCCAAGGTGAACCTGTGTACCAGGTTTGGTGGCCCTACCTTACTCATTTTATAGTAATAGTAAATTTAGCATTTAACATTTACCATAGTGCAAATGGAATGTTAACTTTGACCTTTGACCTTTTGACCCCAAACCCATAGTTAGGTTAGGGTGTAAGTCGTGCAGGATGCATCTTAAATACAACTACTGTGTTGATTTGAAAAGCCTACATCATTTCTTTCAGTAGTTATTGCGTTTACAAGATTTAGGGAAAATCTGACCTCTGACCTTTGACCTTAAGGTCATCCAATCAGAGTCAAATTGCAATATGTGCATCAATCAGTGTATATCAAACCCTGGTACCAAGTTTCAAAACATTTGGAACAAAACTGTAGGAGTTGATTTCACAAGACAGTTAGGAGGCTTGTCCACCACATGCTTTTTTTTCTGCTGTGGGTGACTATTTTCTATTCATTTTCTATGTAGTCCAGTGTTTACAGGGCCGAGTGCCCTCGGCGCTGAAACGCTCTCGGCCCTGGCTGCTTTTTTGTTGTGGCACTCAGGGCACTCAGGGCTGAAAAAGTTCAACTTTTGAGACTACAGCTGCGCTCATCAATGTCAGACCTTTATAAGCAACCAATCAGAATTAAGGAAGGACGGCACATAGGACACAGGTATAGGAAGAAGAGAATGGTAGGATGACGGGGGAGAAGCTGAACTTTGTTGCATCAGACAACCCGGTACTCTTTGATCTAACACTAAAAGGATATTATGATCAAAATTTGAAAAGCAAACGTTTGGAGGAACATGTCTGCATCTGTCGGCGTGCCAGGTGGGCGTTTATGCCTTTGGGCTTATTTCTTACAAGTTTGTTGCAGTAGATAATATGGATACTGTGTGAATTTGTAGTTGACAACTGCAACAAAATGGAAATAGCTCCCATGTGAAATTTGTGAATTCAGGTGTGTTGAACATATCTGAGCGTGAGTTTTATGAAAATAGATGTAAAAATAAATGACATTTTGACCACAAACTACTCATCTCAGAAGGGCTCTCTGTAATTAGTCTGCATCTGAGAAATTGATGGGCCAATCTTCTCCAAAACCAGTTCAAACTGACTCCTAGTCAATCTAAAATACTTGAAACAGGCACTGTAAAGGCACAACTCCTGTACAGGTTTGGTGTCTGGTACTCCTGTACAATTCCGGTGGGGTGCCTGGGACCCATCATGTTGTCAAAATCCCTGGGTGCTACTGAATGTATAGATACAACCAAGGGAGTGAGAGGGGGACTGAATATGAGCATAAGTGAGAGTGAGGGGGAGATGAATGGAGGTGGTGATGGTGGGTCGGTTTTGTGCAGCGCTTTGCATGTCGGGTGGCATCTCGGGGCCCCTGCGGTGGTCTGCTGATCAGTTGCTCAGGTGGGCGCCGGGGGTGGGGGTCTGCTTCTGTGGCCTGCGCCAGTGGTCTCCCCGGTCACTGCCGGGCACTGGTGCGCGTTCAGGCTCACTGCATCTGCTTCGCAGCCGCCTTATGAAACAAGGGTGAATGAGGGGTGAGTTTGAATGGGTACAGGAGCGAGAGAGAATGGGTTGGTCCGGGTGAGTGAGAGGGAGTTACTGCATATGGGTGCGCATGGGAGCATGTGGGTGTGTCTTCGAGTCGGGAGGTGCTGGATTAAGGGGGGTAGTGCCTCTTGGCAATGTGGGCTCCCCTGGGAGAGGGGACTTCTTTGGGCATGGGGATCCCCAGGGTGTGTGGCGGTGGCGCTGGGGTGGGCCCGCTGTGGGGGTGCCTGGGGGGGCTCACGCCGGGGGGCACGGGACGGTCTCCAGCCCGGGGAGTGGGGTTGCTGGCCTCCTGGTACCTGGGGCCTGGGGGCGGGCGTTGGCCCCACTGGCGGGGTAGGGGTCAGGTGGGTCCGGGGGTGCGGGTTCGCCATGCTTCTGACAAGGGGGGAAAAAAAACAAACAATTCCAGTTGATGTCTGCAGACTCCCGTTTTCTTTTCCGTGTCATCATATTTTGCATCCAGAGCTGCTGCCAATGCCAGAATACGTTTCTTGTCCATTGTTATTTAGAGACTGCTATTAAAAAATAAGTAGAAAGTCTGACCATGGGAAAAGTGGAAGTGCTGAGCTGTGAGTGATGAGCTGTTGCTAGGATACAGGGTGCAGACTTTTTTTTTCCAGAGCACAGCACAGAAGTGTTGAAAAAAAGAGGTTCAGGGTGGTCGGGCGGCAAAAAACGCGTTTGGTGGACACGCAACCTAACCATCGTTCAAGTGAGGTGAAATAGGAGGTCAAAAGTCAGAGGCTACAACTCCTACAAAATTCATTCGATCAGAGCCAAATATCAATACGTGCATCATTGGTGTATATTAAACCCTAGTGTAGAAGAGCTTGAAATAACGAGGTGATGTGATTTATAAACCAAAGTTTATTATCAGCTCCTCTAACAAGTCTCATCTAGGTGCAGCAGCAGAAGAAGTGAGAGAGCGAACACCTTCGGCTCTACGAACTTATACTCACACATAACAAAAGACATGCATATCAAAAGCTGACATCCCTCACTATCTTAATCCCCTCTTTTATCTTCGTACCCCTCCACCTGGCCCTGGGGGGTCAGGGCGACCTATCTGGTCTCCACCGCAGCGCCTCGGATGCTCTTTGATCTTCACTGGCGGTTGAGACCTTTTGTCCTGTTCTGAGGTGTGAAGTCGCTTTACATATGTAATCACCAAACATTCTCACATGCTTATACATATGTAGGTTATGGGATATATGATTAATATAGACCACACCTAGTATCAAATTTCAAAACAATCATAACAAAACTGTAGGAGTTGTTGATTTCACAAAAGTGGGACAGACGGACGGATGGACTGACCAATAACATAATTTCGGTCTTTGCCCAGGCTTCTACCAGCAGGGGATAAAAATTAAATACTTTGCTTTTAACACACTTGTTAATGTTGTTGAAATACTTCACAATAACAGTTTCACATGATCAGAGATATTTCTTTCAAGGTGGCACATTTTTATGACTTTCTGGCTAAAATCAGTCATGTCTGTCACAAGCCTTTTTAAGGCATTAAGTCTCTCCTGAGTCATGGTGTTTCTGAGGAAGATTTTAACCCTTTTCAGTGTTGAAAAACATCTTTCTGTCATGAGTCAAGCTGGTGGTTCCCAAGCTCAGGCTTCATGACAGTTTCCTGTTCCATATTATCTGTGATTTATGCTACCTTTGGCTTTCCATATATTTTCTGTGCCTTTTGCCTCTGGTAGCCACTCGCCCCTCTCCCGTCAGTTTCTGACAGGTGATTCCATTCTGTCATCGTCCGTTCCTCTCCCTGCTCAGATTCACATGCACTCATACGCACACTCTCGCCCATACACACACACTATCATTCACACCTGCTCCCCATCAACTCTTCAATCACTGATTCACACCGGCAATCACGGTGATCATCGGGGCTGGTGTTACTTAAGCCCTGTCCGCCCTCCTGTGCATTGTCGGTGCATTGTATTGTCTTCGCCCTGCACACAGTAAGTTGTTCTGTTCAGCCTGCTTCTCGTGTTTGGACTTTTTTCCCTTGGACGACGGTTGTTGTTGTTTTCCAGAGCCCAGCTGCACTCCGACACTTCTATGTAAGTCCTGCTTCCTGGTTTACATTTCTGGTTTCCCCCAGCGGCCAGTTTTACCCTGGGGCTTATGTAAACAGCTTTTCTCTGAGTCCAAACCTGACTCCGCTGAACTGTGTTCACCTGTCGTGCAGCTAACCTTCATGAAATCCTATATTGGACATTTGTTGTGTGTTTGACTCCGTATTTATTAAAACACTCTCTTCACCTGCAAGTGGGCTTGTCGTTTCCATTTATGCGTGCGTAAAGCACACGCTCATGACACTTTCAGCATCCGCAGTGGTCATGGGTGTAGTGATGATGATTTTCAGGAGCGTGACTCTAAAAATACCTCTGACAGGTTATTGTTCACGAACAACCGAAAGAGATACACAGCACCACAACAGCATTTGAATCCATCTTCGCTGTTGATGAGGCTAAGCTCCATTTTCAGCCCGCTTCCATCGAGCACTGGATAAGCCTTCAAGGTGGTACTCAGTGCAACTTCAGGGAATGTCTGTGACCTTGTCCACACTGGTCATCCTGCTGAGAGGTGGCACTGACAAGGTGATCTGTGAAGGTGAAGCGTTCCCTGGTATTTCCTGGAATGATATCACACACCTACAAAGACAGAGAGAGAAAAAAAATTATGTTAAGGTGACATGCCCATATCATATGATCAGATATTACATAGACCTACTGGCAACAGTTAATTTTCTAAAAGGGAAACTGAAGTCATTCTCATATCGGAGTGGTGGCCTAGTTGATACAGCATCTACCCCACAACTGGAAGGTTGGGGGTTCAAGTCCCGGCCGGGTCATACCAAAGACCATATAAAAATGGTACTTCCCATCTTCTAGCTTGGTGCTCAGCATAACAGAATGGGGGAAGGAAAAGTTGTTTGGGGCAGTGCCTCGTATGGCAGTGACCCCGTTGATTCTAGATGTGATTAACATTGTAGATAGGAGAAACATAATTTTGTTCTACTGTACATGATTGGCTGTATGGACTGAATGACAATAAAGCTGGCTTCTTCTTAAGTTAAAAAAAAATGTTATTCAATGTGTAGCGGCCTCGAGCCACATTGAACTCTTCAATTCCCTTCTCATGAACTTTATTAAGACTAACTATGCACCAGATCCATTCCCATCACAGGATCCAGAGATGCCCACTGGGATGGACAGGACTGAGTGCCATTTGGTGGCCTTTCCCTCAGCAACAAACATTTCATACTTACACTACCGTTCAAAAGTTTGGGGTCACCCAGACAATTATTTTGTGTTTTCCATGAAAAGTCAAACTTATTTACCACCATGAGTTGTAAAATGAATAGAAAATATAGTCAAGACATTGACAAGGTTAGAAATAATGATTTGTATTTGAAATAATAATTTTTTCCTTCAAACTTTGCTTTCGTCAAAGAATCCTCCATTTGCAGCAATTACAGCATTGCAGACCTAACATGATTGCACAAGGGTTTTCTAATCATCCATTAGCCTTCTGACGCAATGAGCAAACACATTGTACCATTAGAACACTGGAGTGAGAGTTGCTGGAAATGGGCTTCTATACACCTATCTAGATATTGCACCAAAAACCAGACATTTGCAGCTAGAATAGTCATTTACCACATTAGCAATGTCTAGAGTGTATTTCTGATTAGTTTAAAGTTATCTTCATTGAAAAAAAGTGCTTTTCTTTCAAAAATAAGGAAATTTCTAAGTGACCCCAAACTTTTGAACGGTAGTGTAGGTGTCAAAAGAATAGTGAACGAAAGGCCCCCTACCCACACCTCGGGTATTTTGTGACCTGAAGAGAAGCTTCTGAGACGCTGCATTGTGTGTCAGAATATTTGTGCATACTCTTCCTCATTAGGAATTCTTATAGAGTACTGCACTGAAGATGTGGAATATTTAACCTTAAAGTGCAGACCATTTTATTTACCCAGAGAACTGCAATGTATTATTGTGAATGTTGTGTACATTCCCCCCTCAGCAAAAGAGGAGGCTGCACTGAACAAATTGCACAACATGATTAATGAGCATGAGAGCATGCATCCTGACAGTGCTTTTATTATCTTGGGAGATTTTAACCATTGCAAGCTCAGGAAAAAAATGCCAAAATTGCATCAGTTTGTGACTCTTCCCACTAGAGGAAGTAATATACTGGATCACTGCTACAGCAACATTAAGAATGCACATATTGCAGTGCCCAAACCTCATTTTGGCAAATCTGACCACCTGGCAATTCTGTTAAAGCCCATTTTCACCAAACGGCTGAAGGCTGACCCAGTGGTAGTGGAACCTTTAACACCTGGACTGACAGCGCACTGGCAAACCTGCAAAGTTGCCTGGAGGTCACGGATATGGATGTCTTCAAAGAGGCTACAGAAAATATACATGACTATACAGAGACTGTCAGTGACTACATCAGTTGGTGTACATCTATCTGTGTCCCCTCTAGAACTGTTCTTCCTTCCCAAATCAAAAACCGTGGTTTAATGCTGATGTGCGCATGAAAATCAGAAAAAGATGTGAGGCTTTCAAGTCGGGGGACAATGAGGAGTGCGACATACGAGCACGTAATGAGGAGTACGATGGATTGCTACGTAAATCCATCAGGACTGCTAAAAGAGAATACTCCCATAAACTTGAAAGCCTCTATCTGCAAAACAACACATGCAGTAGGAATTCAGTCTGTCACAAACTACAGGAAGAACACCATCAGGCCAGGGAAGCTGATTGAGAAGCTGACTGACCTTGGGGTTCCAACTCCCACCTGCAACTGGATATTGGATTCCCTCATGGACAGACCACAGGTGGTGAGTGTAGTGTTATGGAATTTATGAATAGGAACTGTGTAGAGCACTACTTGGACCTGTTTTGATGTAACAGGAGTGTGCGTCTGTAAAATGTGTCCCCAACTGCAAGTAAGAGATAAAGGTTTGGTTCAACTATAAAACAAGCTCCTCATTGAATTCACACCGCACCAGAAAACACTTTATGGTGGCAGCGGTAATGGAAAGCCTGTGAAAAGTGACAATAGCGAACAAGGTTGCCCGAGGATAATCGCCATTGTCATTTGAGTAGGTACGAACCAGAACAGTGCTAGCAGCGGCTAAGCTAACCGACACTACCAGATGGCAGTTGGCACTGGCAGACAGCGGGTGGACGTCATGGCAATGCACCTACCAACAATGGACTGGTCCAACCCAGATCCGAGTGAGGCTATCTCATTGTTTAAACAAAAGAATGTCCCTGTATCTAGATGAAGAAATAACAGATGCAGCTAAGCAAGCAAGGAAGATATGTCGTGGGATTGGCGATGAAGGCCTCAGAAGGCTAAATGCTAGCGGTCTCAGTGAGGATGATAAGAAAGTGCCTGGCAATCTATGGAATTATTTTGAAGGCCAGCTAAAGCTAAATGTGAACTTCAGAATCCATAGACTACACCTAATGTAATACAGACAAAAACAGATGAGAGCATAGATGACTTTGTAACCAGAGCCAAAACACTAGCACTAAAATGTCAGTCTACTGTTGAAGAGCTTAATGAGCGTCTTATTGAGCTTATTATTGCCAGCACACTCCATGATGCCTTGAGAAATGATCTTTATAACAAACCAAAGGGCTACTCCTTAGCTGATTTACTTGCAGAAGGACAGAAGTATGAAGCCCTGGCAGCAGGCAATGAACAGTTACACAAAATAAGCATGTCACACACCGAGAAAATTCATGCTATAGAGAGAGGGCTCACATGCCAAAACTGTGGCACCAATCACAAACCACGTCAGTGTCCTGCATATAATAGCATATAATATAATAGTTAGGTTAATTGGAGACTCTAAAGTGGCCCTAGGTGTGAATATGTGTGTGTGAATGGTTAAGGGATAGTGCCGTATCGTGGCTGCTTCATCCATCCAGGTGGTGGATGACCCTCAATTTCCCCTCTGGGGATCAATAAAGTATACTAAATCTAAAAAAAATAAAAAAAAAATAATGATGAATGCTCTGCTTGTGGTATTTGTGATGACTCGCTCTGGGCCATTATCATCCACAGCTGCGCGCACACCAGCTCCTCGTCAGGACAGGACTATTTAGCCTCACTCAGTCTGCTGGCCTGCATGGAGCCGTCTGTCTCCTTGGCTCTATGAAGCGCATCTCTCAACTTCCTAGCCACCATCGTCATCACAACCTTCTACCTCGCCACCTCGGCATTAACTCCCGGAGGATCTCCTCTCATACCCAGGTAAGCCAATCCTTTTACTTACCTGTTCTCCACTACTCCCCTGTGCACAGGCGGAATCTCCCGGTGGCGGAATCGTCTCCCTCGGCGGTGGTTTCCGCTCTCTCCTCTCCACCATCTGCACGACTGCAACGACGCTGGGACAGTGGGCACTGTCTACCTGGCCAACGGGTGATCACCATCTGCCTGGAACAAGTAAGCCACAGTTACACCTAAGCGTAAGCCCAGCTAGCTCCTTGCTAATTGTGTGTCTTGCTCCGTCCATAGGGTTGCCAGACTGCACGGCGCTCTGCTCCCTCCCAGCTGCTCGAAGTCTCCAGCCAGCACTCACATACACAACATAACACATTCCCGCATCCACACACTATACACTGGGTCAATAAAGATAATTGAATCCATTTCTGAGTCTGTGTCTGTTCCCTGGGTCAGCCATTGTCAGTACGGCTCCGTCAGAACGACCCAGCAAACAGCACATTAGCACTACGATTTAACAACTTAGAGGCTCATGTGGATCAAATTGCTTACCAGCAGCAGGTTATCTTGAACCAACTGACCCAAATTAACAGCTGGTTGGATCGTCTGGCAGGGCAGCAGGCATTTCCACTGGCGCCAATCGGTGCTGCAGCTCCCACTAGCTCCTCCACTAGCCAGCTACCCCAACCCGACTCACTCCTGTTCCCACGCCGTCCCCCTTTAGCAGTAAGCTAGGGGAGGCTCGTGGGTTTCTCCTCCAGTGTGAGATAGTTTTCCAGCGGGTACCAGGGGACTTCCCAACAGAGCGTAGCCGGATAGGTTATGTTACCAACCTTTTGGAAGGACGAGCGCTAGCTTGGGCGTACGCTGTGATGGCTTTGGCAAGCTATGCTAGCTTAACCTATAGCCAGTTCATTAGCGAGTTCAACGAGGTATTCGACCACTCTGACCGGGACAATGTGCTCACCACCCGGTTGTTAAATCTTCGACAGGGGGGCAGGTCCGTGGCGGACTATGCCGTCAATTTCCAGGTGGTAGCAGCAGAGGTGGGGTGGGAGGATGCCTCGTTGTGTAGTATTTTCATCAGGCGCTAGAGCCATAGCCTGCGGGATGAGTTGGCCTACTTAGATAAGCTGGAGAAGCTAACGGCGCTAATTTCCCTTGCCATCAATTTAGATAATAGGCTGAGGGAGTGGGCAGCCGAGCAGAGAACATCCGGTCGCTCTGGTTTCCAGACCCTGCGCTCCCCCCAGACCCCGTTACTGGCCCTGCCTTCCCTTGAGTCAGCTGACACACAGGAGTCTATGGTTATGGGGCGAACCAAGCTCTCCCAAGCAGAGAAACAGCGTCGTAGGGAGCTAGGCTTATGCATGTACTGTGGAAGCGAGGACCATAAGCTAGAAGCCTGCCCCGTGCGGCCAAAAGAGGGGGTCCGTGCGTCGCAGTAGGGGGACTCACGGACCAACCTCGGCCAAATTCCCTCTCCAAATGCACATTACCCATTAGATTCATACACAACAGGACTGAATTTTGCACACACGCCCTGGTTGATTCGGGAGCAGAGCTTCATCTCAGGGGAACTGGCAACCCAAGTGGGGCTCCCCTGCCGTCCTTTGAAGGCCCCCCTTCGGCTCATCGCGCTGTCCAGGGCGCCATTGGCAATAGTGACTAAACAAACGACTCCTGTCTCAGTGATCATCTCCGGTAATCATCGAGAGGATCTCAGCCTGTTCGTCCTGTCAGTTGCCTCCTCCTCGGTCATCTTGGGTTATCCCTGGCTCTGGCTCCACAACCCTTCGTTTGACTGGCGCGCAGGAAGTGTGGTGTCCTGGAGCTCCTTCTGCCTCAGCGCTTGCCTCCAGTCCGCCGCATGTGCTCCCTCCACGCCACTGGTCTCCCCTGTCTCTCCTCTCCCGATCTGTCCAAGGTGCCCCCTGAGTACCACGATCTAGGGGCAGTTTTCAGCAAGGCCAAGGCATTGTTGCCCCCCCCCCCCCCAACTGGCCCTACGACTGTGCCATTAACCTCCGGGCTGGGGCCCTGCTGCCTTCGAGCCGCCTCTACAGCCTGTTGGCGCCGGAGCGGGAGGCTATGGAGGCCTATATTAAGGATTCCCTCACCTCAGGCATTATCCATCCATCGTTCTCAGCGGTGGGGGCCGGTTTCTTTTTTGTTGGGAAGAAGGATGGCTCCCTTAGGCCGTGCATAGACTTCCGTGCCCTCAACGAGATCACAATCAAGGACAAGTACACGCTGCCCCTGATGGACACGGCTTTCGATTCTCTCCAGGGGGCCTCGATCTTTACCAAGCTGGACCTCCGGAACGCCTACCATCTGGTGCACATCAGGGAGGGGGATAAGTGAAAGACTGGTTTCCGGACCCCAAGCAGCCACTTTGAGTACCTGGTGATGCCGTTTGGGCTAATCAACGCTCCGGCCGTCTTCCAGAGATTGATCAACAATGTCCTCCGTGACTTCCTGGGTTCTTTCGTCTTCGTCTACCTCGATGACATCTTGATCTTCTCCCAATCCCTGGATGAGCACCGCGTTCACATGAGACGGGTCTTGCAGCGCCTCCTGGAGAATGAGCTGTATGTTAAGGCTGAGAAGTGTGAGTTTCACACCTCCAAAACCTCATTTCTCGGCTTCACCATCGCCCATAATCAGACATCACAGACCCCAACAAGGTGAAGGCCGTTGTGGACTGGCCTCCCCCCTCCTCTAGGAAGCAGCTGCAGCAATTCCTGGGTTTCGCCAACTTTTACCGGTGCTTTATCAACAACTACAGTGTCATCGCTCTTCCCCTCACCTGCCTCACCTCTCCGAAGACGCCTTTCCAGTGGACGAGGAGGCTGCAGCCACGTTCGCCGAGCTCAAGACCTGGTTTTCAGCCTCCCCCATCTTGACTCAGGTGGATCCTGCGCTACAGTGCTTGGTGGAGGTGGATGCCTCGGACTCCGGGGTGGGGGCCGTGTTGTCCCAGCATTCTCCAGTGGACGGGGAGGTCCGGCCCTATGCGTTTTTCTCCCGCCGTCTGTCCCGGCGGAGAGGAATTACGACATCGGGGATAGGGAGCTCCTGGCGGTTAAGCTCGCGTTGGAGGAGTGGCATCACTGGTTGGAGGGGGCCGCCCAACCCTTCATTGTATGGACAGATCATAAGAACCTGGAGTTCTTAAAAGGAACTTCGATTATATTGGCATGTTAGCTCTATATGCTTTATTTTTATGTTACTAACATAACTATAATATAATTTTTTTGAAAATAATTCCCAGTTTTATATATTTTTAAAAAACTTTATTACGATGTAAATCGCCATTATTTACATCACAATGCATTCTGGGTAATGACGTAGAAGGTTTGCAGCCGTTTTTTCTGTCTTATACAAGCCAAGAAGCGAAGCTCCTAACTACTGCCATTTGTCAATGAAAATGCCACATTGCGCGGCTTTTGGATGTAATTTCCAATCAAAGGGAAATAAAGAGAGCGGGGTGAGCCTCCATAGCTTTCCTAAAGAGGGAAAGTGGGGGAAAAAATGGGGCGGCAGCAGCTCAGCAGGTCATCTAATAACCCGATGGTTGGCGGTTCGCATCACACTCTCCCTAGATATCCTGCCGTTGTGTCCCTGGGCAAGACACTTCACCCGCATTGCCTCCAGTGCCCATAACACTGAGTATGAATGTGTAAAAATGTTTAAATGCTTGGTGGTGGCCGGAGAGGCTGTTGGCGTGGATTGGCAGCCACATTTCCATCACTCTGAGTCTGTGATCACGCGCTGTAGCGCATGCCTGATAAAGCTGACATATGTATTAATCACGCTGTGATAATAGTACAATATCGCTCAAAGCGCACGAGTGTGCGCTTTGCGCACCAGTGTGGCGGATGAAATAAGGGAACCCAGTGTGGAGGCACGGAATAATTGCAGGCAGGACACGCGAACTGAAGTTTAAAATGGTGTTTATTTCATACTCCCGCGCTGTGGAGCGAGCCCTTTTTTTTTTTTTTTTTTTTTATTACTTATTTTGTACTAACCACAGTGCGCAGTGGGCAGCACAGTTTACCCTCGGCCGGGGGAGCGCGGAGATTGTGGGTTCGATCCCTGCCCCCGGCCAACAGTGATCTGTGTGGAGTTTGCATGTTCTCCCCGTGTTTGTGTGGGTTTGTCCGGGATTTCTCCAGTTTTCTCCCACATGTCAAAAACATGCAGGTTAGGGAGTTAAGGGGCGCTTGCGCACGCAGCGACTGGCAGCTGGTGGCTTGTCACCAGACTGCAAAACAAATCTACCTATGGGTACAAAATAAGTAATAAAAAAAAAGGGCTCGCTCCACAGCGCTGGAGTGAGCTTCGTGCTGGAGGATGAAATAAACACCCTTTTAAACTTCAGTTCGCCGTGTCCTGCCTGCACTTATTCCGTGCCTCAACACTGGGTTCCCTTATTTCATCCGCCACACTCGTGCGCTTTGCGCGATATTGTGCTTTATCATAGCGTGATTAATACATATGTCAGCTCTATCAAGTGTTGTGGGATGTGTCTGGTGCGTGGACGTGAGTGAGTGATGGCGTTTGCGCAGCCGAGGCGCCCCCCCCCCCCGGTGTGTGTGGCGAACGGTGTGTGATTTGGTGCGGATAAGTAAAAAGAGCAAGGCGACCAGAGCAGGTAGAATTTGTTGCTGACAACAGTGCGGTATATAAATAAAGCCCCAACGCTTCAGCAAAACGGCCTGTGCTTCTGTGTACCACAAGAGTGAGGTTTACTCGGGAATTAAACCGCGAAGGAAGATATATCTCCCCTGCGTCCCAAAACCACGGTTAGGAGATGAAAGGCAGGAACGGTCAACACAAGCGTGCGATCAGACATGTCTCATGCGCGTGCTTTGAGCGATATTGTGCTATTATCGCAGCGTGATTAATACATATGTCAGTTTTATCAGGCATGCGCTACAGCGCGTGATCACAGACACTCAGAGTGAGGGAAATGTGGCTGCCAATCCGCGCCAACAGCCTCTCCGGCCACCACCGAGCATTTAAACATTTTTACACATTCATACCCAGTGTTATGGGTACTGGAGGCAATGCGGGTGAAGTGTCTTGCCCAGAGACACAACGGCAGGATATCTGGGGAGAGCGTGATGCGAACCGCCAACCATCGGGTTATTAGACAACCTGCCCTACCTGCTGAGCCGCTGCCGCCCCACTTTTTCCTCAACTTTCCTTCTTTAGGAAAGCTATGGAGGGTCACCCCGCTCTCTTTATTTCCCTTTGATTGCGCGGCTTTTGGATGTAATTTCCAATGTGGCATTTTCACTGACAAATGGCAGTAGTTAGGAGCTTCGCTTCTTGGCTTGTATAAGACAGAAAAAACGGCTGCAACCATTCTACGTCACTACCCAGAATGCATTGCGACGTAAACAAAAATCGTAATAAAGTTTTTTAAAAAATATATAAAACTGGGAATTATTTTCAAAAAAATTATTAGTTATGTTAGTAACATAAAAATAAAGCATATAGAGCTAACATGCCAATATAATCGGAGTTCCTTTTAAGGACGGCCAAGCATCTGAACGCCTGCCAGGCCCGCTGGTCCTTATTCTTCAGACGTTTCAATTTTACCATCACCTACCGCCCCGGGTTTAAGAATACCAAGCCTGATGCACTGTCCAGGCAGTTCTCCCCTGACACAGCGGAGGCACCCATTCTCCCCATCCTCCCACCTTCTTGTATCGTGGGCGCCCTCTCGTAGGAGATCAAGGAGAGGGTCCTGAAGGCGCAGGAGGTGGAACCAGACCCGGGCAGGGGGCCAGCGGGCAAATGGTTTGTTCCATCTTCAGTTTGGGGCGAGGTTATCCACTGGGCCCACTCCTCCAAGCTGGCATGCTATCCGGGGGGTTCCCGTATGGTCAAGATCCTCCAGAGGTCGTTTTGGTGGCCATCGCTCCGGAAGGACGTCACCGATTACATCTGCGCCTGCCCTCAGTGCGCCACCGGCAAGACACCTTGCTCCTTCCTCTCCTCCGGCAGGGCTGCTTCACCCTCTTCCTGTTCCTGGCAGACCTTGGTCACACATCACCTTGGATTTCGTTACTGGCCTCCCCCCATCAGATCAACACACCGTCGTGCTCACTATTGTGGATCGCTTTTCTAAGGCCGCCCACTTCATCCCCTTACTGGGACTGCCCACGGCGAAGGAGACAGCAGATCTGCTGGTGTGGCACATTGTTAGGCTTCATGGCATACTGGTGGATATCGTCTCTGATCGAGGGCCGCAGTTCGTGTCTCAGGTTTGGAAGTCATTCTGTAATGCTCTGGGGGCTACGGTGAGCCTGTCCTCCGGCTACCACCCCCAGAGTAATGGTCAATGCGAGAGAGCTAACCAGGAGCTGGAGGCAGTGCTGTGGTGTGTGGCCTCGTCTCACCTGGCCTCGTGGAGTGCCCAGCTCCCATGGGTCGAGTATGACCACAACTCCACGGTGTCGTCAGCTATTGGCATGTCCCCGTTTGAGGCCTCCCTGGGCTATAACCTCCCGCTCTTTCCCGAAGAGGAGGGGGACATCGCCGTGCCTTCTGTCCAGGCTCATCTGAGACGCTGTCGGCGGGTTTGGAGGTTGGTCCGGACGGCGCTCCAACACACAGCGGAACGTAACTCCAGGGTCGCTAATCGCCACAGGAGGCCGGCTCCAGCCTACCAGGTGGGTCAGCAGGTTTGGCTCTCGACACAACACATTAACCTGAAGGGTGAGAGGAGGAAATTATCACAGCGATTCATTGGCCCATTTCCCATCACTCGGATTATTAATCCTGTAGCTGTGTGCCTGTCTCTCCCCCCCTCTCTCCGCATCTGTCCCACTTTCCTTGTGTCCCAGATCAAGCCTTTCTTTTCCTGCCCTCTCTGTCCTCCTCCCAGGTCTCCACCTCCACCGGTCGTGATCGACAGCGACCCAGCGTGGAAGGTCACCTCCATCCTGGACGTCCGCCACTGGGGTCGTGGCACGCAGTACCTGGTGGACTGGGAGGGGTATGACCCTGAGTGGCGCTCCTGGGTGTGTCCATCCTTCATGTTGGACAAGCAACTCATCAGGGACTTCCATCGGACGCACCCAGGTAGGCTGGATCGGGTGCCAGGAGGCACCCCTCGGGGGGGGGGGGGGAGTACTGTGATGATTCGCTCTGGGCCATTATCATCCACAGCTGCGCGCACACCGGCTCCTCGACAGGACTATTTAGCCTCACTCAGTCTGCTGGCCTGCACGGAGCCGTCTGTCTCCTTGGCTCTATGAAGCGCATCTCCCGACATCCTAGCCATCATCGTCATCACAACCTTCTACCTCGCCACCTCGGCATTAACTCCCGGAGGATCTCCTCTCATACCCAAGTAAGCCAATTCTTTTACTCACCTATTCTCCGCTACTCCCCTGTGCACAGGCGGAATCTCCCGGCGGCGGAACTGTCTCCCTCGGCGGCGGTTTCTGCTCTCTCCGCTCCACCATCTGCATGACTGCAACAACGCTGGGACAGTGGGCGCTGTCTACCTGGCCAACGGGTGATCATCATCTGCCTGGAACAAGTAAGCCACAGTTACACCTAAGCGTGAGCCCAGCTAGCTCCTTGCTAATTGTGTGTCTTGCTCTGTCCATAGGTTGCCAGGCTGCACGGCGCTCTGCTCCCTCCCAGCTGCTCGAAGTCTCCAGCCAGCACTCACATACACAACATAACACATTCACGCATCCACACACTATACACTGGGTCAATAAAGATAATTGAATCCATTTCTGAGTCCGTGTCTGTTCCCTGGGCCAGCCATTATGTCAGTATTAAAGGTCACTGGGTGAAATGCTGTAAAAAGACCAAGCGACAAAGACACGCACTCGAGGCACGACACCGCAGTTGAGGGTGGAGGAGTAAGTCTTACCTACCACAACACAAACAGCACAGACAGACCTCCAAAAATTACTGCAGATGATGAGATGAGTCACACGTTGATGCCATGGACACCAATGACACTGAAGAAGAAGGCACAGACCAAAAACAATTTTATTCCATCACTATAAGTGACATGTGCATGCATAGCATTAACAGTAAGCCACCCAGAGAGGAGGCGTACACAATCTTGAATATGAAACCACCTGACCTACCCGACTGTGGTCACACATTACATCTCAAGATTGATACTGGTGCATCAGGTAACACACTTCCACTACGTACCTTCAAACAGATGTATGGCAAAGATGCAAATACCCGGAAAAGGTTGTGAAGAAACTACAAAAGGCTATCTGCATACAGTGGACACACAATCCAATGTCTAGGTACCACTGACATTCCATGCCAGTATAAAGACTCGGAATGGATAAAAGCCAGATTCTATGTCGTGGATGTACCAGATCCAGCTGTTCTAGGGCTACCAACAAGTGAATTGCTAAAACTGGTAACCATCAATGTGGATACAGTAGCCATGAATAAAAAAGCCAGCCAGGGAAAAGTTACAGACAACAAAGGCAGAAACACTAAAAGCCATTTCAACAGTCACAGACCTTAAAAAGGCATACCCAGACCAGTTTGACAAAATTGGCAACTTCAGTGGAACAGCCAAGCTCATGCTGAAAGATGATGCCAAACCATTCATTGACCCACCACGTAAGTGCAGCATTCACATTAAAGACAAGATACAGGCTGAACTGAATAAACTAGTTGAACAAGATGTGATAAGAAAGGTGGAAGAGCACACGGACTGGTGCTCCAGCCTTGCATACAACACAAAAAAGGATGGATCCTTGCGTATATGCTTAGACCCTCAGAAGCTAAATGCCGGTCTTAAGAGATGCCCACACAAAGTTCCAACAGTGGAAGAACTGAATCCAATGTTTACAAATGCAAAGATATTCAGCAAACTTGATGCAAAAGCTGGGTATTGGTCAATAAACCTTGATGAAGACTCACAACTGCTAACAACATTTCAAACTCCGTTTGGCAGATACTGCTGGAAACGCTTGCCATTAGGACTAAGTGTCTCTCAAGATCTCTTCCAGGCCAAGATGGACCAGATCCTCGAGGGGTTTAGAGGTGTTGTCAGCATAGCCGACAACATAGCAGTCTTTGGAGAAAATGAGAAGAAGCATGACAAGAACCTGATTAACCTGATGGAACGAGCAGCTGAAGCAGGTATAGTATTCAACAGTGACAAATGCACAATGAAACAGAAAAGCATCTCATTCTTTGGCAACCTGTATACAGACCAAGGCATCAGGCCAGATCCAGCTAAGATCAGGGATATCAAAAAAAATGCCAACACCCCAGGACAAAGATGAACTGCACAGGTTCATGGGAATGCTAACCTACCTATCACCTTACATACCAAAGTTTGCAAACAAAGCACACACACTGAGATGGTTGTTATAAAGTGATGTACCATGGACATGGGACACTGACCACTGAAAATGATTTGAGGATGTGAAATCAACAATTACCAAAAATGACTGCCTGAAATACTATGACCCAAACACACTGTTAACCCTTGAGGTAGACACATCACAGAAAGGACTGGGCATAGCCTTGGTGCAGAACAATAGACCAATTGCTTTTGGATCAAAAACACTCACTGACTGTCAATTCAGATACAGCAACATACAGCAAGAAATGCTTGCAATTGTGTATGGAATGCAACATTACTACACCTACCTGTATGGAAAGTTATTCCTTGTGATAACAGACCACAAACCACTTGTCACTATATGTGCAAAACCACTGCATGCTGCACCACCACGATTACAGTGCATGCTGATAAAGACACAAGGCTACAACTACAAGGTCATGTACAGGCCAGGAACCCAGATGGTCCTGGCAGATACACTAAGTCGACTACCAAACCCTGAAAACCATGGCGACATCAAGTTAGATGAGCACATCAACGAAGTAGATACAGAGATTGAGGATCCAGAGCTTCATACTGTCTCAATAATAAATTTCAGTCCTGAAAAGCAAGATGTTCTCCGAAAAGAAACTGTCAAAAATCTCAGGCTCAACGCATTAAGAGGTAAATCACCAAGGATGGCCAGACAACATCAGAGACCTGCCAAAAGATCTTCGTGCTTATTGGTCCTTCAGAGATGAGCTCGCGATCGAAGCAGGAGTCATCTTCAAAGGCAGACAGGTACTCATTCCAGACTCCATGACTGACAACATACTGACACAGCTACATGTAGACCATCAAGGCAAAGGGAAAACACGTTGTCTGGCACGAGAAAGTGTATACTGGGCACACATGAACGATGACACAGAGAAAGTGTGTAGATCTTGCAGTGTGTGTGTAGAACATCAGGACGCAAACCCCAAAGAACCTCTCATTCCACACAAAATACCATCAAAACCCTGGCAATCTCTAGCTTCTGACCTGTTCGAGATTAATGGGCATCAGTTCTTACTGACAGTGAACAGATATTCCAAATTCCCAGTTGTAGATGAAATGACTGTACCCGTGTCTAGCCATGCGGTTGCACAAAAAATGCAAATGTATATGTCTCTATTTGGACCCCTGGATGAGATACTGACAGACAACGGACCACAGTACACAGGACACACATTCCAAAAATTCATGACAGACTGGGGAATCAAACACATCACAAGTTCACCCCATTACCCAAAGAGCAATGGATTTTTTGAGAGGCAAGTGAGACACATCAAATCAGTTGTCCAAAAGACGCTGAAAACAGGTGGAGATCTACAGGTAGCTTTACTGCAGGTCAGGGTGACACCCATAGACAGTATACTACCATCACCTGCTGAACTAATGTTTAGCAGAACAGTCACAACCTTTTTGCTGAGTTGGGGAGACCCAGGCAAGGAAGAACATAGACTTCAGTTACAACAGAGAGCTGCAGACATGAAACAACATCACGACCACAGCAGCCGCAAGGAGCTACCCCCACCCTGTCCTGGACAACATGTAAGAGTGCTGAGCAAAGACAGAGGGACATGACATCCAGCAGTTGTTTTAAAAAAGTGTGATGAGCCAAGGAGCTACATTGTACAAACACCAAATGGCAGCAAAATCAGATGGTGCAGGAGTCATCTGCATGAGCTATACAACCCACATGTGCAGAAATGCATAAAAAAGGTTCACTTTGCTGAGCCACAAAGTCAAGAGAAAACTCATGAACATCACAGGGAGCCAACAGAAGTATCTCCTACACCACCGTGTGAGACAAACATCAGGAACCAAGAAGTCCAAAACAAATATGCATAAGATATGGAAGGGCTATAAATAGGCCAGCTCACTATAAGGACTATGTTTAGAGTCAGGGTAATAGCACATCTATACATGTGTAACATACTCTAGCAACTCTGGTCATTGTGTTATGCTTAATAGTTTTCATTTGCACAAAGTGAGCACTACTTGGAAAAAAAAAATGTGTTTGCAATGTAATGTGTAACTGTTGCACTGTTGATGTTTCGCCTTACTGTTATGCAGATAAATGTTTTGTTCTTTATATTTAACACCAGTGGGGCATTCTAGCTAAACGGGGGGATGTAGTGTCATGGGATTTATGAATAGGAACTGTGTAGAGCACTACCCGGACCTGTACTGATGTAACAGGAGTGTGCATCTGTAAAATGTGTCCCCTACTGCAAGTAAGAGATAAAGGTTTGGTTCAACTATAAAATAAGCTCTCCTCATTGAATTCACACCGTACCAGAAAACACTTCAGTGAGGATGGGAGGAAGAGTCTCTTTGGAGCTTACAGTCAGCACCGGTTCACCACAGGGATGTTGCCTCAGCCCGAAGCACTTTACTCTGTATACACATGACTGTGTCTCTACTCTGGAGAACACAGTCATTAAATTTGCAGATGACACAACCATCTTGGGCCTCATTAAAGGTGGAGATGAAAAGGAGTACAGGACGGTGGTCAGCAATACTGTGGTTTATGGTGAGGGAAACAACCTCATCCTAAACATGGAAAAAACGAGGGAAATGGTAATAGATTTTAGGAAGAAAGCTCCCCCTCTGCAGCCCCTCACCATCAGGGGAACTGATGTTGAGAGAGTGGACAGCTACAAGTTCCTCGGTCTCCATGTTGCATCTAGCCCAGAAGCAGCTCTATTTTATCAGACTGCTCAGGAAGGCTGGGGTGAGTCGTCGTCCCCTCACACTAGTCTGCAGAGGTTTGGTGGAGAGCATCCTCACAATGAGAATCGCTGTGTGGTATGGGAACACCACCCAGGCAGAGAAGAAAGCTCTCCAGTGAGTGGTAAGGACAGCAGAGGAGATCATTAGGACTGAACTGCCATCTATGGACACTATATACACACAGCGTTGCGAGAAAAAAGCACGTAAAATCATTACTGATAAACACCATCCAGCCCATACTCTTTTCAGGCACAAGCAGACAGTATATACCCTGAAAAAAGTAGGGCAGACACTATTATTACCCATAAAGCACGTTTTTATAACAGTTTTTTTCCCCCGCCACAGTTAGACTAATGGCTAATGTTGGGTAAAGGACTTTAACAGTTAAAAGCACAATTCAAATAGGAAAGCACTGCAATTTACAGTGGCCTCCTTTTATAGTAACTTATTGGGTACTTATAGATTGTGTTTTAAAATCAGGATAGCATTGTTTTGTTTTTTTTGTTGGCGTATTCTATTTTTAATTATTATTGAGCTATGGCTCTGCACAATTAATTCCTATGTGCCTAAACTGTATGTTTGAGTACAAATGGCAAATAAAGTTCTTGATTCTTATAGAGTAGTTAAAATCATTCAAAAATGTTGTTGTAGACAAACATGTGCCAGCCATGTATAAACATTTATTCTTACATGAATTATCCCTTTGGTTCCCTTGAGTTTTGTCCTCATTCATGAGAACCCCCCAGTGAGTCATGTGACTAATGAAAGCACCAAGGTGCTGATGTCTCGATGCAGCATGGTAGCATGGGGGGGATGTAAAAAAGTCACGCTGCAACTTCTAGTGGACGGCCATAGTTATTACCTTTTTTTTGCAGCTGCATTGATGGTAAAGGTGAGTTAAATTTGTGTTCATTTTGAAAACAAAGCCTTATCTGGAAATTGTGGCAAATTAAAATATGAAAAAATATGGTGATACAATGATACAAGCCTTCAGTTCCAGTTGATTTTGAGCAGGTAAGATGAAAAGCTGGTAACAGACAGACACAAACATACTCAAACACATCGAGTGATTACCATATGCCTACGTTGCCTTTGCACCGAGGCATGAAAATATAAAAACACAACAATACAATTAGGATCACGAAGAAAAATGCTGGAGTAACAGATTTTATTAAGCAGTGCATGTATAGTTACACGATATTGTGCAATATACTGTGTGGTTCCAAGGTTGTCATAGCCAGGAGCGGCACTGGGGTTAAGCTCCCAGTGCTCATAAAATGCTCCTTACGGCGTGCGTCTCGAAAAGCCTCTGACAACTAAGTCCAACTCCTAGCCTGCCCGTGTGGTTTAGTCTCTAAGCCCGGCGCAACTGCTTTTACTAATAGGAGAAGGGGCGAGGGTGGATCTCTGGCACCTTAAAACCAGATGCTTCGGGTAGATGGTGGCTCGTCAACCTGGGAAGGTAGCCCATCTAGGGGAAGGTAAACCCTGATTTCAAACCTCTACTGCATTGCGGCACACCCGGTCACGGGAAAGGATTCGGGAGTCAACCCTGAGGAAAAATCCGGAGTCGGAGCCCATAAGGCAGTTCTCTGTTGTGATCAACATCGTTCTGGCAGCTCCTGCGACGGCGCTGGTGCCAAACTACAGCAGCCCTGCTGTTCCTTTGGATTCATCAGTGACGTGGAGAGGGGGGACATGCTGCATGGGTAACATCTTGTCCTCCATATCTTCCTGCCCAGGCTTGAATCCTACCAACGCCCAACGCTGGAAGGTAGAACACTGGTGCGCATCGGCCTGTTCAGCCACAGGCGGTGCTGTTCCAGCAGAGTAGACGTTTAGGATTCTCTTCCATGGTCATCATAGACCGATGGAGGCCGACGACTGTGCAATAGCAGGTAAACATATCAAAATTTGAAAAGTAAAAGCATAATTATTAATATTAAATCATAATCATTAGGAATTGGACTTTGTGATATGACACTATATATCGGATAACGATATAAAAATTTATATTGTTTCATAGAATACACTATCATTTATATTGTGATTTAAAATACACATACTCCCATTTCTTGAACAAAGCTCCTCACCCACTACCTGTCAGTGCCCCGCCCCTCTCCCGCAGTGTGCAACGCAGAACAGGTTTGTGGTCAGTGGCTAGGCTTCAGTCCGTGGTTGCTAAGTCCAAACTACCAGTTTGATCAAATACTGTAGCTGCTACTCCTGTTTGCCAGGGATGTGGGACTGTTTTCCATCATGCTGCATCAGAGAGGATAGTCTGCTAACCTCATTTTAATAGGAGGTAAGTAACGTTAACACCATGTCTAGTTATAAAACGGCAAATGCTAAATGATGCTAAGTTGGGCTAACTGGAAACATTATCAGACCATTGTTTCTTTGGTTTAAATTACTGCTGAGTTTCTTAGTTTTGTCTGAAAAAAAATTATTAAAGCTGCAAAAGTGCATGATGGTGGCACATACACGCAAAATAAATATTCATTCATCTTCTTCTGCTTAATCCTTTTTTTCGGGTCGTGGGGGGGCTGGAGCCTATCCCAGCATCTTTGGGCGAGAGGAAGGGTACACCCTGGAGAGATCACCAGTCCATCGCAGGGCCAACACAGAGAGACAGACAACCATTCACTCTCACAGTCATACCTAAGGACAATTTAGAATCCCCAGTTTTGATGCCAATTAACCTAACTTGCATGTTTTTGGCGTGTGGGAGGAAACCGGAGAAATCCCAGAGTAAACCCACGCAGACACAGGGAGAACATGCAAACTCCACACAGATCACTGTTGGTTGGGGGTTGGGATCGAACCCAGGATCCCTCGGCCAAGGGTGAGTTGCTGTGCTGCCACAGTGCTAACCACTCCGCCATCGCGCTGCCCTGCAAAATCAAATCAACCTTTATTGTCATGTTGCTGTACATACAACTGTAGTGCAGGCACAATGAAATTACGTTTGTCTAGGCATCCATATATGTAAAAAGAACATAATTTAAAACACACTCACTCACCCCCCACCCTAAAACAGCCATTCACACATCCCTAAGACACATTTAGTTATTACAGTAATATTAACTTATTACAGTTGCAGTTTAAAGTGATAATAACTACCTATGCATAAAATACCAATTAAAGTGGCTGAGTGAGTCAAAGTGGCTACTTGAAACTAACTAGAACTATAATATACATAAATATACATAATGTCCATAAGGTGCAGTAGCATATATGAAAGATTCCAGATCAACTGTTCAGTATCCTAACAGCTTGTGGAAGGAAGCTGTTTATCAGTCTGGTGGTTCTGCCTCTGATGCTCCGGAATCGTTTGCCAGAAGGCAGCAGTTCAAAGTGTTTATGCAGAGGGTGAGAGTGGTCCTTGACAATGTTCAGTGCCCTGCTCCTACAATGACTCTGAAAAAGTTCTTGGACAGAAGGGAGGGAAACTCCAATTACCCTCTCAGCTCCCTTGACTATCCTCTGCAGAGCTTTTTTGTCTGACATACTACAAATGGAGTACCATTGGAGTATCAGTGTGTGAATGTGTGTGTGAATGGGTGGATAGCAGGATCTGTAAAGCGCTCTGGTCATCAAGAGATGAGAATAAAAGCGCTATATAAGTGAATGCCATTTACCATGTAGCAATGCAGTATGTCGGAACACTCTCCACCACACCTCTGTAGAAGATCCTGAGGTTGCAGATGGGGAAAGAGGCCTGTTTGAGTTTCCTCAAGAAGTGCAGTGCACTTCAAGTGCAATAAATACATTAAAACGGGTTGGAGGAGCAAATTGGCTCTTAATGTAATTTATTTGATTTCTAATAATTTTAATTAGTCAAGTAGTGATAATGAATAAAGTTAGTCATCATATGTATTGTATTACATTACCTTTTGTGTCTTTGATTTTCAAAGCATGACCAATCTGAAATATTTTTACTAAAAAGCAGGTTAAGGTAAAGAACAGGTTAAATCAGGCCAGAATGGCAGGCTGTAAGCTTTAGCGCCACACTTAAAATTTTCATTAATTTAAACTAACAGCTAATTTATATATGTAGATGGCAACGATGGGTAATTTTCTCATTTACAGACATTTTTTATGTCGTGTTTTTTTTTTTTTTCTTTTGCTATTCTCCTCTGGCTCAGGAAATATTTAACTTATTGATGTTTACTTTTTATTCATATGATATGATTTAGAATAAAAACCTGAAATTTATGAGAATCAAGTCTCAAATGCACAAAAACTATTTTACAACAACACTGCAAAATTGTGAGGAAAACAAGTGCATGTAAAAAAAGGAGATGGTCCTTTTTATGTGACTAAACTGTAGAATTTACAGAAAATGTATATTGTGATATATATCATTATCGTGATATGACTTATATCACGATATGAAATTTTTGTCATATCGTGCAGCCCTAGTTTGGAACGTTTCACACTTATGTGTAATGAATATTGAGAGTTTCTTAAAGGCCAAATGTCACGTAATTTTTTTTTCTAAATGACAACGAATTTAGATAAAATACACATAGCTTAAACCAAATATTCATACCGGAGACCATATCACCCACCTGTATTTACATAATTGCACAAAATACACCAGGTGAAGGCCCCACCTTGCTTGCTGGCTTGTGACAGCCAGTCCAGACCACGCCCATGTTTTTGACATCACCAGTTGTACCCTGGCTGCCCTGCCTATCCACATTCACACTTATCAACATTGGATAATCATGACGGAAAGTGACAGCGATTGTGAACAAATTAGTTTAGTTTTGTCTTTTTTTTGTCAGTGGTTCAGACAGTGACAGAGGCATAGAACCTTACCGGTTCGAGCCGTCCGAGACGGAATCAGATGCTTTGTCTGATGACACCAGTTCCACCGATGACCAGAGAGCAGAACCAGTGGAAAATGTCATTGAACTGGACATTAATCGCCTCCAGAATTGCGAAGCCGAAGGGGGTCTGTCGAGGGCGCCCCATAAATATTGATTTTTCGGAAGCCATTATTATTACAGTGGAGGAGAGCCGCTGCTGTCAAGAAATTGACCAGATCAATATGAAAATGGAGGCGCATACCTGTCAAGGGAGACGTTTTCGCCGTATTTTAATACCGTAAAACGCGGCTATAAGGGACAGCGGAGTAATAATGGACATTTCTCTGGGAAATGTTTTCATACCTGTCAAGTCAGACGTTTTCGCCGTATTTTGGTGCCAAGCGCGGCTGTGGGGGACGGCGCAGTGGTGGACACTTTTCTGGGAAATGTTTTATATGTAGTTCGTGTTGTTATTGTCAAATATTTTAAGGAAAATACGGGGAAAATGCAATTTTAGCAAAAACGGGCGTATTGCCATTTCTGTACGCCCAAAAGAAAAAAATATACTGGGAAAAAAAAACTGTGTGTTGAGGAGCACTCCTGTGTGTGATCACTCACAGCTGGTGCTGTCAGATCGCTCAGTGGGAGCTATTCTCACTACTGTTCGAAGTGTGGAGTCACTCATTAGTTTGATTGTCTGGGCGGGCTGATCGCTCAGCTTGAGTTGTTCTCACTACAATGAGAAGTCATTAGGACAATGGTTTAACACGTTGAGCTGTGCAGCGGTTGCGGAACAGACAGAGATCGCCTGACAAATACAGAATTCTGCTTTTTTTTTTTTTTATTTAGCGCCGGACGCTGAGTTGTGTTGTTATTGTCAAATATCCATGAATCCTTAAAATATTTGACAATAACAACACGAGTTGCATTTGGGGAATTTCCCAGAGAGGTGTCCCTTGTTGCTCCGCCGTTCCTTATAGCCTCTTTTACGGTGTTGAAGTACGGTGAAAACGTCTCACTTGACAGGTATGAAAACATTTCCCAGAGAAGTGTCCCTTATTACCCAGCTGTCCCTGATAGTCCCGTTTTAAGGTATGGGTGAAATATCCAATTTTTTCTTTCTTGTTGCTCACTTCAACCTTCCAGTCTCCATATAAACAATCAATTGAAATACCCCAAGCATCAAACTAGGGTACAATCGATTTCGTCACTTCCGCCTTCTTCCACAGGCGATTCCAGGGGCCGTGTCAGGCCAAGCGCGGCAGTTTTAAATTAACGAATATTCCGTTGTTACTGAAGCATATGCACCAAGACCCGAACGGATCGGTTCCCTTTTATATCTAGTTTCAAGATATTTAAAGTACCCTGTTACGTGACATTTGGCCTTTAAATAATCTTTCAAAAAACAAAGCTTTTCCAAATATTAATTTATTGAAATACAGTAGCAGTTTCTGGTACAAACAGTAAACATGTAATGTTCTTATTTAGCTTCCAGCCCGTTCTCTTCACAGCTGCTCTGACTGCTGACACTCAGGTTCACCACCGTAGACCTCAGAGAGACAAAGAGGAAAGAAAACAGCACTGAAATGTGATTATTGTTACAGATGTGATATATATAAAAAATACAGATGTCATGTTTTTCCTCAGCTTAATAAATTGCTTGGTTTAGTGAGTGAATCATTTTAAAGTGAGTGAATGAAGCATGTCACACCGTGGTGTTTTTACATTACTGACATTAGTATTAAGACTTTAAAAAAATCAGCTGAAGTTCAGAGAAAACTATTTAACAGGTTAAATGAATATAACCAATACGGACATATGGAAAGAAGTGGGACACTGGGGGGAAAAAAATGTGATGCTGTGGGAATGTGCAAATGATGAGACAGATTTCTCTCAAGTCAGCTTTATTCACATTCGCCAACATCTCAAAGAAGAAAGAGGACATCACAGGAAACTCTCGTCCTTAAATACCAGGACTCTCACAGTTCACAAGACACATTGCATCACAAGTCACATTGCATTATATCCGCCAGTAACAATGCATCTCCTCTTTAATCCTCTAATATCACCCCCACAGTCTCAGGCCCTGCATACCAAAGCTAACACCTTCACAGCTTCCTGTTATCTCCAAGGAAGCTCTGTCTTTGTTCTTATCTAAAATGTGAGGCCTTACATCAGTCACAAAGTAGGTCACATATGTGTGGCCACAATGTAAGATAAGTTTTAAGAATCAAATATTGCAGTTGTAGGAGTTATTAGTGTTTTAATATTGAAATCACTGTATAATTTAAGCACAAATGTTACTTTTAAATGTTTTTTGCTTTGTTTAAATCTCCGCTGTGGTCCGCCATGTTTTTGAAGAAAGGAATGTTGGGACTTGTATGTTTTTATCGATGAACTGAAAATTCCAGGAAGAAAATACCTCATCCTTCCTCTGCAAAAATAAACTTCAAAACCAGTGTGAAAACAATTGATGTGATGAATAAATGGTGTTGTTGCTGAATACGTGCTTTTTGTCAGTAACAACCGCTATTTTATAAAGTTCAGCGAGAGATCGGCTGTCGCCATATGCTGTAAAAAAAAAAAAGTTGCACTGCCACCTCTACTGGCCTGGCATAGTAATTACAATACCTTTTTCCTTGGCTCCATTACACAGCAATGGTGAGTTAAATTTTTGTTTATTTTGAAAACAAAGCCTTATCTTGAAATTCTGACAAATTAAAAGTTGAGAAAATATGACCATACAATGAAACAAGCCTTTAGTTGCACTTAATTTTGACTGGGCGAGCTGAAAAGCTGGAAACAGACAGACAGATACAACCAGACACACACGCACACACTGACTGATTAGCATATGCTTCTGTTTTCACCAAGGCATAATCACACAGAGAGCCACTCCATGATTCACTGAGACATCCTAAAGCTCCACCCCTGAAAAAAGCAGAGTTTTTAAACCGGAAAGTCACACACAGCTCACTCTCTTTTGTCCTCGGCGCTTCTCCATGCCAGAGGACTGTGTCTGTCTCTTTCCCTTCTGGCTGTTGGTCAAGTCACAACTCAGAGCTCTCCTGTTTTCACACAAGGTAAATACAGTTCTTCGTTCCTTAGACGTCTTTCCTTACCTAAACTTTGATACTTATAATTTTTCCCCAGAGTTTCACCATTTTTCCTAGAAAGACAGTACCATCAAAAGTGATTTTAAATTTTTCTTCTTCCTCTTTAAGCAGCCTAAGTCTTTTCTTTTTTCAACTCATCAATTTTCATAGAATTTTTCTGTAAACTCAAGCATACCTGCATACTTTAGAGCATGCCTAGTTAATCCATCTTAAGGCTTCCTTCTGGGCTGTCCTCAACCATCAAAATGCCATCCTAGAGAGGACAATCCATTGTTCTAAGAAGACACAAGCAGACCCAAGCTGTAGGCCTTAAGTCAGGCCCTCACCTCTGAGAAAGTTCCTAGGCCAAGACCCCAGGCGAAGAACCACAGAGCGGACCCCTGCCATCAAGGCCCTATCTCCAACCCAGGTTGGACCAGCTGGGCTTCCAGAACCCCAAACCCTCCAGTGTCTGCGACCCAATCAGGCATGACTATTTTATTCTGATCTCTGTCTGAGTCTCTTGAGAACCCCAGACATTCCAAGAAAGTAAGGCAGCCAATATGCCGTCTGTTTCAATCCTGAAAAAACAGATAAACATTCCATAAAAGTTTACCTTTCTATTTTATCTTAACTGGCATTTTCAATAACATTATAAGAGATAAATCAAAATGAAATATTAATATAAAGTCCAGCAGCGGCTGCACCTCCTCCGCATCCTGAGAAAGAACAACCTGGACCAGAAGCTGCTGCTGGCCTTCTACCGCTGCTCAGTGGAGAGCGTGCTCACCTACTGTCTAGGTGGGTGGTACGCCGGCTCTACGGCCGAGAACAGGAAGGCTGTGCAGAGAGTCATCAACACCGCCCAAAAAAATCATCAGCTGCTCTCTGCCCTCCCTGAAGGGTATCTCCAGATCCTCCTGTCTCAGGAAGACCAGGGCCATCACAAGAGACCCCTCACATCCCGCCCACCACCTGTTTGACCTGCTTCCCTCTGGATGACTGTTCAGATCAATTAGGTCCCACACCTCCTGACTGACAGTTTCTTCCCCTGGTCCATCCAGACTGCAAATGGCCAGAGGTCCTTTCCTCCTCCCCCCACAACTCACACATACATAGAACTGAGGACCTTTAAATTATTTTTTAAAAAAAACAAAAAACTCTCAGCTGTTTTTGCACTCTGCACTTCTCAGTTCATTGATCCATCCATTGAGCCACTACTAAAGTGTGTATTTTTATACTTCTTATTTACTGTATTTAATGTGTGCTATTTTATATAAATGTGTGCTTTATATCTCTGTTTTTATATTCAATACTTTTACTACACAGTAGGCTGGTGGAGCACCCACAGTTTCGTTGTACTTTACAACTGTACAGTGACAATAAATCCTATTCTATTCTATTACTTTGCAAGAAATAAGTGTTGATACTAAAATATCACGTGTTTTTTTTAGATTTTCATGATCAAAATTATAATGTAACAATTCCAGCATTCCAACATTACTGTACAGTCATGACCAACAGGTTTGGCATTTACAGAAATTTCCCCGGCTTTGTGATGAGTTTAATTTTTATGATGATAAGATCATTTCATATTTATCTACTATAGGCAAAATGCAGGCACAGATGAAAGCAAAAGCAAAAATCATAAGTCAAATTTGAATACTACAGACCAAAAACAGAAAGAAAACTAGAATGTACAAAAAAAGTTATAAATTTGTCAGGAAAAAACAATTATGTCAAAAAAGCAGCAAAGTTACAATTAGGGGGAAAGTTGGGGGAAAAGTTTATTCCTTTTTTTATTTTATTTTTGAGGGAAAAACAAAAATTGCAGTTAGCAACCTAAAGCAGCAGACACACCAACTTGTCCAGTCATATCCTTAACTTACCCACCTTAAAATAACACACAGTGTTATATACATTTTAAATACTGATCTCTAAACCTTTATTCAGTGGTGGACCCTCAGGTCCAGTAAAGCTCCTCTGCTGGCCTAAACAGTATCAGAATTACATTTACAACCTACATTCTTATATTTATTCCATGAGGATGTATTAAATTATTCCCAGTAGTCTATTCTCTTCATTTTGTAGCTTTTCTCTTGGTTGCACTCCTTCCAGTAGTGTAATGCATGTTAGAGTTTTTTGTCCAATCATATTTCAGCCATCTGTGTTGCCAGGGTCAAGCAAATCTGTCTTAGGCCTTCTGGAATTAACAGTGCAGCTCTGTAGGTTAAATTAACTGTTCAACTTATCCTGTTGCTTTAACAAATCGGATGTCTTCTGTACGTCCAGAGGTACGCATAGAAGGCATCCGAGAATGTCGGCATTTTCACGTCTTTTGATTCGATGGTTAGACTCCTCCACTCACACTGCAGAGGATCCTAGCTAGCAAAACGCCAGTGCAAGGACTTGCTTAAGCAGCTACAATATACTCTATTTAAATATTATAGCTGTTTTACCACCCACAATGGCTGACAGGGGAGAGGAAAATGATTTGGTCACTGATATTTAAAAAAAAAAAAATCAATTTTCCAGACGGACTTTTCAAGAAAAACTGGTCATTGTGAAGAGAGGTCAGCCAACCCCGAAGCTTGCAGGCCTGTCTCAGCCAGGGAAAGGATTTGTCCGTCACTTCCATGTTAGCAACGAGCGGAATCATTGCATAACAGCCTCCGAGGAGTACTGCAAATTATCTTGCTGGGAATGCCTGTTGTTTGAACTGATCGAATAGCTACTTGGAGCCAGACAGGGTTTGCAAACTTGAGTTGTCTACAGTCACACCATGACGATTTAGGCAGCATTTGCCAAACGTATAAAAATTGGTCTAGAACGCTGGGATACACCAAAATTTTCACTTTTGGCCATATGCATCGCGTATCCATAGCAACTTGGACATATATGTAACATATTAGTAACTTATTTATATATACTTATATATAACCGCTGGGGCAGTGGCATTACAGCAGCCGATAGGAAGAGACTGAACAAACTGATCAAGAAAGCTAGCTCTGTCCTGGGGCAGCGCCTTGACCCAGTGGAGGAGATAGGAGAGAGAAGGATGGTGGCTAAACTGTCATCTCTGCTGGAGTCCAAGTCCCACCCTATGCAGGACGTACTGAACGCACTGAGGAGCTCATTTAGCAGTAGGCTACATCATCCTAGGTGCGCGACCGAGAGGTTTCGCAGGTCCTTCCTACCTACGGCTGTCAGACTTTATAACCTAAGCAGGGCTGCTCGCAGAGATAACAAAAAAACGTGACGACCTAATAGTATTGAATGCAAAAGACGCAACAGACTTACACAAATGGTCCCTTCCAGTATACAACTAGGACAATATCAGCCACTACGGAGGGTGACAATATGTATGGGTACATACTATGTAGGCTAACTAAATAGACAGTTATGCTGTTTATTCCATCTAGCTACAATGCTCCGCACTGTGTATATATATTTATGTGTACACTGTGGAGGAATAAGATCAGGCGAGATGCGATGAGCTGGAAGGTTGCAGAGTTTTATTTTCCTCCATCATAATGAGTCGCACATTGCTGCTCTGTGCGCTACTGTGCTCTACTGTGCAGTGCTGTTGAGACATGTCACACAAGCTCTTTTATGCAGTGATACAGGAAGAGAGAATGCATGGCACATTAGCATAACAGTCAATACACATGATTAGCATGACATTGGTTGGCTCGAGGACACATGCATACAGTCCCGTCTAACTGCCTCCTGTGGCTCTTTGTCCGTCTGTGAATTGTCCTCTGTATGCAAATTGTGTTCCGTTTCCTCCAGCCCTGCTGAGCGTGAAATAGTATCAGCCTGCATTGTGCTGGGTCACCACAACATATGTATATTCACTGCTCTTATTTTCTTATCTTCTAAATTATTGTTCTGAGTGTTGCTATCCCTGTGCTGTTGCAATCCTGGAATATCCCCATTGTGGGACTAATAAAGGCTTATCTTACCTTATATAGAATATTTCCATAACTTATAAGTAACTTAAACCAACTAATGCTTACCGTGTTGCCGACATTCACAACTTATGTGCAACAATAGTGTAACTTCTGCATAGCGCAGTCATGCCAAACTGCTGTTGCCTCCTGGTCTATGACTCTTAAGTGTGGGAAAGATCATCTCTGTTCAACTGAGATGATTCTCCCCTCCAAACAACACGGAGGGGGTCATGACCGACCTGACAGAGCTGTCAAATCTGTCAGGACAGTCACACCTAAAAAAACTGATGTGGCATGTCAGGAACAACAGATGACAGTTGTCACAACCTGGCTCAAAGGCACACGAACTGATGGTAATAAAAAAGTTTATTTTCAATAAAGTGAAAAAAAAACAAGATAATGCATGGCGTGTGCTTTTGCTGGGAGGCGCAGCCAACAGGAAAATGTGATTTATCATGGAAAACAGCTGCGTTTCAGGTGATCAGCTGATTGGACATTTTGGTATATCTATCAGAACAACACTGAACAGCTGATGGTACAGACTTCAGTTAAATGGAAAAACGCCGACAGGTCCCGTTATACGAACAAAGAGGTGTGTGTCTGTATGCACTGTAGGCAGTGAGCTCTGTATGGGTTTTTCCTGTTAACCAATGCTGCAAATATGCTATTTGCTCCATGAATGCGGGATGTATCAGACATACGCTGGATATGTTGGAAAATTTTCAGCATGCTGAAAATTAATTTTCAGAGGATCTCGGCGAACTACGCAGTAGCGTGCTTCAGCATTCTTCAGCATGCTCTTAACTTAGACAAAACTTAGCCATAGCTGATTCGACGTACAGCCGTGGACAAAATGGTTGGTACCCCTCTGTTAATGAAAGAAAAACCCACAATGGTCACAGAAATAACTAGAATCTGACAAAAGTGGTAATAAATAAAAATTCTATGAAAATTAACCAATGAAAATCAGACAATGCTTTTGAACCGTGGTTCAACAGAATTACTTTAAAAAATAAACTCATGAAACAGGCCTGGACAAAAATGATGGTACCCCTAGAAAAGATTGAAAATAATGTGACCATAGGGACATGTTCAACCAAGATGTGCCCTCTAATTAACATCACAGGTGTCTACAAACTTGTAATCAGTCAGTCGGCCTATTTAAAGGGTGACAAGTAGTCACTGTGCTGTTTGGTGACATGGTGTGTATCACACTAAACATGGACCAGAGGAAGCAAAGGAGAAAGTTGTCTCAGGAGATTAGAAAGAAAATTATAGACAAGGATGTTAAAGGAAAAGGCTATAAGACCATCTCCAAGCAGCTTGATGTTCCTGTGACTACAGTTGCACATATTATTCAGAAATTTAAAATCCACGGGACTGTAGCCAACCTCCCTGGACGTGGCCGCAGGAGGAGACGAATAATACGAATGGAAACAAAAGAGCCCAGAACAACCTCTAAACACATTCATGGTGAACTCCAAGGTCAAGGTACATCAGTGTCAGATCGCACCATCCGTCGTTGTTTGAGCCAAAGTGGACTTCATGGGAGGCGACCAAGGAGGACACCACTGTTGAAAACAAATCATAAAAAAGCCAGACTGGAATTTGCCAAACTGCATGTTGACAAGCCACAAAGCTTCTGGGAGAATGTCCTATGGACAGACGAGACAAAACTACAACTTTTTGGCAAGACACATCAGCTCTATGTTCACAGACGCAAAAATGAAGCATACCAAGAAAAGAACACTCTCCCTACTGTGAAACATGGAGGAGGTTCTGTTATGTTCTGGGGCTGCTTTGCTGCATCTGGCACAGGGTGTCTTGAATCTGTGCAGGGTACAATGAAATCTCAAGACTATCAAGGTATTCTAGAGAGAAATGTGCTGCCCAGTGTCAGACAGCTTGGTCTCAGTCGCAGGTCATGGGTCTTGCAACAGGATAATGACCCAAAACACACAGCTAAAAACACCCAAGAATGGCTAAGAGCCAAACATTGGACTATTCTAAAGTGGCCTTCTATGAGCCCTGATCTAAATCCTATTGAACATCTGTGGAAGGAGCTGAAACATGCCGTCTGGAGAAGGCACCCTTCAAACCTGAGACAACTGGAGCAGTTTGCTCATGAGGAGTGGGCCAAAATACCTGCTGAGAGGTGCAGAAGTCTCATTGAAAGCTACAGAAATCGTTTGATTGCACTGATTGCCTCAAAAGGTTGTGCAACAAAATATTAAGTTAAGGGTACCATCATTTTTGTCCAGGCCTGTTTCATGAGTTTGTTTTTTAAAATAATTCTGTTGAACCACAATTCAAAAGCATTGTCTGATTTTCATTGGTTAATTTTCATAGAATTTTTATTTATTACCACTTTGTCAGATTCAAGTTATTTCTGTGACCATTGTGAGTTTTTCTTTCATTAACAGAGGGGTACCAACAATTTTGTCCACATGTGTACACCAGCATATTCTCTAAATTTTTCATACATTTTGGCTGCCGTCTAGGTGTGAGAGGACCTTAACCATGCCTGCAGCCAGACATCAAAGCACAGCTGCCAGTCAGACACTTACAAGCAACAGTACTTTTAAAGCTTTGAGGAAACAAGAGTGGATCTGCAGCTCAACGAACAAGTGCGCAGGGAAATGGAGCTCCACAATAAAAGGTAAAGATTTTTAAAACTATAATTTTATAGTTAAAGTTATCTTTAACATGCTTTGTGTGGACGGCCCTATAGGTTATTTTTATGGTGTTTGGTATGAATGGCACTTAAATTGAGTAGAATCACCACTGAAGGCCGAATTGTAAAATACACGGCCCGCCACTGGTGTATAGGTATTAAAATAAAATAGACATACCAACTAAGTAAGGACCCACCTGCTCTGAAGCAGGTGAATCCCTGTAAGGCAGCAAGTCTGGATGGAGTCTCGCCCAGAGCTCTAAAGGCCTGTGCAGAACAATTAGCTGCTGTGTACACAAACATTTTCAACCTGTCTTTAAAACAAGCAGTTGTCTCATATGTATTTAAACCTTCCATTATTATCCAGTTCCAAAGAAACCTCATGCATTCAGTCCAAATGACTTTAGGCCAATAACACTTACATCAGTAGCTATGAAGTGCATGGAAAAGCTAATCCTCACACACATCAACTCAGTGGTCCCAGAAACTATTGACCCTCTACAGTTTGCCTTTCACCCTAACACATCAGTGGACAATGCAGTGGTCGTGGCCCTCCACCACATCTTACAACACCTGGACTCTAGCAGAACATACAGTATCTCACAAAAGTGAGTACACCCCTCACATTTTTGTAAATATTTTGTTATATCCTTCCATGGGACAACGCTGAAGACATGACACTTTGATACAATGTAAAGTAGTCAGTGTACAGCTTGTATAACAGTGTAAATTTGCTGTCCCCTCAAAATAACTCAACACACAGTCATTAATGCCTAAAACGCTGGCAACAAAAGTGAGTACACCCCAAAGTGAAAATGTCCAAATTGTGCCCAATTAGCCATTTTCCCTCCCCGGTGTCATGTGACTCGTTACAAGGTCTCAGGTGTGAATGGAGAGCAGGTGTGTTAAATTTGGTGTTATCGCTCTCACACTCTCTCATACTGGTCACTGGAGGTTCAACATGGCTCCTCATGGCAAAGAACTCTCTGAAGAGCTGAAAAAAGAATTATTGCTCTACATAAAGATGGCCTAGGCTATAAGAAGATTGCCAACACCCTGAAACTGAGCTGCAGCACGGTGGCCAAGACCATACAACGGTTTAACAGAACAGGTTCCACTCAGAGCAGGCCTCGCCATGGTTGACCAAAGAAGATGAGTGCATGTGCTCAGCGTCATATCCAGAGGTTTTCTTTTGAAAACAGACATATGAGTGCTGCCAGCAATGCTGCAGAGGTTGAAGGGGTGGAGGGTCAGCCTGTCAGTACTCAGACCATACGCCGCACACTGCATCAAATTGGTCTGCATGGCTATCGTCCCAGAAGAAAGCTACTTTTAAAGATGATGAGTTTGCTGATGACAAGCAGACTAAGGACATGGATTACTGGAACCATGTCCTGTGGTCTGATCAGACCAACATAAACTTAGTTGGTTCAGATGGTGTCAAGCGTGTGTGGCGGCAACCAGGTGAGGAGTACAAAGACAAGTGTGTCTTGCCTACAGTCAAGCATGGTGGTGGTCATGGTTTGGGGCTGCATGAGTGCTGCTGGCACTGGGGAGCTACAGTTCATTGAGGGAACCATGAATGCCAACATGTACTGTGACATACTGAAGCAGAGCATGATCCCCTCCCTTCGGAAACTGAGCCGCAGGGCAGTATTCCAACATGATAATGACCCCAACCACAGCTCCAAGATGACCACTGCCTTGTTAAAGAAACTGAGGGTAAAGGTGATGAACTGGCCAAGCATGTCTCCAGACCTAAACCCCATTGAGCATCTGTGGGGCATCCTCAAACGGAAGGTGGAGGAGCACAAGGTCTCTAACATCCACCAGCTCCATGATGTTGTCATGGAGGAGTGGAAGAGGATTCCAGTGGCAACCTGTGAAGCTCTAGTGAACTCCATGCCCAAGAGAGTAAAGGCAGTGCTGGAAAATAATGGTGGACACACAAAATATTGACACTTTGAGCACAATTTGGACATTTTCACTTAGGGGTGTACTCACTTTTGTTGCCAGCAGGTTAGACATTAATGGCTGCGTGCTGAGTTATTTTGAGGGGACAGCAAATTTACACTGTTATACAAGCTGTACACTGACTACTTTACATTGTATTAAAGTGTACTAACTTTTGTGAGATACTGTACAGACGTGGACAAAATTGTTGGTAACCCTCTCTTAATGAAGGGTATTTTGAGGCCCACTCCTCAAGAGCAAACTGCTCCAGTTGTCTCAGGTGTGAAGGGTGCCTTCTCCAGATGGCATGTTTCAGCTCCTTCCACAGATGTTCAATAGGATTTAGATCAGGGCTCATAGAAGGCCACTTTAGAATAGTCCAATGTTTGGCTCTTAGCCATTCTTGGGTGTTTTAAGCTGTGTGTTTTGGGTCATTATCCTGTTGCAAGACCCATGACCTGCGACTGAGACCAAGCTGTCTGACACTGGGCAGCACATTTCTCTCTAGAATACCTTGATAGTCTTGAGATTTCATTGTACCCTGCACAGATTCAAGACACCCTGTGCCAGATGCAACAAAGCAGCCCCAGAACATAACAGAACCTCCTCCATGTTTCACAGTAGGGAGAGTGTTCTTTTCTTGGTATGCTTCATTTTTGCGTCTGTGAACATAGCACTGATGTGCCTTGCCAAAAAGTTGTAGTTTTGTCTCATCCGTCCATAGGGCATTCTCCCAGAAGCTTTGTGGCTTGTCAACATGCAGTTTGGCAAATTACAGTCTGGCTTTTTTATGATTTGTTTTCAACAGTGGTGTCCTCCTTGGTCGCCTCCCATGAAGTCCACTTTGGCTCAAACAACGACGGATGGTGTGATCTGACACTGATGTACCTTGACCTTGGAGTTCACCATGAATGTTTTTAGAGGTTGTTCTGGGCTCTTTTGTTTCCATTCGTATTATCCATCTCCTCCTGCGGCCACGTCCAGGGAGGTTGGCTACAGTCCCGTGGATTTTAAATTTCTGAATAATATGTGCAAATGTAGTCACAGGAACATCAAGCTGCTTGGAGATGGTCTTATAGCCTTTACCTTTAACATGCTTGTCTATAATTTTCTTTCTAATCTCCTGAGACAACTCTCTCCTTTGCTTCCTCTGGTCCATGTTTAGTGTGGTACACACCATGTCACCAAACAGCACAGTGACTACTTGTCACCCTTTAAATAGGCCGACTGACTGATTACAAGTTTGTAGACACCTGTGATGTTAATTAGAGGACACATCTTGGTTGAACATGTCCCTATGGTCACATTATTTTCAATCTTTTCTAGGGGTACCATCATTTTTGTCCAGGCCTGTTTCATGAGTTTGTTTTTTAAAATAATTCTGTTGAACCACAATTCAAAAGCACTGTCTGATTTTCATTGGTTAATTTTCATAGAATTTTTATTTATTACCACTTTTGTCAGATTCAAGTTATTTCTGTGACCATTGTGGGTTTTTCTTTCATTAACAGAGGGGTACCAACAATTTTGTCCACGTCTGTATGTCAGGATGCTTGTCCTTGACTATAGCTCTGCTTTTAACACCATCAGGCCAGGTAAGCTGATTGAGAAGCTTACTGACCTTGGGGCTCCAACTTTCACCTGTAACTGGATACTGGATTTCCTCACGGATAGATCACAGGTGGTGAGGATGGGAGGAAGGGTCTCTTCTGAGCTTACAGTCAGCACCGGTTCACCACAGGGATGTTACCTCAGCCCTAAGCTCTTCACTTTGTATACATGATTGTGTCTCCACCCTGGATAATACAGTCATCATCAAATTCGCAGATGACATGATCATCTTGGGCTTCATTAAGGATGGAGATGAAGAGACGTATAGGACGGTTGTCAGCAATACTGTGGTCTATGGTGAGGGGAACAACCTCATCCTAAACATCAATTAAACAAAGGAAATGGCAATAAATTTTAGGAAGAAAGCTCCCCCTCTGCAGCCCCTCACCATCAGGGGAACCGATGTTGAGAGGGTGGACAGCCATAAGTTCCTGGGCCTCCATGTTACGTCCAACCTGAGCTGGTTTGTAAATACTACTCCTACGGTGAAAAATGTCCAGAAGCAGCTTTATTTTATCAGACTGCTCAGGAAGGCTGGGGTGAGTCGTTGTCCCCTCACACTAGTCTACAGCGGTTTGGTGGAGAGCATCCTCACAATGGGCATCACTGTGTGGTATGGTAACACCACCCAGGCAGAGAGGAAAGCTCTGCAGAGTGTGGTAAGGACGGCAGAGATCATCAGGACTGAATTGCCATCTACAGCATGGACACTATATACACACAAAGATGCAGGAAAAAAAGCACATAAAATCATTACGGATTAACATCACCCAGCCCATATTCTTCTCAGGCATAAAAAAAAGTACGGACAGTATTAGTACCCATGAAACACGTTTTTAGAACAGTTTTTTCCCCGCTACAGTCAGACTGATGGCGAACACTGGAGAAGGACTTTCGTCAAAAGTACAACCTAAAGAGGAAAGCACTGCAGTTTACAGTGGCCCTTTTTATACCATTTTACTGGGTACTTAATGTGTGTGTTCTTAAAACTAGAATAGTATTGTTTCTTACTGAAGTATTCTACTTCTTCTTAATTATTTATTTATTGACCTCTGAGCTTTGCACAACTAATTCCTATGTGCCTGAACTGTATGTTTGAGTACAAATGGCAAATAAAGTTCTTGATTCTATAAAGTTGACATGTATTAACAAATCTTGTTCCATGTGCCCCCCCATTTTTAAAATTTGAGCCCCTGCCCCTCAAATGGTCTGAAATTAATTAATGTGACCAATAAACTGAAGCTGACCACAGCACATTAGAAAAAAAAAATTGTCACATAACATGAGCTTTAATAACCAAATGTTGCCATTTTAGAGCTCATCAATGTTTTAAAATTCAAACTGCTGCATAATTAAGCACAAAATTTACTTTTAACATCTTTTTTCCTCCTTTGCTCCACTTTGGATGTCTGCCATACTGGAGTTTGACCCACGGAGTCTGCAAGCCGCAGACAAATACTCTTGGAGGTGGCTGGCATCCTGCCTATATGCCCATTTGCCACAAATAATTATGAATCTCTTATTATTATTTTCTGATTCTTGTGGCACCTCCAAGAGAATGCAGCCCTGGGCGGCTACCCATGTGACCCATGTCAAAAACTGCCACTGGGCATAAGATACCATTTCAGAAAATGTAGATTTGTTTTGATAGAGGATTTATATCCACCAGAGTGCATCTTTAAAGGCTCAAACACATTTTATGGTTTCATGCAGATTTTTTGGTTGGAAATGTTACACTCCAATCTTTAATCTTTAGATGGGCCAGCTTGCATGGATGGCCCTGGGTAGCTCCACCATTAACCCCAGTGTGAGGCCCCCACCCCCTCATGATGGATTATCAGACAATGGGGCCCCCAAGGGCCCTTCATTCATTTGGTGCTCTATTTTTTATTTTTTTTTGTCTGCTGCTGTTTTGAGTAATTTCTTTATGATAGATAGATAGATAGATAGATAGATAGATAGATAGATAGATAGATAGATAGATAGATAGAAGCAATAAATTCAATCTGACAAGATAAAAAGCTTGCATATTTATGAAACAGTGAAATGCTCACATCCATCCATCCATCCATCCATCCATCTTCTTCCACTTAATCCTTCCAGAAAAAATGAAAAATTATGAAAAACAGAAATTTGTAAGAAAATCTCAAATTATTTTACCAAAGAACATCCATTTCACAATAAAACTTGCAAAAAAAGAGCACAAATTTTTATAGGCAAGTAAACTTGCAAATTTACATATAAAAAAGCTGGGTCAGGACCTTTGACCCCTTGCTTAATGTGGTGATTTACTCTGTCTGCCTGTTGACTGATTCTCCACAGCTGCGCGCACACCTGCTCTCATCACCAGCTGGACTATTTAAGCCGTGCTGCCTTCTGGTCTGCACGGAGTCGTCTTTCTCCCTGGTCTGATGAGACCTTCTCTACACTTCATCACTTGCCGAGATTATTCTCAACCTCATTGTTCTCCGGAGGCTACTCTTCCTAACATGCCTTCCTAGAGAACCACCTTCTCTTCGTCGTCCTCCTGGGAGCCCCACTCCCTGACGCCAAGTAAGCCATTATCATCGCTTTCACCTCTCCACTCTCGTTCCCCTGTACACAGGTGGAAATCCGTGGCGGCGGACCTCCTCCACCTGGCGGCGGACCGAATACTCCTTGCACCTCTTCACTCCATCAACCTTTCCCCTTGCAAACCGGGGCTGAAGACGCTGTCTTCCTGGCCGGAGCCTTTAGGACTAAACCTGAGCTGATCACCAACTCGCCAACAGTAAGACTAACAATACTGCACAGTTCCACCAGGGTGTGGTTACTAATTCCCCTGTCTCTGCTTCTCCATAGGGTTGCCAGGCTGTATGGTGCTCTGCTCGCCCCGGCTGGTATATTCACATACATATGCATACACCCAAACACACATTACATAATAAAGATAATTGAGTTGATTTCTGAGTCTGTGTCTGCCTTCTGGGTCTGCAAACATGTCACTTAATCCTCTAAACTCCCATCCTCCATTCTGTGTTTCAGTAAAATGAGAACACCAGTGAGGGAAATTTAGAGCTGAGATTACATTTTAAAATATAAAAAAAAAAATTTACTTGCATAACATTTCTAGCTGATTTTTTTTGTCTTTTTAAAAAACATCTCAGCTCGATTTTTTAAAACCTCAATAAATAATGAACAAAACATAATGTGTCAACATAAAAAGTTGTTCAAACCAGCTTAAACATAAATAACTAGTTATTCTGTTTTTATGTACAGTATGTTGCTAAAATGTGTGTATTAAATTGTGTCTTTTATGTTTATTCATTAGGATTTTTAATGTCTTGTAATGTTAAATCATACAGTCCCTCCAGGATTTTGTGGGATGTTTTTATGATTGTTGCTGCCCAAAAAAGCCTGAATTCGCAGGAGCTTTTTCAAAAGTTGCGATAAAAGTTGCAATGTTTGGAGTGGTTTTTTGCTCTAAAAGGTGTGGGATGAATTACAGATTTTAAAGCAGATGGTTTTTCCAGTTTACTACAGTGATACTCTATATAACAATACAAGAAAAGCACAGTATTGTCAAACATTTCCTATTACAGTGATTTGTAAATTAAGCAGAAACTTCTGCTATACAGAAAAACTCTTGTGCAACAGCCAATACAGACTTCAACACAATATCAGTTACAACAGCTAAATTGGATTGAATGAATGTTAAAGAGTACAGATTTGGTAATTATTTGCAGTGCCTTCATTTGAAAACTTCCTACAGTCCCCAACCACTTGGTACCAAGCGGAAAGGAAAAAATAAATAATTTATTCTGTTAGTCTGTATTGTCTATTGGAGTCTGTGTTTTTCCGGAAAAAAAAAATGCAGACAATATTCCTATGCCTAACTTCTACTGGTCTGTCTATCTGCTGTGTGTCTTGACACACACAGAGACATGTCTCACCAAGACAAACATTTTTCATTTACGGGGGCAGCGGGCATTTGTCCGTGTTCAGAGATTCACGGGTTTAAAGCTCATTGACAAGATATAGTAATGATTTTACCTCTAAAGATGTATGAAATGATCAAACACTGGCTGTAGTGCTAGACTTGCTCGTTTGTTTGTGATTTTATGGAGTCTCTTGTCACTTGCGCTCCCGCAACAGGGTGCTTTTGGGGCAGGCGGATGTTTTTCAACACAAACCCAGCACTTCGTACATGCGGTCAAGACGGAGACATCCACCGGCAGGCTGGGGGAGACAGAGGAAGGGACGGTTTTGGGAACCTCGCGGGTGAGTGGATTTTTTTAATCGCACACTGTTTTTTGCTTAAGTGTTTCGTTAATACTTACTGTAAACACGGAAGTGAACGCGACGTAGCGATGCATCTGATTGGTTAGACTGAGCGTTTCAGTGCCACGCAGTTGAAATTTGATTGGTGAAATTGGCGGAAGTTGACGAGGACTGGCCAAAATTGCGGGAAAGTTGCAGTGATTGGATAAAGTTGCAAGGTCACGCAATAGTTGCACTGATGGGCTGATTTCGCGTGAATTGACGCAATCGCAACATCGCAAAATCCTGGAGGGACTGATCATATTCATTCCATAGGCTCTACAACTAGTTAGTTAGTTAGGCCCATTGCTCCTCCTGGAGCATAAGCCGCCGACAACAGTCTGCCAGAGTGCTCTGTCCTGGGCTGCTCTCTCCAGCTGTCTCCAGGTCTTTCCCATCTTCTTGATGTCAGCATCGAGGTCTTGTTGCCAGGTGTTTCTTGGCCTTCCTTTCTTCCGCTTCCCTTGGGGGTTCCACTTGAGTTCTTGCCTTGTGGTGTTACTGGCTGGCTTCCTCAGGGTGTGCCCAATCCATCCCCATCTTCTACCCCAGATCTCATCCTCGGCTGGCAGCTGGTTGGTACACTGCCACAGGTCTATGCTGCTGATGGTATCGGGCCAGCGTATCTGGAGGATCCTTCTCAAGCAGCTGTTGATGATCGTCTGCACTTTCCTGATGGTGGTCTTCGTTGTTCTCCATGTCTCTGCTCCATACAGTAGGACTGACTTGACGTTAGAGTTGAACAGCCGGATCTTTGTGCGTGTTGACACCACCTTGGAGCTCCAGATGTTCCTCAGCTGCAAGTGTGCTGCTTGCGCCTTGCCGATCCTTGCTCTGACGTCTGCGTCTGTGCTGCCCTGCTTGTCAATGACGCTGCCCAGGTATGTGAAGGCCTCTACCTCTTCCAGCTCACTTCCATGCAGTGTAACTGAGTCCTCATTTGCTGTGTTGATCTTGAGGATCTTGGTCTTGCCCTCGTGGATCTTGAGGCCAACTTGTGCTGAGGTGGCTGCCAACTCTGTTGTCTTGTCCTGCATCTGCTGGTGGCTGTGAGAGAGCAGGGCCAGGTCGTCTGCAAAGTCCAGATCATCTAGCTGGTCAAACAGTGTCCACTGGATTCCGTTTCTTCTGTCTGCTGTTGACGTCTTCATGATCCAGTCGATCGTCAGCAGGAAGAGGAAAGGTGATAGGAGGCAGCCTTGTCTGACTCCGGTCTTCACCCTGAAGCTGTCTGTTAGCTGTCCTTCATGGACTACTCGACAGGTCATTCCTTCATAGGAGTTCTTGATCAAGTTGACCAGTTTGGTTGGCACTCCGTAGTGGCGAAGCAGCTTCCAGAGGGTTTCGCGGTCCACGCTGTCGAAAGCCTTCTCGTAGTCAATGAAGCTGATGTATAGCGAGGAGTTCCACTCTAAAGACTGCTCGACGATGATGCGCAAGGTAGCGATCTGGTCAATGCACGATCTGTTCTGGCGGAAGCCGGCCTGCTGGTCTCAGAGGAGGGGGTCGATGGCACCTTTCATTCTCTCAAGTAGGATCCTGTTGAAGACCTTCCCTGGCACTGACAGAAGCGTTATTCCTCTGTAGTTGGCGCAGTTGCTGAGGTCTCCTTTCTTGGGTAGCTTGATGAGGTAGCCCTCCTTCCAGTCTGCTGGTACTTCTTTTTTTCCCCATATCTTCTCGAAGAGAGGGTACAGCATCTCTACGGTGGTCTCCAGGTCTGCCTTGAGTGCTTCTGCAGGGATGTTGTCTGGTCCTGCTGCCTTGCCGTTCTTCAGTAGCTTGATGGCTTTCCTAATCTCCTCCCTGGTCGGCTTCTCACAGTTGATGTCCAGGTCAATGTCAGCAGGGTCGATGTCCGGGGGATTTGGAGGGACAGGTCTGTTCAGGAGCTCTTCAAAGTGCTCTGCCCATCTATGCAGTTGTCACTCTGTTCCCAGGACGGTGTTTCCTTCCTTGTCCTTGACTGGTCGCTCGGGCCTGCTGTACTTCCCTGACAGTTTCTTGGTGGTGTCATACAGCTGTTTCATGTTGTTACTGGCTGCTGCTTCCTCGGCCTCCTCAGCCAGGCTGTTGATGTACTAGCGCTTGTCTGTTCTTGCGCTCCTCTTCACTTCTTTGTTGGCTTCTGTGAAGTCTTTTTGTGCCTTGGCCTTTGCTGCTCTTGTTCGGCTGTTGTTTATTGCTGCCTTCTTCTGCTTTCTCTCCTGGATCTTGCGTAGAGTGTCTACTGATATCCACTCCTTCTGTTGGTGTCTCTTGGGGCCTACTACTTCCTGACAGGTTGACACAAGTATCTCCTTCACTTTCTGCCACTGGTTCTCGGTGGTGACCTCTTCTTCAAGTTCTTGTAGCACTTGGTACTTGTTGGTGAGAGACGGTCTGAATTCTTCTCTGGTCTTGGTATCTTTCAGCATGCTGATGTTGTACTTCAGCCTCTTCGTTGTTGCCCCCATCCAGTTCTTCTTCAGCTTCAGCTTCAGCCTGGCTACCAGCAGGTGGTGGTCAGATGCAACGTCTGCTCCTCTTCTCACCCTTACATCCTGTAGGGACCTCCTGAATTTCTTGGCCATGCAGATGTGGTCGATCTGGTTCTCAGTCACTAAGTCCGGTGATACCCAGGTAGCCTTATGTACTCTTCTGTGGGGGAAAGTGCTGCCACTAATGATCAGGTTGTTCATTGCACAGAAGTCTGCAAATCTCTCGCCGTTCTTGTTTATCACTCCCAGTCCGTGTCTTCCCATCACTTCCTCATATCCGGTCTTGTCTTGTCCAATCTTGGCGTTGAGGTTGCCCATGAGGATGTTGACGTCTTTCTCTGGGTACTTGGCCATGACGTTTTGCAGTCTGTCATAAAATCGGTCCTTGATTTCTTCATAACTGTCATTGGTTGGGGCGTAGCACTGGATAACGTTCATCTTGATCTTCTTCTTCGTTCTGAAGGATGCTGCGATTATTCTTGATCCATGTGCTTCCCATCCTATCAGCGCTCGCTGTGCAGGTCCTGACAACATGAGTGCGACGCCTTCTGTGTGTGGAGCGTTGTCTTCTTCGTGGCCGGAATACAGCAACATCTCTCCGGTGAGCAGTCTTCTTTGTCCTGACTGTGTCCAACGGGTCTCGCTGATTCCAAGCAGTGTGAGGTTGTAGCTCTTCATCTCTGCAGCTACTTGTGCTGTTTTTCCTGTCTCATACATGGTCCTCACATTCCATGCTCCGACGTTGATGGTCCTAGTCGATAGAAGGGGGGTTGGCCTTGTAGCTTCCGTAGACTCACGGTTTTCACCATACGGCGTCATATGTCCTCTTGATGAGGACCCTTCTTCTCCCAGGGCAGTATTCTCTTGGTCTGTTGTTGCCGTTTCTGTAGCATGCAGGGTTTTTACGGGGTGGGGTTGCTAGCCCCACGCCCAACCCTCTTCCTTTCTCATCCGGGCTTGGGACCGGCCATGGCGGAGTTGCTCTACAACTACGTATGTGTATAATCAACATGTATAGTGATACTGTGGTGCACATATGTGGGTTTCATATGCTTCACATGTGTATTACTGTATGCTTATTGTATGCTTCACGTCTCAGAGGAACAAAAGGACTGAACCTCCTAGGGGTAACAGGAGGATGTGAAGTCTGGCCTTTTGTATGCGAAGAGATGGCCTTGAGGGATTTCCTGACCACCAAGACTTTAGGTGGAGACGAGAAGACCCGGAGGGGGGTGCATTGTGATTTGGGATTAAAAGACAATGTGACTGTGTGCTTTGATGTCCTGGGGTATTAAAGGGACAGATGTTGGGGGATTCCTTTCTCTTTCTGTTTTTGGATGTTGGAGAATGTGATGTGAATAAAACTGGACTTCAGAAATAAACTCAGCCTCGTCCTTTCCACACATCTCCACACTGGTGACCCTAAGACGTATCATGAGCGGAGACGAATCTCCCGAGCCAGACTCGTCAGGAGCCAGCCAAACGAATGCAGCCACAGTCCAGCTACCGGACTTCTGGCCGAACAATCCGCGCTCCTTGTTTAACGCAGTTGAGGCACAGTTCCACCTCCGGAGGATTTCGGTGGACGCCACAAAGTTCTACCATGTGGTTGCAAAGCTGGACAACCACACAGCCCAGCGGGTGGAAAGCCTGATCAACCACCCGCCGGACAGCGACAAGTACAGCACGTTGAATGCTGCACTCATCCGTTACTTCACCCCCTCGGTGGAGGAGCAAGCAGAGAGGCTCCTGGCGCTGACTGAATTTGAGAGCGACAGACCTGCAGACCTGATGGGGAAGATGTTGAGTTTGAGAGACTCCGAAGATGATAACTTCTTCTTCACCCACCTTTTCCTCAGGACCCTACCGTCAGCGGTGAGAGTGACCCTGGCCAGTTCACCACTGTTGGCCCGACGAGACTACCACGAGTGGGGCCAGGAGGCGCAACGACTCATCGACGCCAATAAATGGTGCGCGGCTACGGCTGCGGCAGCGGAGCTAGGCGCAACGTCCGGAGATGGCAGGGGGCCAGAGGCTGCAGCACCAGACTCACCGACGACGGCGGCAGCAGGGGCCAGGAAACACGGAGCAGACGACGTCCTTTGCTTCTACCATCGCCGCTTCGCAGAGAGGGCACGCAAGTGCATTCCACCGTGCCATTTCAAGCGCTCGGGAAACGCCAAGACCGGGAGTCGGTAGCAGCTGCGGCCCTCGGAGAAGAGAACAAGCTGCTCTACTTGAGGGATGAGGGCTCGGGGAGGCATTTCCTCGTGGACACAGGCTCCCAACTGAGTTTCATCACACCTTCCTACGCTGACCGGCTGGCGCCCTCCAGTGGTCCTGGGGTGTCAGCAGCCAACGGCTCGGCGATTAAGACCTTCGGTGAGAGGACTCTGCTTCTGTCTTTACACGGCCGTACATTCGAGTGGACTTTTGTCATAGCGGCAGTCAATTTCAACATGTTAGGGGCTGATTTTTTGTGCTCACATAGTTTGTTGGTCGATCTTGCTAACAGACGCCTGGTTAATGCACTCTCTTTTTATTCTATTCCCTGTACAGCTCGAGTGGCCCCGCCAACAGCACTAGCCAACGTCACAGCTGCAGGTGGTAACTTCCACACACTCCTCACTCAGTTCCCAACACTCATGGTCCCAACATTTTCGGCGACCGTGGCTAAACACGGGGTGGAACATTTTATTACTACCACCGGATCGCCCGTTTTTGCAAAAGCTCGGCGCTTGGATTCAGCTAAACTGACCATAGCGCGTGAGGAGTTCGCCAACCTGGAAAGGTTGGGCATCATCCAGTGTTCGAAGAGCCCATGGGCTTCACCGCTTCACATGGTCCCGAAAGCTGATGGTTCGTGGTGACCTTGCGGTGATTTCCGCAGGTTGAACAATGCTACAGCGCACGACCGCTACCCGATCCCGCACATCCAAGATTTTTCAGTTCATTTGGCGGGGGCGCGCGTTTTTTCTAAAATAGACTTGGTACGCGGTTACCACCAGGTCCCAGTGTGCACTGAGGACATACCCAAAACAGCGGTAATAACTCCTTTCGGGCTTTTCGAGTTTTTGCGCATGCCGTTTGGGCTAACAAGGCGCGGCGCAGATGTTCCAACGCATGATGGACGCGGTCTTGCGCGATCTCCCCTTCGTGTTTGTCTACCTGGACGACATATTGGTAGCCAGCGCGTCCGAAGACGAACACGAAAACCACCTCACGGCAGTTTTCCGGAGGTTGGCAGAGCACGGGTTAATAATCAACCCAGCGAAGTGTCAGTTCGGGGTGACGCAGATTGATTTTTTGGGGCATCGCGTCTCCCCAGAAGGAGCGGTTCCTCTGCCTGACAAAGTGCGCGCAGTAACAAATTTTCCCCAACCACAAACGGTCAAAGCGTTACAGGAGTTTTTGGGAATGGTGAATTTTTATAACCGTTTCCTCCCCCGCGCAGCGCAGCTCATGCAACCATTGTATGCTGCACTAAAAAAACAAAAACCCACAAATAAAGTCGAATGGTCTCCGGAGCGAGAGCACGCATTCTCTGAAGTCAAAACAGCCCTGGCAAACACTGCGTTGTTGGCACATCCAGTCCCAACGGCCCGCATGGCGCTCACTACTGACACGTCAGATGTGGCCATAGGGGCGGTCGTGGAACAGTATGTAGCCGGAGCCTGGCAACCGCTCGCTTTTTTCAGCAAGACCCTGCGCGATAGCGAACGAAAATACAGCGCATTCAACAGGGAGTTGTTAGCTCTCCACTTGGCCATTCGCCATTTCAAGTTCTGGCTGGAAGGATGCCGTTTCACCGCGTTCGTTGACCACAAGCCGCTGACTTTCGCGATGGCCAAGATTTCAGAACCTTGGTCGGGCCGGCAGCAGAGACAGCTGGCCGCGATATCGGAGTTTACTACCGATATCCAGCATGTGGCGGGTAAACTTAATGTAGTGGCGGACTGCCTCTCGCGCGCCGTGGCGGCTCCAGCCCGCGTAGGGGTAGATTCTGCAGCCATGGCCGCGGAGCAGGTTAGCGACGCGGAAGTGCGCGCGGCCCTAGTCCGCGTGGGGATAGATTATGCAGCCATGGCCATGGAGCAGGTTAGCGACGCGGATGTGCGCGCGCTCCAGTCTGGACCAACAGGGTTAAGGCTGGAGAACAGGGTGCTGCAAGATGGTATGCCCCCCCCTAATCTGCGATGTCTCCATGGGGCGACCGCGTCCTGTGGTACCAGCCGCCTGGCGCCGCCGCGTTTTTGACTCGATCCATTCTCTGGTGCATCCGGGAATGCGCGCGTCGGTCAAAATGGTAGGAGAGAAATTTGTATGGCCGAGCCTGCGCAAACAAGTTAGAGAGTGGGCGGCAGCCTGCATGGCTTGTCAACGAGCCAAGGTCCATAGACACACGAGAGCTCCCTTGGAGCCGTTTCACATTCCAGCTAAAAGGTTTGATCATGTCCACGTGGACCTCGTAGGCCCCCTCCCGCCCTCACAAGGGTGCACACATCTTCTGACAATGGTTGACCGCACCACGCGCTGGCCGGAAGTGGTTCCGCTGTCGTCAACCACAGCCGAGGAGGTGGCGCACGCGTTTTTAACGGCATGGGTAGCGCATTTTGGAGTCCCGTCGGACATTACGTCCGACAGAGGCCCTCAATTTGTTTCCGAACTTTGGTCTGCGATGGCCCGCAGCCTGGGGGCAACGATCCACCGCACGACCGCGTACAACCCACAGGCTAACGGGTTATGTGAACATTTTCACAGGTCATTGAAGGCAGCTCTCAGAGCATCGCTTACGGATGCAAATTGGGTGGACAAGCTACCATGGGTTTTATTGGGGTTGCGTTCTGCACCTAAAGAGGATTTAGAAGCCTCCCCAGCTGAGCTAGTTTTCGCACAGCCACTTCGGCTACCCGGGGAATTTCTCCCAGATAATCCAGCGCCAGAGTGCTCCCCAGCTCAGCGGTTACAGAATAGCACGGGCCCGAGCACGCTACCTGGCCCCGTTCACCACAGTTTTCCGCGTGTTTTTGTGCCTAAGGCTTTAAAAAATGCGGAGTTTGTTTTTGTCAGACATGATGCCCATCGCCCACCTTTACGCCCACCTTATGACGGACCATATAGAGTGCTGGAAACAGGGGATAACCATTTTTTGCTAGATTTGGGGGGCAGAAAAGAAATGATTGGCATAAACAGGCTCAAACCTGCTTTTGTGATAGCTGACGAAGGTGTGCAGTTGGCTAAGGCTCCTCGGCGCGGCAGACCCCCTAGAGAGCATTCCCCAGAACACCCACAGAGATTGACTAACAGTTCTCATCCCCAGAGCAGGAAGACACCGCGGAAGTGGTACAGCCTCCTTACAGCAGATACGGGAGAAGGCTGAGGCCCAAGCGGCACGTGGACTGATATGTAGTGATTTTATTATGACATGCAATCTGTGGTTATGTTGTTCCATCTTAGACGTTTGGGGGGGTCATGTGGTGCACATATGTGGGTTTCATATGCTTCACATGTGTATTACTGTATACTTATTGTATGCTTCACGTCTCAGAGGAACAAAAGGACTGAACCTCCTAGGGGTAACAGGAGGATGTGAAGTCTGGCCTTTTGTATGCGAAGAGATGGCCTTGAGGGATTTCCTGACCACCAGGACTTTAGGTGGAGACGAGAAGACCCGGAGGGGTGTGCATTGTGATTTGGGATTAAAAGACAATGTGACTGTGTGCTTTGATGTCCTGGGGTGTTAAAGGGACAGAAGTTGGGGGATTCCTTTCTCTTTCTGTTTTTGGATGTTGGAGAATGTGATGTGAATAAAACTGGACTTGAGAAATAAACTCAGCCTCGTCCTTCCCACACATCTCCACAATACTTTCATGAAAGAAAAAAAAAGGAGAAAGTCATTTTCAGGCATGGACAAAGATTATGACTTTCTAATTAAACGTTCAAACATCAATTAGGTCTCAAAGGATCATATGTGCCATATGAGTCATATGAAACATAAACCACACAAAGGAATCAAAGTGGGCTTTAAATCTGTTACAGATGTCAAATAATATAGTAAAGATTGCTGTGACTAGATTGATTTTAATCAATAAAACACATTTGCTCACTATGGTGCAGTGGTGATGAGCTCTAGCTGGTTTGTGTTGTCAAAGGATAGATCGCTCTCTGGTGGCCACAGGTGGTAGAGCATCCAAAAATTGTATTCAAGTGAAAAAAGCATTAGCTTAAGAGGTCCTCATTGACTGCGCATTTCCTGCATGTTGACAGTTCCCACAGGTCTTAATGAAATGTTTGTGACATATTTTAGCAAAATTGTTTTTAATTATTAAATTTTGCAGCATCATTGTGAATCATCTATTGCATCCTTGATCAGAAAGGCTGGTTTCAATGCATGAATGCTTTTTCACAACAAGTCATATAGTCAAGTTACTGTGTTGCTATTAATATACAGTGCACTTAGGCACATCAATTGTTAGTCTACATTTTTTATTAAATAACAAAAAGTGCTAAATTTTAGGTAAAAAGTTACAATTTTGCATGAAAAGGGTCACAAATTTGTCACAAAAAAAGTTCAAACTTTATCAAAAAATTGGTACCTTTATGAAAACATGATAAAAAATGAAAAAAGAAAACAAATTTAGTAAGAGAAGAGTAACAAGTAGATAAGAGTAAAGGTGGTGCTGCATACGGTAGTATAACAGTGATGTGCACTCAGGGGAGGCTGATAATTACAATAAGAGGCAACGCAGTACCATTGCCCCAATGAGAGCGGGGTGCGCTTGAGAACCGTAAGCACAGAATTTAAAAAAAAAAAATTGAAAGGAGATAAGGACATTTTTTAACATCCCTGCAATTTTTGTCCTGAAGGATAGGCAAATTTACTTAATTTTCAAATAAAGGTAAGACCATGCATGCATAGTAGTTGTAAATACTACTAATAATTTGTAATAATGAGAGTAAACTGTGGAGCTGCAACACAGAGAGAGATGCAGTAGCGTATCAAATGCGATACATTTGTTATTGGGTGTACTAGGGGTGGCGGTTCCACCTTTCCGGTTCCGCCATCACCCTGGGTATAAAGGGCCAGGGCAAAAGAGACTGTCTCTTTCGACCACGACCATCTGCCTGTACGGAGAACCTGTGTTAGTGTGAGTTCATATAATAAAGTTACGTTCTACTGCACCTCTGGCCTGATTATTAAACGAGTGAGTTATGGACATAACATTTGGCGATGAGGATAAAGGTATGGAGAGAGCTGTTTCTAGTATTCAACCGTTTTTGGAGGTCCCAGTCGAGCTGCCTTTTCCCTGGGCGAGGTGGTATGCGGCCTTTCGGAACTACCTGGTGGCCCTGAACCTCGGAGAATTAGAGAAACTGCGTGCGAGAGCTATTTTAGTCCATAATCTTGGCATGGAAGGACAACGGATTCTCAGCACATTGGGAGAGAGCAATAGTTTTGACAACGTGGTCGGGGATTCGGTTTCAGCAGCACCACCAGCAGACTGGAGAGTCAGTGCAGCGATACGTCACAGACCTGCGTCAGCTGGTGGGGGGAGGGGGTGCCAATTTGGAGCCTTTGAGGAAGAAATGGTCCGTGATCAGTTGGTGGAGCACACACTTTGTGCTGTGGCACGGTCAAGGCTCCTAACTTACTCAGGTGACCTGACGTTAACCACAGCAGTTGAGATAGCGCAGCAGTTCGAAGCAGCTGAAAAACTATCCAAGGACCTCAGTGAGAGAACCACATTGGGGCATACCAAACCACAATCGAAGGTGCTGGCTGTGGACCCGGATAGCGAAGACAGCGTGGATGAAGAGGAATATGCTGCAGCTATAAAAATTAGGACTGCCCAGGGTATGCCAAAGTGTTATGGCTGTGGGTCCACCAGGCACCGGTATAAGGCAAGAGAGTGTCCGGCGAAAGGCAAACGCTGTAGCAAGTGTGGACTCCTGCATCATTTCGCCAGGGCCTGCAAAAATTTTGAGTGAGGGGACCGACAACGTGGAGCAATCGGATTCCCCCGCTACGACTCCTACGGTTGTTCATACTGTCTCCACGAGCACAGATGGGGGGATTTATTGCAACGTTTTGCTGGACAGCGTGGAAGTGTCATTGTTGGTGGACACGGGAGCAGCAGCTTCTGTGTTGAACTGGCCCACTGTGAGGAGTTTGTGCCCGCATTACCATGTGAGAGGACCGTCGATGTCATACTTTGGCTATGGAGGAAACAGGTTAGCCATCGTGGGTTCGCTGGAGTTGACGGCAAGGTACAAGTCAGCAATGATGTCCAACATCCAGTTCGTGGTGACCGCTAATGGGTCAAACATAATGGGATATATGTTCTACGGCCTGGGATTTACAATCACCAGCAGCATCAGAGAAGAGTGGTCGGGCTGTGGTTTGTGGGACTGACCGGTTCCATATGTGGACGACGATGCAGTATGGGACAGTGACTGGCCTAGTATTCTGGGAGATGATCAGGACCAGTGTCGTAAAGCGCCATCACAGGAGGGTTCCAGTGCCAGTGTCCAAGTTGCCCTGGATGTGGGAACTGGACGGCACAGTGGGACACCCGTGACGGTGGATGGAGCCAGAACAATAGCCCCCTCTGCTTCCGGAGTTTGGCCTGGAGATACTGTGAAGGAGCTACAGTGGCTTTGCCTGTGTTTAAAATGAAAGAGAGCGGGGCAGGACTGGCTGGCAAAGTAGCAAGACGTGCCACCCAACAACACTGGAGGCCAAGGCGGGCTGTGGACCGGGTCGGTGGAGTGGTTTGGCCCAGAGAAGAAGCCCGGTTGAAACGTAGTGGACATTTGAAGCCAAGTCGAGCTCCTCTGCGGGTCGATGACGAGGTTCGGCCCAGGGGGGAGGCTCGGCTGAGGGGGGTCTATGAAAAGAGGAAACAACGGGATGACCAGGGGCGGCTGTGAGTGGTGGCTGCTCGGGAGAACGGCTATCTCAGGCTGTCCGATGACTCGTGGAGACACCCCAATGAGCTACGGCGCGTCGACGAGAAGAAATGCCGACGTGGCTCATCCCCAGAGGCGAAGGCGCTCATGGCGGGATATGCCAGACGGAAATCCAGGGAGTGGTCTTCCATCGGGACTGTATGGTGACAAAGGGGTGACGTGTTAACATGTGATGGTTGAAATGTTAATATATTTTACTGCCCAATGTCACGTAGTTGATATGTTTCACGTGTACTTGTTTGATGGTGGCCCAGTTTTGTAAAAAAAAAAAAAGCCAACACTGTCTGTTTGCTGCATTTTATTGCATATACAGTGGGGCAAGAAAGTATTTAGTCAGCCACCAATTGTGCAAGTTCTCCCACTTAAAAGATGAGAGAGGTCTCCAATTTTCATCATAGGTATACCTCAACTATGAGAGACAAAATGAGGAAAAAAAAAAATCCAGAAAATCACATTGAACGATTTTTAATGAATTAATTGGTAAATTCCTCGGTAAAATAAGTATTTGGTCACCTACAAACAAGCAAGATTTCTGGCTCTCACAGACCTGTAACTTCTTCTTTAAGAGGCTCCTCTGTCCTCCACTCGTTACCTGTATTAATGGCACCTGTTTGAATTTATTATCAGTATAAAAGACACTTGTCCACAACCTCAAACAGTCAGACTCCAAACTCCACTATGGCCAAGACCAAAGAGCTGTCAAAGGACACCAGAAACAAAATTGTAGACCTGCACCAGGCTGAGAAGACTGAATCTGCAATAGGTAAGCAGCTTGGTGTGAAGAAATCAACTGTGGGAGCAATTATTAGAAAATGGAAGACATACAAGACCACTGACAATCTCTCCCGATCTGAGGCTCCACGCAAGATCTCACCCCGTGGGGTCAAAATGATCACGAGAACGGTGAGCAAAAATCCCAGAACCACACGGGGGGACCTAGTGAATGACCTGCAGAGAGCTGGGACCAAAGTAATAAAGGCTACCATCAGTAACACACTACGCCGCCAGGGACTCAAATCCTGCAGTGCCAGACGTGTCCCCCTGCTTAAGCCAATACATGTCCAGGCCCGTCTGAAGTTTGCTAGAGAGCATTTGGATGATCCAAAAGAGGATTGGGAGAATGTCATATGGTCAGATGAAACCAAAATAGAACTTTTTGGTAAAAACTCAACTTGTCGTGTTTGGAGGAGAAAGAACACCATACCTACTGTGAAGCATGGGGGTGAAAACATCATGCTTTGGGGCTGTTTTTCTGCAAAGGGACCAGGACGATTGATCCGTGTAAAGGAAAGAATGAATGGGGCCATGTATCGTGAGATTTTGAGTGAAAACCTCCTTCCATCAGCAAGGCCATTGAAGATGAAACGTGGCTGGATCTTTCAGCATGACAATGATCCCAAACACACTGCCCGGGCAACGAAGGAGTGGCTTCGTAAGAAGCATTTCAAGGTCCTGGAGTGGCCTAGCCAGTCTCCAGATCTCAACCCCATAGAAAATCTTTGGAGGGAGTTCAAAGTCCGTGTTGCCCAGCAACAGCCCCAAAACATCACTGCTCTAGAGGAGATCTGCATGGAGGAATGGGCCAAAATACCAGCAACAGTGTGCGAAAACCTTGTGAAGACTTACAGAAAACGTTTGACCTCTGTCCTTGCCAACGAAGGGTACATAACAAAGTATTGAGATGAACTTTTGTTATTGATCAAATACTTATTTCATTAAAAATCATTCAATGTGATTTTCTGGATTTTTTTCTCATTTTGTCTCTCATAGTTGAGGTATACCTATGATGAAAATTGGAGACCTCTCTCATCTTTTAAGTGGGAGAACTTGCACAATTGGTGGCTGACTAAATACTTTTTTGCCCCACTGTAAGTGTGTGAACTGCCCAAGTGTTGGGGGTGGGGGGGCTGGTATAACGGGATGTGAATGTACATACTGACTGTTGTGTGAAATGGAATTAGGTTATGCATATAGTGGTTCTAGGATTATTTTTAGTCATTAGGAACATGGCTGTTTTGTTTTATGGACTTCGTGGTACTGAATGTGGCAGAATAATCCGCCTAGCCGTGTAGAGGTGGGTCAGCAGTCTACCTGATCCCCTCTAGTTTAGTTGTGTTGTGTGCATGAATAGGCCTATATTTTCTGTTATTGTTAGTGTGTGAGTCAGGTTATAAATCTGGGAGCACCTAATAAGTGTGTTTTGGATTTTCTACAGGGGGCGGGGAAATGTAGTGTATTAAATGTGATACATTTGTTATTGGGTGTACTAGGGGTGGCAGCTCCACCTTTCCGGTTCCGCCGTCACCCTGGGTATAAAGGGCCAGGGCGGAAGAGACTGTCTCTTTTGACCACGACCATCTGCCTGTACGAAGCACCTGTGTTAGTGTGAGTTCATATAATAAAGTTACGTTCTACTGCACCTCCGGCCTGATTATTAAACATGTGAGTTATGGACATAACATGCAGCTCTCTGAGCCACTATAATATACAGTACATTATTCCTTGGCCAAAAAAAAGCATATTTTGTGACCAAAAAACTCATTTGTAAAATAACTTATACATTATACTTGTGTAACCAGGAGTCTTTGCACGTTGTCTATACTCAAGGAAAGTTATAAAATGAAAGCATGGACTTTATTACTGCCTTTTCTGTGTATTCCATTAAGAGGTGATTCAACAAAATACTTCACACTTGTTTTGTTAAAATTGTTTATAACATCTAATTTGTAAATCTGACCCTGAAAGCATCATAGCCTCACCAGCCATGAATCTCACTGTACGTCACTGATATATAACCTAGTTTTGAAAATCATGCAGATCTTTTCTTAAAGCACCTGAATAGTCCTGAAAACATTGCCTTATGATTTTAAGATGGAGGAAATACAACTGAAGTTAATACAACCCATTTGTTATATTAGAAAATGTAAACTATAAACTGCCACAACAGTATAATATAACTACAAATACTCATTCACTGCATTACTTCCGCCTTTTTCTCATTTTTATACTGTGGGGCATGAGGGAGTTTTGACCCTTTTGACATATTAAATTCATTTAAACTAATGCCATCTCAATGCATAAAATTCCCCATCACAACATCTTTGGGATGTTCTGGATCAGTGTGTACACAGTCAGAATCCTGCATCAACAAATCACTGTGAATGGAGCCACATTCCTGAAACTGACAACTTAGAAGCATCAATCCCATGCAGAACTGAAGCTTTGCTGGCAGCAAATGGAGGTCACACACACAATATTAATGAATGATTAAAATCAAGAGAAATTAATACATTCGCAAGTGGTGATCATCAGATTTCAAGCAGCTGTAGACTTAAACTTCTTGTTTTGTTTAGCAACAGCATTTAGAACCTAAGACTCAAGATTCAAAGATTTTCTAGTCAATACTACTATATGTGCAGGGCATACAGGAGAATTGAAACGGCGTTTCTCTTTCTCTTCATTGGTGTGCGTTATATAAAAAGAAAAGGAATAAGGCTCGAAAAAAGAAAAGAAAACAACAACAACAGCAGTCTATGTACAGTAATGCAACCCGTGGTGGCAATGGCGACAAGAAAGACCCAGACTTCCACAGAGATAAACGATTAACAATGATAAACCCAGCAACCCTATATACAGACAGCTAGAGATGAATACTCATAGTTACAGTTCAATACAGTAGTGTAGGTGCAGACAGTCAGAGATAGGATTGCACGTGATCAGTATTGCAGTGACAGACAGACAGCAGCAGATACGGCATTTGTGCAAATGGTTGTGGTTAATGCGCAGAGACATACAGCAGTAAAAGTACAACAAAACAACAGTATTACTGATGGTGTGCCAGTCTTTCTGTGCCAACAGCTGAGGTAGTTATTGTGTGGGTGACTGTGCTACCGTCTGGGGGGGGGGGGGGGGGGGGGGGTCCTGATGGCCTGATGAATGAAGCTGTTATGCAGTCTTGTGGAGCAGGCCCAGAGGCTTCAGTACCTTCTCCCCGAGACCAGGGGGCTGAAGAGGGAGTGTAAAGGGTGGGAGGTGTTGCCTGTGATGCTGATGGCTCTGCAGGAGCGGCGGGTGGGGTAGATGTCTGAGAGGGGAGGGCTGAGGGGCACCGATGATCTTGCTGGCTGCTTCCACTGTGCACTGTAGTGTCTTCCGGCAGGCGGCGGTGCAGCTTCCATACCACACCGTGATGCAGTGAAGATGCTCTCAATGGTGTCCCAGTAGAAAGAACACATGATGAGGGGTGGGACTCATGCTCTCCCCAGTTTGCGGAGGAAATGGAGGCCAGTTTGGGCCTTCTTGGCCAGTGATGTGGTGTTGTTAGACCAGGAGAGGTCCTCAGAGATGTGCACCCCCAGGAACTTGGTGCTGCTCAGCCTCTCCACAGCTGCGCCATTGATGATCAGACGGGGGTGCTGTGTGTGACCCCTCCTGAAGTTGACCACAGTCTCCTTGGTTTTTCCCATGTTCAGGAAGAGGTTGTTGTCTTTACACCACTGAACCAGTTGGCTCACCTCATTTCTGTAGTTGGTCTCCTCATTGTTGGTGATGAGGCCCACCACCGTCGTGTTGTCCGCAAACTTGATGATGTTGGTGTTGTAAGCTGGTACGCAGTCATGGGTCAGCAGGGTGAAGAGCAGCAGGCTGAGCATGCACCCTCTGGGGCCCCTGTGCTCAGTGTGATGGTCTGGGAGGTGTTGCTGCCGACCCGCACGTTCTGTCGCCTCCCTGTGAGAAAGTCCAGCACCCAGTTACGGAGAGAGGTTTTGAGTCCCAAGTGTCTGAGTTTTTGTATCAGGTGCTTGGGGATGATTATGTTGAATGTTGAACTGAAGTCCAAGAACAGCATTTGCACGTAGGAGTTTTTTGAGTCCAGGTGGGTGAGGGCTGGATGGAGAACAACAGCGATGGCATCCTCTGTGGATATGTTCGACCTGTATGCAAACTGGAATGGGTTGTGGGAGGGATGAAGGGTGGACTTGATGTTCTGCATGACTAGCCACTCGAAGCACTTCATTATAATGGGGGTCAGTGCTACGAGCCGGTAATCATTGTAGCTGGATGGGACATGCTTCTTTGGGACTGGTATTATGGTGGCAGTTTTGAAGCATGTGGGGACAACAGCTTGAGACAGGGAGATGTTGAAGATGTCGGCCAGGACATTCTTAAGCTCCTCTGCATTGTCCTTCAGAACATGACCCGGTATGTTGTCTGGTCCAGCTGTCTTGTGTGGGTTGATCCTGCAGAGGGTCCTCTTCACCCTAGCTGGATCCAGACTCATGGCCTACTTGTCCGGAGGAGAAGTGGTCTTATGTACTGTTTTGTGCTTCAAATTGGCCAAAGAAGTCATTTAGGTTGTTGAGCAGTGTGATGTCACTCACACAGGTCTGAGGTGGAGGTTTATAGTTGATGAGGGTCTGTATGCCACACCAGAGAGAACGTGCATCTCTGGTGTTGCTGAAGTGTCTGGATATCTTCTTGCTGTACTGTCATTTTGCCTCCTTGATACCACGGGACAGGTTGGCCCTAGCTGTTGTTAGTCCTGCAGTGTTGCCAGCCCAGAAGGCTGCGTCCCGAGCCCTCAGGAGTATGTGGACCTCTGCTGTCATCCATGGCTTCTGGTTAGCACGAACAGTGATGGTCTTGCAGTGAGTGACATCATCAATGCATTTGACTATGTATGTATGCCACAACAACCTCAGTGTACTCCTCTAGGTTTGTGTGTCCATTGCGGGTGGCTGCATGCTTGAAAGTGCCCCAGTCTGTACTGCTGAAGCAGTCTTTCAGAGCATCAGAAGCCCCCACTGGCCACACACGTACCTGCTTTTTTTTGGTCTGATGGCTTTCACTCTGGGTTTGTATGCCGGCCTTAACAGGATGGTGATGTGATCAGAGAAACCCAGGGGGGGAAGGGGGGTCTGTATGCATTCTTATGAGTTGTGTACACCAGATCCAGCAGATTGTCTCCTCTTGTTGCAAAGTTTACATATTGATATAGGTTTGGTAGGAGGGCCTTTAAATCTGCATGGTTGAGTCTCCTGCTGTGATGAGAAATACATCTGGATGTGCTGTTTGTGTCTCACTTATAGCCTGATGAAGTTCTTTCAGTGCTTCCCTCCTCTCACCGATGCCGGTGGATGGGACATACATGACGGCAAGTAGAACAAATGAAATTCCTCTAGGCATGTAAAAGGCCCCTGATCCAAGATGGCGCCCACAGCGGTCGACATGGTGCTTCGCTGCGCTCTTTGTTTGTTTTTGTTTGTCAATTGTGTGTCTGCTTGCACTTATACCCGTGAAGAACTTCTAAATATCAGGACTTTCACCCCCACGGACCTCCTCCCAGTTTTTCTAGCCCCTGCCGCCGATCTGGTTTATTGTTTGGCTCGGAAAGTGAGACGGCGGAAGAGAGGAAGACGAGCGGGCGCTCTCGTACGACTTCGCAGGAGAGGCTCGCGAACGGCGCTGCCTGGCATATTTCTGTCCAATACCAACTCTCTCTCTAACAAGGTAGATGAACTGAGACTGCTGATGCGTTTTAAGGACCTCGCCTCCTCAGCTGTCCTCTGCTTTACTGAGACCTGGCTCCGGGAAAATATACCGGACAGCGCGCTGCGCCTCGACGGCTTTCAGCTCTTCCGTGCTGATCGTGACACAGAGCTTTCCGGCAAGACCACAGGAGGCGGAGTCTGCTTCTACATCAACTGCAGCTGGTGCTCTGATGTAACGGTAATTTCCAAACACTGTTCTCCTGCCTTGGAATTTCTTGTTATCAATTGCAAGCCCTTCTATTCCCCGCGGGAGTTTGCTTCTTTCATAATGATCGCTGTGTACGCCCCTCCCGACGCGGACACGCGCGAATCTCAGCGCGTGCTCGCGGATCACATTCAACACACAGAGCGGAGTTTTCCAGACTCGCTGATTATTGTGGCTGGCGACTTTAATCAGTGCAATCTGAGCCACGATCTCCCCCGCTACAAACAGTTTATTAAATGCCCCACCAGAGGATTAAACACACTGGATCACTGTTACACCACAGTGAAAGACGCATATCGCGCTGTCCCTCGAGCTGCGCTGGGATTATCTGATCACGTGATGGTTCACCTCATTCCCACATACAGACAGAGATTGAAGCTCACTAAACCTGTTGTGAGCACTACGAAGATACGGACCAGTGATGCTGAGGAGAAGCTGGAAACGTGCATGGAAATATCTGACTGGGGCATGCTTAAAGGAGCCACGCATGATCTGGATGAGTACACGGACACTGTGAACTCATATATCCACTTTTGTGAAGAGAACATTCTTCCATCACGCACCAGGGTGAGTTACTCTAATGACAAACCCTGGTTCACAGCAAAGCTCAGACAGATCAGGAAGGAGAAGGAAGCAGCGCTGAAAAGTGGAGACAGGGACTGCTACAGGGAGGTTAAATACCGGTTTAACAGAGAGCTGAAGAGGGCTAAATCTCTATACTCAGAGAGACTCGAGCAGCAGTTCACTGCTAATGATTCGGCTTCCGTGTGGAGAGGACTGAGGCAAATCACCAACTATCGACCTAAGGCTCCTAAAGGTCAGGATGACAAAGCCCTTTGTCAAAGACTGTCCCAACACTATGCCCGTTTTGACACCTCGTCATCTGTGTCCAACTCCCCCCCTCCCTCCAGCTCCACAGCCTCCACATTCCCTACTTCATTTAAGGCACCCACCCCCCCTCCTCCCCCCCTCCCCTTATCATCAGTGAGCAGGATGTGCTCAAACAGTTCTCCAGACTGAACCCGCGCAAGGCCCCCGGCCCAGACGGCGTGTCTCCCTCCACCCTGAGACTCTGTGCGAAACAGCTGGCTCCTGTATTCACAGACATTTTTAACACCTCCCTTAAGTTATGCCACGTGCCGTCCTGCCTCAAATCCTCCACCATCATCCCTGTCCCCAAGAAGCCACGGATCACTGGACTTAATGACTACAGACCTGTAGCGCTCACCTCTGTAGTCATGAAGTCCTTTGAGCGCCTGGTCCTGTCCCACCTCAAGTCCATCACCACCCCTCTCCTGGACCCGCTGCAGTTTGCCTACCGAGCCAACAGGTCTGTAGACGATGCAGTCAACCTGGCCCTCCACTCCATCCTGCAGCACCTGGACTCCCCGGGAACCTACGCCAGGATCCTGTTTGTGGACTTCAGCTCCGCATTCAACACCATCCGCCCCGCTCTGCTCCGAGACAAGCTGTCCCTGCTCAACGTGCCTGACTCCCTCTGCAGGTGGATCATCGACTTCCTGACGGACCGGAGGCAGCATGTGCGGCTGGGAAAGACTGTCTCAGACTATACTAGCATCAGCACCGGATCACCCCAGGGCTGTGTACTTTCCCCCCTACTCTTCTCCCTTTACACCAACTCCTGCACCTCCAGCCACCAGTCTGTCAAGTTGATCAAGTTTGCGGATGACACCACCCTCATCGGGCTCATCTCCAACGGCGACGAGTCCGCCTACAGGAGAGAGGTGGCCCAGCTGGCGTCCTGGTGCAGCAATAACAACCTGCAGCTGAACGCTCTGAAGACAGTGGAGATGATTGTAGACTTCAGGAAAGTCACTACTCCTCTGCCCCCCCTCACCCTCTCAGGCTCTCCCATCACCACTGCTGATTCCTTCCGCTTCCTAGGCACTACCATCACCAGGGACCTCAAATGGGAGCTGACCATCAGCTCACTCATCAAAAAAGCCCAGCAGAGGATGTTCTTCCTGCGGCAGCTGAGGAAGCTCAAGCTACCCACCAAGATGTTAGTGCAGTTCTACACAGCCATCATCGAGTCCATCCTCACCACCTCCATAACCGTGTGGTACGCAGGAGCCACTGCCAGGGACAGACTAAGGCTGCAGCGCGTCGTGCGCACTGCTGAGAAGGTGATCGGCTGCAAGCTCCCATCTCTCCAGGATCTGTACATCTCCAGGACCCGGAGGCGTGCTGGCCGGATCATAGCCGATCCCTCACACCCTGGTCACGTACTGTTTGCCCCCCTCCCCTCTGGTAGAAGACTTCGGTCCATCCAGACTAAAACCTCCCGTCACATGAACAGCTTCTTCCCCTCTGCCATTAGACTGCTGAACACTAAGTGACTTATTGACTCTCGTGCACCATGTACAGCAGCTCAACCAGACTCATGTCAATCATCACTGTTTTCTTCCTGCATTACCGACTGCACTATATAGTTCTCCACAGTATCTGCTGCTGGCTAATATATATTTTAACTGTTGACCAGTATCACTTAATCTTATCCTACACTTTATTACATGTATAGTTTATTTCTCTTATCTTATCATGTTTAATGTTGCAGCATTGTACCGAGACAAATTCCTAGTTTGTGTACTACATGAACAATGGCAATAAACCTGATTCTGATTCTGATTCTGGTCTGCACTTGATGGTCATAAACTCCACTAATGGAGAACAATGTCTGTGAACAACAACAGAATCACAGCACCAGGCATCCCTAATGTACACACACATGCCTCCACCCCAGGTTTTCCCTCCTACCGTTAGCACTCTGCTGCTACGGTAGCATGTTAGCCCAGCTAGCTGAATGGAAGAGTCCGGTATATTGTTGTTTAACCACGTTTCTGTAAAGATAAAAGCACAGCAGTTCCGCGCATCGCGCTGTGTAAATCTCAGGAGCTGTATGTGGTCTATTTTATTGTCAAGTGAGTGTACATTGGCCAGGATGAGAGAAGGGATCGGGATTCTATGAGGGCTAGTGGTTAGCTTCCTTTGGATACCTCCACATTTACCTCTCTTTTGTCTCTGCCCACACTGTCTACGGCGTCTCCATCTGGGATGAGGCATGGCAGTCTAGTCCGAGGATGTGGCGGGCTGGTGGAGAATACCCATGCCATGGAGGTCCTCTCTAATGCTCTGATCCAAGACGTAATCTTTGGTTGTATTTCTTATCTCCAGAAGGCTTCGGCAACTGTAGCTTGTGCGTAGCATCATACATGCACATTAAACAATTTAACAACACTAACTAGCACAAAAACACGAAGAATAGAGGAAAAAAAATCCGGAGTGAAGAGAGGCCGCTCCATGTTCACGCGCCACCTAGTGGAATCATGGTCTGCTGCATGTCAGGTTTTAAAGCAGCATAATGTAACTTTCCTGTTCCCTGTAGGAACACTAATGACCGCAACCACAGCGATGCCGACCCCAGCCCCAACAGCTAACCACGGGGCATTTTGCTGTTGGTGCCTAAAGTTGTGTCCTGTAGTGGTTTGAATTCAACCCCCACAACACAGAGACAGAACAGAGACAGTCAGCTCGCACTCCTGGGTTTTTTCCGCTGCATGCTGCGTTTACAGCTATGAGGTTAAAGTGTCATCCATGCATTGTGTTCATGCATCCTGTCTGTACCTCTGATATGCAAATGCCCAGATTGACTGCTGTGAATGTCTTTGATCTATTGTTTGAGTTGAGTATATAAGTTGCACTGTGCTGTAAATCTGCCTCTCATTCTCTCACTCTGATTCTGCATCTGCTGCGAGACACACACACTGTCTCTTCTTTGAGAGCTGGAGGAACGAAGCGGCAGCCTGCTCAAACCATGGGCTGTAGCCGAGTTCTGATGAAGGTGGGTGATAATAAAGCTATTAAAAATCCAACGCTGCCTTTATTTTATCATCCTCTTCAGTCCTATGATTTGTTGCTGGGACCGAGGCCACTGCTGCCACATCTGCTGTCCCCACAGTAATCACGCCAAAAAAAAAGAGCTGTTGCAGGCAATAAGGGCCCACTCGGGTTGTGGTGGAAGTGACATTCACTCAGTCAAATGTTGGTGTTCCATCAAAATAATTTTGTAAACATTACTTCGAGGTGAAAATCTTGCATAGTGCTGCTTTAAAATGCACAAGAGAAGTATGCTGTACTTCAGTTGTTGCTCAGAAAACTTCTCTGGCAAGATTCCAACCTGGGACCTCCTGCATACCAAGCTATCTCCTTAACCACGAAACTGCTTTAGCTTGAACAATCAATTGCCCTCACTCTGGAGGTCCATGCAAGATTGCAACTCGTGGGGTAAGGATGATTCTGAGAAAGGTGAGGGATCAGCCCAGAATGACACAGGAAGAGCTTGTTAATGGCACCGTTCATCAGCCCCTCAATGCGGTGAAGTCTTCCTGTATCCTTAGCAGAGAAACAGCCCCAAAGAAAAATGTTTCCACCTCCATGTTTGACAGTGGGAACTTTAAGTTGCCAAGCGACAGACTCGAAATGTTCAGGATTTAGAAAGTATCTGTAAAGAGGAGTGGACCACTAGGCCACCATCGGAGTGGTGACCTAGTGGTACAGCATCTGCTCCACAGCCAGGAGGTCGTGGGTTCAAGCCCCGGCCAGGTCATACCAGAGACCATATAAAACTGGTACTTCTAGCCTTGTGCTCAGCATAGTAGAATGGGAGAAGGAAAAGTTGTTTGTGGCAGTGCCTTGCATGGCAGCGGCCCCTCTGATTCTTGATGATTAATATTGTAGAAAGGAGAAATGTAATTTTGTTGTACTGTACATGATTGGCTGTATGAACTGATGACAATAAAGTTGGCTTCTTCTTCTTCTTCTTCTTCTTAATGATCTCAAAGGAGTTGGGACCACATTCACCAAGAAAACCATTGCTAACATACTTCACCATAATGGACTGAGATCTTGCAGTGCTCACAAGGTCCCCCTGCTCAAGAAGGCACATCTGAAGTTTACCAATGAACACCTGAATGACTCAGAGAAGGCTTGGGAGAATGTGGTATGGTCAGATGAGACCAAAATTGAGCTTTTTGGCATCAACTCAACTCGCCGTGTTTGGAGGCAGAGAAATGCTGAATATGACCCTAAGAACACCATCCCCACTGTCAAACATGGAGGTGGAAACATTCTGCTTTGAGGTTGTGTCTCTGCTAAGGATACAGGAAGACTTCACCCCATTGAGGGGCCGATGAATGGGGCCATGTACCACAGAATCTTGGATGAGAACCTCTTGGCCTCAGCCAGAACACTGATGATGGGTCGTGGATGGGTCTTCCAGTATGACAATGACCCAAAACATATGGCCAAGCCAACAAAGGAGTGGCTCAAGAAGAAGCACATTAAGATCCAGGAGTGGCCTAGTCAGTCTCCGGACCTGAATCCAATAGAAAATCTGTGGAGCGAGCTGAAACTTTGAGTTGTCAAGTGACAGACTCAAAACCTTCAGGATTTAGAGAGTTTCTGTAAAGAGGAGTGGACCAAAATCCCTCCTGAGATGTGCGCAAACCTGGTGACCAAACTACAAGAAACGTCTGACCTCTGTGCTTGCAAACTAGGGTTTTTCCACCAAGTATTAAGTCACGTTTTGCTTGGGGATCAAATACTTATTTCCCTCAATCAAATGCAAATTAATTTACAGTGCATCCGTAAAGTATTGACAGCGCTTCACTTTTTCCACATTTTGTTATGTTACAGCCTTATTCGGAAAGGGATTAAATTCATTTTTTTCCTCAAAATTCTACGCACAATACCCCATAATGGCAATGTGAAAAAAGTTTTTTTGAGATTTTAGCAAATTTATTAAAAATACAAAAAACTAAGAAATCACATGTACTGTACATAAGTATTCACAGCCTTTGCCATGAAGCTCAAAATTGAGCTCAGGTGCATCCTGTTTCCACTGATCATCCTTGAGAAGTTTCTACAGCTTAATTGGAGTCCACCTGTGGTAAATTCAGTTGATTGCACATGATTTGGAAAGGCACACACCTGTCTATATAAGGTCCCACAGTTGACAGTGCATGTCGGAGCACAAACCAAGCATAAAGTCAAAGGAATTGTCTGTAGACCTCCGAGACAGGATTATCTCAAGGCACAAATCTGGGGAAGGGTACAGAAAAATTTCTTCTGCTTTGAAGGTTCCAATGAGCCCACTGGCCTCCATTATCCGTAAATGGAAGAAGTTCAGAACTACCAGGACTCTTCCTAGAGCTGGCCGGCCATCTAAACTGAGCAATCGGGGGAGAAAAGCCTTAGTCACAGAGGTGACTAAGAACCCAATGGTCACTCTGTCAGAGCTCCAGCATTCATCTGTGGAGAAAGGAGAACCTTCCAGAAGGACAACCATTTCTGTAGCAATCCACCAATCAGGCCTGTATGGTAGAGTGGCCAGACGGAAGCCACTCCTTAGTAAAAGGCACATGGCAGCCCACCTGGTGTTTTCCAAGTCACCTGGAGGACTCTGACCATGAGAAACAAGATTCTCTGGTCTGATGAGACAAAGATTGAACTCTTTGGCGTGAATGCCAGACGTTATGTTTGGAGGAAACCAGGCACCACCCAAAACCACACCAGTGGTGGTGGCAGCATCATGCTGTGGCAATGTTTTTCAGCGGCAGGAACTGGGAGACTAGTCAGGATAGAGGGAAAGATGAATGCAGCAATGTATAGACACATCCTGGATGAAAACCTGCTCCAGAGCTCTCTTGACCTCAGACTGAGGTGACAGTTCATCCTTCAGCAGGACTATAACCCTAAGCACACAGCCAAGATATCAAAGGAGTGGCTTCAGGACAACTCTGTGAATGTTCTTGAGTGGCCCAACCAGAGCCCAGACTTGAATCCAATTGAATATCTCCGGAGATCTGAAAATGGCTGTGCACCAATGCTCCCCATCCAACCTGATGGAGCTTGAGAGGTGCTGCAAAGAAGAACAGGCCAAATTGCCCAAAGATAGGTGTGTCAAGCTTGTGGTATCATATTCAAAAAGACTTGAGGCTGTAATTGCTGCCAAAGATGCATCAACAAAGTATTGAGCAAAGGCTAGGAATACTTGTGTACATTTGATTTCTTAGGTTTTTATTTTTAATAAATTTGCAAAAATCTCAAAAAACTTTTTTCACATTGTCATTATGGGATATTGTGTGTAGAATTTTGAGAAAAAAAATGAATTTAATCCCTTTTGGAATAAGGCTGTAACATAACAAAATGTGGAAAAAGTGAAGCGCTGTGAATACTTTTCGGATGCACTGTATAACCCTTATTTAATATTTTTTTGTTGATATTCTGTCTCTCTCTGTTAAAATAAACCTACCATAAAAATTATGGACTGTTTATTTCTTTGTAAGGGGGTGAACATACAAATTCAGCAGATCAATTACTTATTTCCCCCACATTATGTGCAGACTGTCTAACAATGCCCCACATTTTGTTTTCTTAATTTTAATTTATCATGGAGGCATAACATTTAGCTCAGTGGAAGAAGGCATTTTAAACTTTTTTTTTCCAAAAACAAACAACTGCTGGAGTCCAAGTCCCACCCCATGTGGAACACGCTGAAAGCACGGAGAAGCTCATTTAGTGGTAGGCTGTGTCATTCTAAGTGCTTGAGGAAGAGGTTCCACAGGTCCTTCCTACCTACGGCTGTCGGACTGTATAATCTAAATACTGCTCATAGAGGCTGTATTAAATGTCATAACTTTGCACAATAGAGCTCGTCCCCTCCAATACACAACTAAGACAATTACAATTATTACACAGCATAACAAAAATAATTTTTTGTAAGTTGTCTGTGTTTTTTTTAACTGATTTAAGACAATTTTGCGCCGCTGAATCCGAAAATTACATCCGTTTCTCTTGATCAGGTTAGGTTTTTATGCTAAATTGTAAGTAGTTGTACAGCAGTTGTACAGTTGTACTGTAAATTGAATAGTAGACATTGATAAAGGTAAGTACATGTAAATTGAATGTTATGTCATCATTGTTCAAAATTCAGAGAATTTCAAGAAATAAAAGAATTTTGCATCATATAAAACAAAAATACCCGTACATTCATTCATTCATCTTCTTACGCTTAATCCTTTTTCGGGTCACGGGGGGGCTGGAACCTATCCCAGTACATGTAAACAAAAATGTAAAAAACATGTGGCCATAGTTCAAAAAGTTTACCTGGTTGAGCAAAACCAATGTGATTTTTGGATTCAGCGCATCAAAATTGTCCTAAATCAGCTAAAAAAAACTTTGACAATAAATTTGGTGTTGACCAGTGTTTTCGAGGATGGCAACAACACTGTTCATTGAATGTGAAATATGCTGTCTGGGTCTATATCTATTTTTTGCCAGGTAATTTAACTGTAATGCTGTTAATATGATCTAACTGCAATGCTTCTGCACTGTGTAATATAACTGTGTACATACAGTTAGGCCCAGAAATATTTGGACAGTGACACAATCTTCATGATTTGGGCTCTGCATGTCACCACATTGGATTTGAAATGAAACAACTACAACGGAATTGAAGTGCAGACTTTAAGGTTTAATTCAAGGGAATGAACAAAAATATATGATTAAACATATAGGAACTGTAGCTATTTTTATACAAACACTCCTCATTTCAGGGGCTCAAAAGTAACTGGACAAATAAACATAACCTTAAGTAAAATGTTACTTTTCAATATTTTGTTGAGAATCCTTTGCAGGCAATGACTGCCTGAAGTCTGGAACCCATGGACATCACCAAACGCTGGGTTTCCTCCTTTGTGATGCTTTGCCAGGCCTTTACTGCAGCTGTCTTCAGTTGTTGCTTGTTTGTGGGTCTTTCTGCCTTAAGTTTTGTCTTGAGCAAGTGAAATGCATGCTCGATTGGGTTGAGATCTGGTGATTGACTCAGCCATTGCAGAATATTCTGCTTCTTTGCTTTAAAAAACTCCTGGGTTGCTTTTGCAGTATGTTTTGGATCATTGGTGAAGCGCCGTCCAATCAACTTTGCTGCATTTGGCTGAATCTGAGCAGAAAGTATATCCCTATACACTTCAGAATTCATCCGGCTGCTTCTGTCTTTTGTCACATTGTGGAGCCCATAGTTGTAACCTATGTAACTCACATGTGGCTGGCTGAATTCAGCCAAGAGAGACTTTGAGCTAGCCATGTGTATTGACTTCACACCTCAAGAGGAAGACATGTCTGCACCCCCTGGGGACTCAGGAGAGAGGAGAAGATTACCCGGCCTGACCTTTGGGGGTCGGAAAGGAGAACAGAGGGACTCTGGGTGTTCTATTAGAGATGAAAGGATGTAGCTGAGTATTGTGACTTTTGTGTGTGATGTATTGTTAGAAGATGAATGTATAAATGAATGTGTGTGACTGCGTCCTGTCTTTTCACTCCGATCAAGAGAGGACGTAGGATGAATGGGGAATTAAAGCAGTTACTGGAAAAATCATCCAGTCTCCTCAATTCTTGACTCCTACAATTGGTGACCTACGCATGAATCTGAGCACGCCGAGGCTGGAGGACAGCCTCGTGATCGATATGGAAGAGCTGGGAGACAGCCGCTCAGACCCGGATTCACCGGGGAATGCCAGCAGGGGCACAAGACTGATTAAGCTCCCCGAGTTCTGGCAAAGCGACCCGCACTCGTGGTTCCAGCATGTGGAGTCGCGGTTCCTGCTCGGGGGAGTTTCAGCGGATGACATTAAATTCCATAATGTCATCCCGACGCTCGACAGCCGCACAGCTCGGTGTGTGCGGAGCCTGGTGCAGCAACCACCCACTGTCGGCAAATACGACGCGCTGAAAGCCACCCTCATCAGGAGCTTCGTGCCGTCGTCTGAGGCAAGAGCCAGGCAGCTGCTGGACCTGCGCGACAGAGGTGGACGCAGGCCGACTGTCCTCATGGAGGACATGCTGCAAATGATCGGGACGGACAACGACGCGTTCCTTTTCAAACATATTTTCCTGAGAACCCTCCCAGCGCACACGAGAGGTTCCCTGTCCAGCAGGAGATGTTTGACCCAGCAGGACTTCCGCGACCTGGCCCAAGAGGCGGAGCGGCTCCTCAACACCTGCGAGGAACCAGAGGCAGAGGCCGTGGCAGCGGCAGACCTCGGCGCGGCGGCCGGGGGCAGTGTGGAGCCAGAGATGGCAGTGACCACCCCAGCGGCGACAGCAGCGGCGAGATTCCGTGGCGGGGGAGATGACGGCCTCTGTTTTTACCATCGACGTTTCGCTGGGAAGGCGCACAAATGCATCCCGCCCTGCGAGTTCAAAAAAGCAGGGAAACGACCGGGCCGAGAGCCGTTAGCAGCTTCCACTCTCGGCGAACGGAACAAGCTACTTTATCTCACAGACGCGGGCTCCGGGCGGCAATTCCTAGTGGACACCGGAGCCCAGAGGAGCTTCATCACTGCCACCTATGCTGATCGGGTCGCGGGACCCCGCGGAGACGGAGCGACAGCGGCTAATGGCTCCAGCATCAAGACGTACGGAGAGAGAACCTTGTCTCTGTCCTTCCACGGCCGCACCTATGAGTGGAATTTCATCGTGGCGGCAGTGAGCTTCAATATGTTAGATGCTGATTTTCTGTGTTCACATGGTTTGTTAGTTGATCTGGCCAACAAACGACTAGTAAATGCACTCTCTTTCTGTTCTATCCCTTGTGCAGCTCGGGTGTGCCCGCCGCCAGTTCAGACCAACGTCGCCACAGCAGGTGGTAAGTTTCACAGCCTTCTACACCAGTTCCCAGCACTCACAGTTCCTACTTTTTCAGCTAAGGTGGCGAAGCACGGGGTGGAGCACTTCATAACCACGAGTGGCCCACCCGTTTTTTCGAAGGCTCGGCGCTTGGATGCAGCTAAACTCTCCATTGCGCGCGAGGAGTTCGCCAACCTGGAAAGGTTGGGCATAATTCGCCGCTCGAAGTCCGCTTGGGCTTCCCCCCTCCACATGGTACCTAAAGCTGACGGCTCATGGAGACCTTGTGGCGATTACCGCAGGTTGAACAATGCCACAGCACAGGACCGGCACCCGATTCCGCATATCCAGGACTTTTCAGTGCATTTGGCGAAGGTGCAAATTTTTTCTAAAATAGACCTGGTCCGCGGTTATCACCAAGTCCCGGTCCGACCAGAGGACATCCCCAAAACAGCTGTAATAACCCCGTTCGGGCTTTTTGAGTTTTTACGAATGCCTTTTGGCCTTAAAGGCGCCGCACAAACCTTCCAACGGATGATGGATGCAGTGTTGCGTGACCTTTCTTTCGTTTTTGTCTATTTAGACGACATTTTGGTAGCCAGCACCTCCGAGGAGGAGCACGCAAAACACCTCACGACAGTTTTTCAGAGGTTAGGAGAGCATGGGTTGATAATCAACCCGGCCAAGTGCCATTTTGGCGTGGCACAAATCGACTTTTTAGGGCACCGCGTTTCCTCGGAGGGAGCAGTTCCTCTGCCGGCCAAAGTACGCGCGGTGGCAGATTTTCCCCAGCCTCGAACGGTAAAAGCGTTGCAAGAATTTTTGGGGATGATGAATTTTTATAACCGTTTCATACCCCACGCAGCGCAGCTTATGCAGCCCTTGTACAAAGCGCTCAAAAACCAGAAGCCCTCCCATGTGATTGAATGGTACCCGGAGCGGGAGCGCGCATTCACAGAGGTTAAACGGGCACTGGCAAACGCGGCACTGTTGGCCCCCCCAGACCCGGCAGCCCGCATAGCGCTAACCACGGACGCGTCAGATGTGGCCATAGGGGCCGTAGTGGAACAGCAGGTTGCCGGGGTTTGGCAACCACTCGCATTCTTCAGCAGATCCCTACGCGAGGCTGAGCGAAAATACAGCGCGTTTGACAGGGAGCTGCTGGCGCTCCACTTGGCTATTCGCCATTTCCAGTTCTGGTTGGAAGGGCGGCGTTTCACCGCGTTTGTCGACCACAAACCACTCACTTTTGCGATGTCCAAAACTTCAGAACCGTGGTCAGGGCGGCAACAGAGACAGCTGGCCGCAATTTCTGAATTTACCACCGATATTCAGCACGTAGCCGGTAAAATCAAAGTGGTAGCAGACTGTCTGTCACGCGCGATAACAGCACCCGTCCGCGCGGAAACGGATTGCGCGGCCGCTTACCCAGAGCGCGGTAACAGCGCGGACACGCGCGCGGCTCTGGTCCACGTGGGAATAGATTATGCAGCCATGGCGGCAGAGCAGAGCGAGGATGCGGGCGGACGTGCGCGCGCTCCTGTCTGGACCAACAGGGTTAAGGCTGGAACGCAGAAATCTACAAACCGGTTTCCCCCCGCTTATTTGCGATGTATCCACGGGGCGACTGCGCCCGGTGGTGCCAGCCGCGTGGCGCCGTCGCGTTTTTGACGCCGTGCACTCCCTAGCGCACCCAGGGGTGTGCGCTTCTGTGAAAATGGTGGCGGAGAACTTTGTTTGGCCGAGCCTGCGCAAGCACGTGAAGGAGTGGGCTAAAACCTGCATGGCTTGCCAGCGCGCTAAGATTCACAGGCACACTAAGGCGCCCTTAGAACCGTTCCACATTCCGGCTAAAAGGTTCGATCATGTGCACGTGGACCTCGTGGGCCCCCTGCCCACTTCACAAGGGTTCATGCATCTCTTGACAATGGTAGACCGGACCACTCGTTGGCCAGAAGTGGTCCCGTTAACATCGACCACAGCGGCAGAGGTGGCACGCACTTTTTTAACAGCCTGGGTAGCGCGGTTCGGGGTCCCGTCAGACATTACGTCTGATAGGGGACCTCAATTTGCGTCAGAACTGTGGTCAGCAGTGACCAGCGGCTTAGGAGCGGCGGTACATCGCACGACCGCTTACCATCCCCAGGCCAACGGTTTATGTGAGCGTTTTCACAGGTCTTTGAAGGCAGCCCTCAGAGTGTCACTGACGGACACAGATTGGGTAAACAAACTACCATGGGTTTTATTGGGGTTGCGTTCGGCACCCAAAGAGGATCTAGATGCCTCACCAGCAGAATTGGTCTTCGCACAACCGCTCAGGCTGCCAGGCGAGTTTTTACCCGACCACACGGCACCAGGGCCCTCCCCGATCCGGGGGTCTCCGAGTAACACGGGAGCAGAAATGCTCCCGGGCCCCGCTCATCACTCTTTCCCGCGTGTGTTCGTGCCCCAGGCTTTACGAGACGCAGAGTTTGTTTTTGTCAGGCACGATGCTCAGCGGCATAGTCTCCGCCCACCTTACGACGGTCCATTTCGAGTGCTGGAAACCGGGGAGAAATATTTTGTGCTAGATTTGGGGGGCAGGAGGGAGACGATCAGTATCGATAGATTAAAGCCTGCTTTTGTGTTGCATAACGAGTCTGTACGGCCGGCGGGCGTGCCTCGACGCAGCAGGCCTCTAAAGGGGCGGCCCCGGGACCCCCCACGGGGGGGCAAATAACCCTTCTCCCCCTCACTCCACAGATGCACAGCAGGACGGCCCAACACAGAGCAGGAGACCTGCATACAGCAGATTCGGGAGAAGATTGAAACCTAAGCTGCATGCAGAATGATGTGTTTTGTTTTTTTGGTCAGGTTGTTTGGGTTGCTGTGAGATTCTGTTGGGGGGGGGGGGGGGGTGACGTGCTGTATGACTGTTGTATGACTGTATGTGGGTGTCCAGTCTTTCGCGTGGAAGGGGGGAGTGATGTGGAGCCCATAGTTATAACCTATGTAACTCACATGTGGCTGGCTGAATTCAGCCAAGAGAGACTTTGAGCTAGCCATGTGTATTGACTTCACACCTCAAGAGGAAGACATGTCTGCACCCCCTGGGGACTCAGGAGAGAGGAAAAGATTACCCGGCCTGACCTTTGGGGGTCGGAAAGGAGAACAGAGGGACTCTGGGTGTTCTATTAGAGATGAAAGGATGTAGCTGAGTATTGTGATTTTTGTGTGTGATGTATTGTTAGAAGATCAATGTATAAATGTATGTGTGTGACTGCGTCCTGTCTTTTCACTCCGATCGAGAGAGGACGTAGGATGAATGGGGAATTAAAGCAGTTACTGGAAAAATCATCCAGTCTCCTCAATTCTTGACTCCTACAACATCATCAATAAACACAAGTGACCCAGTGCCACTGGAAGCCATGCATGCCCATGCCATCACACTGCCTCCACCATGTTTTACAGAAGATGTGGTGTGTTTTGGATCATGAGCTGTTCCAATTCTTCTCCAAACTTTCTTCTTCCCATCATTCTGGTACAGGTTGATCTTAGTCTCATCTGTCCAAAGAATGCTGTTCCAGAACTGGGCTGGCTTCTTTAGGTGTTTTTTGGCAAAGTCAATTCTGGCCTTTCTATTTTTGAGGCTGATTCATGGTTTGCACCTTGTGGTGAATCCTTTGTATTTACTCTCATGAAGTCTTCTCTTTATGGTAGACTTAGATACTGATACACCTACTTCTTGGAGAGTGTTCTTCACTTGAGTGGATGTTGTGAAGGGGTTGTGAAAGGATTCTGCGATCATCCACCACTGTTGACTTCCATAGATGTCCAGGCCTTTTTGACTTCCCAAGCTCACCAGTGCACTCTTTTTTTCTCAGAATGTACCAAACTGTTGATTTGGCCACTCCTAACATTTCTGCTATCTCTCTGATGGATTTCTTCTTTTTTTTTCAGCCTCAGGATGGTCTGTTTCACCTCCATTGAGAGCTCCTTTGACCACGTTGTGTGTTCACAGCAACAGCTTCCAAATGCAAACGCCACACCTGGAATCAACTCCAGACCTTTTAACTGCTTAACTGATGACAAGTTAACGAGGGAAGAGCCCATGCAGCCTTGTTATTTTTTTTGCAGCCTTCTGAGTCAATTGTCCAATTACTTTTGGTCCCTTGAAAAAGAGGCGGCTACGTATTAAAGAGCTGTAATTCCTAAACCCTTGCTCCAATTTGGATGTGAATACTCTCAAATTATAGCTGAGAGTCTGCACTTTAAGCCCATATTGATTATATAATTGTATCCTGAATATGTTTTCGTAAACAGCTAAAATAACAAAACTTGTGTCACTGTCCAAATATTTTTGGGCCTAACTGTATGTATATTTATGTAACGTGCGCGCCAACTGACGACATCCCACCGGGAGGTTCAAACTCATGCCTCCCGCTCCGGAGTCCCGCACTCTACCTGTGTCGCCAATAGGGTCAACCCACTTGGCAAGCCAAGTAGGGTGCTCATATTGAGTTCGCTACACTTATTTACTGTTTTGGCTAACCTATTCTTATTTACTATTGCTCTGAGTGCTGCTATCCCTGTGCTGCTGCAATCCTGGAATTTCTCCACTGTGGGACTACTAAAGGCTTATCTTATCTTATAAGAAGAGAAAAATAATAGATCTGAATATAAGAGAATTTTGGGGGAACAAAAAGGATGAAAAGTAGCTTCTTCTAAATAATACTGTTGCAGAGAAAGGAAACAGGCGAGACAGCGAGCTGGACGACACACAAACTTTATTCTTTCTCCAACATCAAGTACAGTAAAAGAGCTCCCGGGTCTCTGTGCAGTCCTCTTTTATACCTTTAATTCCATGCATTGAGAACCGGAACTTCCGACCATAATACAATGTTTGGAACAAAGACCTGTGTGGCACATTAACATGACATAACGCCGGCACCCCTCTCACACCCTTTCCTCTTCCAGCGGCTCTAGCAGTTCCTCCTCTCCCCGGGGGGTACATAGTCCTTACTGTCCCGTCTGATACCCCCCTGGTGACACTTCCGCCTTCGGTCCGTTATTCCCCCCTTCCCCAGCTGCCTTCTCTGGGTGGAGAATCTCCCACCTGTACCACCACACAGCCCCCCCACATCCTTTGGGCTTGGAGCCGGCACCCATAGCAGCTGTAGCAGGGGGTCGCCGATCCAGTTGAAACACCCTGCTGGCAAGGTGTACAGGAGGTCATGTCAGTCTGTGGAGGGAAAGGGGGAGAGGACACATCAGCTTCGCAGGCGCAGGTCCCTACCGAGGGAACGCCAACTTGCGGAGCCACCAACGGTGAGCATCCACGCCGGGGAGCTTGGGCCGACACCACCTGCTTGTCTGCCAACACAAAAGCGGGCTTCAGCCTGTCGATGCAGATGGTCTTTCAACGCACCCCTTCCCCCCACAAGTCTAAAGGTGCGTTCACACCAAACACGAACAGGCAAATTTTTCGCACAGCACAATTACATTATAACTCAATATAAACACGCCAACAGATATGAATAGTGAGATGCAGACTAGGCGAAATTATCTTTAAAACTTCTGCAGCTGTGTTCAACCTGCTGTGGAAACTCCCAAAATAACGTCTGCGTCTGGTGTGAACACAGCTTAACACAAAATGTTTTGCCCCAGGTTCCAACACCCTGAATGGTCCGTCGTACGGTGGGCACAGCGGGGTACGGTGCGCATTGTGCCTGACAAAAACAAAGCTGGCATTCTGTAAACTCTTGGGGATGAAAGTGCGGGGAAAGCAATGGTGGGCCAGGCCTGGTACGTTAAAAGCCTCTGTGCTGTGCAAAAATTGCACGAGCGGGTCAGCCTCGGGTGTGGGGTTTTCCGGTAAAAACTCTCCGGGGATCTGCAGCGGCTGAGAAAAAATGAGTTCTGCCAGGGAGGTTGCCAAATCCACCTTAGGGACGGTGCGCTACCCTAAAAGAACCCAGGGCAGGCAGTTGACCCAATTTGTGTCTGTAAGCGAGGCTCTGAGCGCTGCTTTAAGTAACCTATGAAAACACTCGCATAACCCGTTAGCTTGGGGGTTGTACACGGTACTGCGGTGAATTTTGACCCCCAGGCTCTGGGCCATCACAGACCAGAGTTCCGAAACGAATTGCGGGCCCCTGTCGGAAGTGATGTCCGATGGGGATCTGAACCGTGCAACCCAAGCCAACAAAAAAGCGCAAGCTACTTCCGCGGATGTGGTAGAAGCCAGCGGAACCACTTCAGGCCAGCACATGGTGTGGTCCACGATTGTCAAAAGGTGTGTGAAGACATACAAGACACCGTGCAGCCACGGTGACGCAGTGGCTGCACGGTGGTGCAGTGGTTAGCACTGCGGCAGCACAGTTTTACCCTCGGCCGGGGGATCGCGGGGATCATGAGATCGTGGGTTCGATCCCTGCCCCCGGACAACAGTGATCTGTGTGGAGTTTGCATGTTCTCCCCATGTTGCGTGGGTTTACTCCGGGATTTCTCCGGTTTCCTCCCACATGCTAAAAACATGCAGGTTAGGGATACGGGGCGCTTGCGCACACAGCGACCGGCAGCTGGTGGCTTGTCACCAGACTGCAAAACAAATCTACCTACGGGTACAAAATAAGTACAAAAAAAAAACAAACCTTGCGATGGCGGGAGGGGTCCCACCAAATCCACGTGGACGTGGTCGAACCTCCTGGCTGGGATTTGGAAGGGCTTGGGGGGGGGGCTCTGGCGTGCTTGTGCACTTTGGCCCACTGGCACGCGATGCAAGCTGCAGCCCATTCTTTCATGTCCTTGCATAAGCGCGGCCAGATGAATTTCGCCCCCACTAGCTTCACCGAAGCGCACACTCCCGGATGCGAAAAGGAGTTGACTGACTCAAAAATGCGGTGGTGCCAAGAGCTCGGAACCACCGGGCGTGGGCGGCCGGTGGAGATGTCACAGAGCAAGGGAGGGCACCACCCCGCTCTCCAGCCTTAACCCATTAGGCGCCGACTGGTGCGTGCAAATGTCCGTGTCCCCGGCTTGCTCTGCAGCCATAGCAGGGAAATCTATTCCCATGTAGACCGGGGAGACTAACGTGTGTGACAGACAATCGACCATCACATTGAGCTTACCGGCAATGTGTTGAATGTCGGTCATAAACTCCAAGATCGCAGCCAAATGCAGTTGCTGCCGGGCCAACCACGGTTCCAAGACCTTGGACATCGCATACGTCAGCGGCTTATGGTCCACCAACGCGGTGAACTTGCGTCCTAGCCAAAACTGGAAATGGCGTGTCGCCAGGTGTAGAGCCAACAACTCTCTGTTGAACGTGCTGTATTTGCGTTCGTTGTCGCACAAAGTTCGACTAAAAAATGCAAGCGGCTGCCACAAACTGGAGACGTACTGCTCCACCACTGCTCCTACAGCAACATCAGACATGTCCGTAGTAAGCGCTATCCTTGCCAACGGAGCCGGATGGGCTAGCAACGTGGCATCTGCCAGCACTGTTTTGGCATCCGTGAAAGCCTGGATTCACTCAGGAGTCCAGTCGATGTTTTCCGCGGGCTTCTTTTTTTCAGTGCGGCATACAACGGCTGCATCGGCTGGGCTGACCACGGAAGGAAATGGTTATAAAAATTGACCATTCCCAAAAACTCCTGCAGGGCTCTCACGGTCTGTGGATGCGGAAATTCCAACACGGCACACACCTTATCCGGTAGCGTAATTGCACCCTCCGGCGAAATGCGTTGGCCCAAAAAAATCACTCACTGGCACACCAAACTGGCACTTCGCCTGGTTCACTATACAGTGTGGTAAAAAAGTATTTAGTCAGCCACCAACTGTACAAGTTCTCCCACTTAAAAGATGAGGTCTCCGATTTTCATCATAGGTATACCTCAACTATGAGAGACAAAATAAGAAAGAAAAAAACCCCCCAGAAAATCACATTGAATGATTTCTAATGAATTAATTGGTAAATTCCTCGGTAAAATAAGTATTTGGTCAATAACAAAAGTTCATCTCAATACTTTGTTATATACCCTTTGTTGGCAATGACAGAGGTCAAACGTTTTCTGTAAGTTTTCACAAGGTTTTCTCACACTGTTGCTGGTATTTTGGCCCATTCCTCCATGCAGATCTCCTCTAGAGCAGTGATGTTTTGGGGCTGTCGCTGGGCAACACAGACTTTCAACTCCCTCCAAAGATTTTCTATGGGGTTGAGATCTGGAGACTGACTAGGCCACTCCAGGACCTTGAAATGCTTCTTACGAAGCCACTCTTTCGTTGCCCGGGCGGTGTGTTTGGGATCATTGTCATGCTGAAAGACCCAGCCACGTTTCATCTTCAATGCCCTTGCTGGTGGAAGGAGGTTTTCACTCAAAATCTCACGATACATGGCCCCATTCATTCTTTCCTTTACACAGATCAGTCGTCCTGGTCCCTTTGCAGAAAAACAGCCCCCAAGCATGATGTTTCCACCCCCATGCTTCACAGTAGGTATGGTGTTCTTTCTCCTCCAAACACGACAAGTTGAGTTTTTACCAAAAAGTTCTATTTTGGTTTCATCTGACCATATGACATTCTCCCAATCCTCTTCTGGATCATCCAAATGCTCTCTAGCAAACTTCAGACGGGCCTGGACATGTATTGGCTTAAGCAGGGGGACACGTCTGGCACTGCAGGATTTGAGTCCCTGGTGGAGTAGTGTGTTTCTGATGTAGCCTTTGTTACTTTGGTCCCAGCTCTCTGCAGGTCATTCACTAGGTCCCCCCGTGTGGTTCTGGGATTTTTGCTCACCGTTCTCGTGATCATTTTGACCCCACGGGGTGAGATCTTGCGTGGAGCCCCAGATCGAGGGAGATTATCAGTGGTCTTGTATGTCTTCCATTTTCTAACAATTGCTCCCACAGTTGATTTCTTCACACCAAGCTGCTTACCTATTGCAGATTCAGTCTTCCCAGCCTGGTGCAGGTCTACAATTTTGTTTCTGGTGTCCTTTGACAGCTCTTTGGTCTTGGCCATAGTGGAGTTTGGAGTCTGACTGTTTGAGATTGTGGACAGGTGTCTTTTATACTGATAACGAGTTCAAACAGGTGCCATTAATACAGGTAATGAGTGAAGGACAGAGGAGCCTCTTAAAGAAGAAGTTACAGGTCTGTGAGAGCCAGAAATCTTGCTTGTTTGTAGGTGACCAAATACTTATTTTACTGAGGAATTTACCAATTAATTCATTAAAAATCCTTCAACGTGATTTTCTGGGGGTTTTTTTTTCCTCATTTTGTCTCTCATAGTTGAGGTATACCTATGATAAAAATTGGAGACCTCTCTCATCTTTTAAGTGGGAGAACTTGCACAATTGGTGGCTGACTAAATACTTTTTTGCCCCACTGTAAATCCGTGCGCTTCCAACCTCTGGAAAACCGTCTTGAGATGGGCGATGTGCTCCACCTCGGACACGCTAGCTCACAGAATGTCATCTAAGTAGACAAAAACAAAGGACAAGTCACAAAGCACTACATCCATCATCCTCTGGAAAGTATGGGCTGTGCTTTTTAATCCAAATGGCATGTGTAAAAACTTGAAAAGGCCAAAAGGAGTTATTACCGCTGTTTTTGGAACATCTTCCACGCGCACCGGGACCTGATGGTATTCGCGGACCAGATCCACTTTTGAAAAAACACGCATCTCGGCCAGGTGCATGGAAAAATCCTGGATGTGCGGAATAGGATAACGATCGTGTTCCGTGGTATTGTTCAAACACCGAAAATCGCCGCACAGTCGCCACAACACGTCGGCTTTAGGCACCATGTGAAGCGGGGATGCCCACGGGCTGTTGGAGCTCCTGACAATGCCCAACTTAGAGCAATCTAAAAATTCCTCATGTGTCAGCACTAAAATTCCTCAAGTGTGCTGGCCAGCTTAGCCGTGTCCAGGTGCAGAGGACGCACAAACACCAGCGGGCCGTTTGTAGTTATGAAATGTTCAACCCCGTGTTTTGTTATTGTAGTCGAAAAGGTGGAGACCGTGAGTGCTGAGAACTGTGCGAGTAAATGTTGGTACTTACCCCCTGGAGGAATAACGTTAGCCAGTGTTGCTGACCCAGCTCCCTGAGCTATGCAGGGGAGTGGGGAAAAAGAGACAGCATCCACTAATCACCTATTAGCAACATCGACTAACAACCCATAAGCACACAGAAAGTCTGCACCTAAAATGGGGGCAGCACATGCAGCTATCATAAAGTCCCACCAGAAATTGGGTCCGTGCAAGCATACTGTCAGTGTCCGTTCACCAAACGTCCTGATGGTGGATTTGTTGGCGGCCGTGAGCTCGGGACCAATGCCTCCTGCCACCCTGTCTGCGCTGACCTGCAGGATGAGGCTCTTCTGGGAGCTGGAGTCCACCATAAACCGTCACCCCAAACATGTGTCCGTGACATAAAGCAGTTTGTTCCTGTCGCCAGCGGTTGCACCTGCAACTGAATGCCGAACGTGCCATCTTCCCAGCTTTTTAAATTGGCATGGCGACAGGCAGCGTTGGGCATTCAAGCCGAAACGGCAATGATAAAAACAGATCACCTCGTTCCTTCGTCTCCTGGTGTCCGTCCCGGCTACCACCAACGGCTCCTCGACCTCGCTGGAGTCCCTCACGGATGCCGGTGCCACTGCCTGTACGCTGAGAGTTCTGGTCGCCAAAATGATGCAGTCCGCTTCCTGCGCCAGGGTGCGGTAGTTCTTGGCAGCCAGCCACAGCAAGCTGGCCAGGATCACCCTCGCCGTAGCCGGTAGGTTCCTGAGGAACAAGTGGGTGAACAGGAAAGATTCATCGTCCTTCCCCTCAGCGCCAACATGCTCTCTATGAGCTCCACTGTTGATCTGTCACCTAACTCCGAACGCGTTGAGTCTCTCTGCCCTCTCACTGTCAGAAAGGGTATAGCGCTGGAGTAGCATCCTCTTGAATGCTTCATATTTCCCCTGGGCTGGCGACTCCTGGAGCAGGCTCGTCACCTGTTGCGTACCGCGCGCATCCAGCACAGCGACCACGTAGTAATACTTGGTATCGTCCGTTCTTATCCCGCAGAGTTCGAACTGGGCTTCTATGCGCGAGAACCACGCGGTCGGGTTGTGAAGCCAGAAGTCTGGGAGCCTGGCTGTGACAGCACACGTGGAACTGGTGCTCTCCCTCCAGGTAGTCTCCGAGGCGGTGCTCAGCTCGCTTTCCATGACATGTCTTGGGGTCACCAATGTGGAGAAAGGAAACAGGCGAGGCAGCGAGTTGGACGACACACAAACTTTATTCTTTCTCTAACATCAAGTACAGTATAAAAGCTCTCAGGTCTCAGGTGCATTCCTCTTTTATACCTTTAATTTCATGCATTGAGACCCAGAACTTCCAACCATAATACAATGTTTGGAACAAAGACCTGTGTGGCACATTAACATGATATAACGCCAGCACCGCTCTCACACCCTTTCCTCTTCCAGCGGCTCTGACAGTTCCTCCTCTCCCCAGAGGGCGCATAGTCCTTACTGTCCTGTTTGATACCCCCTGGTGACACTTCCTCCTTCGTCCATTTTTCCCCCCTTCCCCAGCTGCCTTCTCTGGGTGGAGAAGCCTACACCCGTACCACCACACTGTCATCTCTGTTAAAATACCAGGCACTAAAGTGGTATGATCACTGTTGAAAGAGATGGATGACATTTTTCAGATTTAAACAATTTGTGAATGTGCTGATAATTAAAAACTATACAAAAACTTATGATCAAATATTCAGATAGCCTTTATTTTTTTCAGCACAAAACAATTTGTAATATATTTGTAATACTTCAGTTATTTAGTGAATGAAGCTATATATAAAACTTGAGTTTTTTCACTGTTTTAGTATGCATTCATAAATGCCACAAAAGATATACGTATATATAGTGTGTGTGTGTGTGTGTGTGAGAAAAAGTGTTTGCCCCCTTCCTGATTTCTCATTTTTTTGTATGTTTGTCACACTTAAATGTTTCAGATCATCAAACATATTTAAATATTAGACAAAGATAAAACTAGTAAAGACAAAATGCAGTTTTTAAATTAAGGTGTTTATTATTAAGGGGAAAAAAAATCCAAACCTACATGGCCCTGTGTGAAAAAGTGATTGCCCCCTAAACCTAATAACTGACTGGGCCACCCTTAGCAGCAACAACTGCAATCCAGCGTTTGCCATAACTGGCAATGAGTCTTTCACAGCGCTGTGGAGGAATTTTGGCCCACTCATCTTTGCAGAATTGTTGTAATTCAGCCATAATGGAGGGTTTTCGAGCATGAACCGCCTTTTTAAGCTCATGCCATAGCATCTCAATTGGATTCAGGTCAGGACTTTGACTAGGCTACTCCAAAGTCTTCATTTTGTTTTTCTTAAGTCATTCAGAGGTGGACTTTCTGGCAAAACTGAGAAAAGCCTTTATGTTCTTTTTGCTCAGCAGTGGTTTTCGTCTTGGAACTCTGCCATGCAGGACATTTTTGCCCAGTCTCTTTCTTATGGTGGAGTCATGAACACTGACCTTAAAGGGGACCTGTGGTGGTCGTCTAAACGCATTCAACTTGAAAACATTAGGCAAATTATTCGTTATTTGGTTAAATAATTATTGCCAACCAAATACCACCAGAGAAATATGCAAATACGACCACAGGCATGGCCAGCCAATGAAAACTCTGAGCGCAGCCATGACACATGTGGATGTGACGTCACTTCGTTGATAACTCAACAGTCAATGCTCCGCCTGTATGAGAGAATAGGGTGCTTTTGTGAGTGTTTTTATTCTATTATGGCTGAATTGTCGGACTCTGGGGAAGAATTCGTCCAACATGGCTACAGGTTTGAGCCAGAAATGTCTTCTGAGGGTTAAAGTGACGAAGTGGTCCTCACACACAACGCAATTTCGTCTGAAAGGATTCATCTGTGCCCTGTTCCGAGATCACTTTTCCGCTCCGATCTTCTGACAAGGTGAGCTGGGTTTGGCTACACAAAAGAAGTGTTTTTCTTTGTTTTTTCGCTTATTATTGAGACATCCAAAGGCTTTACATTCCGCCATGTTGCGATATCCATATTGCATTGTACTGTATGTTTTTGTTTTTACAAGAGCGCCCAGTGTCTGCTGCTCTGCTCTGCTGCTCTCTCTCTCTCTGCTGCTCCCGCGGCGAGGGAGGAGCCCAGCCCGTCTCGCAGCTATTACGAGCTCAGATCAGAGGAGACAAGCCGCTGAATTTAAGCATTTATTTATTTATTTTCTACTCATTTTAGTTCTGCATTTAATATGAACCCTGAGTTTGAAATAAACGTTTGAATTTGAATATCCCGTAAACCGCTGCACATCCGGGCACTGCAAGCTCAGCCAATACTGATCCAGATCGCATAGTTTTAGAATCATCGGCCTTTACGAGCTCAGATCACACGAGACGACACGCTGAATTTAAGCATTTATTTATTTATTTTCTACTTGTTTCAGTTCTGCATTTAATATGAACCCTGAGTTTGAAATAAACGTTTGAATTTGAATTTGAATATCCCGAAAACCACTGCACATCCGGGCACTGCAGGCTCAGCCAATACTGATCCAGATCGCGGTGTCAACGAAATTACGTCACAGGAAGCGTCCTGGAAGGCCATGTAGCCGCTAGTATGGCTGCACTCATGTTTTGCTGACATAGCTGAACCAGCACATCAGCAATGGATTTATATCAAATTGCTTTGAACATGAATTTCAACTTAAACTTGAACTAGAACGTGAGACAGGGGCTCAATATAATATCTTTTTTTCACGACCACCACAGGTACGCTTTAACTTGAGACAAGTAAGGCCTGCAGTTCTTTGGATGTTGTTGTGGGGTCTTTTGTGACCTCTTGGATGAGTCATCGCTGCGCTCTTGGGGTAATTTTGGTTGGCCGGCCACTCCTGCGAAGGTTCACCACTGTTCCATGTTTTCACTATTTGTGGATAATGGCTCTCATTGTGGTTTACTGGAGTCCCAAAGCTTTAGAAATGGCTTTATTATGGCTGTGTCGTTAGACATGTATATGTTGGACACTGCATATGTGATTTAATCTCACGATGAAGGAGAACCACAGCGCTGCAGCCCCCTGCAGTGCGGAGCCACAGAGACTGGACCCCCTGCGGAGAACAGGAGACAGAAGACTTCCTGACCGCTGAGGCTCGAGAGGAGAGAAGGGGGAGTTATGTAAATAGAAAGTTAACGGATGTGAATAAAAGGATTTTGATATAGATGTGTGAATTCCCCTATGAGGGAAATGGGTTGATGTGAGAATGTTTAAAAGGGAGAACTTTGGTGTGTTCACCCTCTTTGTTCGCTGCTCAGGAATGAGAGCAGACAGTGGAATGATTACTTGAATAAACTGGAATGAAAGGCAATTCGGTTTCGTTATTCAAGTCTCCCCACATTGGTGACTGACGACGTTGAGAATGAACGACGACGTTCTCAGGGTCCCGGACTCACAGCGCTCAGAGCTGGCGAGCGCAGTGGCCGTTAAGCTGCCTGATTTCTGGCAGGATAACCCACGGTCGTGGTTTCTGCAAGCAGAGTCGCAGTTCGCGCTCGCAGGAGTAACGGTGGATGACACTAAGTTCCACCATGTCATCGCTAAACTGGACAACAGCACAGCTCGGTGCGTGCAGAGCTTGGTGGAGCAGCCACCCGCGACCGACAGGTACGGCAAGCTGAAATCCACCCTCATCAAGTTTTTCACCCCCTCGGCTGAAGTGAGGGCGAGGAGGATCCTGTCTTTGCTAGACCAAGGTGGACACAGGCCGAGCGCCCTGATGGAGGAGATGATACAGCTGAGAGGGTTGGACAACGATGATTTCATTTTTCAGTTCATCTTCCTCTCCAACCTCCCGGCGCATGCGAGAAGCACGCTGGCCGGCAAAAAGTGTCACACCCTGGAGGAGTTCCGGGAGCTGGCCCAGGAGGCAGATGGGATCCTGGACGCCTGCGGCGGGCAAGCAACCACAATGGCGACCCGAGACAGCGGGGAGCCAGGGGCGGCAGAACCAGACTGGCCGACGACGGCGGCAGCACAGCCGCGACGAGGTGGAGCCAATAGCCCGGCGGCAGAGGCGCGGACACGACACAGCGGAGGAGAAGATCTCTGCTTTTACCATCGGAGGTTCGCAGAGAAGGCACGCAGGTGTGTGCCGCCCTGCATCTTCAGGAGTTCGGGAAACGGCAAGACCGGGGGTCGCTAGCAGCTTCGACCCTCGGAGAACGCAACAAGCTGCTCTACATCACGGATGCGCGCTCCGGACGAGAGTTCCTCATCGACACCGGAGCACAAGTGAGCTTCATCACCCCAACATACGCGGACCGGGTGGCGGGACCCCACGGTAGCGGAGCTACAGCGGCAAATGGCTCGAACATCAACACCTACGGGAGAAGAACCTTGCCTTTGTGCTTACATGGCCGCACATATGAATGGACTTTTGTAATAGCGGCGGTGAGTTTCAACATGTTGGGCGCAGATTTTTTGTGTTCACACAATCTGTTAGTTGATCTTGCTAATAGACGGCTGGTAAATGCACTCTCTTTTTACTCTCTCCCCTGTTCAGCTCGAGTGTCCCCGCCACCAGTACAGACCCACGTCGCTACAGCAGGTGGTAAGTTTCACACACTCCTCACCCAATTTCCAGCGCTCACTGTGCCCACTTTTTCAGCGACGGTCGCGAAGCACGGGGTGAAACACTTTATCCCCACGTTTGGTCCTCCCGTGTTTGCAAAAGCTCGGCGCTTGGATGCAGTTAAGCTCGCCATTGCGCGCGAGGAGTTCGCCAGCCTGGAGAGGCTGGGCATCGTTCGTAGGTCGAAGAGCCCGTGGGCTTCGCCGCTGCACATGGTACCGAAAGCCGATGGCTCCTGGAGACCGTGCGGGGATTACCGCAGGCTAAACAACGCTACGGCGCACGATCGTTATCCCATCCCGCACATTCAGGATTTTTCGGTGCACCTGGCGGGGGCGCGCATTTTTTCAAAGATTGATCTAGTTCGCGGCTATCACCAAGTCCCGGTCCAACCGGAGGACATTCCTAAAACAGCGGTAATAACCCCGTTCGGACTTTTCGAATTTTTACGCATGCCGTTTGGTCTCAAAGGGACAGTCAGTTAAGCTGTAGAAACATCTCAAGGATGATCAGTGGAAACAGGATTCACCTGAATTCAAGTTTGAGCTTCATGGCAAAGACTGTGAATACTTATGTACATGTGATTTCTTAGTTTTTTTATTTTTAATGAATTTGCAAAAAATCTAAAAAAAAAAAAACAAAAAAAACTTCATGTTGTCATGGGGTACTGTGTGTAGAATTTTGAGGAAAAAAAACTGAATTTAATCAATTTTGGAATAAGGCTGCAACGTGGGAAAAGTGAAGCACTGTGAATACTTTCCAGATGCACTATAAATCTAACTTTATAAGCCACATATTCTTTATTTTAAAGGTCAAATTCCTGTTGTGGCTCTCTGCAATTTCTCTTTTAGTTGGATGGGGCAAAGTGGCTCTTCAGTTGGCAATGGTTACAGACCCCTGGCCGACACCATACAATTGCTTTGGGTCACCTACTGACTTTCTCACACTCTGACAAAATGTTCCAATGACAAGACACAAAGGCTGACAGGTGTTTCATGAAGATAATTTTGGAACATAAGAGAACTGCATGAAATGTGGTGTTTTGCTGAAAAATAGTTATAATTGTGAAGTTTCATCAAATTTGGATCACTACATCATAAGTTAAACCCAAAAACTACACGCCACAGAGAAACTGTACAACTTTGATTGGCCTACAACATCAAAACAGATTGAGATTTTTGGATAATTTTAACAGCTTTTGGATAAATGGCCTCGGAGGAGTTTGAGTTCAATTGCACATTTTTTGAAAATATGGAGCAAAAACTTCATTTTAGAGCATATTAACACCAGTGGAGAAAAGCTGCAGAAAATTTCAGAGAATAGAATGATTAAAGAATTTTGAGTGTAGGCCCAGCTGTGCTCGAAATATCTGAACAAGGTACAACTGTTTATTATAGCGCCACCCATGTACAGGTACATCTCAAAAATTAGAATATCATGAAAAAGTTCAATATTTTTTGTCACTCATTTCAGAAAGTGAAGCCCATATATTATATAGATTAATTACACAGAGACTGATGTATTTCAAGTGTTTATTTTAATTTTGATGATTATGGCTTACAGCCCATGAAAACCCCAAATTCAGTTTCTCAAAAAATTAATATTACATAAATTTAATTAAAAAAAATAGTTTTTTTAATAGAAATGTTGGCTGACTGAAAAGTATGTCCATGTACACACTCAATACTTGGTCTGGGCTCCTTTTGGATTAATTACTGTATCAATGTGGCGTGGCATGGAGGTGATCAGCCTGCGGCACTGCTGAGGTGTTATGAAGGTCCAGGTTGCTTTGATAGCGACCTTCAGCTCATCTGCATTGTTGGGTCTGGTGTCAGTCATCTTCCTTCTTGACAATATTCCATAGATTCTCTATGGGGTTTATTTAAGCCAGGAGAGTTTGCTGGCCAATCAAACACAGTGATGCCATGATCATTAAACCAGGTTTTGATACTTTTGGCAGTGTGGGCAGGTGCCAAGTCCTGCTGGAAAAAGAAATCAGCTTCTCCATAAAGCTTGCCAGCAGAGGGAAGCATTAAGTGCTCTAAAATTTTCTGGTAGACGACTGCGCTGACTTTGGTCTTGATAAAACACAGTGGACAGACACCAGCAGATGACCTCTGTTCAGATAAAAGTAAATTTTGCATTTCATTTGGAAATCAAAGTTCCAGAGTCTGGAGAAAAAGTGGAGAGGCACAGAATCTAAGTTGCTTGAGGTTTAGTGTGAAGTTTCCACAGTCAATGATGATTTGAGGAAACATGTCATCTGCTGGTGTTGGTCCCTAGTCACACAACAGAGGGAGCCCAGATTGTACCGGATTTGCCTGGATTGCTGGAGTACTCTGAGAGAGGCTAAAGTTGCATTATTTAATGCATCTCAGTATATATTGGAGGGCCATGTCTGGCCCCTGCATTAATACTGACACCAGTGTTTTAGGCAGAGGATAAACTAAGAGGCCATACCAGGATCCAGTACGAGACCAACTATTGTGTCATATTATGATGCTATAAGAGGCCTAACAAAAGGTTGGGCTGAAAACAAACAGAAAAGACCAACGTATATATATACACATAACTTTATTAAACTTAAGGAGAAACTTGGGTGTCTCTCAGGAATTTCAACAAATCACACAAGCATGCATAACATATACAAAATATAAGGTAGGCTATTTTTTATAAAAACAAACAATAAAAATTCAGACTAAAGCTATCCCAGTGCAAACATAGGATGCACCAAACAAATTTTATCTGTCTTGCTCAGGGTCATCGTCTCAGCGTTGTACAGCTGCTCATGGGAATGACATGTTAATATTTGTTAAATGAAGAAGCGCTGAACCTCTGCTGCATACCAAATCACCGCTGTGATGCATTCATGCATACTACACTTTGTCAAGTAATCATGCATAATGTATATACAGCATCAGATAGAAGTTTGGCCATCAAATAGGTTATTTTGATAACCTTAAAATCATCTAGACATCTATTCTTATTTTGCATGTACAAAATGTGCAACATCACCTTATGCAGTCAGAAATTCTAATGGATCACGGATTTTTGTGTAACTGGTAAGGAAAGCAACTTCCTGTATTTATTTTTTGTATTCTCAGACCAAAAAAATCTAAACAAAAGCCTAGAGAACGTTCTCATGCGATGTGAAGGGATGCATTCTGCTCCGCTTCCATTTTCCTCTGCGTAATTCTGCAAATTGAACCAAGAAAAAAAAAAAAAGGATACAAAATAAATCCAACTGATTTGGACCAAAGCACATGAACTTAGGTGTGAAAACACCCTGACAAGCATTGCTGTAAGTAAAACCAGGTACTAAAAAGTTCTCAGTTAATTACCCTTTACCTTTCTCAGCAAACTGAGAATGTTTGTAGCTCTTCAGAAAAAATATAAGTAATTTTTGCCACAGACGCAGGAATTCCTCCTCCTCAGGGAAGGCAGTAGATTGTATAGTTATCTCCTACAGCGGGCAAAATCACTACCCTAAAACTATACAATCTACTACCTCATGCTGAGCGAGCAGCTGCAACAATCTGCTGGAGAGAACGACGTCTGGATAGTAGAAAACCTGCCGAGACGCACGTGTCCCACTTTGAGAAAGACAGTAGGCTGAATAGTTATCTCCCAGTGTGGGTGTGACCCTAAAACTACACAACCTACTACCTCATCCCATAGCGCACAAGGGGCAGGACAGTGTCAGAAGGAGGAGCCTGCACACCCTCTGACAGAGTGGAGGCCTGTGGAGAGGAGACAATGGTCAGATGTGCAAGTATGACGGCTTGATCATAATCAGCCTACCTAGTGCTGTCCTCGATACGTTTTGGGGCTTCTATTATTCAGTAAAGATTCAGGACAAATATCAAAATATTCTGTCCAGTTCCCTTTATGGACTGCATCAGCATCACTGCTTTTCATAAATGTAGCTTTTCTTGTAAATGTGGAACTTTTCCATACAAGTCTGCAACTTTTTGCTTGAACTTTTCCTCGGATCTGCTGCTTTTCATGTAAATTTGAGATTTTTCTCTTTGCACATTTCTTTTTTTTTTTAATAAAAGTGCATTTTTTCTTTGTATTTTTTCCCTTTAAATTTGCAGCTTTTCTTGTAAATGTAGAATTTTTTTTCATAAATTTGCAATTTTTATCACGCAAATTTGAATCTTTATATTTGCAAGTTTATTTCTGTAAACTTGTGATTTTTTTCTGGTAAATTTAGTAACTATTATCAAGATTTTTATTTTCATGTAAATTTGAGATATTTTTGTACCTAAATTTACAAGGGATTTTTTTTATAAAATTGGTAAAAGTAAATTTTATTAAAATCAAACCATTTGGGGACAAAAGTGAAGATTTGAATACCAAATTTTAAAACCTGAATACCAGTGTAAGATATGGATAGCTGGATAACCAAATACAGGTACATCTCAATAAATTAGAATGCCATCGAAAAGTTGATTATTTCAATAATTCAATTCAAAAAGTGAAACTCATATATAGATTCATTACACACAGAGTGATATATTTCAAGTGTTTATTTCTTTTGATGGTTATGGCTTGCAGCAAATGAAAACCCCAAATTCAGTTTCTCAAAAAATTAGAATATTACATAAAATTAATTAAAAAATTGATTTTTAATAGAAATGTTGGCCGACTGAAATGTCCATGTACACACTCTATACTTGGTTGGGGCTCCTTCTGCATAATTACTCTATCAGTGCAGCGTGGCATGGAGGCGATCAGCCTGTGTTACTGCTGAGGTGTTATGGAAGCCCAGGTTGCTTTGGTAGCGGCCTTCAGCTCGTCTGCATTATTGAATCTGGTGTATTTCATCTTCCTCTTGACAATACACTATAGATTCTCTATGGGATTTAGGTCAGGAGAGTTTGCTGGCTAATCAAGCAAAGTGATACCATGGTCATTAAACCAGGTATTTGTACTTTTGGCAGTGTGGGCAGGTGCCAAGTTGTGATGGAAAATGAAATCAGCATCTCCATAAAGCTCGTCAACAGAGGAAAGCATGAAGTGCTCTAAAATTTCCTGTTAGATGGCTGCACTGACTTTGGACTTGATTAAACACAGTGGAAAAACACCAGCAGATGGCATGGCTCCACATATCATAATTGACTGCGGAAACTTCTCACTGGACCTCAAGCAACTTGGATTCTGTGCCTGGTCACTCTTCCTCCAGACTCTGGGACCTTCATTTCCAAGTGACAGGACTTGGCACCTGATTTGGGGAGCCATATCATCTGCTGGCATTAGTCCACTGTGTTTTATCAAGTTCAAAGTCAATGCAGCTGTCTACCAGGACATTTTAGAGCACTTCATGCTTCCCTCTGCTGACAAGGTTTATGGAGATGCTGATTTCATTTTCCAGCAGGACTTGGCCCCTGCCCACACTGCTGCCAAAAGTACCAAAGCCTGGTTTAATGACCATGGTATCACCATATTTTACTGGCCAGCAAACTCTCCAGACCTAAACCCCATACTGAATCTATGAAGTATCGTCAACAGGGAGATGAGAGACACCAGACCCAACAATGCAGATGAGCTGAAGGCCGCTGTCAAAAAAACTTGGGCCTTCATAACACCTCAGCAGTAACACAGGCTGATCCCCTTCATGCCATGCCACAGTGATGCAGTATTAGCTCATGCAAAAGGAGCCGTGACCAAGTATTGAGTGTGTGCATGGAAATACTTTGTCAGCCAACATTTCTATTAAAAAAAATAAATAAATAAATTATATATATATATTTTAAATTGATCTTATGTAATATTCTAATTTTTTGAGAAACTGATTTTTGGGGTTTCATGAGCTGCAAGCCATAACCATCAAAATTAAAAGAAATAAACACTTGAAATATATCACGCTGTCTGTAATCAATCTATATGAGTTTCATTTTATGAATTGAATGACAAATAAATCAACTTTTTGATGATATTCTAATTTAGTGAGATGCAGCCTGTATTTAGGTACATTCATTTTTGTTTGATCAAACCTTGGTTAACTTGTTTGGTTAAAGCCAGGTTAGCAAAACTACTTGAAATAATCCCTTGTCTTCAATCAAAAATATAGATTAAAATTGTAAATCAAATGTGGTATGGAGAAAAAAAATGGCAATTTTATGTTTAGTCCATATGCCCAAACAGACAGTTCATCCTCCCGACAAATGCACACTCCTCATCAAAATCTTAAGACCGGGAGGAAGAATTGCACGTATTCGCATTTCACGCTGGTGGATGGTAAACACACTGTAAACAGAGCTTCAAAATGCAAAAAGAATCAGGAGCAAGAGACAAAAAACAGAGTATAGAATTTATTGCAAACTGCATTCAAACTCACACAGGCTGTTCATCAGCTGATCAAAAAGATTAAGACCATAACCCCCCCCCCCCCCAAAAAAAACAGAACTAAAACAGTCAAAAAAAGGACTCAGTAGTGAGTAGTCCCACCGTTCTTGTTGATCACTTCAAAAATTCCTTAGGCATACTTGAATAAAGTGTTTCCAGGAGGCTGGTAGGAACATTGCTCCATGTGGTGAAGATGGTTTCACCCCGAAAGGGAGCAGCTGAAATAAGAATTCAGATTTTTATTTTGGATCCATGTCACATTGGTTTTCTCCTTATAAAATATGATGTCCTCCTCATGGATCGTCACCTTATCGTGGTGGGGGGTTTGCGTGCCCTAGTGATCCCAGGAGCTATGTTGTCTGGGGCAATTTGCCTCTGGTAGGGTCACCCAAGACAAACTGGTCCTGGGTGAAGGGTCAGACTAACAATGATCCAACAGACTCTGAAGATAAATATTAGAACAACGATTCAGTGTACCCCGCCCAGTATGGGGTCACAGGGGCCCCACCCTGGAGCCAGGCCTGGGGGAGGGGCTCGATGGCTAGCGTCTGGTGGCCGGGTTTCCGCCCATGGGACCCGGCCAGGCTCAGGCCGAAGGAGTTACATGGGTCTGCCCTCCAGTGGGCTCACCACCTGCAGAAGAGATCATGGGGGTCCGGTGCTATGTGGATCAGGTGGCGGTCAAAGGCGGAGACCTTGGCGGTCTGATCCCAGCCTTCCTAAACTGGCTTTGGGGACGTGGAATGTCACCTCTCTGGTGGGGAAGGAGCCTGAGCTGGTGTATGAGGTTGAGAGATACTGGTTAGATATAGTTGGCCTCACCTCAACACACAGCTCCGGTTCCGGATCCAGTCTCCTGGAGAGGGGCTGGAGCTTGGCCTCCTCTGGAGTTTCCCCAGGCAAGAGGCGACAAGCAGGGGTGGGTATTCTTGTATCCCCCCGCCTTGCTGCCTCTATATTGGAGTTTTCCCCAGTGGACGAAAGGGTTGTTTCCCTGCGCCTTCGGGTCGGGAAACGGGTCCTGACCATCGTTTGTGCCAATGCACCAAATGATGGTTCAGAGTACCCACCCTTTTTGGAGTCTCTGACTGGGGTGCTGGAGAGTGCTCCTCTTGGAGACTCCATTGTTCTACTGGGGGACTTCAATGCGCACGTGGGCAATGACAGTGAAACCTGGAAGGGGGTGATTGGGAGGAATGGCCTGCCCGATCTGAACCCGAGTGGTGCTCAGTTATTGGACTTCTGTGCTAACCACAGTTTGTCCATAACAAACACCATGTTCAAGCATAAGGGTGTCCATGTGTGCACCTGGCACCAGGACACCCTAGGTCGCAGGTCGATGATCGATTTTGTTATCGTGTCATCAGACCTGCGACCCTATGTCTTGGACACTCAGGTAAAAAGAGGTACAGAGCAGTCAACTGATTACCACCTGGTGGTGAGTTGGATCCGACGGCAGGGGAGGATGCCATTCAGACCTGGTAGACCCAAACATGTAGTGAGGGTATGCTGGGAATGTCGGGCTGAGGCCCCTGTCCGGGAGGTCTTCAACTCCCACCTCCGGAAGAACTTCGACCACATTCTGAAGGAGTCTGGAGACATGGAGTCTGAATGGGCCATGTTCTCCACCTCCATTGTTGAAGCAGCGGCCCAGAGCTGCGGCCGCAAGGTCATCGGGGCATCTTGTGGTGGCAACGCCCGAACCAAGTGGTGGACACCAGTGGTGAGGGGGGCCATTAAGCTGAAGGAGGAGTCCTATCAAGCTTGGTTGGCTTGTGGGACTCCTGAAGCAGCTGAGGTGTACCGACAGGCCAAGCAGAGTGCAGCTCAGATGGCTGCTGAAGCAAAAACTCGGGTATGGGAGGAATTCAATGAGGCCATGGAACAAGACTTTCGGTCGGCCTCGAAGAGATTCTGGCAAACTGTCCGACGGCTCAGGAGGGGGAAGCAGCTCCCTGTCCACACTGTGTATAGTGTGCTGCTGACTTTGACTAGGAATATCGTTGGGCGGTGGAAGGAATACTTCGAGGATCTCCTCAATCCCACTGATATGCCTTCCACAGAGGAAGCAAGGCTTGTGGACGAGGGGGACGACTTGCCTATCACAGGTTGCTGAGGTTGCCAAGGTGGTTAAAAATCTCCTTGGTGGCCGGGCCCCGGGGGTGGATAAGATTCTCCCTGAGTACCTCAAGGCCCTGAATGTTGTAGGGCTGTCATGGCTGACACGCCTCTGCAACACTGCGTGGAGGTCGGGGGTAGTGCCTTTGGCATGGCAAACCGGGGTGGTGGTTCCTCTCTTCAAAAAAGGGGACCAGAGGGTGTGCTCCAACTTTAGAGGGATCACACTCCTCAGCCTTCCTAGGAAGGTCTATGCCACGGTACTGGAGAGGAGAGTCCGGCCGTTGGTCGAACCTCGGATTCAAGAGGAGCAATGTGGTTTTCGTCCTGGCCGCGGCACATCGGACCAGCTCTTTGCCTTCTCGAGGGTTTGTGGGAGTTTGCCCAACCAGTTTACATGTGTTTTGTGGACTTGGAGAAGGCATTCGACCGCATCCCTTGTGGTTTTTTGTGGCGGGTGCTTCGGGAGTATGGGATATCGGGCTTGTTGTTACGAGCTATTCAGTCTCTGTACAACCGTTGTGAGAGTTTGGTTCGTATTGCCAACACTCGATCGGACTCATTCCCAGTGAGAGTTGGACTCCGCCAGGGCTGCCCTTTGTCACTGATCCTGTTCATAATTTTTATGGACAGGATTTCTAGGCACAGCCAGGGAATGAAGAGTGCCATGCTTGGTGACCACAGGGTCTCATCTCTGTTGTTTGCAGATGATGTTGTCCTGCTGGCTTCATCCAGCAATGACCTACAGGTCTTACTGGGATGGTTTGCCACCGAGTGTGAAGCGGCTGGGATGAGAATCAGCACCTCCAAGTCCGAGTCCATGGTCCTCAGCCGGAAAAAGGTGGAATGCCCTCTCCGGGTTGGGGACAGGCTCCTGCCCCAAGTGGAGGAGTTTAAGTATTTCGGGGCCTTATTTGCGAGTGAGGGGAGAATAGAGCGAGAGATTGACAGACGGAGCGGTGCAGCATCTACAGTGATGTGGACGTTGTACTGGTCTGTTGTGGTGAAGAGGGAGCTGAGTTCTAAGGCAAAGCTGTCGATTTACCAGTCGATCTACGTTCCTACCCTCACCTATGGTCACGAGCTTTGGGTAATGACCAAAAGAACGAGATTGCGGATACAAGCGGCTGAAATGCGGTTTCTTCGTAGGATCGCTGGACTCACCCTCAGAGATAGGGTGAGGAGCTCAGTCATCTGGGAGGCGCTCAGAGTAGAACCGCTGCTCCTCCACATTGAAAAGAGCCAGCTGAGGTGGTATGGGCATCTGATCAGGATGCCTCCTGGACACCTCCCTCTTGGGGTGTTTTGGGCACGTCCTTCTGGGAGGAGACCCCGGGGCAGACCCAGGACTCGCTGGAGAGACTACATCTCCCAGCTGGCCTGGGAACGCCTTGGAATCCTCTCTGAAGAGCTGGAGCAGGTGGCTGTGGAGAGGGAAGTCTGGGCTTCTCTGCTTGAACTGCTGCCTCCACGACCCAGACCTCCGGAAAAGCGGTAGAAGATGGATGGATGGCTGGATGGAAAATATGCTGTCAGTATGGTCGGCAGGCTAGTGTAGCAGAAGAGGAAGGGGGTGACCCGTTCTCACCATGATCCACCTTGGCCAACTGTGAAAGAGAGGGATACAATTTCTGGTAAGTATATTCTGTCCACAGGGTATCACTTTTCTTTATTTTCTCATAAAAAGGAATAAATATGTTCTCTGCTTAGTTTAGTGTAGAGCCTATGATTTTCCACATTCATGGTCTGCAGATGAATCTAACAATTTGACAATTAAAAAATAAATGGAATCTTCTAAAAGATGCAAAAGTGTAAGCTAGAGAATGCCGAAAAATCCAAAATGTGTTAAAAAAATGAATTTGGGAAAAACCTCTCCACTATGGAAACTGGTTTGAAATCTCTATATTTTCACATCTCCAAATACCCACCGTCATATGCACGGACAGCTAAATTGTAGACGAACTTCCCCAGTATGGAGTAAAACTGTTACTGTGTGCGCAGCCCCTGAAAAGGCTGTGGAGGATTGTTGAGGTGTGAATTGATGTTAATGGTACTTGCGACTGTCACTCGCCTATTGTAGTTTAAAAGCGGCTATAGTGGCATAAATCACCTTTTGGTCAGACCAAAATACAAATTATAAACAGTCATTTCATTATTCATTTTGAGATTTATACTGCATAAACTCAATGCATATTTCACGTTTTATTAACTCGGCAAGAACACACCTACATATTAATTTTGAAGGAGTAGACGCGTCCAAAAATTTGACTCCTAGTGTGTGTACTATCCTAAATACTACCATGCTGAAAATTATATTTATCAGTCACCTATGTTGTTGTGTCTAGGGCTGTGCGATATGACCCGAATTTCATATCACAATATAAGTAATCTTATATCCTGATAATGACATATATCATGATATACATTTTCTGTAAATTCTATTGTTTAGATATAGTAATCACATAAAAAGGACCATCTCTTTTTTTACATTTTAAATTACATACTGACAAAAAATCAATTGTACAAATTGATGTCATTAATTTTATGCACCTTTTTCCCCTCTTAATTTTGCAGTGTTATAAAATTGTTTAATGTGCATTTGAGACTTGATTCACATAAATTTGAGGTTTTTCTTCTAAATCCTATGAATAAAAAGTAAACATCAATAAGTTAATTATTTCCTGAGCCAGAGGAGAACAGCAATAACATAAAAAATGTCAGTCTGAAAATGAGAAAAATTACTCATCACTGTCATCTACAGATATAAATTAGCGGTTAGTTTACTTTGGTGCAGTTATCTTTATTAAACATCATATCTGCAAAAATATCAAAAAGTAACTGAAACAAATAAATCAATTAAAATCTAAGTGTAGACCTACAGCCTGAAGACTGCCATTCTGGCCTGATTTAACCTGTTTGCTTCCTTGTAAAAAATACTTCAGATTGGTCATGATCTGAAAATCAAAGGCACAAAAGATAATTAATAAAATACATGTGGATGACTTTAACTTTATTCATTATCACTACTTCATTAATTAAAATGATTAGAAGTCAAGTTACACTAAGAGCCAACTTGCTCCTCCGACACATTTTAATTAATTTATTTTGTACCTGCCACTATCACACTTTTGCAGTTTTAATAAAAGTTTTCAGGCAAAATTAAGCAGTTATTTAAACAAAAGAAAATGATGGCCTGATACACTAATAATGTTTCAGATTAGCGACAACTTAGCATCGCCATTTAGCATTTGCTGTTTTATGATTACAGTAATATGGCGTTAACATTACTTACCTCAAAATAAAACAGGGTTAGAGGACAATCCTCTCCGACGCAGCACGGTGGAAAACAGTCCCACATCCCTGGTGAAAAGAAGTAGCAGCTATTTGACCAAACAATTAGTCTGGAGTTAGCTGCTGTGCTAACCGCCGGAATGAAGCCTGGCCACCCACCCACACAACTGTTCCGCTGACAGCAGTGTGTGAGGAGCTTTGCTGAAGAAACGGGGGTATGTGTATTTTAAATCCTGATATATGGTAAATAGCGTTCACTACATAGTGCATTTTACTCATCTCTGGATGACCAAAGCGCTTTACACATCCTGCTATCCACCCATTCACGCACATACTGATGGCAGCAGATTTGCCATACACAAGTGCTGGCTTGACCCACCAGGAGCAACTGGGGGTTCAGTGTCTTGCTCAAGGACACTTCAGCATGCAGACTGCAGACTGAGCGGGAATCAAACCCCTCACCCTCCGATCAGTAGTCGACCACACCACACATGCACTGTAGCTGCCCCAGTATTGTCTATAAACAATGAACTTTTATATTAAACGATAGCTGTTTTTATCTCGTCATCCAATAGATATCATATCGCACAGCCCCAACTGTATCACTATTGTATAAGACCTAAATTATAGTGTTTAATCTCCTCATGATAATAACATGATGGCAAAACAGTCGATAGCAACACTGAGGGGGAGAGATTTAGAGTCAATTAACACCTGCAGCTGTTGTTTTATTTAAATTCAAGAAGACTTTCAACAGTGCACAGGTACCTGTCTGATATTCTTTTATAGAAAAACACATTGTAGCTACCATTCCATTTATATTATTTGTCTATTCACCATTTAAATCAATATGCACCCTGTAAAGTGGTGCACACAAAGATAACTAATTAAGAGCCTGAAGACCTGTTTCATTGACCGTGTTGAAATTCTTCTATTCAGGCTTAGCTGCAGAAGAAAAAGGGTTGTAAATTTAGGGATTTTTTTTTTTTTTTTACAAATTTATGAGAAAAGTCACAAATTCAGTGTATCCCGCCCAGTCTGAGGTTACCAGGGCCCCGCCCTTAAGCCAGGCTTGGCGGAGGGGCTCGATCGTGAGCGTCTGTTGGTCAGGTTTCTGCCCATGGGACCCTGCCAGGTTTAGCCCAAAGGAGCTACATGGGTCCACCCTCCAGTGGGCTCACCACCTACAAGAGGGACCATGGGGGTCCAGTGCTATGTGGATCAGGTGGTGTTCAAAGGCGGAGACCTTGGCGGTCTCATCTCAGGCTTTCTAAACTGGCTTTTGGGATGTGGAATGTCACCTCTCAGGTGGGGAAGGAGCTGAAGCTGGTGCATGAGGTTGAGCGATACCGGCTAGATATAGTTGGACTCACCTCAACACATAGCTCTGGTTCTGGAACCAGTCTCCTGAAGAAGGGCTGGAGCTTGGCCTATTCTGGAGTTTCCCTAGGCGAGAAGCAATGAGCAGGGGTGGGTATTCTTGTATCCCCCCGCCTTGCTGCCTCTACATTGGAGTTCTCCCCAGTGGACGAAAGGGTTATTACCTGCGCCAAAGGGGGAGGTTATATGATCATCGGCATTGGTTTGTCTGTTTGTTTGTCTGTCTGTTTGTCTGTTACCAAGATAACTCAAGAAGTTACGGACGGATTTTCATGAAATTTTCAAAGATTGTCAGAAATGGGGTATCCTACAGATGATTAGATTTTGGTGGTGATCCTCAACACCGTCCACAAGAAAACCGCCATTACGCAAAATGCCATTTTCGTGAATAACTACTGAACCACAAATCCTATCATTGTCAATCCAATTGCTAGTCATATGTTTTCATGGTCAAGGAATCTGAAAACGTTCACACAAACACTGTAAGGGGGGAACTGTGGCCGCCATTACCGAAAAGGCCATTTTCGTGAATAACTACGGAACCACTAATCCCATCATTGTCAATCCAATTGCTAGTCATATGTTTTCATGGTCAAGGAATCTGAAAACGTACACACAAACACTGTATGGGGGGAACTGTAGCGCTAAACCGCCATTATGCAAAATGCCATTTTCGTGAATAACTACTGAAGCACTAATCTTATCATTGTCAATCCAATTGCTTGTCATATGTTTTCATGGTCAAGGAATCTCAAAACGTACACACAAACACTGTATGGGAGGAACTGTAGCGCTAAACCGGCATTACGGAAAATGCCATTTTCCTCAATAACTACTCAACCACTAATCCTATCATTGTGAATCCAATTGCTTGTCAGATCTTTTCATGGTCAAGGAATCTGAAAACGTACACACAAACACTGTATGGGGGGAACTGTGGCCGCCATTACGGAAAATGCCATTTTCCTGAATAACTACTGAACCACTACTCCTAGCATTGTCAATCCAATTGCTACTCATATGTTTTCATGGTCAAGGAATCTGAAAACGTACACACAAACACTGTATGGGAGGAACTGTGGCCGCAATTATGGAAAATGCCATTTTCCACAATAACTACTGAACCACTAATCCTATCATTGTCAATCCAATTGCTAGTCATATGTTTTCATGGTCAACGAATCTGAAAACGTACACACAAACACTGTATGGGAGGAACTGTGGCCGCCATTACGGAAAATGCCATTTTCGTGAATAACTACTGAACCACTGCTTCTCATATGTTTTCATGATCAAGGAATCTCAAGACTGTATGGGCGGAACTGCGGCGCTTGGCGGAGGTCTGCGCTCTCCGAGTGCTTTTCTAGTTTCCCTATGCTTTCAGGTTGGGAAATGGGTCCTAACCATCATTTGTGCCTATGCACCAAGTGATGGTTCAAAGTACCCACTGTTTTTGGAGTTTGTGGTTGGGGTGCTGGCAAGTGCTCCTCTTGGGGACTCCATTGTCCTACTAGGGGACTTCAATGCACATGTGGGAAACAACAATGAAACCTAGAGGGGTGTGATTAAACCTCGGTGAAAACAGAGGCATACGGTAATCACTCAATGTGTCTGTGTGTGGATGGTTTTGTGTATTCGTCTGTCCACCTGTCTGTTTCAGCTCGCCCAGTCAAAATTAAGCACAACTAAAGGCCTGCATCATTGTATCGCCATATTTTCTTGACTTTCAATTCTGAGGTAAGGCTTTGTTTTCGAAATAAACACAAATTTAACTTACCTTTACCTGACTGCCAATGGCGCCAGGAAAAAACGGTACTGTAATAACTATGCCGGGCCTCTAGAGGCAGAAGTACAAGTCCCAACATTCCTCACCTGTAAATGGTCACAGAGAACTGTGCATGTGCCCGGAAACTCCCACTAGAGGGAAGTACTGAGCACCACCAATACTGGGTGAACAAATGACCATCTTTTGGCCCGTCTGCTTTCTTCCTCTGCCACTAAACAGCAAAAGCTCCTGTTCATCTTGACTGTCATTGTATTCACGTACCTCCATCGCTTCTGCCATTTAAAATGTCTGCCACCGTGCTCTTCTTTTGTGTTTGGACTGCAGCTGTTCAAATCAGTTTGATGGCTCTTAGCTTCTACAGACAGTACGGGCATGTGAACAGCAGATTATTTTCACTGCGCATGCATGTACTCCATAACTACTGGATGGATTTGGATGAAATTTTTACCAGAGGTGGTCCTTGGGCTAAAGAGAAACCCATAACATTTTGGTGATGATCTGAGAACGCATACCTCCACCAAGGGTCTGGCACTGAGGTATCAGCACCATGGTGCTTTCATTAGGAGGAGCAGCCTGCCCGATCTGAACCCGAGTGGTGTTCAGTTATGGGACTTCTGTGCTAACCAGTTTGGTCATATTGAACTTTTTTTTTTCATGTATTAGTTTATTTAAAGGGACAGCACTCACTAACTAACAGAACAATTCTGTAAATAAGCCAGCATTAGAAAAAATGACCATTTTCATCTGTTGTCCCTGGCCAGATATAAAAAGGCAACCTAAAAAAGCATAAGGGTGTCCATATGTGTACCTGGCACCAGGACAACCTAGGCTGCAGGTCGATGATCGATTTTGTTATCCTGTTAGCAGACCTACAACCGTATGTCTTGGACACTCGGTAAAGAGAGGTGCAGAGCTATAAACTGATCACCACCTGGTGGTGATTTTGATCCGATGGCAGGGAGAGGATGCCATTCAGACTCGGTAGACCCAAACGCATAGTGAGGGTGTGCTGGGAACGTCTGGCTGAGGCCCTTATCCGAGAGATCTTCAACTCCCACCCCATGAAGAACTTCAACCATATTCCAAGTGAGTCTGAATGGGCCATGTTCTCTATTGTTGAAGCAGCTGCCCAGAGCTGTGGCTGCAAGGTTGTTGGTGCATCTCATGGTGGCAACCCCTGAACCAAGTGGTCTCATCATCATCATCATAGCAGTCTGTCGGGGGCGACAATGACTGTTTCATTTAGGTCTGATCAGATTCCTCCACACAGCTCTATCCTTCGCCTTCTGCTGCCAGGAACTCCTGACCTTGTTAACCCGGGCGACGTCTGAGCCGGTATGAGTTAGCTTCAACCATTTCATTCTATTCCCAAAAGTATTTTACACTAGAACCAAATCAAGCAAACTTTATTTTTTTTGGGGGGGGGGGGGTGCTTTAAGTATCTAAAAGTAGTCTACTGAATATTGTCTTCCATAGCTAATTTTTTAAGGGATGGAGTGACAGAAAAATCTGGCCTGTCTGCCAATTTGACACACTGAGGGTGAGCTATTGTAACTTTTAATTCCCACCTGTTCGCTTTATAGTCTATATTAAATATCAGTTAGTGATGTCTCATCTTTGATTTTAGTCTTTATAACAAGTCACCTCTGTACTTCTGTTTACATTCTCTGTTGCGCTACAATAGCAAAAATGTCAAAATGTCATCAGTTCAATTTATTAATAAATAAATGCATAATCTGCACTGTGTATCCTGTAGGATCATGATTAAAACTGCACAACAACAAAAGCTTTTTGGCATCATATGAAAAATAAAGTGACAGGTATATTGAATTTTTCCAACTCTGTCCAGGATTTTCTGCTGGCAGCATTTCTGCATGGCAACCCGCCATGCCAAAAACTGAGCCACCACACTAAGAAAAAAAAAAAAAAAAAAATTAAAAAAGAGCCACACATGAAACAATTAAAAAAAAAAAAATAGAAAAAAGCCACAAAGGAGATACCAAAAAGATACATGTGGTACCAGAGCCACATGTTTGCTACCCCTGACATCAATACAGTGGATATAAAAAGTCTACACACCCATGTTCAAATGCCATGTTTTTGTAATGTAAAAAAAGAGACGAAGATAAATCATTTCAAAACTTTTTCCACCACTAATGTGACCTATAACCTGTACAACTCAAGTGAAAATCAAACTGAAATCTTTTAAGGGAAAAACAAAAAACTTACAATAACCTAGTTGCATAAATATGCACACCCTTAAAGGCCAAATGTCACGTAACAGGGTACTTTAAATATCTTGAAACTAGATATAAAAGGGAACCGATCCGTTCGGGTCTTGGTGCATATGCTTCAGTAACAACGGAATATTCATCCATCCATCCATCCATCTTCTACCGCTTTTCCAGAGGTCCGGGTCGCGGAGGCAGCAGTTCAAGCAGAGAAGCCCAGACTTCCCTCTCCCCAGCCACCTGCTCCAGCTCTTCAGAGGGGATACCAAGGCGTTCCCAGACCAGCTGGGAGACATAGTCTCTCCACCGAGTCCTGGGTCTGCCCCGGGGTCTCCTCCCAGTGGGACGTACCTGAAACACCTCAAGTGGGAGGCGTCCAGGAGGCATCCTAATCAGATGCCCATACCACCTCAACTGACTCCTTTCAATGTGGAGGAGCAGCGGTTCTACTCTGAGCCTCTCCCGGATGACTGTAGGATTGTCTCCGTAGGATTGCTGCTGCTGAACGGAATATTCGTTAATTTAAAACTGCCGCGCTTGGCCTGACACGGCCCCTGGAATCGCCTGGGGAAGAAGGCGGAAGTGACGAAATAGATTGTACCCTAGTTTGATGCTTGGGGTATTTCAATTGATTGTTTATATGGAGACTGGAAGGTTGAAGTGAGCAACAAGAAAGAAAAAATTGGATATTTCACCCATACCTTAAAACGGGACTATCAGGGACAGCTGGGTAATAAGGGACACTTCTCTGGGAAATGTTTTCATACCTGTCAAGTGAGACGTTTTCGCCGTACTTCAACACCGTAAAAAGCGGCTATAAGGGACGGCGGAGCAACAAGGGACACCTCTCTGGGAAATGCCCCAAATGCAACTCGTGTTGTTATTGTCAAATATTTTAAGGATTCATGGATATTTGACAATAACAACACAACTCAGCGTCCGGCGCAAAATTAAAAAAAAAAGCAGAATTCTGTATTTGTAAGGCGATCTCTCTCTGTTCCGCAACCGCTGCACAGCTGAAAGTGAAACCATTGTCCTAATGACTTCTCATTGTAGTGAGAATAGCTTCCGCTGAGCGATCTGCCCGCCCCGACAATCAGACTAATGATTGAGTCCACACTTCAAACAGTAGTGATAATAGCTCCCACTGAGCGATCTGCCCGCCGTGGCCATTAGCCTGATTGAGTCCACACTTCTCATTGTAGTGATAATAGCTCCCGCTGAGCCATCTGCCAGCACCAGCTGTGGGGGATCACACACAGGACGTGCTCCTCAACACACTCAATTTTTTTTCCCGTATATTTTTCTTTTGGGCGTACAGAAATGGAAATACGCCCGTTTTTGCTAAAATTGCATTTTCCCCGTATTTTCCTTAAAATATTTGACAATAACAACACGAACTACATTTAAAACATTTCCCAGAAAAGTGTCCCCCACCACTCCGCCGTCCCCCACAGCCGCGCTTGGCACCAAAATACGGCGAAAACGTCTCACTTGACAGGTATGCGCCTCAATTTTCATATTGATCTGGTCAATTTCTTGACAGCAGCGGCTCTCCTCCACTGTAATAATAATGGCTTCCGAAAAATCAATATTTATGGGGCGCCCTCGACAGACCCCCTTCGGCTTCGCAATTCTGGAGGCGATTAATGTCCAGTTCAATGACATTTTCCACTGGTTCTGCTCTCTGGTCATCGTTGGAACTGTTGTCATCAGACAAAGCATCTGATTCCGTCTCGGACGGCTCGAACCTGTAAGGTTCTATGCCTCTGTCACTGTCTGAAACACTGACAAAAAAAAAAAGACAAAAAAAAAAAAAAAAGACAAAACTAAACTAATTTGTTCACAATCGCTGTCACTTTCCGTCATGATTGTCCAATGTTGATAAGTGTGAATGTGGATAGGCAGGGCAGCCAGGGTACAACTGGTGATGTCAAAAACATGGGCGTGGTCTGGACTGGCTGTCACACGCCAGCAAGCAAGGTGGGGCCTTCACCTGGTGTATTTTGTGCAATTATGTAAATACAGGTGGGTGATATGGTCTCCGGTATGAATATTTGGTTTAAGCTATGTGTATTTTATCTAAATTCGTTGTCATTTAGAAAAAAAAATTACGTGACATTTGGCCTTTAAACTAATACTTTGATGCAGCACTTTTGGCTTTTATTACAGCACTCAGTCTTTTTGGGTAAGAGTCTATCAGCGTGGCACATCTTGATGTGGCAATATCTGCCCACTCTTCTTTGCCAAAACGCTCCAAATCTGTCAGATTGTGAGGGCATCTCCTGTGCACAGCCCTCTTCAGATCACCCCACAGATTGTTGATCAGATTCAGGTCTGGATTCTAGCTGGGTCATTCCAAAACCTTAATCTTCTTCTGGTGAAGCCATTCTTTTGCTGATTTGGATGTGTGCTTTGGGTCAATGCCGGGCTGAAAGATGAAGTTTCTCTTCATCTTCAGCTTTCTAGCAGAAGCCTGAAGGTTTTGTGCCAACACTGACTGGTATTTAGTACTGTTCATAATTCCCTCCACCTTGACTAAGGCCCCAGTTCCAGCTGAAGAAAAACAGCCCCAAAGCATGATGCTGCCACCACCATGCTTCACTGTAGGTATGGTGTTCTTTTGGTGATGAGCAGTGTTGTGTTTGTGCCAAATACACCTTTTGGAATTATGGCCAAAAAGTTCAACCTTGGTTTCACTGGACCATAACACATTTTCCCACATGCATTTGGGAGATTTCAAATGTGTTATTGCAAAATGTAGCAGGGCTTGGAGGTTTTTCTTCGTAAGAGAAGACTTCCGTTTTGCCACCCTACCCCATAGCCCAGACATATGACGCAGACAGATTGTCATCACATGCATTAAACAGCCAGTACTTGTCAGAAATTCCTGCAGCTCCTTCAATGTTGCTGTCGGCCTCTTGGCAGCCTCCCAGACCAGTTTTCTTCTCGTCTTTTCATCAATTTTGGAGGGACGTCCAGTTCTTGGTACTGTCACTGTTGTGCCATATTTTCTCCACTTCATGATGACTGTCTTCACCGTATTCCATGATATATTTAACGCCTTGGAAATTCGTTTGTACCCTTCTCCTGACTGATACTTTTGAACAGTGAGATCCCTCTGATGCTTTGGAAGCTCTCTGTAGACCATGGCTTGTGCTGTAAGATGTGACTACAAAAATGTCAAGAAAAGCCTACCAGAACAGCTGAACTTTATTTGGGGTTAATCAGAGGCACTACAAATGGTGGCAGGTGTGTGCTGACTCCCATTTAACATGAGTATGAATGTGATTGGTTAATTCTGAACACAGCCACATCCCCAGTTATAAGAGGGTGTGCGTATTTATGCAACCAGGTTATTGTAAGTTTTTTTATTTTTTATTTTTCCCCTTAAAAGATTTCAGTTTGTTTTTCAATGGGCTTGCACAGGTTATAGGTCACATTAATGGTGGAAAAAGTTTTGAAATGATTTATCTTGGTCTAATTTTTTGAAATCAAAAAACCCTGGCATTTGAACAGGGGTGTGTAGACTTTTTATATCCACTGTATATATTTTCGCCCAAAAAATAAATGAAGGACTGTGACTCCGCAAGTATGCAAGTGAACAACGCGATAATAAACAGTAACTCCCAGCATCGGGTGCTGTTGGGAGTTCTGGACCATGTCGCTCTCAGTTCCAGCCGACAGCAGCGTGTCTAGCGTCACTGTCCGAGACAAAACTGAATGTGTGTACTCGCTCCCCTAATGTCAGAGTGAAGCATGAGCGTACTTTCAGCGGAGAAAAAAGCAGAAGAGGTATAGGGCCCGAGCACGACGGTATGTAAGGAGTGGAGGCAATAATGGGCAAATGATACTGAGGCTCTGGAGCTTGTCTCACTCTTCCCAAAGTGGAGTGATTAAAAACACTGTCAGAGTTCCGAGTGTCCGAGTTTTACCCTCGGCCGGGGGATCGCGGGGATCATGAGATCGTGGGTTCGATCCCAGCCCCCGACCAACAGTGAGCTGTGTGGAGTTTGCATGTTCTCCCCGTGTTGCGTGGGTTTACTCCGGGATTTCTCCGGTTTCCTCCCGCACACCAAAAACATGTAGGTTTAGGGCGCTTGCGCACGCAGCGACCAGCAGCCGGTGGCTTGTCACCAGACTGCAAACCAAGTCTACCTACGGGTACAAATAAGTAACAAAAAAAAAAAGAGTTCATATCAAAACGCTGTGCTTCATTTCACACTTCATTGTTTCAATAAGTTTTGAAGCTTTCATCGGCTCAGAGTGTCTTGTTTGTATAGACTTAGTCCAGGTTTTAAATAAAGGCTTCTAAATGAATCTGGACCAACATGATACCCTTCTTATTCTGTCATTTATAGCAGTGACAGAAAAAAACCCTGAAAGCTGTCTATCATTCTGACAGATTTGTCCGCCGTTATTAAATAGCAATTATCAAGCCTATGGTCTCATTTTATTTATCTACTGTGGAGGCATTTATCTTTATTTATCTACTGTGGAGGCATTTATCGTGGTTTCAACCCACTAACAGGGACAATAACGAGTCGCTTAGATATGCAGGTTAACTGAGGCAGAGGCAAAGATGACTGAATTGTTGAGGATTTACTTCATCAACCACTCCAGTGTTAACTAATTTATGTTAATTACAGAGCCTTAAAATGATCGAAATTCATGAAGTCAGTAACTTAAATCCATTAACATCCCCCAGCCTTAAGACTAACTAAACTGGCAACATTTGGATTTCAAAATGTGGGAAGTTTTTTCCTGTTGTCTGGTTGATGAGGAGTGTTCTTAAAAAAAACTGTAAATATATAGAAATATTATAACAGAAATAACTACATCTCTGGTCATTTCAGTTAATTTTATTTCATTAAATACAATTTTATTAATACTTTTATTTCTTTGAAATCAGAATTGGAATTATTGTTCTACTCTGGCTCTGCAAAATTGTGATCAAAAGTTTAAATTATGCAAAAAAAGTCAAAAACTTTACCAGTAATTAAAAACCAGTAAGTACTTACCAGTAAGTACCAGTAATTTTATTATAAAAATAGACAAAAAATAGCCATAAAATAATCCACAAATTAATGACAATAAATGTACAAGAAGAGTCAATTTTACAAGAGGAAATTACAAATTTATGAGGAAAATAGTTGCAAATTTAGGTGAAAAATTTACAGAGAAAAAAGTAGAAAATTACATGAAAATGGTTATAAATTTAGGAGAAAAACCTCAAACCTTCAAGACTTAAGTCATTACTCGAGTATTTTAAGTGGGTGCTTTTGTACTCTTACTCAATTAGTAATTCTTTGGGTGTCTACTCTTAAATCATTAATTTCACAAGGTAAAACTGCTTATACATGAGTACAATTTCTGGCTACTATAACCACCTCTGGTCATATAATTTAAGTATTTGTAAGTAAATTACAGCATTATGAATGATTTTTTCCCCCTTTGAGTGTCCTATGTTTTCTCATTTTTACACATGCGTCACATACCCCCTCCCAAAAAAAAAATACTTTGCCACCACACCAAAGTCTTATAGCCTGAGCAAACGCTGCTGTTTGTCTAAATGCCTGATAATGAGAAAAAAATATATCATGAAAATTTATTTCTATATATAAACCAACATGAATCCCCTTCACAAAGATCATCTGGGTAGAGAAATAAATGTCACATACTCAAAGACACCAGTTGGAACTAAACACATTTTTTGGAAGCCTAACTCAGCAATTTACTACATTACAAGGAAATAAATAAAAATTATCACCATTAAAATTGTAACTAGAACACCATTATAACATTCACTAAAATGAAATGGACAATGAAATAATTTTATTAGCCTATTTTATAAACTTATACAGACTTGTAAAGATGGCTGTGCGTCCACACAATGTGGCTAGACACTCCGGACTTTTTTGTGTTTTTCCTGCCTTGTTTTGTCCTCCATGACGGACTAATTACCTACAGTCGCCAGGAACTTCTAGGCACTGGCCACCGACTTAACTACAGCATCTCCAGCACTCAGGATTTCCTCTGGTAAAATTTCTCGGTGGCGGCCCGCCGCACCAGAAATTTTACTGCCACACCAAGGAGATATGAATTTATTAAGAAAAATATATGAAGCAATGACTTTCCACAAGCGCGGACACAAACAACACGCGTGGCCGTCATCCGCGCGGAGTTTAGAAGCGCCCTGGCCACGTAAGTTTTCTAGTCAGTCAGCAAACAGTGTCTCGCTAAGCGCGACTGTATGACAGAAACATGAGTTTGTTAAAGTACTTTAAACGTGGAAAAAATCAGAGGTATTTAAGCACTGGAGGAGTTTATCATGGTTTTAACCCGCTGGAAATGGGAGCAATAATGGAAGAGTCGCTTAGCTAAGAGATGTGGTTAGAATTCATATGCAGCCGGCTTCATATGAAGGGAAAGGCAAGGGGGACTGATGAATTGCTGAAGATACATTTCACCAGCCACTACAATATTAAGTTATGTTCTGTAGGAATTGCAGGAATGAAGAGACTGGCTGTTTCTCTCTTTTCTCGCACGAGCAGGCAGGCCGTTTTTATTCTCCAGCGGCAGTGACAAAAAGCAACAGCTATAAACGCTAGCTCTGTTTTCACGCTAAACTGAGGTCCTTCAGCGGCTGCCTAGAGAGGTGCCTGATGAGAAAGCCTGAGAGCACAACTATAACTGCCTAAACAGATCATTCTGTACATGAACACATATTGTGGTGAATTATGTCTTTAGAGTCCGCTACGGTTCCCTATTATGTACCTGGCAGGTTAAGATGACCGAAATTCACGAAGTCAATGACTTTAATCTGTCAGCAGCCTTCAGACAAACTAAACGTACCAACATTTGATTTCAAAATAGGGGGGGGGGGGGGTTTCCTGCTGTCTGGGGGGTGAGGAGATTTCTAAAAAAACAAAAAACAAACCTATAATAAATATAAAGAAATATTATAACAGAAATAACGGCATCCTTGGTCATTTAAGTTAATTTATTTCATTAAATACAATTTTATTAATATTTTTTCTTTGTAATCAGAGTTAAAGTATTGTTCTGTTCTAACTGCAAAGTTATGGTCAAAAATGTAAATTGTTATAAGGAAAAAGTAAAAAAAAATTACCACAGTCTGTTTCAAATTTATCTTAAAAAAAAAAAAAAAACAGTAATTTTATTATAAAAAACAGACAAAATTAGTCAGAAAATAATCCACAAATTTATAATAAAGTTTCAAATGTACAAGAAATGTCAATTTTACAAGAGGAAATTACAAATTTGAGGAACATGGTTTCAACTTTAGATTTACAGAGAAAATGAGAAAACTATAAGTATAAATTGTTATAAATTTTTGAGAAAAACCTCAAACCTTCAAGACTGAAGACATTACTCAAGTTTTTAAGTGGGTGCTATCTGTACCCTTAACTCAACTAGAAATTTTGGGTTGTCTACTTTTAATTATTAATTTCAAAGCACTGTTTTTACATGAGTAGAATTTCTGGTTACTATACTCACCTGATGATATAATTTAAGTATGCATGAGTACATTACTATTATGAATGTTTCTTTGCCTTCCCTACTCTCTCAATGGAAAAAAGGAAACACTAGAATAAAAATACAAAAAATACACATATTTTTGTCATTTATGTAAACCATGACAAAAAAATCCTCCAGGACAAAACTTGACACTTGATATTTTCTAACCTGTTTGTATACCACCATAGACAGAGAGAGAACCTGAATTAGACAGGGCTCAGAGAGGGCAAGATGAGACAGAAGAGAGGAGCCAAGGAGAGGAAGTGTTTAGGCAGAGGAAGGAGAGAAGGATAACACCACTAGAAAGTCTAAACACAGGATGCCTGGGTGGGACCCCAACTGGCCCAATATTCAAGCCTCAGTTGTACAATACTTCAAATGGTAAGTTCCATAGGCAACGTTACTGTGTAAAATTAAAAAAAAAAAAGTATAAAATTAACATATTCCAGTATGTTTATCCCCCACCACCACCACCACCACCGGGGAAAAATATGTTGCCACCGCGCCAAGGTCTTTAAGCCAGAGGAAACACTGAGCACTTATTCCAGCAATCAATACCACATCCCTGAGGAGATCGCCAGACCTCTGGATGCTCCATGGATTGTTACTGGGCCCCGCAAGAGGCGCAGATGATGTCGAGGAGGGAAGAAGAAACGAGGCTGCAGGGCTCTGTGCCTCACTGTGCAAACGACGCACCAAACCACCATTACCTTCAATTTTCTTCAACAACGCCAGATTCCTCGCCAACAAAATGGATGAGCTGCGATCAGAAATTGCCTACAATCGCTACGTCCGGGACTGTTGTATTCTGATTGTGACCAAGTCCTGGCTTCACCCACTCATTCCAGATGCCACTGTGGAATTACCCCACCAAACTACACTCCGTTTCGACCACAACGCCAATTCTGGTAAGGGCAGAGGTGATGAGCTCTGTGTTTATGTGCTTCAGACTTGGTGTAATAATAGCAGAATAACTGAAAGCCACTGTTCACCAGACTTTGTAGACCCTTCTATCTACCCCATGAGCTAATGGCAGTAATTGTAACAGCTGTTTATGTCCCTCCAGATGCTAGTGTTAGCTTAGCACTTAGCCACCTCCAGCACATCATTGGCAGGCAACAAAAAGATCACTCCAACGCTGTCCACATTATTGCAGGGGATTTTAACAAAGCATGCTTAAAGACTGTACTCCACAAATTCTACCAACATGTTAAGTGTCCCACAAGAGGGGACAGAATACTGGATCATGTTTATAGCAATATTAAGCACACCTACAGAGCCACCCCCTCCCTCACCTTGGACAATCAGACCATCTCGCCCTGCATCTATTACCTGCTTGCACCCTCCTGAGGAAGACTCCCCCCACCCCAAATCAAACAAACAATTAAAACCTGGCCTGAAAATGCTCTCCTCCAGCTACAGGACTGCTTTAGCTGCAGAGATTGGAACATCTTTGAACAGCAGGACCTGGACTCTTACACAGAGTCTGTCCTTTTCTACATTAAATGCCGTGTAGAAAATGTGACAGTCACCAAAGACACCCAGGTCTTTCCAAACCGGAAATCCTGGATGACCAGTGAGGTCCAGGCTCTGATCGCTCTGATCAGAGCTCACAACTCAGCCTTTAGGCAGAGGGACAGCTCTCTGTACAGCACAGCTAGAGCCAACCTGAGAAGAGGCATAAAAAATGCCAAGAACACCTACAGGAGGAAGGTGGAGAGCTTCCTCACAGATAACAACCCCCGACAGATGTGGACAGGCATCCAGGCCCTCACCAACTTCAGGGGAAAGTGGCCCCCCCACCTCCAACACCGGACAGCAGCCTCACTCTGGCAGAGGAGCTTAACAGCTTCTTTGCTCGGTTTGAGCTCACCGCCCCCCCCCCCCCTACAGGTGCACAAGGTGAGGAGGCAACTGAGAACAGTGAACCCCCGCAGAGGTGCTGGTCCTGATGGCATCTCAGGAGCGGTGGTCAAAGCATGTGCAGACCAGCTAGCAGAGATCCTCACCAAGCTGTTCAACCTATCCCTGACGCACGCCACTGTCCCTTCCTGCCTCAAGGCCTCCACCATCATCCCCATCCCCAGAAAGTCCCCAAATGACAGCCTGAATGACTACAGACCCATAGCACTCACCTCTGTAGTCATGAAATGTTTTGAGCGACTGGTGTCTCAGTACATCAGGGACTGTCTTCCCCCCTCCTCTGACCCCCACCAGTTTGCCTACAGGGAGAACCGGTCTACGGAAGACGCCATCACCACCACTCTCCACAGGGCGCTGAGCCACCTTTCAACACCATCATCCTGGACATCCTGATCAATAAACTGCACCTCCTCCAGCTCTACCCCCCCCCCCCCCACCTGCTCCTGGGTAAAAAAAAACTTTCTCACCATCCGCCCACAGTCAGACTCTGCCCCCACCACTCCTCCACACTGTCTCTCAGCACTGGCTCCACCCAGGGCTGCATGTCAAGCCCTCTATTGTACTCCCTGTACACCTTTGGGTGACTAGGGCTGTGCGATATGATGATATATATAGGATGACAATAAAAAACGTGTATTGTTTCATAGAATACTCTATCGTTTATATCATATTTAAAATGCACATACACCTGTTTATTCAGTAAAGCTCCTACCTCACCACTACTTGTCAGCGCCCCGTCTCTTCCTTGCAGTGTGCGACTGCGCGCAGCAGAACAGGTGTGGTGGGTGGCTAGGCTTCAGTCCAGTGGATGCTAATGCTAACTCCAAACTACTGGTTCAGATAGCCGCTACTCCTGTTTGCCAGGGATGAGGGACCGTTGTTCATCGTGCTGCGTCAGAGAGGATAATATGCTAACTTCGTTTTAACAGGAGGTAAGTAACGTTAACACCATGCCTAATTATAAAATGCTCAATGACGATGCTAAGTTGCGCTAACTAACTGGAAACCGTAGCAGACCATCAGGTTTTTGTTTTTTTTTTTGGTTGAAATTACTGCCGAGTTTCATAATTTTGTCTGAAAAAATTTTATTAAAGCTGCAAAAGTGCATGATGGTGGCACATACACGCAAAATAAATAATAAATACATTAAAACGGGTCGGAGGAGCAAGTTGACTCTTAATGTAATTTATTTCATTTCCAATCATTTTAATTAGTCAAGTAGTGATAATGAATAAAGTTAAAGTCATCACATTATTTTATTACATTACCTTTTGTGTCTTTGATTTTCAGATCATGACCAATCTGAAATATTTTTACTAAGATGCAAATAGGTTAAATCAGGCCAGAATGGCAGTCTCTAGGCTGCAGGTCTACACTTAAACTTTCACTGATTTAAACTAACAGCTAATTTATATCTGTAGGTGACAGCCATGGGTAATTTTCTCATTTTCAGACTTTTTTTGTGTAATGTGTTGTTGGGGTTTTTTTTTTGGCTATTCTCCTCTAGCTCATGAAATATTTAACTTATTGATGTTTACTTTTTATTCATACAATATAAGTTAGAAGAAAAACCTGAAATTTATGAGAATCAAGTCTCAAATGCACATTAAAAAAGTATTTTATAACACTGTACAATTATGAGGGGAAAAAGGTACATGTAAAAAAAAAGTTAAAAAGAGATGGTCCTTTTTATGCGATTTAACTGTAGAATGTATAGAATGTATTTAGAATGTCTATAGAATGTATAGAATGTATTTAACTGTAGACTGTATTTACCATATATATATATATATATATATATATATATATATATATATATATATCAAGGGCAGCGCCTTGATCCGATGGAGGAGATAGGAGAGAGAAGGACGGTGGCTAAACTGTCATCTCTGCTGGAGTCCGAGTTCCACCCTATGCAGGACATACTGGATGCACTGAGGAGCTCATTTAGCAGCAGACTACATCATCCCAGGTGCACAACCGAGAGGTTTCGTAGGTCCTTCCTACCAACGGCTGTCAGACTGTACAACCTAAGCAGGGCTGCTCGCAGAGATAGCAAAAGACGTAACAAACTAATAGTTTTTTGGATGCAAAAGATGCAATAGACTTACACAATGGTCCTCTCCGGCATACAACTAGGAACATATCGGTCGCTATGGAGGGTGAGAATATGTATGGGCACATAATCATACCATGTAGGATAACTAAGTAGACGGTTATGCTGTTTCATCCCATCTAGCAACAATGCTCTGCACTGTGTGTGTTTATATATTTACATATTTATTCCATCTAGCTACAATGCTCAGCACTGGGTGTGTTTATATTTATATATCTATATATTTATTCCACCTAGCTACAATGCTCCGCACTGTGTTTTTATATATCTACATATTATTCCATCTAGCTACATTGCTCCGCACTGTGTGTGTTTATATACTTGCATATTTATTCCACCTAGCTGCAATGCTCCGTACTGTGGGTGTTTATATATTTACATATTTATTCCATCTAGCTACAATGCTCTGCACTGTGTTCATATATTCATATATTTATTCCATCCACCTACAATGCTCTGCACTGTGTGTCTGTGTGTGTGTGTGTGTATATATATATTTTATAGTAATATGTACATATGTATATTAGCTGCTCTTGCTTGCTTGTTTTTTCTTGCCTTCTGATTGTTGCTCTGAGTGTTGCTATCCCTGTGCTGTTGCAATCCTGGAATTTCCCCGTTGTGGGACTAATAAAGGCTTATCTTATCTTATCTTATATATGGTAAATGGCATTCACTTATATAGTGCTTTTTCTCATCTCTGGATGACCAAAGCGCTTTACAGATCCTGCTATCCACCCATTCATGCACACATTCACATGCTGATGACGGAAGAGCTGTCGTACACACACAGGCGCTAGCCTGGCCACCAGGAGCAACTGGAGGTTCAGTGTCTTGCTCAAGGACACTTCAACATGCAGACTGCAGACAGAGCAGGAATCGAACCCCTGACCCTCCAATCAGTAGTCGGCCACACTACACCTGTGCCACAGCCGCCGAGATATATCATTATATAAGATGACTTATATCGTAATATGAAATTTCTGTCATATCGCACAGCTCTAATTCCAACCCACCCAACCACCATCATCGTGAAGTACGCGGAAGATACCACCTAGGTTGGGCTCATCACCAGTGACAATGAGAAGGCACACAGGGTGGAGTTAAGATAATCTGCTGCTATGGTGCCAAGGAAACAACCTGAAACTGAATGTCCAAAAAACCAAAGAACTCATACTGGACTTCAGAAAGAACAGACAGGACCACCCCCCACCCCCACCCCCATAAATGGTGACTGCATGGAAACTGTCCCCACCTTCAGGTTCCTGGGTACCCACATCTACTCTGACCTCTCCTGGACTTTCAACACCAAGGCCCTGGTGAAGAAAGCCCAGCAGCAGCTGCATTTCCTCCATGTCCTGAGGAAGAACAACCTGGACCAGAAGCAGCTGCTGGCCTTCTACCGCTACTCAGTGGAAAGCATGCTATCTACTGTATGGGTGTGTGGTACGCCGGCTCCACGGTCGAGAACAGGAAGACTGTGCAGATGGTCATCAACTCCGCCCAAAACAAAAAGTCATTGGTGGCCCTCTGCCCTCCCTGGAGAATGACATCTCCAGATCCTCCTGTCTCAAAAGGATCAAGGCCATCACAGGAGACCCCCCACATCGCACCCATCACCTGTCTGACCTGCTTCCCTCAGGACGATGGTTCAGATCAATCAGGTCCCACACCTCCAGACTGACAAACAGTTTCTTCCCCTGGGCCAGGTGAACTGAAAACAGTCAGAGGCCCCACCCCCCTCCCTACGAATGCTCACATGCACAGAACTGAGGACCTTTTTATATTATCACAATAACATACACTACCGTTCAAAAGTTTGGGGTCACCCACACAATTATTTTGTGTTTTCCATGAAAAGTCACACTTATTTACCACCATGAGTTGTAAAATGAATAGAAAATATAGTCAAAACATTGACAAGGTTAGAAATAATGATTTGTATTTGAAATAATTTTTTCCAGATACTCAACCTGCTCAAAGGAAGGTCAGTTTTATAGCTTCTCTAAGCAGCTAAACTGTTTTCAGCTGTGCTAACATGATTGCACAAGGGTTTTCTAATCATCCATTAGCCTTCTGACACAATGAGCAAACACATTGTACCATTAGAACACTGGAGTGATAGTTGCTGGAAATGGGCCTCTATACACCTATGTAGATATTGCACCAAAAACCAGACATTTGCAGCTAGAATAGTCATTTACCACATTAGCAATGTATATTAGATATTAGAGTGTATTCTGATTTGTTTAAAGTTATCTTCATTGAAAAAAACAGTGCTTTTCTTTCAAAAATAAGGAAATTTCTAAGTGACCCCAAACTTTTGAACGGTAGTGTACCTGTCTTTGCACTCCGCACTTTAATGTATATTGTCCCATCCGTGAAAACCACTACTATGTATATTTTCCGTAATCCTTGGGCCATTTCACTCAATTGTGTGTTCTGCACTCTGCACTCTTATGTACATAGTTCCATCCATGAAGCCAGTACCATACCTGTGTATATTTCCATAATCGTGGGCCATTTTTATTTCAGTCGTGTGTTTAATCGTGTGTTCTAGTGATGGGCAGCCAGGCACCGGTGCGCCAAACGGTGATCCTGTGGTGACACTAGACACTGCGGGTGGACATTATCTCACACCCAGAAGCAGACAGAGGGGCTGAACAATGGACTGAGGGGGGGTAGCCCCCCACAGGGGTAATTAGACCAGACTATAAGGCGCCTTCGCCACCTGCTGCTCTAAGCTGCAGCTCAGGGAGGCAAATGTATTGTTATGAAGGTAACGTGTTATGATAATTGTGCCACACATTGCCTTTGTCAAACCCCATGCAATATGCGCCAGCCTCAGTCTCTATGCGAGGTCAATAAAGTTATATAAAGAGAACGCAGAAGGACTGGGGAGTCTCCTTTACAGAGACTTGGCACCAGCGGCCCCGCTGGGGCACACGGGCTGTACATTTATGTTAGAGGGTTTAATAAAGAATCTCTGTCGACCTACGCTCGTGCCTCACCTCCACATCCTTCCCTTTTACCCTCTACATTGGTGACCCCACGTGAGATGGACTGTCTCTCCCTTTCATCGCGCTGTGGACTCCGGAGTACCAGGGATCGCCTGCATCCTTCTCATCCACACTGGAGCGCGCGCACCTGTTCCTCTCTCCATGATGGCAACCTATAGGGCCGGAGGGAGCGAGTGGCACGGTGACCGAGCCGCACGAGAATCAGCCAGACAAGCACAACACAGAAACAGCCTGAAAGGAGAAGATCGCCACCATCTGCGCGACTGAATCACGCTCTCCGACCCTGACTCACCTCCCGACAGCAGAGTTTTGGCGCACAGAAGCCCCATGCACACACCGCAGGATTACGAGGACAGCGCAACTTACAGCTATGTGGTCACTGCGCCACAGCACGTGCCACGCACCAGGGACAAACCGGCTCCAAAGACTTATACATCGTCCTCAGCCGCTGTACATTCCCAGGGAACACGGCTGATCGCCATCCTCGGATATATTAGGCTTCACGCATCGCACCTAAAGCAGCTGGGCCATCTTGCCCACAGGACATGTATCTGTTTCTCAGCTGCTGCGCATCAACGGGAAGAAAGCCGATTGCTTTCCCCAGAAACTTTAGGGCTGCCCCCACACCTAAAGCAAGATTGCCAAGTTTCCCTGACACAGCTTAAGTTTTTTTCACAGCCGCTACGCATCCTCAGGGAATTGGGCCGATCGACTTCCCCACATCCTCACAGGACCGGGACCGCACGGGAGTCAGAGACTTAATTTTTTCACAGCCGCTGAGGATCACTGGAGGGTTTACCGGAAAAGTTCCTCACCCGAGGCTGATCTGCACACAATTTTTGCGCAGCCCAGATGTTTTTAACATTCCGGACCAGCACTCCATTGTTTTCCCCCACCTCCCCCTCGTCCTCCACATCATTCTGCCCGCACCCCCGTCCCAGAAACCGGCCGTTTGCCGGCTTTCTTCCGTCAGCATGACGCGCACTGGACCCCATGCGCACACGAACCACAGCTGTTCAAGGTGTTGGAACTTGGAGCAGAGCAGAAAGTGCTTTTCACCCCTTCCCCTTTCGCCCCACGGACTGTCATGTCCTCCGACACTCCTCACCTGCGGGACAGTTTCAACCGGAGCGGCAAACCCCTGCTGCAACCGCCAGGGGCGCCGACTTGAGCCTAAACAACTGGGGGGTCACAGCCCCTTCTGGGTGCTCGGGGAGGGGGGGGCTGTGTGGTGACACTAGGCACTGCAGGTGGACATTATCTCACACCCAGAAGCAGACAGAGGGGCTGAACAATCGACTGAGGGGGGTAGCCCTCCACAGGGATAATTAGACCAGACTATAAGGCGCCTTCGCCACCTGCTGCTCTAAGCTGCAGCGCAGGGAGGCGAATGTATTGTTATGAAGGTAACGTGTTATGAGAATTGTGCCACACATTGCCTTTTAGAAAAGTGCTATATAAGTGCAGGTTAGTTAGTTAGTTAGTTTGTCAAACCCCATGCAATATGCGCCAGCCCCAGTCTCTACACAAGATCAATAAAGTTATATAAAGAAAACGCAGAAGGACTGGGGAGTCTCCTGTACAGAGACTTGGCCCCAGCAGCCATGCTGGGGCACACGGGCTGTACATTTATGTTTGAGGGTTTAATAAAGAATCTGTGTTGACCTACGCTCGTGCCTCGTCTCCACATCCTTCCCTCTTACCCTCTACAATCCGATCTCATCCAGGAAATATTTGGCGAGGCGTGTTTCGAGGCATGACTCGTGACGTGATGTGTTGATGTAGGACCATGTGACTGAGTCAGGAGAAATAAACTGAGCAGCGCTACCCAATGGAAATCCCCATCCCTCAAGTTTTGTTTTGTCATGTTTGACTGTGTAAGGGATTTGTCACAGTCAATTTTCAGATGGAGCCAGCACCAAAAACACTTGAGCTTGTTTCTCCCTTTGATGTATTTTTGACAAATAGTGGCTTGTTATTGGAGGAGATGGCTTAGCGGTAGTATATCCATTTTGCAAGTGGGAGACCTGGGTTCAAATCCAGCCGTGTCATTCTTTTAATTTCATTTTTATTTGCAAGGAAGAACTTGGATCATTATTACACATCATTATGCTGAGGCACTATTGCTATTGTGCCCTGCATGTCAATAAGGACAGAGGTGAATGTACTGAGAAAGACAGTATGACTGCGGAAAAGTTATTTCTTTAAAAAAAAAATGCATAAGTAGCACAAGCACATTCACTGTAGTCACCTCAGTTTTATTATTTTTCTGCCTTATTATCATTGATATTTCTTAAAAGACAGCATTTACTGAAATTGAAAAAAATACAGGGCAGCATGGTGGCAGAGGGGTTAGCACTGCGGCAGCACAGCAACTCACCCTTGGCCGGGGGATCCTGAGTTTGATCCTAGCCCCCGACCAACAGTGATCTGTGTGAAGTTTGCACGTTCTCCCCGTGTCTGCGTGGGTTTACTCTGGGATTTCTCCGGTTTCCTCCCACATGCCAAAAACATGTAAGTTGGGTTAATTGGCATCAAACTGGGGATTCTAAATTGTCCTTAGGTATGACTGTGAGAGTGAATGGTTGTCTGTCTCTCTGTGTTGGCCCTGCGATGGACTGGCAATCTGTCCAGGGTGTACCCTGCTTCTCGCCCAAAGATGCTGGGATAGGCTCCAGCCCCCCCGCGACTCGAAAAGGATTAAGCGGAAGAAGATGAATGAATGAATGAAAAAAAATATGCATTAAACCAACAATACCCTTGTAAAAATCAGCATGTTGTATACATTTTGTCCACTAGACGGCCTGGTAGAGAAAATGAAGTCCCACATGAGGCCTTGTCTATGTGAACCATTTTGATGAAAGGCCTCAAGTCCTCCAGAAAGCCTCATTTGGCCATCACTAGTGTGTTCTGTAACCATGTTTTATCTAATCCTTCTTTCTTGCTTTATGGCGCAGTAGCCTGGTGGAGCACCCACAATTTCGTTGTACTGTACAACAGTACAATGACAGCAGAGCCTATTCTATTCTATTACATAACTGACCCCTCTCTGCTCCAACTGACTGTAAAAAACAAAAATATTTAAAGGGGACCTGTGGTGGTCGTGAAAAAAAAGATGTTATATTGAGCCCCTGTCTCACGTTCTAGTTCAAGTTTAAGTTGAAATTCATGTTCAAAGCAATTTGATATAAATCCATTGCTGATGTGCTGGTTCAGCTATGTCAGCAAAACATGGGTGCAGCCATACTAGCGGCTACATGGCCTTCCAGGACGCTTCCTGTGACGTAATAAAGTGGGCACCGCGATCTGGATCAATATTGGCTGAGCCTGGAGTGCCCGGATGAGCAGTGGCTTTCGGGATATTCAAATTCAAATGTTTATTTCAAACTCAGGGTTCATATTAAATGCTGAACTAAAACGAGTAGAAAAAAAATAAATAAATGCTTAAATTCAGCGGGTCGTCTCGTCTGATCTGAGCTTATAACGGCCGCAACACGGCAGATGATTCGGCTCCTCCCTCGCCACTATACAGAGCGGCAGACACTCGGCGCGTTGCGTTGTGTGTGAGGGCCAAAATTCAAATGTTTATTTCAAACTCAGGGTTCATATTAAATGCAGAACTAAAACGAGTAGAAAATAACTAAATAAATGCTTAAATTCAGTGGGTCGTCTCGTCTGATCTGAGCTTAGAACGGCCGCAACACGGCAGATGATTCGGCTCCTCCCTCGCCGCTATACAGAGCGGCAGACACTCGGTGCTCTTGTTAAAACAAAAACATACAATGCGATATGGATATCGCAACATGGCAGAATGTAAAGCCTTTGGATGTCTCAATAATAAGCGAAAAAACAAAGATAAACACTTCTTTTGTGTACCCAAACCCAGCTCACCTTGTCAGAAGATCATAGCGGAAAAGTGATTGCGCAATCTCGGAACAGGGCACAGACGAATCCTGTCAGAAGAAATTGCGTTGTGTGTGAGGACCACTTTGTCACTTTAACCCTCAGAAGACCTTTCTGGCTCAAACCTGTAGCCATGTTGGACGAATTCTTCCTCAGAGTCCAACAATTCAGCCATAATAGAACAAAAACACTCACAACAGCACCCTAGTCTCTCATACAGACGGGAGTATTGTCTTTTCAGTAGCAACAGTATGACGTCACTTCCGCATATGTCATGGCGGCGCCCATAGTTTTCATTGGCTGGCCATGCCCGCGGTCCTATTTCAATATATCTCAGGTGGTATATGGCTGGCAACAATTATTTACCCAAATAACAAATACCTTTTCCTAATGTTTTCAAGTTAAATGCGTCTTCACGACCACCACAGATACGCTTTAAAGACATACTCCAGTGGATATAAATTCCCTTAAAAACACTTCTACATTGTCTAAAACTGTATCTTGTGCCCTTTTATCTAGGAAAAAAAAAAAAAAAACTTTCACTGTCTTACAGTTGCTTGTGATTTATTTTTTATTATTTTTGCTCCTTTCACCCGGATATAATTAGGCCCACCCACATCCTGCCCACCAGGACACAAAAGTCTCCAAGCTGACAAATTTGAACAGCCAATTCCTAGTCCTGACTGGCTCAACACTATGGACCTGTTATAGTGACGTCACCAAAACTTGCCTTTTTTTCCCCAAGGGGAGGGGCTTAACTGAGATTTCACAGCAAAAAAAACAAAAAAAACACGAGACCTGACACATAGGCATGATATAGCATTGGTATGTTTTGTAAATCATACAAAAACTTGTTATAGACATGTTAACAAAAACCTAGATTGTTGGCAGGGTGCCACTTTAAGAGTGTAAAGCTCTTCAGCCTGGTCTGTAAACATGCATGTAGACTACATGAAGGCTGCAGCCCCTTCTTTACCACCGGCATATAGTGAATTTCATCTGACGTCAAAGTCAACACATCTGGTAAGCAATTGCCGTTTTTAAACAGTTTTAACCCTTCTTCTTCTTTTAGATTTGATTGGCAACCAGCTTACAGGCGCAATACCGCCACGTACTTCACTCTCTATCATCATTCTTGCCGGGTAGCATCTCGTTTTAAATCCCTAAATGAAAAAAAAAATCGCGTTTAAAGACCATTATGAGGAGTTTGATCACTATGATTCATAATTCTTTCAACACTAAAACGTTGAGCAAATGAGCACACAAACTAGTTTACAAGATGTAGGTGGGTTTTCTTTTTACTTCTAAAAATGCATAAAGGGTTACAACACTGGCTGTAGTATTATTTTCTTGTTTATGGTTTTACGGCATTCCTCCTCGGATGCGCGCTCCCGCGAAAGGGGATCCTTCCAGGGCACATATGCTTTTCTCGGCACAACACCGGACGCGGACATCTATGTTCATATCTACGGCTAGCATTCAGTGGCTAGCAGCCTAGCTGCCACCATGTTCCAGCATGGCTACTCCGGTCTAGGCTAAAAGTTCGTCGGAGAAGCTCCACAGTTCCACAGACACGCCTCGTATCGCCGCGAACTCATTTAAAGGACAAGACATTTAACAACTGTGCATTTCTCCCTGTTTGACAAGCACAGAGATAACCCACCTGACTGCAGTGTCGTCCCCCACTCCACCACCGCGGCAGCTTCTTCTCTGACCTTCAGCTTGACAGCAGCGTCATTGTACAGCAGCACCCCCTACCGGAGTTCCTCACCTCCTACAACGGGCTGTTATCTTCTCACAGTGTTAACAACACTCCAAAACTACTGGATGGATTTGGATGACATTTTCACCAGAGGCGGCCCCTGGCCCACAGATGAACTCATTACATGTTGGAGGTGATCCGTGAGTGCATACCTCCGCCAAGGCCCTATCTCACAATGTACAGATGGATGGCGATATGGACGGACAAAGGGAGGGAGGGGTGGAGCCTTGGTGGAAGTACAGTATGTGCGCTCTGAGTGCCATCTAGTTTATCTTATCTTATATATTTGCATGCTGTACATTTGCAACTTTTGCTTTAGTTTTTTTTTTCCGAATAATCTTGCAACATCTGTTCATAAATTTCTTCTTATTCTTCTAAATTTGCAATTGTTTTCCACTCTTGGGAAGTTAATACTGTTTGGGCTTACATTTGCAACTTTGGGTAAATCAAACCTTTTTCCACATTATTTTTTTTTCTGATAAATTTGGAACTTTTCTCTTGTAAATTTGTAACTTTCTGCTGTCAGTGTGCTAGTTTCTCTTTTTATCACATTTTTCTATTAAATTAGCTTTTTCTTGAAAATATGTAACTTTTTCTTTGTAAAATTAGTATTTCTATTAAAAATGTTGTTATTGTAAAGATATTAAGTTTTTTGTGCAATTCACATTTTTCATATGAATGACTTTCTTATGAATTTGACTTTTATCATACATTTGTAACATTTCTCATAATTTTTCTCCTTGAAAATACATTTTTCTTCTTAACTTTAATCTTTAAGTTTGTAAGGTTTTTCTTGGAAATATGAAAAATTATCCCATAAAAGTAATTTTTTCTCTTAAATTTGTTCGGGTTTTTTTTCTTACATTTGCAGTTTTAAAGCAATTGAGACTTTAATTGTACATTTGCAAAATTCTCTTTTTTCCTCATACATTCCCAATTTTGTAAAAACCCTAAACTAAAGAACTCCTTTTCATCCATTTCTGTTCCAAAAAAAAGCCTTGAGTCAAAAAAGTCTTAAAAGTAGCAACCATTAACATTACTAATAGGTAGAAAATGAGCATGCATGAAAACTAAAATATTTTCTCAAGTGTGATTATTTTGCAGTGAACTTGTAACAAATTGGAAGTTTCTCATAAATGTGATACTTTCTACTCATTTGCTATCATGTATGTATGTATTAATGTACTTAAATTGTCTCAAATGACTTTTGCTTATAAATGTACAAGTTTTACTATTGTGTTTTCTTTCCTAATTTGCAACTTTAGACCTAAGACCTAATTTGCAACTTTAGACTTAAGACCTTAACCTTTCTGTGAGAATTTGACTGTAAATTGTAATTTTTTTTATTAACTGTTGATTTTTCTGTGAATCTAATAATAAAAAATATGACTTGACCCAGCCCCCCCGCGACCCGAAAAGGATTAAGCGGAAGAAGATAGATGGATGGATGGATGGATGGATGGATGACTTGAGGAGACAATACACCACTTGTAGTGTTGTAGTTCCAGCAAATGGGAAAAAAGAGTCCGAGCCCACAGGTTGCAGTCAATCGTGTTTAATTCAGTAAGGAGCCTGTTATAACAATGAAAAAAAAAAAGTGCTTGTTGAAAAGTTCCCACAGTACAACATCTCATGTCTTTAATATTTTTACGAGTGTAAGAGCTCCACATTCAGCGTGTGTCAGCAGCAGATCTACATTACAGTGTTCATATCACAGTGTCTGCAGGGACCTTTTGAAGACACTAAAGATACATTAAGCCTGAGCCTGGGATGGAAATGCTTAAAAAAAGTAGAAACATTGATTCATTGTTCAAACAAACATAACTGTCCGTCTGTGTTTATCAGGGAAAAATTTTTATTGATCTAAAGATATGTCATGATCACAAGGTTGGGATGTCTTCAGCACACAGTTCGGTAACTGGGTTTCAATCCTGAATTATCTTGAATATTTATTTGTAATTTCTGTAAGTAAACTACACATTTGACAGCCTAAACCGACCCTGCTGGGCCTATGTCAGATTTTTTTAACAGCATTCATGGGAATTGTTTACAACTTGCATCTCATCCGCACATTATTACTGTGACCCATTTTTTATACACATGAACAGCCAGACTCAGCACTGACACCAGTGTGTGTGGGCCTGCATCATCTGAAGTCGCACTTGGTAACTTGGCTGTTCCTGGTCGGAACAGTGAAAAGGCAAAAACTGCTGTATGGTCTGATCCCCATTAGCCAATCATACAACGCGGTATATGATTGGCTAATGGCTAATAGCTAAAGTCGTGCCCTGTGATTGGTTAATATAACTCGGGCTGTAAAACGTGCCAGTTGTAGTAGTCTTTTCAGTGTTCCTATTAGGAACAGTTACATATTGCTGTTGCAGGTGATGCAGGCCCACTCAGGCTGTGGTGGGTGATGTTTGCTCAGTTGAAGTTTGATGTACCACCAAAATGATTTCAGAAATGTTTTGGATAAAAGTCTTATGTAGGGGTGCTTTAAATGATGAGAAGCTGTCATACCATGACCCAGCTCTAGTTAGATAAAAGGAACAGAAAATATTTGCTAGACTGGAGTTCAAAAGGTTTAATTTACTGACTGCTGAGGTTGTCATAGCCAGGAGCGGCACTGGGGTTAAGCTCCCAGTGCTCATAAAATGCTCCTTATGGCGTGCGTCTCGAAAAGCCTCTGACAACTAAGTCCAACTCCAAGCCTGCCCGTGTGGTTTAGTCTCTAAGCCCGGCGGAACTGCTTTTACTAATAGGAGAAGGGGCGAGGGCGGATCTCTGGCGCCTTAAAACCAGATGCTTCGGGTAGATGGTGGCTCGTCAACCTGGGAAGGTAGCCCATCTAGGGGAAGGTAAACCCTGATTTCAAACCTCTGCTGCCTTGCGGCATACCCGGTCACGGGAAAGGCTTCGGGAGTCAACCCTGAGGAAAAATCCGGAGTCGGAGCTCCTAAGGCAGTTCTATGTTGTGCTCAACATCGTTCTGGCAGCTCCTGCAACGGCGCTGGTGCCAAACTGTAGCAGCCCTGCTGTTCCTTTGGATTCATCAGTGACATGGAGAGGGGGGACATGCTGCATGGGCAACATCTTGTCCTCCATATCTTTCTGCCCAGGCTTGAATCCTACCAACGCCCAACGCTGGAAGGTAGAACACCAGATCACTGGAGAGGACACTCCAGCTTCGCCTTTGGCGTAGACAAAACACGGGGAATGACAGTTACCGGTTATAAGCCACTGCTCAATTGGCGTAGAGCGTGGCGCCAGGGGTTGTTCCCGACGGTGGGAGGGATCATCAGATCTCACTGGACAGCTACCGCCTGCCTCAAGCTGGGCAGCCCCCAGCCAATAAGGTGTTGTCCCGCCACAGCTTGCTTTCCTCATTGGGTGCATGGGGATAAGGAGAAATCCAAACAGCAGGCTGAGAACCTTCGCACCAGGCAAGACAATAAAACAAAAGAGACCAACTCTAAAACTGGGAACTTGGAACGTCCGCACTATGATGACAGGACTCGCTGCTAACCTCAAGGACATCAACGACACCAGGAAGACTGCCATCATCAATAATGAGCTGAAGAGACTGGGAGTGGATATCGCCACTCTCCAGGAAACACGGTTAGCTGATGCAGGCACACTGAGAGAGAAGGACTACACGTTCTACTGGCAGGGAAAGGGCAGTGACGAACACAGGGAACACGGAGTGGGCTTCGCAGTGAAGAACACTTTGCTGAAGATGGTGGAACTGGGCAGCACTGGCTCTGCACGACTCCTCACCCTCCGCCTGAACACCACTCAAGGCCCAGTCACCCTCGTCAGTGTGTATGCCCCAACACAGACAGCCACACCAGAGGCAAAAGACGAGTTCTACGAGAATCTCGCAACAACTGTCAGGATCATCCCCAACTCTGAACAACTCATTCTCCTTGGAGACTTCAATGCCAGAGTGGGTGCTGACCACGACTCCTGGCCCTCCTGTCTTGGACCTTTTGGCGTGGGCAGAATGAACGACAACGGACAGCGGCTGCTCGAGTTCTGCACATATCACAATCTGTGCATCACAAACTCGTTCTTCAAGACCAAGCCCCAACACAAGGTTTCCTGGCAACATTGCCACTCAAAGCACTGGCACCAGCTAGACTTGATCCTGACCAGGCGCACCTCACTGAAGAATGTGCTAATCACCCGTTCGTTCCAGAGTGCAGATTGCGACACAGACCATTCATTGGTGTGTTGCAAGGTCAAGCTGCAGCTGAAGAAATTCCATCGTGCTAGACAACCTGGAAAGGCATGGATTGACATCAGCAAGATGGCCCAACCAGAACTTGTTGAGCAGTTTGCCTCCACCTTTGAGAAGGAACTTGGTGTACCACAAGGAGGAGAATCTGCAAAGCAGAAGTGGGAAGAGCTGCGAAACACCATCTACCGCACAGCCTTGGCTACCTTTGGGAGGAAGACCTCGAAGTCACAGGACTGGTTTGATGCCAAGTTGACCGAGATGACCCCCGTCATTGAAGCCAAGCGCTCAGCACTTGCTGAGTACAAGAAGTACCCAAACGAGAAGAATCTCCAGATTCTCAGGGCTGCGAGAAGCAAAGTTCAGCAGACTGCTCGGCGCTGTGCCAACGAGTACTGGACTCAGCTCAGCCAAGACATTCAAACCGCTGCCATAACAGGGAACATCCGTGGTATGTACGATGGCATCAAGAAAGCACTTGGTCCGGCTCAGAGCAAGACGGCCCCCCTCAAATCTTCCACTGGGGAGATGATCACAGAGAAGAACAAGCAGATGGAGAGATGGGTGGAACACTACTCCGACCTCTACTCTAGACAGAACACCGTGACACCGTCAGCCCTTGATGCCATCGACTGCCTGCCATCCATGGATGAACTTGACGCCGAGCCAACCATCGACGAACTCAGTAAGGCCATTGATAGCTTGGCCGCTGGCAAGGCACCCGGCAACGACGGCATACCCCCTGACCTGATCAAGCACTGCAAGACCGCCCTACTGCTGCCATTGCATGACATCCTCTGCCAGTGCTGGAAGGAAGGTGCCGTACCACAGGACATGAGGGACGCCAAGATCATCACCCTCTACAAAAACAAAGGGGAGAGAAGCGACTGCAACAACTACAGGGGCATTTCCCTCCTCAGCGTTGTTGGCAAAGTCTACGCACGAGTTGTTCTCGTTCGTCTACAGAAGCTTGCCAAACGTGTCTACCCCGAGTCTCAGTGTGGCTTCCGCGCTGAGCGATCGACGGTAGACGTGATATTCTCCATCCGCCAACTCCAGGAGAAATGCAGAGAACAGAACATGCCTCTGTACGTCGCCTTCATCGACCTCACCAAAGCGTTCGATCTGGTCAACAGAGAGGGCCTTTTCAAGATCCTGCCAAAGATAGGATGCCCACCAAAGTTGCAAAGCCTCATCGAATCGTTTCACACCAACATGCAGGGGATAGTGCAGCACGATGGCAACGTCTCAGAGCCATTCAACATATGCAGCGGAGTGAAACAGGGCTGTGTACTTGCGCCAACCCTCTTTGGGATTTTCTTTGCTATGCTCCTGAGGCATGCCTTCAGCACAGCAACAGAGGGAATCTACCTGCACACAAGATCTGACGGCAGGCTTTTCAACCTCGCCCGCCTGAAAGCCAGAACCAAAGTACGCGAGGCTCTAATCAGAGACATGCTGTTCGCAGACGACGCTGCAGTCGCAACCCACACACAGCAGGAGCTTCAGACCCTGATGGACCGCTTCTCCCAGGCATGCAAGGACTTCGGGCTTACCATCAGCCTGAAGAAGACTAACGTCTTGGCGCAAGGCACGGAAGCACCACCAACCATCACCATTGACGACTGCGAGCTGGAGGTCATGAATCAGTTCACGTACCTGGGGTCCACGATCAGCAACAACCTCTCCCTTGATACAGAAATCAACAAGAGGATTGGAAAATCAGCCTTCACACTCGCTCGCCTCACCACACGAGTGTGGGAGAATCCCAAACTCTCTGTCAAGACGAAGATGGCAGTGTACAACGCCTGCGTCATCAGCACACTGCTCTATGGGAGTGAGACGTGGACAACATACGCCCGGCAGGAAAAGAGACTGAATTCCTTCCACTTGCGCTGCATTCGCCACATCCTGGACATATCCTGGCAGGACAAAGTGCCCAACACAGAAGTTCTGTCCCGCGCCGGCCTTCCCTCCATGTTCACTCTACTCAGGCAGCGCAGGCTCCGCTGGCTAAGCCACGTTCACCGTATGGAGGATGGCAGAATCCCCAAAGACGTCCTCTATGGAGAACTGGCAACTGGCAGGAGAGACGTTGGCCGCCCACAGCTGCGCTTTAGAGACGTCTGCAAGAGAGACATGAAGGCCCTGGATATCAACACAGAGCGCTGGGAGGACCTTGCAACGGACCGCTCCAAATGGAGAGGCACCCTGACCAGACAGCTCAAGGCAGGTGAAGAGAGACTGACTGCTGCAGCAGATGAAAAAAGGACCCGCAGGAAGAACCGCCACAGACCCAGCAGCACGGAGACCACCCACAAGTGTGACCTGTGTGACAGGGACTGTCATTCGCGCATCGGCCTGTTCAGCCACAGGCGGTGCTGTTCCAGCAGAGTAGACGTTTAGGATTCTCTTCCATGGTCATCATAGACCGACGGAGGCCGACGATGCTGCTGAAGCAAAGCCATGTGAACCGTTCTGTTTGATAAATATGAACTCTTTAACTGCATAAACACAATATTAAACTAGAAAAGCACTCAAAGAGTGCATACCTCCACCAAGGCTCCTTCCATCCCTCATGGATCACCTCCAAAATGTAATGGGTTTGTGTGTAGGCCTAGAGCCACTTCTGATGGAAATTGCATCAAAGTCTGTCCATTAGTTTTGGAGTATTGTTGCTATTGTTGCTTAATCTCTTCCAGCGCCACACGAGTAGGCTGCCTTTTTGCAACAGCGGATCAATTTCTTCCTATTTCTATTTACTATCTCACTTCTCTTGCTAATCTTTCTGATCCGGCACACCTTATACATTGGACGGACACACGGATCGCCCAAATGTCTCCTGAGCCGGCAGACGGAGCTACTGTTTTAAGCAGGATACATTACAGCAGAGACCAGCTGCTAGCACTTGGCTGGACCAAGTTGCAAGCACAAGACCTCAACATACCGGGTGAAATAAGACAGAAACGACGTGGATGCTGTGCTGGAGCAAGACGGCAGGCGAGAAATATAAGGTACAGACCCGTCCTTCCATCTGTTATTATGGGGAACGTTCAATCGCTACTCAATAAGACCGACAAGCTAGCGGCCATCTCCCGCTACGAGAGCGTCTTCAGAGAGAGTAGCTTGATGTTGTTTACTGAGACGTGGCCAACAGAACTAGGAACAGATGCTAACATCGAACTGGAGGGTTTCCACGCAATACGGGCAGACCGGACACCAGCCAGTGGGAAGGCAAGGGGCAGAGGAGTGATAATGTATGTCAATAACAGCTGGTGCAGACCGGGACATATCACGGTTAAACAACATCACTGCAGCAAAGACATGGAGTTGCTAGCTGTTAGCATGCGGCCTACCTATCTCCCGAGGGAATACTCGCACGTGATCTGCATTGTTATTTATGCAAATCCGACGGCGAACGCGGGGACAGCACATGACGTCATTCACTCAGTAACTGGCAGGCTGCTGACAGAACACCCAGATGCTCTTCTCCTCATCTCCGGTGATTTCAACCATATTTCACTGTCCCCCATTCTGCCCACGTTCACCCAGTATGTCACATGCCACACTAGAGACAATAAAACACTGGACTTATTCTATGCTAACACTAAGGAGGCGTACACCTCATCACCACTCCCCCCACTCGGGAGATCGGATCACAACTTGGTTCATCTCCTGCCGGTGTACAAACCCCTAGTACACAGACGACCTCTGGCCATGCGCATGGTGAACATATGGTCGGAGGAGGAAATGGACGCTTTAAAGGACTGTCTTGAAACCACTGCCTGGGAGCAGCTCTGCGATCCACATGGTGAGGACATCGATGGCCTCACTCACACCATCACGGACTATGTCAACTTCTGTGTGGACAACACCGTACCCACCAAGACCATACGATGTTGCTCGAACAACAAACCCTGGATCAACCCTGAGATAAAAACACTTCTGAGAGAGAAGAAGAGGATCTTCAGGTCGGAGAACAGGGAGATACTGAAGTCCGTACAGAGGGAGCTGAGGAGGAAGATCAGAGAAGGCAAGGACAGCTTCAGGAAGAAGATGGAGGACAAGCTGCAACAGAGCGACATCAGCGGGATCTGGAGAAACCTCAAAACCATCTCTGGGCTCCAAAATACCTCCTCCCAGGCCACGGGGGGCAGGGAGTGGGCGAACAATCTGAACCTGTTTTTTAATAGGTTTGACCAACCGCCCTCCCCGCCGACTGCACACCAACCACTGCTGCCTCTAAAGTCATTGAGACCTGCTGTCCACACCCCACTCCACCAACACCCCCCCACTCCCAGCACACAGCCCCCCAACCTGACCCTCACTAAGACCCAGGTGAGGACGGAGCTGAGGAAGATCAAGGCAAGGAAGGCCTCGGGACCGGACGGCATCAGCGCGAAGCTCCTCAAGTCCTGCGCAGACCAGCTGTGTGGGATTGTGGAGCGCATCTTCAACCTGAGCCTGAAGCTGGGGAGGGTACCACAGTTGTGGAAAACATCTTGTGTGTTACCTGTACCAAAGACTTCCCACCCCAAAGACCTGAACAGTACAGACCGGTGGCCCTGACGTCTCACCTGATGAAGACCCTGGAGAGACTGCTCCTTGCTCACCTCCGCCCCCTGGTGGGGCCAGCGATGGATCCATTCCAGTTCACCTACCAGCATGGCATTGGGGTGGAGGATGCAGTGATCTTCCTCCTTCACCGTTCCCTGTCCCACCTGGAGAAGCCTCGGAATGCGGTGAGGATCATGTTCTTTGATTTCTCCAGTGATTTCAACACCATCCAACCGATGATCCTGAAGGACAAGCTGCTGTGTGCAGGGGTGGACCAGCACCTGTCATCATGGATCCTGGACTACCTCACTAACCAGCCACAGTTTGTGAGAACCCGGGATTGTGTGTCCGACACGATCATCAGCAGCACGGGGGCCCCCCAGGGAACGGTTTTGGCTCCCTTCCTGTTCACCCTTTATACTGCGGACTTCTCACACAACACAACACACTGCCATTTACAGAAGTTCTCTGACGACTCTGTGATCGTCGGCCTCATCTCCAACGGAGATGAAGCTGAGTACAGAGGACTTATCCAGGACTTCGTGGACTGGTGCCATCGGAACTGCCTCCAGATCAACGCGAGGAAAACTAAGGAGCTGGTGGTAGACTGCCGCAGGCAAGGACAACCCCTCACAGCACCAGTGAACATCCAGGGAACAGACTTTGAGATGGTGACATCCTACAAGTACCTGGGTGTTCATCTGAACAATAAACTAGACTGGTCACACAATACCGACGCACTCTACAAGAAGGGACAGCGCAGGCTGTTCCTACTGAGGAGGCTCAGGTCTTTTGGTGTACAAGGAGTGCTCTTGAAGACATTCTATGACACGGTGGTGGCATCAGCCATCACTTTTGGAGTGGTCTTGTTGGGGCAACGGCACTACAGCAGCCGATAGGAAGAGACTGAACAAACTAATCAAGAAAGCTAGCTCTGTCCTGGGGCAGCACCTTGACCCAGGGGAGGAGATAGGAGAGAGAAGGATGGTGGCTAAACTGTCATCTCTGCTGGAGTCCGAGTCCCACCCTATGCAGGACATACTGAACGCACTGAGGAGCTCATTTAGCAGTAGACTACATCATCCTAGATGCGCGACCGAGAGGTTTCGCAGGTCCTTCCTACCTACGGCTGTCAGACTGTATAACCTAAGCAGGGCTGTTCGCAGAGATAGCAAAAAACGTGACAACCTAATAGTATTGAATAGTATTGAATGCAAAAGATGCAACAGACTTACACAAATGGTCCCCTCCAGTATACAACTAGGACAATATCAGTCGCTGTGGAGGGTGACAATATGTATGGGTACATATTCATACCATGTAGGGTAACTAAATAGAAGGTTATGCTGTTTAGTCCATCTAGCTACAATGCTCCACACTGTGTATATATGTATTTATATATTTATGTGTACACATGTATATTCACTGCTCTTATTTTCTTATCTTCTAAATCATTGCTCTGAGTGTTGCTATCCCTGTGCTGCTGCAGTCCTGGAATTTCCCCATTGTGGGACTAATAAAGGCTTATCTTATCTTAGCTTATCTTAACACACTGTGAGAAGATAAGAGCCTTGATGGAGATATGCATTCTCAGACCATCACCAAAATGTAATGGCTTTGTCTTTAGCCCAAGAGCCACCTCTGGTGAAAATTTCATCCAAATCTATCCAGTAGTTTTGGAGTATTGTTACTAAAACTCTGTGCGAAGATAAGAGCCTTGGTGGAGGTATGTATTCTCAGATCATCACCAAAATGTAATGGGTTCGTCTGTAGCCCAAGAACCACCTTTGGTGAAAATTTCATCCAAATCCACCCAGTAGTTTTTGTGTAACGCTGCTGCACAAACACAAACAAAGCCCTTGGTGGAGGTATGCAGTACTGTATGGAACCTTTGAAAACTCGTGTTTTAGTGACACCTTGTGGTCATACACAGAAATACAGCCCCATTCATGCTTGTGTGTGAATGGAGTGAATAGGGTTGCAGGTTCAGAAAGACACACAAGGTGTCACTATACCTCCAGTTTCCAGAGGGTCCACAGAGGACCTGAAGTTGCACTTTAAACAATTATTCCATCCATTTGTTCCCTTTACATCAGAAAACATGTTGAGAGCTTTAACACTGGGACTCTTTGTAGCATTTCTTGCTAGTGTGTTATGGGCTCTAACTAAGCCCTCTCATTTTCGGGGATGTTGTTAATTCTGGCAGAATCCTGGCTTGATGCGCTGCAAAATCTTAAGGTTATGTTAATTCAGTTTGCCAGAGGACACTCATGAATGTTTCCCGTATTTTTCTCCTTCTGCCATCAAAACTGTGACTTGCATTTTTTCTGCTGTTTTGAGAAATTCACCATAATAGATATATACAGACATCAAAACGGGGCACCTTGACTGGTACAGTAAAACATGGATTTTTGTCTGAAATGCTGTATTTTTTCCCCAAGCACAAATAGTGCCATACTTTTGAAAATGCCCCCCCCCCAAAAAAAACAAAACAAAACAAAACAAAAAAACAAAACATCTACATATCAAAATGTACAGCTGGATTGGGAGAACTGTGATGACATCTTTGTTTTCGAAATTGTTCTGCATTTTGGAAAATATCATACAAAAAGTCCCATTTTTTGGAACCTCTTTTAATATATACGAGTCAAACCGTGTAACTTCATCAGGACAAGGTTCTAAAGTTAAGGATTTTTGATATTTTGCACAATTTTGAAAATATCGTATGGAAAGTCGCATTTTTTTGCAACTCCACCAAACCCCTCCTATCCTTGTCAACGTGCACAACTTGTTTTAATGTTTATTATTAGCTTCTTAGTTTTTCAATATTTTGCACAATTTTAGAAAATGTACAAAATTAACATTGTTCTTCAATTCTGCGAAACCCTTTATAATACACGTCAAAACCTTAATAGCCACAACTTAGCTTCTATCTTGTTTTTGTTTTTTTGTTTTTTTAAAATTTTTTGCATGCCTTTGAACATATCTTCTGAAAATGTCACATTTCTCCCAATTTTTGCCAAGACCCCCATCAATACACACTACTCACAAAAAGTTAGGGATATTTGGCTTTCGGGTGAAATTTATGTAAAATGTAAAAAGTTCACACTACAGTGATATAATCTCATGAAAGTAGGGCATTTAAGTAGAAGCATGCAATGGTGATTTCCTCATCTCAATTTATTGAAACAAAAGCCAACAACAGTGGTGGGTATACCACAACAAAAAATGTCAATGTCTCAATAACTGGTCATATGCCCTTGCGCATCAATTACAGCCTGATGACATCTCATGCTGTTCACAAGTTGACTTATTGTCTGCTGAGGCATAGCATTCCACTCTTCTTGAAGGGCGGCCCTCAGGTCATTGAGGTTGTGGGGTGCAAGGTTATGAGCCTCTACACAACGACTCAGCTGATCGCATAGGTTTTCTATGGGATTCAGGTCTGGAGAAAGTGCAGGCCAATCCATTTGATGTACCCCAGCCTTCAGCAGCCATTCCCTAGTGATGCGACCTTGATGAACTGGAGCATTGTTGTCCATGAAAATGAAATTAGGCCTGTGTTGTTCATACAGAGGCACAATAACTGGATTAATGATGTTATTCAGGTAGTATCGGCTTGTCACTGTACCATTCACAAGGTGTAGGGCAGTTCTGGATTGACTAGACATACTTGCTCAGTCTGTAACACCACCACCACCAAAGGCTCATCAGGTGACAACAGTGGCTGATGCACAGCACTCTCCTTGACATCTCCAACATCGTTGGTGGCCATCATTTTTGCTCAACATGAATCAATTTCATCAGAGAACAGCACTGAAGCCCACTGATCCCTTGTCCAGCGTAAATGCACCCTGGCCCATGTAAGACGATGATGCCTGTGCCTGGCAGTGTGGTCAGGTACCCTTGCAGGTCATCTAGCACACAGACCACACTGATGTAAACGGGTTTGAATGGTCTGATGTGACAGTTGGGTGCCTCTCACCTCCTTTAAATGTGCCTGGGGTTGAGTGTCTTCATCATCCGGTTCCACAGGGCACTGTTCACAATGAAGCAGTCATCAGCTTGGGATGTGGCCAAAGGATGTCCACTTCTATGCTTTTCTGTGACTCCTCCAGTCTCTCTATATCTCTGTTGCAACCTGCTGATGACACTCTGTGAGACTCTAAGCTCAGTGGCCACTTCCCTCGGAGAACATCCTGTTTGAAGCCTCACAATGGTGAGGTGCTGTTGATCAATTGTTTGGTGTCACCTTGGTCTCATGATGTCAAAATGTGAACAGCATGATGAAGAGGACTGTTTAAATACCAATTCTAATTGAACCAGAAAATTTATTGGTCAATTCATGGATCAAACACCTGTTGTGAATTTTGCTGTTAAGCACCTTGTTAGAGAACAGCAAGTTATGCAAAAAGTACAGAAACATTGAATAGTTGGACATGTGTATTCAAAAGTTTAGAGAAGGTCAAATTAAGTTCACCTGTAAAGGTACATTTTAAGTGTATTCTGAAATTTCACCCGAAAGCCGAATATCCCTGACTTTTTGTGAGTAGTGTACACTACCGTTCAAAAGTTTGGGGTCACTTAGAAATTTCCTTATTCTTGAAAGAAAAGCACTTTTTTTCAATGAAGATAACTTTAAACTAATCAGAAATACACTCTATACATTGCTAATGTGGTAAATGACAATTCTAGCTGCAAATGTCTGGTTTCTGGTGCAGTATCTAGATAGGTGTATAGAGGCCCATTTCCAGCAACTATCACTCCAGTGTTCTAATGGTACAATGTGTTTGCTCATTGCGTCAGAAGGCTAATGGATGATTAGAAAACCCTTGTGCAATCATGTTAGGTCTGCAATGCTGTAATTGCTGCAAATGGAGGATTCTTTGACGAAAGCAAAGTTTGAAGGAAAAAATTATTATTTCAAATACAAATCATTATTTCTAACCTTGTCAATGTCTTGACTATATTTTCTATTCATTTTACAACTCATGGTGGTAAATAAGTGTGACTTTTCATGGAAAACACAAAATAATTGTCTGGGTGACCCCAAACTTTTGAACGGTAGTGTATATACATGTCAAAACATTCAGCTCAGCGGGAAGAACTCAGCTTCTGTCTTGGTTTTTCAGCATTTCACATGCTTTTGAAAACACTGTCAGACACGTCACATTTTTCGACAATTTTGACAATTCCCTCATAATATACATGCCAAAATGTTCAGCTCAACACTGAACTTCTATTTTCCTTTAGAGATTTTCTAGTTGAACTTAAGATGTCTAGTGAAATTGGGACATTGTGTAAAACTTAAAAAAAGAAAATACAATGATTTAAAAATTCTTTTCAACCTATATTCAATTGAATACACTACAAACATTTAATGTTCAAATTGATAAATTTTATTTTTTTGTAAATATTTACTCATTTTGAATTTGACGCCTGCAACACTAAAAGCATTATCTGTTACAGGTCTGTGGTGGACCACTCCCAGTTACACGGGGTGAGACTGGATATCCTGACAGATAAGCACATCTGTCGCAAGGTCTGCGGTGGACTTTTGCCAGTCGGTGCATCGTGACATGCACTACACAAAAAACAGAGATAAACAAACCTATCATTATCATCTGGTCAGTCACTGCCACAGATACTGGAGTCAGTTTGTCTTGGCCTGTCCTTGCCACTGATAATACCTCTATCTGCCAAGAATGTGCCGCTAGTCCAGCAAAAGCTAGCTGTACTCAAAATACTTTGCAAGCAGTTTCAAGAAATGGTCAATCAGAAAGCAACTCATACCAGCTCGGACGTCGCCCGGGTTAACAAGGTCAGGAGTTCCTGGCAGTGGAGGGTGAAGGACAGAGCTGCGTGGACGAATCTGATCAGATCTAAATGAAACAGTCATTGTCACCCCCGACAGACTGCTATGATGATGATGATGATGATGCCTGCAACATGTCCCAAAAAAACTGGGACAGGGGCATGTTTACCATTGTGTTACATCACCTTTCCTATTAATAACACTCAATAGGTGTATTGGAACTGAAGACACTTAATTGCTGAAGCTTTGTAGGAGGATTTTTTTCTCATTTTTGCTTGATGTACGACTTCAGCTCAACAGTCCAGGGTCTCCACTGGCATATTTTCTGCTTCACAAAGCTCCACAGTGGGAGACAGGTCTGGACCGCAGGCAGGCCAGTCTAGTACCCATACTCTTTTAGTATGAAGTCACACTGTTGTAACACATGCAGAATGTGGCTTGACATTGTCTTGCTGAAATAAGCAAGGACATCCCTGAAAAAGACGTTGCTTGGATGGCAGCATAAGTTGCTCCAAAACCTGTATGTCCCATTCAGCATTAGTGGTGCCATCACAGATGTGCAAGTCACCCATGCCATGAGCACTAACACACTCCATACCATCACAGATACTGGCTTTTGAACTTAATGCTTATAACAATCTGGATGGTCCTTTTCCTCTTTAGCCCAAAGGACACAACGTCCATGATTTTCAAAAACAATTTGAAACGTGGACTTGTCAGACCACAGCACACTTTTCCAGTTTGCATCAGTCCATCTCAGATGAGGTTGGGCCCAGAACAACCGGCAGCATTTCTGGGTGTTGTTGCTATATGGCTTTGGCTTTACATGGTAGATTTTTAACTTGCACTTGGAGATGTAGCAACAAACAGTGTTAATTGACAGTGGTTTTCTGAAGTGTTCCCAAGCCCACGTGGTAATATCCTTTACAGAATAATGTTGGGTTTTAATGCAGTGGCCCTGAGGGATTGGAGGTCATGGTGAATCCATCATGGTGAATCCAAGAAGGCAGCATGTGTATTGTCTGCTCAGTGTCTCTCTGGGTTGGGGACAGGCTCCTGCCCCAAGTGGAGGAGTTTAAGTATCTTGGGGTCTTGTTCACGAGTGAGGGGAGAATGGAGCGAGAGATCGACAGACGGATTGGAGCAGCATCTGCAGTGATGCGGACGTTGTACCGGTCTGTTGTGGTGAAGAGGGAGCTTAGTTCTAAAACAAAGCTGTCGATTTATCAGTCAATCTACGTTCCTACTCTCACCTATGGTCACGAGCTTTGGGTAATGACCGAAAGAACGAGATCGCGGATACAAGCGGCTGAAATGAGCTTTCTCCGTAGGATTGCTGGACTCACCCTCAGAGATAGGGTGAGGAGCTCAGTAATCCGGGAGAGGCTCAGAGTAGAACCGCTGCTCCTCCACATTGAAAGGAGTCAGTTGAGGTGGTATGGGCATCTGATTAGGATGCCTCCTGGACGCCTCCCACTTGAGGTGTTTCAGGCACGTCCCACTGGGAGGAGACCCCGGGGCAGACCCAGGACTCGGTGGAGAGACTATGTCTCCCAGCTGGTCTGGGAACGCCTTGGTATCCCCTCTGAAGAGCTGGAGCAGGTGGCTGGGGAGAGGGAAGTCTGGGCTTCTCTGCTTGAACTGCTGCCTCCGCGACCCGGACCTCCGGAAAAGCGGTAGAAGATGGATGGATGGATGGATGTCTCTCTGGATTAAGTTGTTTTTAATGGATTTTATTGCATTTAAATCTCTTTTTATAAGTTGCAGCTGATATTTTTATTGAAATCCCTTTATATGTTTTAAGTAAATTGTGGACTTTTAATGAGTTTAATGACTTTTAACAAGTTTAAAGAATACTGCTATCACCCTTGAGTGCGGCTAACAGGTCTGAGCCTGTCTGGGCCTGTGCCCAGGACGAGTTGGTTGGCTGGGCTTGTGGCGTTCCCCTGGAGAGGTGGCTGGGAGGCTTGTGCTCCTCCTGGGGGCTGAACTGGCTAGCTTAGGACTGCAACACCTCCCTGGAGACTGGGCTGGGAGGCTGATACTTCTCCTGGAGCTGAGCTAACTAGCTTGAGCCTGCAACATCCCCCTGGAGATTGGGCTGGAAGGCCTATACTCCTCCTGGAGCTGAGCTTACTAGCTTGAGCCTGCAACATCCCCCTGGAGACTGGACTGGGTGGCCGATACCCCTCCTGGAGCTGAGCTAACTAGCTTGGGCCTGCAACACCTCTCTGGAGACTGGGCTGGGAGGCCTACATCTCTCCTGAAGCTGAGCTAACTAGCTTGGGTCTGCATCATCTCCCTGGATACTGGGTTGAAAAGCCTGTATTCCTCCTGGAGCTGAGCTAGCCAGCTTGGGTCTGCAACATCTCCCTGGATACTGGGCTGGAAGGCCTATATTCCTCCTGGAGTTGAGTTAACTAGCTTGGGCTTGCAACATCCCCCTGGAGACTGGGCTGGGAGGCCTACATCTCTCCTGGAGCTGAGCTTACTAGCTTGGGCCTGTAGTATTTTCCTGGATATTGGGTTGGAAGACCTATATTACTCCTGGAGCTGAGATATCTAGCTTGGGCCTGCAACATCTCCTTGCAGTATTTATTTCTTTTAGTATTTCTTTTAGTATAAGAACTTTTAAGCTGCTGATGTGCAGAAAGTGGAGGACAATGGCATTTTTTATTACTTTAATATGCTTGTTGGCAGCCTGGAACACGACATCAAATAATGTTCCCTGGGTGAGTACCCATGCCAATGTGTTGTGTTTTTGGGACACTTACTATAGTGGCACTGATTTTAATGTTGTTTATGAGCAATCGCAGACTCATTTGGTCTGGGTCATAGATTCCTGGACAGAGGTACCAAGGGAATTACTTAAACTTCAAAATGTTCTTACTTTATATGACCTCACATTTTTGCTCAATGAAAAGAATCGCCTGGCTTCAATATACAAAAATTCTGCTTCAAAATGTGATGTGAAGCAAAGATTGGTGATTGTCCTACTTTTATTATTATCTGGAAATGTGCAACCAAACCCTGGACCTGATCTGCAATGTATCCAGACTCCTGCTGATTTTAAATCAATGTCTGGTCTCAAAATTATTCATCTTAGTGTGCGCAGTTTACTTCCTAAAATGGACATGGTCAAAATTTGGATTGGATCAACTGATCCGGATGTTGTGATCATCTCTGAAACGTGGCTGACAAAAGCTGTCACAGATGATGATATTAGTATAAATGGATACAATGTCTTCCGTACTGACAGGCCTAAAAAAGGTGGTGGTGTAGCCGCCTATGTTAAATCAAGATTTGATGCTTCAATTGTCTTGTCTAAGTCCATTTCTAAGCAGATGGAGTTTCTGGCCTTGAATATGGAAATAGCCAAATCCCTTTCCATAACTGTTGTTGGTTGTTATAGACCTCCATCTGCCACCAAGGAGGCATTATCATCCTTAAAGCATCTTCTGTCCAGATTAAACTACAATGAGCTTTTAATAGCAGGAGACTTCAATTGGGATTGGTTAAACGTAGCTTCTGAAGAATTTAAATCTTTCTGTGACTCTGTAAATTTTAGCCAGTTGATTAACTATCCAACTAGGGCAAATATTAAAAGTCCTTAATTTTAACAAATGCTCCACATAAATTTTCATCTGTGGGTGTTTTCTGCAATGATTTGAGTGATCATTGTGTTGTTGCAGTGTGCAGAGATACAAAAATCCCCAAATGTAAACCGTGCATTATTTTCAAGCGGAATTTGAAGAAATTTAATGAACAAGCTTATCATCATGATTTGTCCTTGGTTAATTGGGAACATATAGACCTGTTGCCAGACGTTGAGTTAGCGTGGACTTTCTTTAAAGAAAACTTTGAGAAAATTGAAAATAAACATGCTCCTAGAGGGAAATTCAGAGTAAAGGGGCGTGAAAACCCCTGGTTCTCTCCAGAACTGTCTGATGCCATTTATCAGCGTAATGTGGCTTGGGCCAAAGCCAGGAAAACTGATACTGTCAGTGATTGGTCCATTTTTAGACAACTGAGAAATACATGCACTTTTTTTTATTAAAAAGGCTAAATCTGAATATTATTTATCTGTCATAACTGAGAGTCTTAATAATCCACAGAAATTTTGGAAAGTGATCAAAGGTTTATCTGTGAACAAAAGCTCTCAGGTTCTTCCTACTTTTGTTTTAAATGGCTCAGTCCCAGTTTATGATAGAACTGAGGTTTTAAATTGCTTCAATAAGCATTTTGTGTCATCTGGTTTTCTGTTTAACTCTACAGGAGCTACATCTGTGCCTCACTGTACTAATTCCCAAATGTTTTTTGGAGAACCTTTTAGACTTGTACCTTTTACTGTACAGCAAGTTCATAAGGCTCTCAAAACTTTGAATCACAGAAAACCTCCTGGACCAGACTTGATAGAGCCTTACTTTTTAAAAATGGCTGCCGATTTTATTGCACAGCCTCTTACAGTACTTTTTAATTTATCAATTGAAAACAAAGAGATTCCTGTAGTATGGAAGTCAGCTTTTGTGGTTCCTCTCTTAAAAGGAGGTGACCCAGCAGTTTTAACTAACTACAGACCGGTATCAAATTTGTGTGTCTTGTCCAAGATTCTTGAATCTCTCGTGTGTGATCAACTTTAAGAGTTTTTATACTCAAATGAACTTCTTTCAAAACTGCAATCGGGCTTTAGAAAAGAGCACAGCACTATTACTGCTGCTACAAAGCACTGTGCTGCACTTTTCATTGATCTGTCAAAGGCTTTTGACACTGTGGACCACACAGTTTTAAAGCAAAGACTCATCAGTTTTGGACTGTCGGAACATGTAGTCTCCTGGTTCGCAAATTATTTGAGTGACAGGACCCAATGTATTAAATATGATGGTTTGTGTTCTGAAATTGTCAGTGTCCACAAGGGGGTGCCACACGGTTCTGTATTAGGACCCCTCCTATTCATTATGTACATTAATGATCTAGGACAAAATGTGTCTGATGCTAGTTTGCATTTTTATGCTGATGACACAATTATTCACTGCTTTGGCTCTTCCCCTGCTAATGCTGTTGCTTCTCTGCAGAAAGCTTTTAATGTGGTGCAGCACACACTTCTGCAGCTAAAACTAGTCCTTAAAAGGAACTCTGATTATATTGGCATGTTAGCTCTATATGCTTTATTTTTATGTTACTAACATAACTATAATATAATTTTTTTGAAAATAATTCCCAGTTTTATATATTTTTAAAAAACTTTATTACGATTTTTGTTTACGTCGCAATGCACTCTGGGTAGTGACGTAGAATGGTTGCAGCCGTTTTTTCTGTCTTATACAAGCCAAGAAGCGAAGCTCCTAACTACTGCCATTTGTCAGTGAAAATGCCACATTGCGCGGCTTTTGGATGTAATTTCCAATCAAAGGGAAATAAAGAGAGGGGGGTGAGCCTCCATAGCTTTCCTAAAGAGGGAAAGTGGAGGAAAAAGTGGGGTGGCAGCGGCTCAGCAGGTAGAGCAGGTCGTCTAATAACCCGATGGTTGGCGGTTCGCATCACGCTCTCCCCAGATATCCTGCCGTTGTGTCCCTGGGCAAGACACTTCACCCGCATTGCCTCCAGTGCCCATAACACTGGGTATGAATGTGTAAAAATGTTTAAATGCTCGGTGGTGGCCGGAGAGGCTGTTGACGTGGATTGGCAGCCACATTTCCCTCACTCTGAGTCTGTGATCACGCGCTGTAGCGCATGCCTGATAAAGCTGATATATGTATTAATCATGCTATGATAAAGCACAATATCGCGCAAAGCGCGCGCATGAGACATGCCTGTGATCGTACGCTTGTGTTGACCGTTCCTGCCTTTCGTCTCCTAACCGTGGTTTTGGGACGCAGGGGAGATGTATCTTCCTCCGCGGTCAATTCCCGAGTAAACCTCACTCTTGTGGTACACAGAAGCACAGGGCGTTTTGCTGAAGCGTTGGGGCTTTATTTATATACCGCACTGTTGCCAGCAACAAATTCTACCTGCTCCGGTCGCCTTGCTCTTTCTACTTATCCGCACCAAATCACACACCGTTCGCCACACACACCGGGGAGGGGGGGGGGCACGCCTCGGCTGCGCAAACGCCATCACTCACTCACGTCCACGCACCGAGCTGCCCCATCCAAACACACGCACCAGACACATCCCACAACACTTGATAGAGCTGACATATGGGCTGCAAGGTGGCGCAGTGGTTTAGCACTGTGGCAGCACAGTTTTACCATCGGCCGGGGGATCACGGGGATCATGAGATCGTGGGTTCGATCCCAGCCCCCGACCAACAGTGAGCTGTGTGGAGTTTGCATGTTCTCCCTGTGTTGCGTGGGTTTACTCCGGGATTTCTCCGGTTTCCTCCCGCATACCAAAAACATGTAGGTTTAGGGCGCTCGCGCACGCAGCGACCGGCAGCCGGTGGCTTGTCACCAGACTGCAAACCAAATCTACCTACGGGTACAAATAAGTAACAAAAAAAAAAATAAATGTATTAATCATGCTATGATAAAGCACAATATCGCGCAAAACGCACGACTGTGCGCTTTGCGCACCAGTGTGGCGGATGAAATAAGGGAACCCAATGTTGAGGCATGGAATAAGTGCAGGCAGGACACTGCGAACTGAAGTTTAAAAGGGTGTTTATTTCATCCTCCAGCACGAAGCTCACTCCAGCACTGTGGAGCGAGCCCTTTTTTTTTTTTTATTACTTATTTTGTACCCATAGGTAGATTTGTTTTGCAGTCTGGTGACAAGCCACCAGCTGCCAGTTGCTGCAAGCGCAAGCGCCCCTTAACTCCCTAACCTGCATGTTTTTGACATGTGGGAGGAAACCGGAGAAATCCCGGAGTAAATCCACGCAAACACGGGGAGAACATGCAAACTCCACACAGATCACTGTTGGCCGGGGGCAGGGATCGAACCCACGATCTCCGCGATCCCCCGGCCGAGGGTAAACTGTGCTGCCACAGTGCTAACCACTGCGCACTGTGGTTAGTACAAAATAAGTAATAAAAAAAAAGGGCTCGCTCCACAGCGCTGGAGTGAGCTTCGTGCTGGAGGATGAAATAAACACCCTTTTAAACTTCAGTTCGCAGTGTCCTGCCTGCAATTATTCCGTGCATCCACACTGGGTTCCCTTATTTCATCTGCCACACTGGTGCGCAAAGCGCACGCTTGTGCGCTTTGAGCGATATTGTGCTTTATTACAGCGTGATTAATACATACTGTATATCAGCTTTATCAGGCATGCGCTACAGCGCGTGATCACAGACTCAGAGTGAGGGAAATGTGGCTGCCAATCCACGCCAACAGCCTCTCCGGCCACCACCGAGCATTTAAACATTTTTACACATTCATACCCAGTGTTATGGGCACTGGAGGCAATGCGGGTGAAGTGTCTTGCCCAGGGACACAACGGCAGGATATCTGGGGAGAGCGTGATGCGAACCGCCAACCATCGGGTTATTAGACGACCTGCTGAGCCGCTGCCGCCCCACTTTTTCCTCCACTTTCCCTCTTTAGGAAAGCTATGGAGGCTCACCCCGCTCTGTTTATTTCCCTTTGATTGGAAATTACATCCAAAAGCCGCGCAATGTGGCATTTTCACTGACAAATGGCAGTAGTTCGTAGCTTCGCTTCTTGGCTTGTATAAGACAGAAAAAACGGCTGCAACCATTCTACGTCACTACCCAGAATGCATTGCGACGTAAACAATAATGGCGATTTACATCGTAATAAAGTTTTTTAAAAATATATAAAACTGGGAATTATTTTCAAAAAAATTATATTATAGTTATGTTAGTAACATAAAAATAAAGCATATAGAGCTAACATGCCAATATAATCAGAGTTCCTTTTAATGCTGACAAAACTAAACTGATGTGGTTTTCAAATTTTAGGAAGAGTCCACAAATTTTTCCCACAGTGTCCACTTTTGAGGGAAATGAAATTGAGGTGGTTCACTCGTACAAGTATCTTGGTATCTTGCTTGATGACGCTCTGACTTTTAAGCCCCATGTTGAAAATCTTGTGAAGAAACATAAACTGAAACTGGGTTTTTTATTTCGAAATAAATGTTGTTTTTCTTTTGAGGTTAAAAAGCGTCTTGTTACTGCAACTTTTTTTTTAATCTATTTTAGATTATGGAGACCTCTTGTATATGAACACTTCAGCTCAGTCTCTGAGTAAGATTGACTCTGTATATCATGCTGTTTTGAGGTTTGTTACAAACTGTAGAGCCTTGACCCATCACTGTGAACTGTATTCTAGAGTGGGATGGCCCTCTTTGTCCACCAGGAGGTTGACTCACTGGTACATTTTAATTTACAAGGCCATGCTTGGACTGTTGCCCCCTTACATTTGTAATTTGATCACACTGAGAAGTGTTGATTCTTATGGTTTGCGTTCTAATGATCATTTGTTGCTTTCTGTTCCATTTGCCCGTACTGAGTTGGGAAAAAGAGCTTTAATGTTCTCAGCCCCCTCTACATGGAACATGTTGCAAAAAGACTGGAAACTAACGGAACTTGTTTCATTGAACGACTTTAAATCCAGATTGAGAACACTTGAGACGGCCTCACTAATTTGTAACTGTTTTATATGATTTGTATGTCATTGTAAGTGTATTTGTGATTTTTTTTTGCTACCTCTTGGCCAGGACTCCCTTGAAAAAGAGGTTTTTAATCTCAACGTTTTTTTTTTCCTGGTTAAATAAAGGTAAAATAAAAATAATAAATAAATGGGCATTCAATGTTGGTTTCCGGCCTTGTCGCTTGCGTGCAAAAATTTCTCTAGATTCTCTGAATCTTTTGATGATACAGTATCTCACAAAAGTGAGTACACCCCTCACATTTCTGTAAATATTTTATTATAGCTTTTCATGGGACAACACTGAAGATATGACACTTAGATACAAAGTAGTTGGTGTACAGCTTGTATAACAGTGTAAATTTGCTGTCCCCTCAAAATAACAACACACAGCTATTAATAGCTTAACTGCTAACAACAAAAGTGAGTATAATCCTAAGTGAAAATGTCCAAATTGTGGCCAAAGTGTCAATATTTTGTGTGGCCACCATTATTTTCCAGCACTTCCTTAACTCTCTTGGGCATGGAGTTCAATAGAACTTTACAGGTTGCCACTGGACTCCTCTTCCACTCCTCCATGATGACATCATGGAGCTGGTGGATGTTAGAGACCTTGTGCTCCTCCACCTTATGCTTGAAGATGCCCCACAGATGCTCAATAGGGTTTAGGTCTGGAGACATGCTTGGCCAGTCCATCACCTTTACCCTCAGTTTCTTTAGCAAGGCAGTGGTCATCTTGGAGGTGTGTTTGGTGTGATTATCATGTTGGAATACTGCCCTGTGGACCAGTTTCTGAAGACAGGGGATCATGCTCTGTTTCAGTATGTCACCGTATATGTTGGCATTCATGATTCCCTTAATGAACTGTAGCTCCCCAGTGCCGGCAGCACTCATGCAGCCCCAAACCATGACACTCCCACCACCATGCTTGACTATAGGCAAGACACACTTGTCTTTGTACTCCTCACCTGGTTGCCGCCACACATGCTTGACACCATCTGAACCAAATAAGTTTATCTTGGTCTCATCAGACCACAGGAAATGGCTCCAGTAATCCATGCCCTTAGTCTGCTTGTCTTCAACAAACTGTTTGCGGGCTTTCTTGTGCATCATTTTTAAAAGGGGCTTCTTTCTGGGATGACAGCCTTGGAGACCAATTTGATGCAGTGTGCGGTGTATGGTCTGAGCACTGACAGGCTGACCCCCACCCCGTCAACCTCTGCAGCAATGCTGGCAGCACACATACGTCTATTTTCAAAAGACAACCTCTGGATATGACGCTGAGCACATGCACTCAACTTTGGTCAACCATGGCGAGGCTTGTTCTGAGTGGAAGATTTCCTGTTAAACCGCTGTATGGTCTTGGCCACCGTGCTGCAGCTCAGTTTCAGGGTGTTGGCAATCTTATAGCCTTGGCCATCTTTATGTAGAGCAACAATTCTTTTTTTTTTTCAGATCTTCAGAGAGTTCTTTGCCAGGAGGTGCCATGTTGAACTTCCAGTGATAAGAGCGTGTGAGAGCGATAACACCAAATTTAACACACCTGCTCCCCATTCACACCTGAGACCTTGTAACACTAATGAGTCACATGACACCTGGGAGGGAAAATGGCTAATTGGGCACAATTTGGACATTTGCACTTTGGGGTGTATTCACTTTTGTTGCCAGCGTTTTAGACATTAATGGCTGTGTGTTATTTTGAGGGAACCACAAATTTACAGTTATACAAACTGTACACTGACTACTTTACATTGTGCCAAAGTGTCATATCTTCAATGTTGTCCCATGAAAAGATATAAAAATATTTACAAAAATGTGAGGGGTGTACTCACTTTTGTGAGATACTGTATTATAGACTGCAGATGATGAAATCACCAAATTCCTTGCAGCTGTACGTTGAGAAACACTGTTCTTTAACTGTTGGACTATTTACCCACACAGTTGTTTACAAAGTGGTGAACCTCACCCCATCCGTGCTTGTGAATGACTCACCCTTTCAGGGATGTTCCTTTTACAGTGGGGCAAAAAAGTATTTAGTCAGCCACCAATTGTGCAAGTTCTCCCACTTAAAAGATGACAGCGGTCTCCAATTTTCATCATAGGTATACCTCAACTATGAGAGACAAAATGAGAAAAAAATCCAGAAAACACATTGTCTGATTTTTAAAGAATTTATTTGCAAATTATGGTGGAAAATAAGTATTTGGTCACCTACAAACAAGCAAGATTTCTGGCTCTCACAGACCTGTAACTTCTTCCTTAAGAGGCTCCTCTGTCCTCCACTCGTTACCTGTATTAATGGCACATGTTTGAACTCATTATCAGTATAAAAGACACCTGTCCACAACCTCAAACAGTCAGACTCCAAACTCCACTATAGCTAAGACCAAAGAGCTGTCAAAGGACACCAGAAACAAAATTGTAGACCTGCACCAGGCTGGGAAGACTGAATCTGCAATAGGTAAGCAGTTTGGTGTGAAGAAATCAACTGTGGGAGCAATTATTAGAAAATGGAAGACATACAAGACCGCTGATAATCTCCCTCGATCTGGGGCTCCACGCAAGATCTCACCCCGTGGGGTCAAAATGATCACGAGAACGGTGAGCAAAAATCCCAGAACCACACGGGGGGACCTAGTGAATGACCTGCAAAGAGCTGGGACCAAAGTAACAAAGGCTACCATCAGTAACACACTACGCCGCCAGGGACTCAAATCCTGCAGTGCCAGACGCTTAAGCCAGTACATGTCCAGGCCCGTCTAAAGTTTGCTAGAGAGCATTTGGATAATCCAGAATAGGATTGGGAGAATGTCATATGGTCAGATGAAACCAAAATAGAACTTTTTGGTAAAAACTCAACTTGTTGTGTTTGGAGGAGAAAGAATGCTGAGTTGCATCCAAAGAACACCATACCTACTGTGAAGCATGGGGGTGGAAACATCATGCTTTGGGGCTGTTTTTCTGCAAAGGGACCAGGACGACTGATCCGTGTAAAGAAAAGAATGAATGGAGCCATGTATTGTGAGATTTTGAGTGAAAACCTCCTTCCATCAGCAAGGGCATTGAAGATGAAATGTGGCTGGGTCTTTCAGCACGACAATGATCCCAAACACACCACCTGGGCAACGAAGGAGTGGCTTCGTAAGAAGCATTTCAAGGTCCTGGAGTGGCCTAGCCAGTCTCCAGATCTCAACCTCATAGAAAATCTTTGAAGGGAGTTGAAAGTCTGTGTTGCCCAGCGACAGCCCCAAAACATCACTGCTCTAGAGGAGATCTGCATGGAGGAATGGGCCAAAATACCAGCAACAGTGTGTGAAAACCTTGTGAAGACTTGCAGAAAACGTTTGACCTCTGTCATTGCCAACAAAGGGTATATAACAAAGTATTGAGATGAACTTTTGTTATTGACCAAATACTTATTTTCCACCATAATTTGCAAATAAATTCTTTAAAAATCAGACAATGTGATTTTCTGGATTTTTTTTTCTCATTTTGTCTCTCATAGTTGAGGTATACCTATGATGAAAATTGGAGACCTCTCTCATCTTTTAAGTGGGAGAACTTGCACAATTGGTGGCTGACTAAATACTTTTTTGCCCCACTGTATACCCAATCATGACACTTACCCTGTTTTCAATTAACCCGGTCACCTGTGGAATGTTCCAAAAAGTTTTTTTTTAAGCATTCCTCAACTTTCTCAGTCTTTTCTTGCCCCTGTCCCAGCTTTGTTGGAATGTCTTGCAGGAATCAAATTCAAAATGAGTTTATATTTGCAACAAAACAATAAAGTTTATCAGTTTGAACATTAAATATCTTGTCTCTGCAGTGTATTCAATTGAATATAGGTTGAAAAGGATTTTTAAATCATTGTATTCCGTTTTATTTATGTTCTACACAATACCTCAACTTCACTTGAATGGGGGTTGTATTATGAATCTGCAGACACCCTGCATATGTGAAATACAGGAGTTAAACACACACACACACACACATTTGCACAGATGAAGACAAGGCAACATCAGAGTACAGACAAAGGTAATATAAAGTTGAGGCAGACCACATTGTGCTGACAAGTAGAGGCAGACTGATGTACAAATATATGAACAAAAGAACAGAACAGTTTTAAGGACATACGACTGATTGAGAAAAGCAAATGCACTGTGTAACTCTGAACTTGGATTGCTGTGAACCACAGTTTGTCATCTTTACAATTTACAGCACACAGAGCAGCGTGCGGTCTATTTACAGTGGTCAAACCATTTGCATTTCAAAAGAGAAGGTCTCAATAAATATAAGACACGCTGAAGCATGTGCACAGTGTAAAAACAAGTTTTGGTATTTAATAAGACCCACACCCCCCCTCATTGCTGCTAAAATAGCTGAGTCACACATTTAAATAACATTACAATAACTCTGTGAAAAGTCATCTTCTCACCAGCTAAGAGTTAGTTTGTAAAACCACAACTATTGCCTCGCGAAGAGTACAGCAGAGCAGATGTGAACACAGTGGCACGTTAACACAGAGGATGGCAGTAAAAGGCGAATGCTAAAACTTCAGAGACTACACGTTGGCAGTTGTAAGCAGTGTCCGGTGCAGGGAGCTGGCTTTGACTGCAGTAATGCCCGAATGAGACTGGAACCTCATTTGTGACTCCTCCCATTAAAAGTCTCCGTTCTCCTCTGTGGCTTTGCCTTGTAGCTCGTGGAGGATGGGAGCCAGGATTGCTTTCAGTATCGCATACAGGGACTCGTTCGTCTTTGAGGCAGGGTCCGTCTGCAGAGAAAAGGATGCACATTAATGCTGGAGATTGGCTCCAACCCCCTCACGACCTAAAAAGGATTAACCAGTTGAAGATGAATTAATAAAAGACTGTTGCATGCATTTAGGGATCGGTGCATCATCGCTAGTGTGCGTACTGTGATACATCGCTGAACTGATGTTTTGTCCCATCCCTAGAGTGAGAATTGGGACAACTGACTTAGGAGAAGTAACAAATTTTGATTTTTCAGAAATCATAAGTGCCCAGATCTCCTGACCTTTGACCTTGAGCACAACCTGGATGCAGACCCACCTGAGGATCATTGTGAGTGAGTTTGGTGACCATGGGCGAAAATGCCTAGAAGCAGTAGCAATTCCTGTGAAATCTGGATGAACAGACAGAAGATGAATGCTGTACCATCACACCCGCTGTGAGCAATAAATAAAAGATAAAAATAAAACAATCAGTTCAGACAACAATTTCACACTTTTGCCTGTATGTGAAATTTAAATTACAAATAAAAAATAATCACTAAGAAGATTTGAATGGCCAACTTTTTTTTAAACTGTCACTATTTTTCTAAATTTGAAAATTTTCTTGTATATTTTTGGAGAATTTCTTTGTAAATTTTGTTTTGTAGTTTTGTTTCACTTTTTGTACAGCACATTAGTAAACATTGGTTCTTTTAAAAAGTGCTATATAAATACATTTGACAATTACAAATTAGTAAGTTTGTGTAAACTACGTTTTTAATTTAGTTTTTTTTTTTTTTTTGTAACAGAATCAAACATATTAAGACCCCTAACTGAGAAATCTTGGCATTTTTAAGGATAATTTGGAATTTATTTTGGAAAAATTTAAGACTTTTCAAAAAGGAACCATGGATACCAATTTTGGGTCTCTGACTTTTTAAGAGCAGTCTATAGCACTTCACTTCAATTCAAAAAGTAACAGACTTTTTTAATGATTAAAACTAGGGGTGGGGGGGGGGAGTGCAACATTGTGATACTTTGCATCAACAATACTGTATTCAAATTCAGAGAGACCAGTACTGCAACATTTTAATAAATGTTGCAAACACAATCTCATCTTTTTAGGTACCAGCGTAATAAAAACAAAGTGACCTTTCACTCCACTAGGTGGTGCTAAATTTTCACTGTCTGCTTAGGTTATACTGCCAAGGAGTGACTCGTGAGATCAGGCAGGAGTCGGACAAGACAAAGATTGGGATGTTAAATTGCAATATGTGATATCGCAATACTCAACATATTTCAAGATCATATTGTACTGTGGTCCAACTACTGGGACAATATAGTATCATTGGGCCTCTCCACTGGAGAAAGTCCTACAGAGCCTGAAATGTGGAAAGGCAGCAGGATACGATAACATCTTCCCAGAATTCATGAAAAATCTTGGCCCCCGAGCCCTAACCTGGTTGACACAATTCTACACAAGGATCACACAAACAAACTCGATCCCAAAGAAATGGCGGACAGCAAAGGTCATTGCCATCCCAAAACCTGGCAAAGACCACAAATTACCAGCAAGCTACCGCCCAATCTCCCTACTCAGCGTTCCTTACAAAATCATGGAGCGCCTAATTCTGCAACGCATTTCCCCAGAGGTAGAGGATATTCTAAGTGTGGATCAAGCAGGTTTCCGCAAGGACCGCAGTACAGGAGAACAAGTACTGGCCCTAACCACCTTCATCGAAAATGGCTTCGAGAGCAGACTGAAGACAGGGGCTGTGTTTCTCGACCTTACAGCCGCCTATGATACGGTCTGGCACAAAGGCCTCCTCCTGAAACTTATAAAGGCGATCCCTGCTTGGGCAACAGCAATTATAAAAACCCTGCTGACCAACCGAAGGTTCAGAGTCCACCTCAGTCAGAAGACAAGTGCATGGAGAATGCAGAAAAACGGACTCCCACAAGGCTCAGTTCTAGCTCCAACTCTGTTCAACCTCTACATAAACGACCTGCCTACTACAAAATCCCGCAAATTCACTTATGCAGACGACATCTGTTTGGCATTCCAAGCACCAGACTTTGAACCACTGGAACGGGTGCTCACGGAAGATCTTGCCAAACTGGACCAGTTCTGCAAAATCTGGCGCCTAAAACCAAGCCCAGCAAAAACCGTCTCCAGTGTATTCCATCTCCACAATGCAAAAGCTGCCAGAGAACTAAACATCCACCTGAGCGGACTCAAGCTTAAGCATGCCCCAAATCCAACTTATCTTGGAGTGACCCTTGATAGGACCTTATCCTTCAAGGAACATCTAAAGGGGACGGCTGCTAAGGTGAAGGTACGAAACAACCTGCTCTGCAAGCTCGCTGGTGCAAAATGGGGGGCGGCAGTCTCCACCCTGCGCACCTCAGCACTGGCCCTTTCATACTCTGTAGCAGAATATTGTGCCCCTGTCTGGTCCAGGTCATCTTACACACACCATGTGGACACCCAGCTCAACACAACCATGAGAACTATAACTGGAACAATCCGCTCAACACCACTCCCCTGGCTCTCTGTACTGTCAAACATAGCCCCTCCACACATCCGGCGAGCAGCATTAACTCAAAGGATGCTCCAAAAAGTTAAAGATTCTCCTCACTTACCAATCCATGCAGATATCTACACTCCACCCACTGCCCGACTTTCATCCAGACGGCCGATTTGGAAAAACCCTCCCCCAGCTGACTTTACCATCCAGACAGCTTGGCAAGAGGAATGGGAGACCAAGGAGGTCCCAAACAAACAGCTGGTGATAAACCCCAACCAACAGGTCCCGGGCACCAACCTCCCAAGGAGACAGTGGTCTACACTCAATCGCTTCAGGACTGGACATGGCCCCTGCTTGGCCAGCCTTTACAGATGGGGCAGTAGCCCTAGCCCACTGTGCGCATGTGGAGAGGAGCAAACAATGGAACACATCATAGAGGCCTGCCCGCTCCAAAGACTGGAAGGAGGATTACACACCCTCCATACAGCAAACCAGGAGGCAACTGCTTGGCTTAAGGACTTTGCATTCGCTAAATAAATAAATTGGGCCTCTGGGGATTCCCATCCCTAATTCAAACAAACCACGTGGCAAATGTCCTAAATAGCATGTTCACTAGCCAGTTATTTTATTAACCAACTAATTTGATTAACCACCTGTAGATGTAAAACAGTCTGAAGAAGGACCACGCAAATGTCATGAATGATTATTGTTTTAAGTGGTGGCCTAGGGGTAGCCCACCTGCTCCACAACCGGGAGGTCGGGGTTCAAGTCCTAGCCAGGTCATGCCAAAGACCATATAAAAATGGAACTTCTTGATGTCCAGCTTGGTGCTCAGCAAAAATGGAACGGAGGAGGGAAATGTGGGTGGCAGATGCTCAGGAGGTGGAGCGGGTCGTCCAATAACCAGAGGGTTGGCGGTTTGAGTCCCGCTCTCCCCAGCCATCCTGCCGTTGGGTCCCTGGTCAAGACACTTTACACACCTTGCCTCCAGTGTCCATGACAGTGGGTATAAATGTTCAGTAGTGGTCGGAGAGGCTGTTGGCACAGATTGGCAGCCATGTTCCTGTCAGTCTGCCCCAGGGCAGCTGTGGCTACAGTAGTAGCTTACCGCTACCATTGCCTGTCTGTGGAGTGAATGAATAATAGATTTTCATTGTAAAGTGATTTAGGTTTCTTGAAAGGCACTATATAAATGCAAACCATCATTTTTAAGGAGTTCCGCTAAAATCTGAACGCTTTTGTTTTCCAATTAAAATCCGTTTTTACTAACACCTCATGATCGCTGTGTGTGTGTGTGGGGGGGGGGTGTTGCCTGAGGGCGCAGGTCAGTCTCCACACTGGGGAAGGGGGGGGTGCCTGACTGTCCTGGGGCTAGGTGGCTTTGGTACATTTGTGCTCTGTGGGGGTTGGTGGTGCTGTCTTGCTTGGCTGTTTTCGGGGGTGTGTGCTGCTGTGGCCTGCCACCCTCTTTGTATGTTTCCTGGCAAACCACTCACACACTCACTTTGCGCATGTTCTCATATACATACATACACGCACGTGCGCGCGCGCACACACACACACCTCACCAGGAGTAAAACACCAACAAGTCGGCCTGACACAGAAATACTTTTCTTTTTTTTTTGAAAAATTTGTGATATTCGTTTTTTGCAAAATATGCTAGTTGAAATCATGAAGACGCTACTCCATGCTTCAAATAACTGTGGGAGATTTTAAAACTGTAAACTTTGTATTTGAAATAGAGTAGTTTCAGAGGGAAATATCAGTGAGACCGCTTCCTAGTTTCGAGAGCGTGGATACCACAGCTGATTTACATATTCAGTTTGTTTGGCTATTCACATGTCTTTGTTATTCATTTTGGCCAATCAGCAGCATGTTCAGGAACCTCTTCAAGGAAGGTTTCCACAGCTCCTTTAGATAAGCACTGTAAGGGGGTTGGGTTCATGCTAAGTCATGCAAATGACCAGCTTTTGGTACTGCCCCCACCTGGCTCCCCTGGAAGGTGACAATCCTCGGAAAGTTTGAACCTGATTTTCTCAAAGAAGTAGTTTGAGAGGTGCTAACATTCAAATGGCCACTTCTTCAAATCTTTTCAGATTTCCATGTGTTAGACATCATTGGAAAGCTTAAGATTCCCCACTTTTAGAATCTATAAATAACTCCAAATACCCTCTGGAAGACTTGTTCCTGGTTTTTCCATGGCTGGTCACATACGTCTCTCTGTTCTTTTACAGGTACAGATACCATACTTGTGATGAGACCTCTTCAGAAGCAGAAACAGTTTGTCTTCTGTTTGTTTCAGTTGTGACAGTTTGCTTGTTTTCTCTGTTTGTTCCTCTCCCCCCCCCCCCCCACCCCTCGTCAGGTCCATCATACTTTAACCCCTTGCACTCTGGTCAATTTCCCTAAAAACGCCAAAAAATAACGTACCCAAAGTAAATCAAAAGTTGTTCTTCAACCCTTTGCAGCATCTTCATGGGGTTGGTCTCATTTAAAAGAAAACACTTTGAATTTTTTGGCAAAACAGTCATAATCTCTCCAAGTGCTCCGGCCACTGAGTAACAGTCATCTAAACATACTGAACTTGAAGAAAATAAATTTCGCCTGGGTGTTTTTTGGGATACAAATGCTTGCAAATAACACACAGCTTCAGATCCGGGCTGGAAAATGCAAGAACCAAGTGTTATCCAGCTGAGGTCAAAATTTTGTAGCAATACCACAAAAAATGAATATATTACACAGCTTTCTTCACAGGTTGTTCCCAGGCGTTTTTGAACTGTGCCAAATTGTGCCAAATGGCACAGTTTGGAAAAACGTCTATAACTTTTGAATGATTCAATATAGAAGCTTCATCTTGGGCTCTAATGAAAGGTGAAGGGCTGTGTGTGTGCGTGGGGGGGGGTTGTTTATTCATTCATGAATGAATGAATGAACAAACAAGCCCCCACACACAAAGAAGCATGCCACGTAAAAAATGTGTGGCTTTTTTTTTTTTTACAAGAAAAAATAACCTACAATGCACTAAAAATTATACTAGAATATTTGTAATGTAGAAGATAACAACTCCCCCCCCCCACGCTACAGAGGACGGACATCGCCCATCGCTACATGACGGAAAGTGGTGACGGTGCGCCGCGGTCTAATACGCACAGTTGGGCTAAAATATCTGCAATAATATCTGCAATCCGCTACAGAACAGTAGCGGGGGGGCGTTCACGGTCCGGACGCGGCGCACGAATCGTGTCCAGTTCGTGCGCCGCGGTACACGCTCTGTGCGCCGCGGTCTACTACGCACAGTTAGACTAAAATATCTGCAATAATATCTGCAATCCGCTACAGAACAGTAGGGGGGGGGGGTTCATGGTCCGGACGCGGCGCACGAACCGTGTCCAGTCCGTGCGCCGCAGTACACGCTTTGTGCGCCGCGGTCTACTACGCACAGTTAGACTAAAATATCTGCAATAATATCTGCAATCCGCTACAGAACAGTGGTGGTGGGGGTTCACGGTCCGGACGCGGCGCACGAACCGTGTCCAGTCCGTGCGCCGCAGTACACGCTTTGTGCGCCGCGGTCTACTACGCACAGTTAGACTAAAATATCTGCAATCCGCTACAGAACAGTGGTGGGGGGGGTTCACGGTCCGGACGCGGCGCACGAACCGTGTCCAGTCCGTGCGCCGCAGTACACGCTCTGTGTGCCGCGGTCTACTACACACAGTTGGACTAAAATTGTCATGACGGCCGCTGGGCCGTCATCTGTCTCATCAGCTCCAGCTGCGCACAGACCAGCAGGTGCTAATCAGCGGCTGTTAAAAGCCAGTGTTGCTGACAGCCCGGCACGGAGTCGTCTGTCTTCCTCGTCAGAGTATGAGCCAGAACTTCGTCCTCAAGCCAAGCCAAGAACGTCTCGTCAGGACCGGCCACGTAAGAGAACGCTTTGCTTTTCAACCCCTTGCCTTTACCCCTGTGCACACAGGTGGACCTCCCAGGCGGCGGACCAACTTCCCCAGCCGACGGGGCGTTGCCACCTCCATCACGGAGCTCCTCGTTACCACCACAGCTACGGGTACAATCATCACCACAGCTACAGGAACTATCATCATTACAGCTACAGGAGTTATCGTCATCACGGCTACAGGTACAACCACCATCTCTGCTACGGATACAATCATCGTCACTGCTACAGGGGCAATCACCACCACTGCCACGGGCACAATCACCACCACGTTGCACGGACACTGGAAGTCAGCAGGACATAACCTGTGGCACATCCAAGTAAGCCTTACCACCTACAATTACCCGCCATCGTTGAACAGCTGTAATTGTTTCTGCTGGTGTGTTCCAGGGTTGCCAGGTCGCCATCTGAACTGCTCAGTTCCAGTGACCAGACTTCGATACTTGCACTCACACACGCACTACACTCCTTCTCTATACAATAAAGAATAATTGTCTATATCTGCTCATGTCAGTGTCTGTTTCCTGGGTCCAGAACATGTCAAAAATATCTGCAATATATCTGCAATCCGCTACAGAACAGTAGTGGGGGGGGGACGTTCACAACATGATGGGGGGGGGGGGTGGCGTTCGCACAGTTGTAATTTACCGATCGGTCAAAAGTCATTTTGATTACAATTTTCAGATGTAAAGAATAATTTAGTTTATAACACTTACCTGTTCACAACAGCAGTGTCGCTGGCGAACTTCTCTTCCTCATTGTCAGACGAACATGAAGCTGGTCTGCTTGTTACGGACTCGTGGTTCTGGTCACGCGACCCGGTCAAACCATAATTCCATTATTGTGGTTTTGCGCTTCCATGATTGCGGTTTTGGCGAACGATTTTTCAAAACAAATAAAAACAGTAGTAAGAAAAAAAGACTGGCGAACGCCTGTGTGCCACCCAGCCTTACACAAAACACCTTTCGAACTTCTGTGCTTCAATTGGCTGGTTGTATTCGCAGCCGTTGGTAGGCGGGTCCTTCTTGCTAGGTTTTCAGTCATTGGTTCTTCAAGGTTTCAGAAACCCAATTCAAGGCTCTTATTAGTCGAATGAGAGGTCAATCACATCTAAACCAATCAAAGCACTCCTTTGGCTTTCTGTTCACGGCTGTGTCTGTAGTGGAAGAACAGAAATGCAGGTTTTTTTTTTCTTCAGTGCGCCCTAGGACGCACAGTGTGCGTACTAGGGCGCCCTCGTGCGCTCTAGGACGCAGAGACGTGCCCGCCCACGGTACACCGGAGTGCAAGAGGTTAAGTAAAACAATATTAAAAGTTATTACAAGAGTATTCCAAATGAAAACAGGGAGATACTGGAGTCTAAAATTAGTCAAGAAGAAGTTGGGCTAGCCATTGATAATATGAAATCAGGAAAAAGAGCAGGACCAGATGGTCTTCCAGTTGACCTCTATAAAAAATTTAAGAATAAATTAATAAAACCATTTTTGGAAATGGTTTTAGAAGCATTTCAAAATAGTAATTTACCACCATACATGAATAATGCCTTAATTATACTGTTGCCAAAACCAGGTAAACCCTCTAATAAATGTGAAAACATGAGACCAATAAGCCTATTAAATGCTGACCTTAAGATAATCTGTAAAATTTTAGCAAGACGATTACAAGAAATATTACCAAATATTATTAACCGAGATCAGAATGGCTTTATAATGGGAAGACAAGGCTCCCATAATGTAAGAAGACTATTTAATATTATTTATTCCAATAAAGAAGCACCAGATACAGCTCTCTTATCATTGGACGCCGAAAAGGCCTTTGATAGGGTTGAATGGCCCTATCTTTTTGAAGTCCTACAAAGGTTTGGACTTGGAAATAATTTCATAAAATGGGTTTAGATAATATACAATAATGCTACAGCAGAAATCCTAACAAACAGCAATATCTCAAAATCAATAAAAATCAATAGAGGATGTCGACAAGGCTGTCCACTTTCACCCTTATTGTTATACTATGGCAATTGAGCCTTTAGCAATGGCAGTACATTTACATTCACAAATATATGGAATTAAAGTAGGACCAACAGAACATAAAATCTCCCTGTATGCCGATAACATAATTTTGTTTATGTCGAATTTTAAAAAATCAATTCCGACCTTGTTAAATTTAATAAAGAACTTTGGGGAAATATCAGGACATAAAATAAATAAAACTAAATCTTCAATATTAATGCTAAATGAGACCCAGAGAAATCACCCAGCGCCTGAGGTAAATCAATTCAATGTTGTAAATCAGCTTAAATATTTAGGAATTCAAATTTTGCCTAAGCTAGAATCAGTCGCCAGTGCCAACTATGAAGCCTTAATGACAGATATTAATGAGTTACTTCAGAGATGGATGTCACTACCTATGTCGATGATCGGGAGAATTAATATACTTAAAAGTAATATCTTACCCAAAATACTTTATTTATTTCAATACATTCCTTTACCACCACCTTTAGATCTAGTCTCAAGAATTAAAAAAAAGTTAGTGGAATTTATATGGAACAATAGGAAGGCTAGATTACGTCTGTCCTTACTATATTTACCATTTGATCGTGGAGGTCTGAAATGTCCAAACTTTATGTTGTATTACTGGTTAGCACAACTGAGGTCTATGACATATTATTTTTCATCAAATGATCTCCCTCACTGGACTGAAATCGAATCATATAATTTACCTTTACCTCTTCCCTTATTCATATACTCAGACTCAGCTAAAAAATTACAGAAACAAGTTAAAAATCCAATTGTAAAGCATATGATCAAAATATGGTGTGAAACCAAAAAATATTTAAAAGAACCACACTTATTGTCACAATTTAGCCCAATATGGGGTAATCAATATTTTACACCAGGGAGAGCGGATGCTGTATTTAAAGTATGGAATTTAAAAGGGATTCAAAAGATTCAAGACATATTTGTCACGTTCAGATAACATAATGTCTTTTGAAGAACTGAGGATCAAATTTAATCTTAATAGAACACATTTTTTTAAATATCTTCAGCTTAGGAATTTTATTCGATCAAATCAAAATAATGCTCTCACCCGACCTACTTATTCATCCTTGGAAAAAATTTTGACGAAAGATAGTAAGAGAAAGGGTATTATTTCAGAGTTTTATAACTCATTGACACTATCCTCAAGTGAAAAACTCACAGAAAAGACTGAATTACTGGAAAGAAGACCTGCAAATTGAAATTTCAGAGGAACAATGGGAACTGGCTTGTACAGAAGCTCAAACCAAATCAATAAATGTACGTCTTAAATTGATACATTTTAAATGGTTAATGCGGATGTATGTTACACCAGTGGAGTTAAATAGATATAACAAAAACATACCAGATACATGCACAAAATGTATGGAAAGTAAAGGAACCCTATTTCACTGTTTATGGGAATGTAGAAAAATTAGAATGTTTTGGGAAGAGGTGAGGGTAACAATTGAAAAAATAATTTCAAAACAATTCACATTGAACCCTAAACTGTTTTTGTTGGGTCTGTATCCAGAAAAACATAACTTTAATAAGAGTGAAAGAGCATTCATAGACCTCAGTTTGCTTAATGCCAAAAAATGTATTGCATTACTGTGGAAAAAGACTCATAGACCAGATGTGACTCAGTGGTTAAGACAGATGTTAACAAACTTTCCACTAGAAAGAATAACATACATACTGAAATCAAAGGAAAATGTGTTTGAGAATATATGGAGACCTTTCATTGATTATGTAAAGAAATTAAACATAACTTCTGAAGAAGAAGGTGAATGATGTGTGTGGACCTTGCAAATTCCAAATTGGTGAATGTATAATATGTATACTTATGTAATAGATTACCTAGACTAATTAGAGGAGCATTGTTGATGACTTGCCTTTTTTAGTGGTTGTTGGTGTTTTTAGTACATTTTTTTTGTAGTGTTTTTTTTTAAAATTACTTTAGTGTTAGTGTTTGATTGTTTGTGCCATGTTTGTAAAAAAAAGGTTCAATAAAAAATATTGTGAAAAAAAAGTTCAAGAGGAGTCTATAAATAATATTTATATGCAGTACATATCAAATATAAGCACAGCTCCTTTTGGCTAAGTCAATCTGTTTGACACTATAGAGGGGATGCGTTGGAACAGAATTCTTGGCAATTATAGGACAGTTACCATAGCAACACAGCACTGAGTGGAAATCACATGTGACAGCTTTATTTTGTATGCAGCAAAACATAAAAATCACACAAAATATTTAGTCACAGCAGTGCACAGAGCACTTTTTTTTTACTTTAGATGTCAATACCAAACCATTTATTTGACTGTAGTGATGTACAGGTAAAGACCAAGGAGCATATGGTAAGTGAAGAAATGATTCAGAGCCTTTAATTATTTATTTAATTTTTTGCCAATTAATCAAGCTAGAATGATAAGATTAGCTCTCCACAATAAAAGCAGGTTCTTTGTGCACTGCTGTAACTGAATATTGTGTGTATTTTTTTGTTTTACTGCATACACCCCAATGCTGCCACTCATTTTTGCCACTCAATGTTTTTTTTATAAGTTTTTTTTTATTGAGCATCAATATTACAGGGTGTGTATACTTCAGAACAATGCTCACATATTATCATTATTTTTCCCCCCAATAATTCGATCCCCCACCCCCACCCCTCCAAGAACAAGCAGGACACCACTCAAAACAAACAAACAAAAAAGGAAAGCATATACATACGTTCACCACTGCTGAAGCTGTGCATTATACACTATGGTTCACATGGACAAATAACACAAGTGCAAATGCACGAGGGCTGCTAAGTGGGTACAGTTTTAAGTTTACTCAAATATGTCAACACTGGGTCCCACACCAAAAAGAATTTGTCCTTGGATCCCCTGAGAGTATATTTTATTTTCTCTAACTGTATGAATTGCATTAGGTCACTAAACCACAGAGACACGTTGGGTGGGTTTTTAGATTTCCAATGTAATAATATTCTTATCCGTGCAAGCAGCGTTGTAAAACCAATGATGTTTTTATGTCTTGTCCTCACTGTACAATGTCTTCTAGCTGTGGTACCAAATATAGCCATTGCTGCACCGGCTTGGAGAGCAATATTAAGTGCCTCTGACAATCCATCCATCCATCCATCCATCTTCTACCACTTTTCCGGAGGTCCGGGTCACGGAGGCAGCAGTTCAAGCAGAGAAGCCCAGACTTCCCTCTCCCCAGCCACCTGCTCCAGCTCTTCAGAGAGGATACCAAGGCGTTCCCAGACCAGCTGGGAGACATAGTCTCTCCACCGAGTCCTGGGTCTGCCTCGGGGTCTCCTCCCAGTGGGACGTGCCTGAAACACCTCAAGTGGGAAGCGTCCAGGAGGCATCCTAATCAGATGCCCATACCACCTCAACTGACTCCTTTCAATGTGGAGGAGCAGCGGTTCTACTCTGAGCCTCTCCCGGATGACTGAGCTCCTCACCCTATCTCTGAGGGTGAGTCCAGCAATCCTACGGAGAAAGCTCATTTCAGCCGCTTGTATCCACAATCTTGTTCTTTTGGTCATTACCCAAAGCTCGTGACCATAGGTGAGAGTAGGAACGTAGATTGACTGGTAAATCGACAGCTTTGCCTTAGAACTCAGCTCCCTCTTCACCACAACAGACCGGTACAACGTCCGCATCACTGCAGATGCTGCTCCAATCCGTCTGTCAATCTCTTGCTCCATTTTCCCCTCACTCGTGAATAAGACCCCAAGATACTTAAACTCCTCCACTTGGGGCAGGAGCCTGTCCCAAACCCAGAGAGGATAATCCGCCTCTGACAATGTTTTAAAAATTGTAGACCAGTACATTGTCAGGGCTGGTCATGACCAAAACATGGGTTAAGTCAGCAGGAGTGTTTCGACACCTGTCACAGCTGGCATCTATGTTAGCATATATTTTAGCTTGTCTTGCTTTAGAGAAATGGATGCGATGCAAAATCTTGAATTGTATTATGCTTAATTTGGCACAGGAAGTACTGTTTTTCACTCTTTGTAGAGTGCTATCCCAAATGTCCTCCTTCAAGTCGCCTCCTAATTCATCCACCCAGTCTGCCCTGACCTTTTCAAGGTCTGTGTTTTTAAAAGAAGTTATACAGTTATTAATTCTTGAAATGAGTCGTTTAGAGTTGAAAGGATTTTCAAACAGATTGTCTAAGCCAGAAATTGATGATATATATGGAAAGTTGGGATCATGATGCTGAAGGAAATGGTGAACTTGGAAATATTGAAATAAGCTGGACCGAGGAAGGCCAAATTTTTGAGATAAATCATCAAAGCTTGCAAAAATATTGTTTATATACAAATCTTTAAATTTATAAATGCCTTGTCTTTGCCAAAGAGTAAATTCAAAGTCTAATCTAGCTGGGGAGGAAAGGTGGTTATTGTGTGTAGGACTTAAATGAAGAATTCAATTCAATTCAACTTTATTTATATAGCGCCATATCACAACAACAGTCATCTCATGGCACTTTCAAATGTAGGGGAAACCTCACAACTGCAGAAAGACCCCAGCAATCAGGCGATCCCCTGTGAGCAAGCACTTGGCGACGGTAGAGAGGAAAAACTCCCTTTTAACAGGAAGAAACCTCCAGCAGAACCAGGCTCAGGGAGGGGCAGTCATCTGCTGCGACCGGCTGGGGGGTGAGGGGATAGAGAAGATGGAGAGAACAGACATAAAGAGAGCAAACATTAACGGAGAGAAGCCGAGTACATTATTGGAGGTCACCCAGCAGTCTAAGTCTATTAACAGCAAAACAAAGGGAGGGTTAAGACATGGTATGTCAAAAGAACTACTCTTGCCGTGTGTGTGGATATGGATTATCATAGTCTCTTAATTTTCTTAACCAGTGTTCATCTGTATTTATTTAAGTTAGTAACATCTGATTATTATACTCTTTGCTTCCTCAGGTGTTCCATTTAGTTTGATCCAAACTCTACAATTTCTTGTCCATGTTGCCTGTATCTTATTTTGTCTTTTCAGCATCCGTGCTTGCCGTGCTATTTCAGCATTAGTTTTTGTTAGATGTTCATTTAGGTAAACTTCTGATCCCCGTAGCTTTCTGGCCTGCCTCAGTATGTCATTCTTTACCCTTCTGTTCACAAAGCGCATCACAATTGATTTCTTTGTTTTATTATCCTTTCTGGGTAAAGCATGACAGGCTGAAATTGCATTTGCTTCTACCTATATATTTCTACTATCAAGGAACTGAAGCACCTGGTTTTCCAGGGAGACTGATTCACTTGTGGGAGCCTCCTCACCTCTCATTCTTGCTGTAGCATGAGCATATGATTGATATTTAATGTCTAGTCCACTTATAATTAGATCATCCATACGAGAACATTGTTCAAGATCCTCAACGCGTCGCTCCAAGTCCGCAGTTTTTTTGTCTTTTTCCTTAATTGTTAATTTTAATTCTCGGACTTCTTCCATTAACCCTAATATTTTAGCCTGTTGACTAGCCACTTTGGTCAGTTCTTCTGACAAGAAGTTCAGAGATTTTTGGATCTCTTCCATTTCCTCCTTCTTTGGTGGCATTTTTACTGACCTGTTGATAGTAAAACAATCTCTGCTGGTGTTGCTGGTATCCGATCTGACCGACCTCGAATCCAGCTGGGCCTCAGCTAGCCCCCTCCGCTGCTAGTCCCGCTGCAATTGAGAGCTCCTGTCCAGCCGGGGTACCGGCCGCTCCTCCACCGAGTCCCGCCGCCCACCGCCGCTGTAGTTGAACTCCGATCCTGCTCCTGTCCAGCTGGGGTCCCGGTAGTTCCTCCGCTGAGCCCCGCCACCTACCGCCGTCTTCCTCAGTAGATCCTCCGCTGAACCCTGCCGCTGTAACTGGGCTCCGACTCCGGCTCTTGTCCGGCTGGGGCCCCGGTGGTCCTCCACTGGTCCCCGTCTCCCACCACCGCTGCACCCGAACTCCGATCCGGCTCCCGTCCAACTGTTGCCACAGTTGGCTAAATTGAAGAGGAAGGTTTTTACCCTGTTCTTAAAAACAGAGATCGTGTCTGATTCCCAAACCCAGATTGGTAACTGATTCCACAGGAAAGGAGCTTGATAGCAGAAGGCTCTGCCTCCCATTGTACTTTTGGAGATTCTAGGCATTACAAGTAATCCAGCATTTTGGGAGCGTAGTGCTCTGTTAGGATGATAGGGTAATATCAGATCTTTTATATAAAAGGGGGCCTGATTATTAAGAGCTTTGTAAGTGAGAAGAAGGATTTTAAACTTAATTATAAACTCTATGGGAAGCCAATGAAGGGAGGCCAGAATTGGAGAGATATGATCTCGCTTTCTAGTACCAGTTAAAACTCTTGCTGCAGCGTTTTGGATCAACTGAAGACTTTTTTTTTTTTCCACAATATCTTTATTGAACCTTTTTTTTTTTTTTTTAACAAACATGATACAAACAATCAAACACTAACACTAAAGTACTACAAAAAAAAAAAAAAGCACTAAAAACACCAACAACCACCAACAAAATCAAGTCTTCAACAATGCTCCTCTGTTTAGTCTAGACAATCCAATACATAAGTATACATATTATGTTCACCAGTTTGGAATTTACAAGGTCCACACACATCATTCACCTTCTTCTTCAAGAGTTATGTTTAAATTTTTTACATAATCAATAAAAGGTCTCCATATATTCTCAAACACAATTTCCTTTGATTTTAGTATATATGTTATTCTTTCTAATGGAAGGTTTGTTAACATCTGTCTTAACCACTGAGTCACATCTGGTCTATGAGTCTTTTTCCATAATAGTGCAATACATTTTTTGGCATTAAGCAAACTGAGGTCTATGAATGTTCTTTCACTTTTATTAAAATTATGCTTTTCTGGGTACAGACCCAACAAAAACAGTTTAGGATTCAATATGATTTGTTTTGAGATTATTTTTTCAATTGTTACCCTCACCTCTTCCCAAAACATTCTTATTAACCTACATTCCCATAAACAATGAAATAGGGTTCCTTTACTTTCCATGCATTTTGTGCATGTATCTGGTATATTTTTGTTATATCTATTTAACTCCTCCGGTGTAACATACATCCGCATTAACCATTTGAAATGTATCAATTTAAGGCGTGCATTTATTGATTTGGTTTGAGCTTCTGTACAAGCCAATTCCCATTGTTCCTCTGAAATTTCAATTTGCAGATCTTCTTTCCAGTAGTTTAATCTTTTCAGTGAATTTTCACTTGAAGATAGTGTCAATGAGTTATAAAACTCTGAAATAATACCCTTTCTTTTACTATCTTTCATCATCATTTTTTCCAAGGATGAATAAATAGGTCGAGTGAGAGCTTTATTTTGATTTGATCGAATAAAGTTTCTAAGTTGAAGATATTTAAAAAAATGTGTTCTATTGAGATTAAATTTGATCCTCAGCTCTTCAAAAGACATTATGTTGTCTGCACCTGGCAAATATAAATCCTGAATCTTTTGTATCCCTTTTAAATTCCATACTTTAAATACAGCGTCCGCTCTCCCTGGTTTAAAATATTGATTACCCCATATTGGACTAAATTGTGACAATAACTGTGGTTCTTTTAAATAGTTTTTAGCTTCACACCATATTTTGATCATATGCTTTACAAATGGATTTTTAACTTGTTTTTGTAATTTTTTTGCCGAATCTGAGTATATGAATATGGGAAGAGGTAAAGGTAAATTGTATGATTCCATTTCAGTCCAGTGAGGGAGATCATTTGATGAAAAATAATATGTCATAGACCTCAGTTGTGCCGACCAATAATACAACATAAAATTTGGACATTTCAGACCTCCACGATCAAATGGTAAATATAATAAAGACAAACGTAATCTAGCCCTCCTGTTGTTCCATATAAATTCCACTAACTTTTTTTTTATTCTTGAGAATAGATCTAAAGGTGGTGATAAGGGAATGTATTGAAATAAATAAAGTATTTTAGGTAAAATATTACTTTTAAGTATATTGATTCTCCCGATCATCGACATTGGTAGTGACATCCATCTCTGAGTTAACTCACTGATATCTGACATTAAGGCTTCATAGTTGACACTGGCGACTGATTCTAGCTTAGGCATAATTTGGATTCCTAAATATTTAAACTGATTTACAACATTGAATTGATTTACCTCAGGGGCTGAGTAATTTCTCTGGGTCTCATTTAGCATTAATATTGAAGATTTAGTTTTATTTATTTTATATCCTGATATTTCCCCAAAATTCTTTATTAAATTCAACAAGGTTGGAATTGATTTTTTTAGATTCGACATAAACAAAATTATATCATCGGCGTACAGGGAGATTTTATGTTCTGTTGGTCCAACTTTAATTCCATATATTTGTGAATGTAAACGTATCGCTATCGCTAAAGGTTCAATTGCCATAGTAAACAGTAAAGGTGAAAGTGGACAGCCTTGTCGACATCCTCTATTGATTTTTATTGGTTTTGAAATATTGTTATTTGTTAGGATTTCTGCTGTAGCATTATTGTATATTATTTGAACCCATTTTATGAAATTATTTCCAAGTCCAAACCTTTGTAGGACTTCAAAAAGAAAGGGCCATTCAACTCTATCAAAGGCCTTTTCGGCGTCCAATGATAGGAGAGCTGTATCCGGTGCTTCTTTATTAAAATAAATAATATTAAATAGTCTTCTTACATTATGGAAGCCTTGTCTACCCTTTATAAAGCCATTCTGATCTCGATTAATAATATTTGGTAAAATTTCTTGTATTCGTCTTGCTAAAATTTTACAGATTATCTTAAGGTCGGCGTTTAATAGGCTTATTGGTCTCATATTTTCACATTTATTAGAGGGCTTACCTGGTTTTGGCAGCAGTATAATTAAGGCATTATTTATGTATGATGGTAAATTATTATTTTGAAATGCTTCTTAAACCATTTCCAAAAAAGGTTTTATTAATTTATTCTTAAATTTTTTATAAAGGTCAACTGGAAGACCATCTGGTCCTGCACTTTTTCCTGATTTCATATTATCAATGGCTAGCCCAACTTCTTCTTGACTAATTTTAGACTCCAATATCTCCCTGTTTTCATTTGGAATACACGGTATAGATAGTTCGTTCAAAAACCCATTTAGTTTTGTTAAATCAGGTTCATTTTTGGTATCATATAATTTTTCATAGTAATCTCTAAAGGCTCTATTAATTTCTAAAGGATCTATAACTACCTGTCCATTACTTATAATACTGGTAATTGGTGTTTTAATTTCCAATTGTTTAATCTGCCATGCTAATAATTTTCCTGATTTTTCACCTTGTTCATAAAAAGATTGTTTCAATCTTAGAAGACTCGAGGCAGCTCTATTCGCTGATTTTTTGTCGTATTCAGCTCTCAAAATCAGTAATTCATTCTCCAACCTTGGGTCACTTCCTGCATACACTTTTTCCTGAAGATTTTTTATTTTATGTTCCAATTTAGCTCTCTCCTCTCGAGTCTTCTTAGATTTTGATCCTGTATAACTAATAATATGTCCCCTAATAAAAGCTTTGAAAGCCTCCCACTTTACACATGCTGATGTTTGTGTAGTATTGATGTCAAAGAACTCGTCTATCTGTTTTTCTATATACTTGACAAATTCCTCATCCTGAAGCCATTTATGCTGAAATTGCCATCTACCTGATTCCTTTGTCAATTTTTTATCTACATATATTAGACAACAGGGTGCATGATCAGAGATCACGATGTTATCATAAAAGCAGTTTTGAATCTTGGACCTTAATTCTGTGGAAATCAAAAAATAATCAATACGTGAGAATGTCTTGTAGGTACTGGAATAACAAGAATAGGCTTTAACTTGTGGTTTCATTTCTCTCCATATATCTAACAATCTCAATTCTTTCATAAAATGATTAATAGTCATCCTACATCCAATGTGCGTACAATCCAGTCCTGTTGATCTATCCACACCTGGATTCAATGTACAATTAAAATCCCCTGCTATTATATGTTGCCCTGTAAGTGATGATAAGATGAGAAATAAATTAGCAAAGAACTTCTGATCATCTATATTGGGACCATATAAGTTCACAAGATTTATATTTTCTAATAGCAAAGAACCTTGAATGATTACATATCTTCCAAATTTGTCTCCAATTACATTTTTCACTTGAAAAGGAACTGATTTATGTATGAGAGTCATAACTCCCCTGGCTCGGGATGAAAATGAAGAGGTGAATACACTTCCCTGCCATCTACTCCTAATTCTTTTAACATCCTCCTCTATCAGATGAGTTTCTTGTAAAAACACAATTCTTGAACCCATGTCCTTTATTTTATTCATAACTTGTTTAAGTTTTTTTAAATTTTGTAGACCTCTGCAATTCCATGAAGTTAAATTAAGATTAACACTTTGGTCCATGATCAATAGAGAGTTTGGGATTACCTTGCAGTGTAAACATGCTCATACAGAGAAGCAAAAACATGAGTGGTTGAACATTCATCCTACAAACTACACACAAACAAATTTCCCCTTCCCACACTTGTGGCAAACCCCCCAAAATCAAAAGAAAAATTCTGTCTCCCGATATAGCCATCGACCGTTCCACACCCACGGGGAACAGCCTAAGCCACTCCTTCTTCATCCTCCCAATCACCCTAACTCTACTGCTTTTAATGACGTAACATTAACTCTCCTCTGTAGTTTTCCAACTTAACTCCAAAATTTTTAACAACTTTGTACATCATAGTTTTTTTTTTTTTTTGGTTTGTTTTGTTTTTGTTTTGTTTTTTTAATATATAATACAATCTATATTTTGTAAACTTACTATTTACTTCAAGTCAGTCAGATGCCTGTGCAAATGCTTAATTATTCTACCTTATATTTTGTTCATGCTTAGCTCTCACCAGTCTCTTCTTCTTCTTTGATCTTCTTGATGAACTCCTGCGCCTCCTCTGGGGTCTTGAAGATGTGGGTTCTGCCCTCATACGTGGTCAGCAGTCTCGCAGGATAGATTACACCATGACGAATCCCAAGGTTGCGCAGCTCCTTACGTACGGGATCAAACTGCTTCCTCAATTGTTGGATTCCTGTGGCCAAATCTGGGTAGAACCGCACCTGCTGGTCCTGGTGTTTAATCTCTCCTTTAGCACGTGCAGCGTTGAAGATCTTCATCCTGTCTCTGTTGCTAAGAAACTTCATAATTAAGGTCCTCGGCGGTCCCTTATCTCTCCGTGGGCCAATACGATGCGCTTTTTCCAGAATCACTGCTGATTGCAACTCCTCGCTGCCCAGCACCTCCGGAATCCACTTTTCCAGAAAGGAACATACGTCCCGACCTTCTGATTCCTCTGGAAGACCCACCAGCCTCAAATTATTCTGTCTCGACCGAGATTCCAAATCCAAAATATTATCTTCCAGAGATTTATTTTTTTTTTCCAAAGTGCGCACCTTTAATTGAAGACGGGTGACGTCATCTTCAGCACTAGCGAGACGGAGCTCCATCTGCGCCGTTCGTTCTACACAGTCACCCAATTCCTTTCTTATTCCTTCCAACGCTGTCATAATCCCATCAAATCTAGAGGAAAAGTCCGCTCTCATTGAACTCATGGCAGCCATCAGCGCATCTGCGCCATTCCCCGCAGAAATCGCACCGCCGCCAGCCTCCTCCGCCATATATGGAGCCTTGTTTGCTGCGTCACAGACCTGAAAGTCCGTTAATTTGGACTGTTTCGGCGGCTCGCTTTTTCCTTTTCCTGGTTTTCCAGCCTTAGGCTTCGCCGACATATCCTCGCTCAAATGCTGGGATACGTTCTGTCCCAAATGAGAGAGTTATTTGCCGATTTTTTTCTCCAGGAGCAGAGCAGAGCGAGACACGTCCGTCCTACGTGGCAGCCATAACCGGAAGTCCAACTGAAGACTTTTTAAAGATATTTTAGGATAACCTGATAATAACGAGTTACAATAATCTAATCTAGAGCTAACAAAAGCGTGGATCAGTTTCTCAGCATCACTCAGAGACAAGATGCTCCTAATCTTGGCAATATTGCACAGTCTTAGAAACAAATTTAATATGTGAATTAAAAAACAGATCTTGATCAAAAATAACTTGCTCACAGAAAAATAAAAATGAAATTCCTCACAGAACTATTCAGAGTAAGAGTAGCCGCATCCAAATTAAGAGTTTGATTTGGAAAGGTATTTCTAAAGTTTTTTGGACTGACAAGAATGACTTTGGTCTTATCTGGGTTTAACAGCAGAATATTACAAGTCATCGAAGCTTTGATTTCCTTAAGACAGGCATCTAACTTGGCTAATTGATTACAATCATTGGGCTTCACTGACAGGTATTGACAAGTGTGTCATCTGTGTAACAATGAAAATGTATATAGTGCTTTCTAATGATGTTACCTAACGGAAGCATATATAAACTAAAAAGAGTAGGGCCTAACACAGATCCCTGTGGAACTCCATGACTGAGCTTAGAGGTGGAAGAAAACTCATTATTAATATGAACAAACTGAAATCTATCGGACAAATAAGATCTAAATCACTGCATTGAAGTACCATTTAGTCCAACATAGTGTTCTAATCTATCAAGTAGAATATCATGATTGATAGTATCAAAGGCTGCACTAAGATCTAAAAGGACAAGTACAGAAACGAGTCCATTATCAGATGCAATAAGAAGGTCATTCGTGACCTTCACTAAGGCTGTTTCAGTACTATGATGAATTCTGAACCCAGACTGAAACTCTTCAAATAAACTATTTCCCTGTAAGTGGTCAAATAATTGCGTAGCAACAACTCTTTCTATGATTTTTGAAATGAAAGGCAGATTAGAGATTGGTCGATAGTTAGCTAAAACTCTTAGGTCGCGCGCTGGCTTTTTGAGTAAGGGTTTTATTACAGCAATTTTAAAAGCCTGCGGTACATGACCTAAGGTTAAAGAAGAACTGATTATTTGAAGAATACGGCTACCAATAAATGGGAAGACTTTTTTAAATAACCTGGTAGGAATAGGGTCTAAAAGACAAGTTGAAGGCTTGGATGAGGAGATTATTTTATCTAACTCTAAAAGGTCAATTGGAGTAAACTTATCCAAACAGATATCAATTGAAGGAGCTGTAGTAGTTGCTGTACTTAAGTTTACAGTGGGAATAATCTGATTGATTTTATCTCTAATAGATAAAATTTTAAAAGTTTTAAAATTTAATTTTTAAAGTTTTAGCGTGGGGGAATTCATTTAATAGGTCAGGGGTAAGAGCCTCAATGTCTGACACTTTAGCCCCAGGAAAAAAATTTAGTGACACAGTACCTGCTTCTGACGTTCCTCATAATCGAATCACCAATTACCAACGTCGTCTGGGGGGGCCTTGCCGGTGGCTTCTGAAATGGTGGATAATTTTGCCCATGTTGTTGTTGTGATGGCGGGGTGATGCGCTCTCTTCTTTTTGGAGCTGGTGTATAGTTTGGCACACCTAAAGTAGTTTTAATCCGGGGCTTGTGGGTTTGGGCCGCTGCTGAAGGAGGAGGGGGAGGGGGGGCAGCCATGGGAGGATGGTCGACGTCCAGGTGGGGAAAATCTTCCAGGGAAAGGATGTCAAATCTGTTTTCCAGCAGCAGGGGAAGAAGATTTTTGAACCCAAAGTTCTGTCTAAATTGAAACCATATTTTAAGGGTATTTATCACAATTGGATTGTTAGTACATTGTGAGATAGAGAGGGGAAGACTGGAGGTAACCAGGGCTCTAAGAGATGTTGAAATGCAAGATGCAGCTTCAAAGTGACACCAGTCTGTACCAGGAGAGTGAAGCCAATGCATGATTTTCTGATTGTTTGAAGCCCAATAATAACAAAAATTTAAAAGCGCTAAGCCACCTTGCATTTTGGCCGCTGTAACAGTTCTAGCCGTGCTCTAGGGTTCTTCCCATCCCATATAAATGAATTAAGGACTTTATCAATGGATTTAAAGAAAGATTTAGGGAGATAAAGTGGGATACACTGAAACAGAAAAAGAAATTTGGGAAGTACATTCATTTTGATGCAATTCACTTTTCCTGCTAAGAATAGGTGAAGTGTTTTCCATTTCTTCAGGTCTAATTTGACTTTCTCAAATAGCAGACATAGGTTTTCCTGATAAAGTCCTTGCATATTCCTTGTAATATTAATGCCCAAGTATTTAAAGCCATTTCTGGACATTTGGAACGGTAGGGCATTGTCCTGTATTTTAAGAGGCAGATCATTAAGAGGATAACATTCGCTTTTACTAAAGTTCAGTTTATATCCGGAAAATTTGCCAAATCTATTCAAAGCCTGGATAATATGAAGAGCACTTAAAATGGGGTCTGATATGTACATTATTAAATCGTCTGCATATAGAGAAACTCTGTGCCCCCCCCCCCTGTAGATTCCACCTATTGATGGCAATGATTTGAGTGTAATGGATAAAGGCTCTATGGCCAGGGCGAATAGTAATGGGCTGATAGGGCATCCCTGACGGGTGTCCCTTGATAGCTGGAAATACTGTGAACGCTTACCATTTGTAATTACAGCGGCTTTGGGTGAGGTATATAAGAGTTTAATCCATGAGATGAAGTTAGGGCCATCACCGAATTTCTTTAAACATGCAAATAAATATCCTCATTCTACCCTGTCAAATGCTTTTTCTGCGTCCAGTGCAATAACTACCTCAGGTACTGCACTGGATCCAGGAGAGTGAATAACATTAAGAAGCTGGCAAATACTTGTAAATAAATGACACCCCAAAATAAAACCAGTCTGGTCAGCAGAAATCACATCATGCATTATGGTTTCTAGGCATAGGGCAAGGGCTTTGGCTAAGATCTTCACGTCACTGTTTAGGAGGGAGATGGGTTGATATGAGCCACATTCTGTGTTATCTTTACCTGATTTAAGCAGGAGGGTAATTGAAGTTTCAGTCAGTGTCAATGGAAGTGACCCATGGGACAAAGAGCCATTAAACATATCTAGTAAAATATTAGATAGTTGATTAGAGAACTTGTTAAAGAACTCTACAGGGTACTCATCGGGGCTGGGCGCCTTGCCCTTCTGCATTGCCTTTATTGCATTAATGATTTCTATACGTTTTAGTGGAAGCTCAGTCTCAGTTTTGTGTAATGTATTTATAGAAGGAGCCCGGAGATTATTGAAGAAATGTTCCATGATTGTATGTTCACTTGTCATCTTAGACGTATATAGATTTGAATAAAACGAAGTGAATGTTTCATTAATTTCTTCTGGGTCAATAGTTAGTTCACCATTATCTTTCCGTATTTGAGGGATCTGTTGAGAGACTGAGCAGCACTTGAGTTGGTGTGCTAACAAACGGCCAGCTTTGTCGCCATGTTCATAGACATAACCCCGTGATTTTAACAGGAGACGTTCCGTCTTTTCAGTTGATAATAAATTGTACTGTGTTTGGAGGTCCAACTTTCTTTTAGAGTTCAGGGGAGGGAGAAACAAAGTACTGATCATCCACCATGGAGTTGGACAAGTTCCTCGTTTAATTCTTTTCATCTTATTTATCTTAGCAGAGTACGCTAAAATCTCACCCCTGATAACAGCTTTTAGTGTTTCCCAGAGGAGGGAAGGGGAAATGTTATCTTTTTTGTTGAATTCAATAAAGTCATCAATTTTCTGGGATATCATTTCACAAAAAGCCTCATCAGCCAAAAGACCCCTGTCTAATTTCCAAAAGGGGCGTTTCGAATTGTAAAACGGAAATCCAATATCCAATAGTACAGGGGTGTGATCTGATTCAGTTATAGTTGAGTATTCAGCTTTTGTGACAAAGGGGAGAAGAGTCCTGTCAATAAAGAAATAATCTATTCTACTATATGAGTGATGTACAGAGGAAAAAAAGAAAGGGCCTTACTTTGCAGAAATAAAAAACGCCAAGGATCAACACTTCCTATCTGGTCCATGTAATCTGACAGTAGCTTGGCTTTTTTGGAAAGGTTTATAGATTTAGGATTAGAACGGTCTAGTGTTGGATTTATGACACCGTTTCAATCTCCAGCAAAGATCAATTGTTGTGAATTCAAATCTGGAATTAATGACATTATTTTCCTCATAAATTTATCATCATCCCAATTTGGGGCATAGATATTAACCAAAACCACAGGCTTATGATTGAGGAGCCCAGAGACCATTACAAATCTTCCTTGTGGATCTGAGATGACAGTGTTTGCGTTAAACTGGATTTTTTAATGAATCAATATGGCAGTTCCACATGCTTTAGAATTAAGATTAGAATGGAGTACATTACCCACCCATCCTTTTCTAAGTCTGACTTGATCTTTGACCCGCAGGTGGGTTTCCTGAAGAAATGCGATATCACATTTTAAGTACTTAAGATGATTGAATATTCTGGCTCTTTTAACAGGTCCATTTAAACCTTTTACATTCCAACTAATGAACCGTATAGCAGCCCTCTTTGCAGCAATACCATGCTCCATGTTTAACTAAAAAGAGTGAATTGAAAAAGTAAAAAGTAAAAGTAGAAATAAAATAAGGCAATGATTGTGATAAAGTGTATAGCTTTGTTCGTTTCTTCTCTAAAGTGAACAAAGGCGGACATATGTTGCAAAACTGTGGTGGTGTCTCCTTCCCTAACCCTGTCCCACATGCATGACAAAAACAGAACTGAAACTAAAACTAAGCCTATACTTGTCCCTCTCTCTGAGGCAAGCTGCAGGCCAAACACTATTTCCAAAGACTTCTGGTAATACATTCTCTTAATACTTCTGCCCATGAAGGCTCCCAGCAACTGGTGATGTATTAAAACCTGTTAACGCTAAGGTAGAAACTAAAATAAAATAGTAGAATAATATAACGTCTATGAAACAGATGAGCATTGTTTTATGAAAATATTTAGACAGGTTCGTGAGGAGTCGGCGCATATGAAAGAAAGTGATTCACACTGAGACAAGTGATTCACACTGAGACATGACTGCTAGAATAAGCTGTATCTCTTTATTCCCCACAGACCATATCTCCATACACAAAAGAGAAATCATTGCATGTCACACATTTCCTTCACACAAGGATCAATGCATTTCATGTCATTTCACAAGCTCTTACCGTTTGATACAGATGACCGGGAGCCCACAGCCAGGAAGAGCGTGATTTTTTTCCCTTAGCCGGACGTTCTGCGCAAAACTCACGGCAGACTCTCCGTATTAAGGAAAAGCCCCTGTTTTTAAAGGAAGGCTAGGTACAGAGCAGAGTGGCCATCTCTGCTCCGAGCAAGCCCCCCTCCCATCATAGAATTGTGTGAGGAGCAGGAAGGGCCAATTCCTGCTCCCAGGCGATTCCTCTGCCTGGCTCCCAAAACATACTGTGAACTGAACACCTGCTACATTTCACCCACACACACACACATGAGGAATAAAGGTCACGCCTTTGTTTCATAAGCATGCAACAGTGATTTAAGGAGTGAGAAACTTGCTGTGCTAAGGAAAACAGTTTCTAGAAACAGGTCATATTGTCCAGGTCATGGTGTGCCTTAAGATAAATTCATCATGGGAAGAGAACTGGATTGTTAAAACATAAAAACAACTGATCATGGGAAGAGAAAAACAACTGAGAAACAAATCAGGGCACACATTAAAAACACATTTATATTACAAGCATATATACATAAACACATACACACACATATGTATATAAGATAAGATAAGATAAGATAAGCCTTTATTAGTCCCACAATGGGGAAATTCCAGGATTGCAACAGCACAGGGATAGCAACACTCAGAGCAACAATCAGAAGGCAAGAAAAAACAAGAACAGCTAGTAAACATATGTACATATTACTATAAATATATATATATATAGACAGTGCGGAGCATTATGGTTGGTGAATGTGCAGCAGAAAGTATATGTATATATGAAATTATACAAAGCAGAAACATTGAAGGGGAAACAAAAATGGTCTGTTTGGTGGAAGGATATTTACTTGTATACAACAAAGTACTGGCTAACCCAGCAATAGCATCAATAAGTGTCCATACCTTGGGTCCAATGACCGCTGGTTAACAAAGTAGATTAAATCGGTGAACGCACACGTCTTTGAGTTTCAGATGATTAATCATTTCCAGGCTGTACACACCAAAACTTGACAGATGTAGGCCTACTCCTTGCCGAACCTCTGAACTAGGAACTTTTGAGCTTCATTGGGTGAGCCGAAGGTGAGGGATAAGGACCTGTACTTATATAGCGCTTTTCTAGTCTCAAAGACCACTCAAAGCGCTTCACTAGCACTAACCCTCTACTCTAAGGGCTGACAGGAGACAGATATCCAGGGACAATTTAGAACAACCAATTAACCTAACATGCATGTCTTTGGATTATAGGAGGAAACCGGAGCTCCCGGAGTAAACCCACGCAGCACAGGGAAAACATGCAAACTCCACACAGAAAAGTTCCTACAGCTGCCAGCCTGGGGATTCGAACCTGGAGCCTAGCACGTCATCTCCGCACATGACGCGCAGCCGGGCCAGGTACAGCAGTTGAAATCTGACGTTCCTCTGGTACAGGGCTTGTTTAACGCTGTTAAACGCAGCCCTTTTTTTAGCGAGTGCTGTGCTGACATCCTGATAAACACGCAGAGTGGCACCTTGGTATTTAAGCTCGTGATTTCTGGCCCAGAGCAGTGCAGCTTCTTTCTGTTGGAATCTGGAGAAGCACGCCAGGAACGTGCAGGGGGATGATCTCTGGCTGGATCTGGAGGTCGGGGTCCGGTGGGCTCTCTCCAGTTCAGGCGGAGCAGGAAAAACATCGGGACCCATGGCTTGCATCAGTACCTCCGCTATGAACTTTAGGGGGTCCTTGCCGTCCTCACTGCCTTCAGGGATATTTAATATGCGAAGATTAGCTCTCTGTGAGCGGTTCTCGAGGTCGTCGATCTGGTCCAGAAGTGACTGGTTTTGGTTCTGGAGCGTTTTGATGGTGGACTCCACTGCCGTTAACCGTTCAAAGTTGTCACCAGCTACAGACTCCACGGAGATGAGACGGTTCTGAAAAGAGTTCATTGTTGTCTGTAGTGAGTCCAGTGAAGCTTGTAGTGGTTTAATAGTTTCTTGAATCAGGAAGGAGACATCTTCCTTGAGTGAGGTTCTCTGTTTTGTGAATTCAGCTGACAGTTGGTCCATAGCCACCACCGCAGTTGGAGCTGGCTGCTCGGAGACTGTGGAAGTTTTTGCAGTTGTCGGAGAGTTGTTGGCAAAGGATGCTAGCTTCGCTGTAGCACGAGTGGCCGAAGTTTGTCCACTATTTGCTGATTTCGTGTTTTTAGAGTTGTTCATTTTATAAGGAATAGGCTTAACTAAATCAAGCAGTGATGAATATGTCGAAATTCTTGCAGAAAGATTGTTTTAAAAAGGAAGATAGCAAAAAACGAACTGGGAGCCTTCACCTATGAGTCCTCTCCCTACATGTCACAACCGGAAGTCCCACTCAATGTTTTTTAACTGACATGAATTCTGTTCGGTGACATCATATGCATACTCTCTATAAGGGAAGCAGATTTCTGTTCTGCTTACCTAGCTGCTAGACAGGACGGGGGAGAAAAGAAAAAAAAGAGACACCTCATGATCCCTGACAGAACTACAGCATTAATCACTCATTCACATACCTCACAATTAGGGTTGGACAATATGGCCTAAAAATAAAATCTATGCATTTCTTGCCACAATCAATTTTTGATTTTAATAACTACTTTTTTAACTTCAAAAGTCAAAGAATTGTTTCAAATGCATTATTTTTATTCCAAAAAACACAAACAAGGATGAGTCCTTATTGGGAATCAAGTGCAAACTTGCCTTTAACCAAACCAAACCATTTTTTTAAATAAAGGTTTGATCAAAGAAAGATGAATCCACAAATTTCAGATTAAGTACCAACTTTTCAAAAAATAACTAATAATAAAAATTAAAGGGTTCCTCCTCAGGATTTCATATGTTCAATGCGTTGACACTCACCTTGGTAAACACTTTAACAAGTTGGTTAAGAAAACAAGTCTCCACTTGTTCAGGCACTGGCAGGAGATGAGCAGCACAGTTGAGGATACACAGCAACGTGAGTCGGTGAGCCTGTCAGTATGAAGAAACGCAAAGTCGTATCACAGGAAAACGTTACACTTCTGCCAGTCAGAACAGTAATCTACCATGGAAGTAATCAGCATGTACTAGTTGTCACTACGGAACCTCAACAGTTATGATGCATTCAGAATAAACATGAAGCATATTTTCCATACAAAGTCAACGGAAAGATGTGAACAGATGCAAATTCACTCTGGACAACACAAATACAGGCAAATTCACATTCATGCCAAGTTGAAATGGGCTTAACATGGGTGAAAAATTCACTTGATGCTCGATTGTGATAGCCAATCTGCATCAAGCAGTAACTGCCAACATCACAAGCAGCGAAAATGTGACTGTCACTCATCAGGAACAGATGGCACTAGGACTGTGCGATACGACCAAAATTTCACATCACAATATAAGCAATCTTATTTGACGATAATTATATATATAAGTGGTGTCTGCGTTATCATGTTAATCGCCCGTTAACGCTTTGCCCCCGTTAACGGCGACAAATTTTGTGATCACTGTTAACTGCAGTTAACGACAGAAAGTGTGAACAGTACTTTTTTGACCTAGCTGCACTCTATACCGAAAGCTGCTCTGCAGCTATAGACTGGCCACATCATACAGACATTGTAAAGCTGGACCACAGCCATGGAAATCTCCAAACCGCTGTCATGCTTAAGTTTACAACGTTGTCTATCGGAGCGCTCACCTGGATAAATGTCACAGCCTCCTTCAAAACTTGGCCTGGATGTCAGTTGTTCTTCTTTGGAAGCCGGCTAGCAGTTTAAACTGCTATGTGCTACGATGTATCAGCTGCTAGCAGCTGACACGACAGACACTCTGCCTGTTTCATCCCCACAGCTTTGGGTCCAACTGTTGGCAGGTGAGTAGCAGTCTAAAATTCTCAAGCTGTGTTCATAATGTCCACTCACTCCCACGCCCTGTTCTTGTGGCATGGTGGGTGACGTCATGAGCGAGATAATTGTTTATGTTTACAATTTTTCTAATAGAAGGGAAATTGTGCCTGTTGTGACACATGAGGTCCATTGTTTTGTGTTAAACTGCTTAAAAGTGGTAGATGTTTGCTATGGCAGCGTAGATGTTGAGTTGTGTTGCCGTGACGTTAATGAGCCCTGCCATTCTGTTGTTTGGACATGCAGTAATATTTCTGAGGATTTTCTAGAGAATATTCGGGATAATTTTTGTCATTTTATATATGTTGAGAACTTTAATAAAGGTGAAGAAAACAAGCGTATTTGTCCACTTCCATGTTTATAACAGTATGAGAAACTTAAAAAATTACCAACTTAAGGTACGCAGTATCTAAACAGAAAAACACGCAACTAATGCGTTATTAATCACAATCAACTCAACGTTCCAAAAGATTAATCGCGATTAGAAATTTTAATCATCCAATACCACTAATATATATATATCACAATATACATTTTCTGTAAATTCTATAGTTTATATATAATAACCAATAAAAAAGACCATCTCTTTTTCTACATTTTAAATTATATACTGGGAAAAATCAATTGTACAAATCCATCTGTCATTAATTGTATGCAACTTTTTTCCCTTCTTAATTTTGCAGTGTTGTTATAAAATAGTTTTTTAATGTGCATCTGAGATGACTTCAACTTTATCGCTACTTGACTGATTAAAAATTCTTAGAAGTCAAGTTGCATTAAGAGCCAGTTTGTTTCTCTGACATGTTTGAATTAATTTATTATTTTTTTATTTAGTATGTATGTGGCTACTGTCACACACTTTTGCAGCTTTAGTAATATTTTTTCAGACAAAATTAATAAACTCAGCAAAACAATGGTCTGATACACTATAATGTTTCCTATTAGCAACAAATTAGCATCGTCATTTAGCATTTACTGTTTTATAATTAGAGAGAGATGATGTTAACATTACTTACCTCTAATTAAAATGAGGTTAGAGGACTATCTTCTCTGACACAGTACGGTGGGAAAATGTCCTACATCCCTGGCAAACAGAAGATGCGGCTATATGACCAAAATATTAGCTTTCAGCTAGTGGCTGTATTAACAACTGGAACCCACACACCTGGTGCACTGTGGGGGAGAGGCAGGCGGTGACAAGTAGAAATGGGGTATGTGTCTTTGAAATCCCGATATACAGTAAATGATAGTTTTATATGAAACGGTAGACGCTTTTTTTATCATGTCACCGATATGTACTGTCATATCGCACAGCTCTAGATGGCACTCTGCAGTTGAGATGGACTGTGTAGTTTGCATTCATCTATGAAATCCCAAGCCAATTCTTGTTAGAAGCTCATCAAACTACCTAAGTGAATGACTATATCGACTTATCACGTAAAAATGACATCTCATTCCTTTTTATCCTTACTATCATATACCATTGTTTATACTGAAATGAGCTGCCTTCATGTTCTTTGTTTTCTTTGAATCTAGGTGTTCAAATCAGCTCGTCACTGCCATCTACTGTGTGGGCAGATGAACACCAAATGTTTTTCTACATCTCAATTCCAATGTTGACTATTGCTGATGAATGCTCTTTGAAAGGATGCATATTTATCATATCATATCAGTGACAATTTCTAGGACAATTCATTGTCCAACAAAATTTTATATCGTTACAGGCCTAGCGTCAGGAAGTTTCTGAAAACGGCCACTGTCAGGACGCAGTTCCTTGATGAGGCACTGAAATTCTCCCAACTGTGTGCACTGCTCGATGATTTTGTGAACACAACTGTATTTTTGGGATTTCCACAGCAGGTACAAATCAGCAACAGATGTTATCTTGCTCAGTGTTAATAGTGGAAATAGGCATTGCTAAGGTGCGTGGTAACTATGGTGTTAACACTGCGTCCTTGGCAGCTGTTTGTGAGTGAATGACAGGACATGAATTTATGCTTTGAGCTCAGTTTGATCACACCGTTAGAGACAGCCTCAAGTTACCATTCTAGGATCTGCAGTTTTGAGGCCCTTCAACACTTTTTTAACTGTACATAGAGTTAAATTACTATAGATGTAAAAAAAAAAAAAAATTCAATCTGGCATGAAAAAAAAGTTCACACTTTTATAAACTTCTATGACAGCTCTTGCATGCAGTCTCAGTTCAATACAGTGGGGTAAAAAAGTATTTAATTGTGCTAGTTCTCCCACTTAAAAGATGAGAGAGGTCTCCAATTTTCATCATAGGTATACCTCAACTATGAGAGACAAAATGAGAAAAAAAAATCCAGAAAATCACATTGTCTGATTTTTAAAGAATTTATTTGCAAATTATGGTGGAAAATAAGTATTTGGTCAATAACAAAAGTTCATCTCAATACTTTGTTATATACCCTTTGTTGGCAATGACAGAGGTTAAACGTTTTCTGTAAGTCTTCATAAGGTTTTCACACACTGTTGCTGGTATTTTGGCCCATTCCTCCATGCAGATCTCCTCTAGAGCAGTGATGTTTTGGGGCTGTTGCTGGGCAACACGGACTTTCAACTCCCTCCAAAGATTTTCTATGGGGTTGAGATCTGGAGACTGGCTAGGCCACTCCAGGACCTTGAAATGCTTCTTACGAAGCCACTCCTTCATTGCCCGGGTGGTGTGTTTTGGGATCATTGTCATGCTGAAAGACCCAGCCACGTTTCATCTTCAATGCCCTTGCTGATGGAAGGAGGTTTTCACTCAAAATCTCATGATACATGGCCCCATTCATTCTTTCCTTTACACGGATCAGTCGTCCTGGTCCCTTTGCAGAAAAACAGCCCCAAAGCATGATGTTTCCACTACCATGCTTCACAGTAGGTATGGTGTTCTTTCTCCTCCAAACACGACAAGTTGAGTTTTTACCAAAAAGTTCTATTTTGGTTTCATCTGACCATATGACATTCTCCCAATCCTCTTCTGGATCATCCAAATGCTCTCTAGCAAACTTCAGACGGGCCTGGACATGTACTGGCTTAAGCAGGGGGACACGTCTGGCACTGCAGGATTTGAGTCCCTGGCGGTGTAGTGTGTTACTGATGATAGCCTTTGTTACTTTGGTCCCAGCTCTCTGCAGGTCATTCACTAGGTCCCCCCGTGTGGTTCTGGGATTTTTGCTCACCGTTCTCATGAAAATTTTGACCCCACGGGGTGAGATCTTGCGTGGAGCCCCAGATCGAGGGAGATTATCAGTGGTCTTGTACGTCTTCCATTTTATAATAATTGCTCCCACAGTTGATTTCTTCACACCAAGCTGCTTACCTATTGCAGATTCAGTCTTCCCAGCCTGGTGCAGGCCTACAATTTTGTTTCTGGTGTCCTTTGACAGCTCTTTGGTCTTGGCCATAGTGGAGTTTGGAGTCTGACTGTTTGAGGTTGTGGACAGGTGTCTTTTATACTGATAATGAGTTCAAACAGGTGCCATTAATACAGGTAACGAGTGGAGGACAGAGGAGCCTCTTAAAGAAGAAGTTACAGGTCTGTGAGAGCCAGAAATCTTGCTTGTTTGTAGGTGACCAAATACTTATTTTCCACCATAATTTGCAAATAAATTCTTTAAAAATCAGACAATGTGATTTTCTGGATATTTTTTTTTTTCTCATTTTGTCTCTCATAGTTGAGGTATACCTATGATGAAAATTGGAGACCTCTCTCATCTTTTAAGTGGGAGAACTTGCACAATTGGTGGCTGACTAAATACTTTTTTGCCCCACTATACAGGCAGTACTACGGTTAGTGCCATAATCAAGTATTGCAGAAACTACACAAAACTCTTTTAGCAGACATTACACACAGCTACCTTTTCCAGTAGGTCAAGGGCATTCTGTGGGTTTACATTCTTCTCAGTGAGGACTTTGATATCCTCACTACTAATGACTGGATCTTTGAGCTGCTCCAGCCACGACCACATGAGGCCGGACAGCACCAGAGGGTCTCTCTCCATGCACAGCTTCTCCCAGGCTCCCTCTCTGGAGTTCAGGTCCATCTGCACATCACAACCAAGAGCAGACTCACAATAACAGAAATAAAGTGGAACGTGCACATACATGAGCAGTGAAATCTGTTAACACCTCTCAGAGCTTTGATGGAAGTAACAATTAGCCAGTCACACTAATAGGGCCTCTATTAAGCTCTTTTCCTCATGTTGGCACAGTTCCCAGAGGTTTTAGTGAAATGTGTAACATGTTGTGGTCTACCGCATGTTTTAATTATTGCAGTTTTATTTTGAACAATAGGAAGGAGCGCTCTTCAAAATGAACTGTATTCTGGCATGTGCTAACCCAGGACTTCCACTGACTCAGTGGATGCAGTCCACTACGGCTGCAATACGACTTGAGTCTTGCCACCATCCCTACCAGCTCTGTTTGTGTTTTGAAGCAGCACAGATAAAAACAGGGTTTGATTTACAAGATCAGCTGAAAATTATATAAAATAACATGAAAGCTCAAGGAAGACCCAAGAGAGACCGAGGAGGGCTGATTGTGATCATGAGACAACAACAAGGAAGCGTGATGTACCGGCTCTCCACCTGCATTTGCGTGCTCTCATAATACGTAAATAGCCCATTAATTTTAATTCTGTGAAGCGTTTGCATGGTATGTCAAAGTTTTTATCTTCTTTGACAGTGGTGGAGGAGTAGACTTCGGAAAATAACAGGCCATCCTTTTAAATGAACAGTTATTAAAGACAGTAGATACTGGGGCAATTCCTTGCAGACTGAATCCGGCACCCATCAAAAATAGACTCGTTGCACATTTTTAGCGATCTCAATCCAACAAGCCAGATTTGTTCCGCAGTGGTCCGGACCAGGTGGGGAGCAGATCATTGACTAGAATGGGAACTACTTGCTGTGGAGACCGGATGGCAGTTGTAATGGACTGCATCCAGAGTCAGTGGAAATCCTGGGTAACGTGCCCCAGCTCACCCCAGCCTCCCTCTTGTGTCATTTTCCTGAGATTTATGTTTTGATGGCATCCAGAGCCCCACGCCATAAAATCCTGGATTTACTCTAAAATCTAAGTTGCACCCTTTAAATTTCACTGAAATCAGGTACATAGTTTTTGTGCCATCCTGTTAATTTTTGACTTCTGCAAAACTGGATCTTTTTCTCTTCTGAATTTGCAACTTTTCGCATTAATTTTTTGACATTTATCTTGAAAATGTACCACGTCAAACAGGTTCATTTTGTCTTCTTTCAATTATTTATCCTTTTTTTTTTTTTTTTTTCCTTTGAAAGACAAAAGTAAAATAGAAAGATGTCTTTACCTTCTTTACATGTTTCAACTGCACTGCAGCCTTCATCAGAAGATGAAGGCTGCAGTGCAGTTTCAACTGCATGTTGAAACATGCAGTTGAACCAGTGCAGTTTCAACCAGTGCAGTTTCAACTGCAAGGCTGCAGTGCAGTTTCAACTGCACTGCAGCCTTTGCACTGCATGTTTCAACTGCACTGCAGCCTTCTTCTGATGAAGGCTGCAGTGCAGTTGAAACATGTAAAGAAGGTAAAGACATCTTTCTATTTTACTTTTGTCTTTCAAAGGAAAAAAAAAAAAAAAAAAAAAGGACAAATAATTGAAAATGTACCATTTTTTCTTATACACTCCTACTTTCTAATACATTTCTGAAGTTCTCCCATAAATTTGTAACTTTTCTCATAACAAATGTGGCTTTTTATGATTTTTAAGTTGTTCAGGTAATTTTTTTTCCCCTCACAAAGTCACCACTTTTTCTTGTAAATTTGCAGCTTTTCTCTTTTCTTAAAGACAAAAGCCACACTGGTAATGGGGAAAGGAGAAACTGGTTGAAGACCCCAGTTGATGAGGTCAACCTTAATGAAAGTTAGGAAAGACGTACCTGCCACACTGAGATCTTGGAGGTGAGATCCTTGTCTGTCAGGTCCATGGCCAGAGCTCTGGCCACCAGCAGGCGTCTATTCTCTGGGGTGACCTCAGACTGGAAAGTGAAGAAAAGAACCTGTGTGACACCATCTCCTTCTCCTCCTCTCATGTCCTTCTCACTGGCTACAGGTCTGCCTGTAGCTGAGAAAACAGGCAGTGTGGTGCTGCAGCGGGACTTTCTCCCTTCCTCATGCAGATCTAAAGACAAACTCTGATTACATTTAATTAGCTGCTTCCTTAAAACAGGGGAATCAGATTCTTGCTTTGCTTCTGCGTTGGAGTCCTGAAGGCTGCTGAGAAAGTCCTGAGGCGGAAGGTCACTGAATGTGTGAAGCTGATGTTCAATAAGGCTGCTATGAGACAGAGAGCGTCTGATTAGGCAGCTGATTGGTTTACTGCTCTTCAGGTTTCCTACACAGTTCTGTCGTCTGTGAAGAGTGGGATCGCTATAGCTGAGGAACCTGCTGCTGCACAGAGAGGATCTCAGAGGAAACTCTCCGTTCTGCCACCTCCACAGGGAGTCCAGCTCATTGTCGCTGCTCAGAGGTTGATAGTGTGCAGGTCTGGGATGTAGCGTCTGTGGGCTGAGAGGGTGAGATGAAGAACGTATCAGGGGGATCCCTTTCCCTCTCATCTCCTTTCCAAGCTGCTGCAGGGCTTGTTGTGACACGGTCTTCTCCACTTCGGCTGTCAGGTTGGTGATCTCCAGCCATTCCTCCTCGATCACCACTTGCCTATTGTCGGCAATGTCTACTAGAAGTCGGCACACCAGCTGGATGATCTTTGGCACATTCTTCATCTGTCGGGCCTCATAGCCGTGCAGCAGGTGGCGCTGCCGGATGAGATACTGGGATAAGGTGACCGCGCTCGCTTTAGGCTCCGCGCAGGAAAAGACACTCCGCAAGGGGACCAAGAACTGGGCAAACTCCCTCACGCACAGCAGCTGGCCTCTGGTCTGGATGGAGTTGGGTCTCTTGGCTCGCACAAAAAGGATGGCCTGGTCGGCACTCATCCGGGTGGTGAAGACCAAGTAACAAGCCAGTAACACACCTGAGGAAGAAATGAATACAGGAGAAAATTAATACCATAAAAGCATCAATAACATTTTTACATGCTATTTTTTTCTAAATGGACTGTGTTCTGAACCTGTTCTTCCAAGACCGGCATGGCAGTGCACAGCCATTTTACCCTCTTGAACAGCAAACGACATGACTTTCACCATGTCAAGGATTGTAGCAAGGGATGCCACGCCGTAGTCCTTCCAACCAAAGTTGTAATAATAAACTGAAAAAAATAGAAAAAAAAAACATGAACAAGGACAGGAAAAGGTAAAAAGAAAACTTGACGTCAGAATGGGCACTCTCATGAGTCTGACTCATGCGTGGAAAGATTTTGGGGCAAAGGAACTTTCAGTGCACAAAGTGATGTGGTAAGTTAGGGATAGATATTCTTCAGGGAGGGTTGGGCGAAACTATATCTCAATATAATTCATGTATATGCTGATACATAATATACAGCTCTGGAAAAAAACAGGGCCGTATTTTCATGGTCATCAGTGTGTTTTTGCATTAGATTTACGCCAGTAGGTTTTTTTTTTTAGTTTCCGTCAGCGCATTGTCTGTTTTTACACTTTGTGTCACGCCATCTAATTACCGGTAGGCAGTGTGCTAGCTTTGCGCTAGGAGGAGTGGTGGTCATGGGGGGATAGGAGTATGCTGCCATTCTGATGATTTTAAATGACAAACCTCTTCTGTGTAGAAGTTTTCTGTTCATTAATCTGTCATGTGTTGAGTCATCATGTTACATCATATCTCGACAGTTAAATACAAACTATTTGGAGACACAACAGGTTTTTTTCACTACTCAAAGGAGAAAAACATTATATGGGTTTATGATCCAGTCCTATTTTTAATTTACAGTTGTGCTCATAAGTTTACATGCCCTGGCAGGATTTGTGATTTTTTTGGCCATTTTTCAGAGAATATGAATGATAATACAAAAACTTTTCTTTCACTCTTAGTTACAATTGTGTTTGCTCTTTTTAAATCATAATGACAACAGAAACTACCCAAATGACCCTGATCAAAAGTTTACATACCCTAGTTCTTAATACCGTGTACTGCCACCTTTAACATCAATGACAGCTTGAGGTCTTTTGCTGTAGCTGTGGATGAGGGACTTTATTTTCTCAGATGGTAAAGCTGCCCTTTCTTCTTGGCAAAAAGCCTTCAGTTCCTGTAAACTCTTGGGCTGTCTTTCATGAACTGCATATTTGAGATCTCTCCAAAGTGGCTCAACGATATTGAGATCAGGAGACTTATGGCATTACATTTGTGCCTCATTTCTGAGCAAGGAAGTGGAGATTTTGAGTGAGGAGTTATTGATTTTGAGCACAAAAACATGTTTTTTGCAAGAATTTAAGATTATGAAGCATGTGCTGACAATATATTTTCCTCAGATTTCCTCTTTGCTCGCTCAGTGCTTAATTGTGCTCCGCTGGCGTCCTCTCTCTCTTGCTCGCTCAACTCTACCTGTGCGCTCGCTCGACATGGCACAGTGCTATGAATGTGCCACAATTTCAACCAATCAGTAGTCAGACAAGGTGAATTATGAATGGCTGGTTCTTCCTCTAATATAACCAGTCATGAAGCTGAGGGGGCGACAGGACATCTGTAATGATTATGCTGCTCTTAAAAATGTTCCATCACATCTGTAGTGACAATCAGATTTCGGTGATGTTTTTTCTGTTTTTGTTGTTTGTTTCTGAGGTCCATGGTGGGTGAATAGAATAGAACTTTATAAGTGGAAATTTGTCTTCGGTTCACCACATTCACATCACAATTCATATGAAAATTGTAAAAAATTACAGCCATCATCAAAACATACATCTACAAAAGAGGAAAAGACCAGTCATACACATGTTCAGATCTCCTAATTCAAAAACCTAACTGCATTTGGCACAAAAGATCCCTGATAAACATTTCTACTGACTAAAGGAGCTCGGTATCATCGCCCTTGAAGGGAGTAACTGAAACTCAGCACATGAGGATGGTTAATGTCACTAACAATAGGCCGAGTCTTTTTGGAAACAGCACCAACATACAGCTGTTCTAATGATATTTGTGGCCGCCCTATTAGTTTTCCAGACATTGCAACAATTCTGTCCAGTTTCTTTTTGTTTACCACGGTAATGTTACCGTGCCAGACTGATGTATTAAACAACAAAACACTGTTGGGGAAAAAAAAAACCTGTTGAACCTGCAGGAACAAAAGCCAGTGTCAGCAGCTGTGGGGAGAATAGACTAGACTCAAGATTTATAAAACAAAATAAATTTGACTGAAATGACTACAATTAAAAAAATGATTGGATAAATACTTTTATTGACCACTTTGGGTTTTTTTTGGTTTTTTTTACAAAAGCTTACTTTGGAAATTATAACAAGCTGAATAAGAATATTACATGTTTAATATAAAAGACTATTGGTGAATCTTAACAAATTAGAATATTGTGAAAAAGTGATTTTTTTGGACAGGATAATTTTAATAGAAACTTTCAAATACACAAAGAGTTAAACATTTCAAACTTGATTTAATATTGATGATTATGGTTATTCCCCCCATGGATCACCACCTTATCGTGGTGGGGGGTTTGCGTGCCCTAGTGATCCCAGGACCTATGTTGTCTGGGGCAATCTGCCTCTGGCAGGGTCTCTCAAGACAGACTGGTCCTGAGTGAAAGGCCAGACTAAGAGTGATCTAATAGACTCCCATGATGAATAAGAAAATCAAGGATTCAGTGTACCCCGCCCGGTATGGGGTTACCAGAGTCCCGTCCTGGAGCTAGGCCTGGGGGAGGAGCTCGATGGCTAGCAACTGTTGGCCGGGTTTCTTCCCATGGGACCCGGCCGGGCTCAGCCCAAAGGAGTTATATGGGTCCACCCTCCAGTGGGCTCACCACCGGCAGGAGGGACCATAGGGGTCCGATGCTATGTGAATCAGGCGGCAGGCAAAGGCAGAGACCTTCGCGGTCTGATCCCCGGCTTTTGAAACTGGCTTATGGGAAGGGGAACGTCACCTCTCTGGATGGCGCACACGGTTGAGAGATACCGGCTAGATATAGTTGGGCTCACCTTAATGCACAGCTTCGGCTCTGGAACCAGTTTCCTGGAAAGGGGCTGGAGCTTGGCCTACTCTGGAGTTGCCCCGGGTGAGAAGGGATGAGCAAGGGTGGGTATTCTTATATCCCCCCGCCTTGCTGCCTCGACATTGGAGTTCTCCCCAGTGGATGAAAGGGTAGTTTCTCTGCACCTTCGGGTTGGGAAACGGGTCCTGATTATCATTTGTGCCTATGCACCAAATGATGGTTCAGAGTACCCACCCTCTTTGGAGTCTCTGACTGGGGTGCTGGACAGTGCTCCTCTTGGAGACTCCATTGTCCTACTGGGGGACTTCAATACACACGTGGGCAACGACAGTGAAACTTGGAGGGGCGTGATTGGGAGGAACGCCTGCCTGATCTGAGCTCGAGTGGTGTTCAGTTATTGGACTTCTGTGCTAACCACAGTTTGTCCATAACGAACACCATGTTCAAGCATAAGGGTGTCCCTATGTGCACCTGGCACCAGGACACCCTGTGGCACATCGGACCAGCTCTTTACTCTCTCAAGAATCGTCGAGGGTTCGTGGGAGTTTGCCCAACCAGTCCACATGTGTTTTGTGGACTTGGAGAAAGCATTTGACCGCATCTCTCATGGTCTCTTGTGGGGGGTGCTGCGGGAGTATGGGGTATCGGGCATCAGGCTCGTTGTTACGAGCTATCCGGTCCTTATACGACAGTTACAAGAGTTTGGTTCATATTGCCAACACCCAGTCAAACTCGTTTCCAGTGAGAGTTGGATTCCGCCAAGGCTGCCCTTTGCCACGATCCTGTTCATAATTTTTATGGACAGGATATCTAGGCGCAGCCAAGGATTGGAGGGTGTCATGCTCGGTGACCACAGAATTTAATCTCTGCTGTTTGCGGCTGATGTTGTCCTGTTGGCTTCATCCCAGCCTTACTGGGACACTTTGCTACTGAGTGTGAAGCGGCTGGGATGAGAATCAGCACCTCCAAGTCCAAGGTCCTCAGCCGGAAAAAGGTGGATTGTCCTCTCTGGGTTGGAGACAAGCTCCTGCCCCAGGTGGAGGAGTTTAATTATCTTGGGGTCTCATTCATGAGTGAAGGGAGAATGGAGCGAGAGACTGACAGACGGATCGGAGCAGCTTCTGCAGTGATGCGGATGTTGTACCAGTCTATTGTGGTGAAGACGGAGCTGAACTCTAAAGCAAAGCTGTCGATTTACCAGTTAGTCTACGTTCTTACCCTCACCTATGGTGATGAGCGTTGGATAATGACCGAAAGAATGAGATCACGGATACAAGCAGCTGAAATAAGCTTTCTCCGTACGATTGCTGGACTCACCCTTAGAAATAGTGTGAGGAGCTCAGTCACCCGGGAGAGGCTCAGAGTAGACCTGCTGCTCCTCCACATCGAAAGGAGCCAACTGAGGTGGTTTGGGCATCTGATTAGGATGCTTCCTGGACGCCTCCCACTTGGAAGTGTTTTGGGCACGTCCAACTGGGAGGAGACCCCGGGGCAGACCCAGGACACGCTGTGGAGACTACGTCTCCCAGCTGGCCTGGGAACATCTTGGTATCTTCTCTGAAGAGCTGTAGCAGGTGGCTGGGGAGAGGGAAGTTTGGACTCCTCTGCCTGAGCTGCTGCCTCCGCGACCCAGACCTCCGGAAAAGCTGTAGAAAATGGATGGCTGGATTATGGCTATTTTTTTTAAATTTAATTGCAAATCACAATTTTCAAATTTACTGAGATGCACTAGTACAGCTTAGATGAAAGATGAACATGGAATCTGTTCTACTGTTGCAGAAAAGCATTGAGGGTCATCATCCTACAGTACAGGACTGTGGTCTGATTTACAGAATTAAAACCTAATGTCAAGAGCTTATACAGGGCAGAACATCTAATTATTTAGCTACATAATGGTAATAAATTATCACAAATGGCAACAGTAAATGGTCATATTTTCCACTGGTCATACAATTAAGAATATATTTGATAGTTCAATCTGATTACCCCGTATAGTGATAGTCTGCACTGTAGTGAAATCCTCTGTGCACTTCGCGATGTAGCTGGTGACCGAATCAGCATACTCCTCCACATCTGTCCTGTCTTCCTGGGAGGCTGCTATTTTGAAGACCTTCCAGTCTGTGTGCTGAAAACAGTCTTTCAGTGCAGGGGTTGCACTCTCTGGCCAAATCCTGATTTGTTTCACTGCTGGCCTGCTGCGCTTCAGTAAAGGTTTGTAGGCAGGCACCACTATCGCCACCACACTATCGTCCTGTTGCACTGACACCAATTGTGATAAAGTGTTTTGAGCGGCTTGTCAAACCACACATTACAGCCTGCCTCCCTGCATCACACGACCCGCTCCAGTTTGCATATCGTTCAAACCGCTCCACGGAGGATGATATAGTCACCACCCTACACTCTGTCATCACCCACCTGGACCAGAAAGACACCTACGCCAGACTCCTGTATATTGATTTCAGTTCAGCATTCAACACCATTATTCCCCAGAGACTGATGGAGAAATTACTCCTTCTCGGTCTGAACACCGCCACATGTCTCTGGATCCTGGATTTTCTGACTGAGAGACCTCAGTCTGTCCGGGTTGGAAACAACATCTCCAAGTCTGTCACGCTGAGTACCGGATCCCCTCAAGGCTGTGTACTCAGTCCACTGTTGTTTACACTTCTAACACATGACTGTGTATCCAGACACGAGGGGAACCAGATTATTAAGTTTGCAGATGACACCACGGTGGTGGGACTTATTCAGAGGGATGAGGAATCAATGTACAGGGAAGAAGTGAGAGACCTGGAGGGCTGGTGCAGGGAGAACAATCTGGTGCTCAACGTGGACAAAACGAAGGAGATGATTATCGACTTCCGGCGGTCGCAGCCTGAGCACGCCCCCCTCAGCATCGGCGGCCGTTTAGTGGAGAGAGTAGAGAACATCAAGTTCCTCGGAGTGCAGATCTCGCAGGACCTGACCTGGAGCAAGAATTCCTTGGAGATCAGGAAGCGGGCTCAGCAGAGACTGCACTTCTTGAGGAAACTCAAACAGGCCCGGGCTGCACGGTGGCGCAGTGGTTTAGCACTGTGGCAGCACAGTTTTACCCTCGGCCGGGGGATCGCGGGGATCATGAGATCGTGGGTTCGATCCCAGCCCCCGACCAACAGTGAGCTGTGTGGAGTTTGCATGTTCTCCCCGTGTTGCGTGGGTTTACTCCGGGATTTCTCCGGTTTCCTCCCGCATACCAAAAACATGTAGGTTTAGGGCGCTCGCGCACGCAGCGACCAGCAGCCGGTGGCTTGTCACCAGACTGCAAACCAAATCTACCTACGGGTACAAATAAGTACCAACAAAAAAAAAAAAAAAGGCCTCTCTCCCCATCTGCATCCTCAGGACCTTCTACAGAGGTGTGGTGGAGAGTGTTCTGACGTACTGCATTGCTACATGGTACTCCAGCTGCTGTCAGACAAAAAAGCCCTGCAGAGGATAGTCAAGGGGGCGGAGAGGGTAATTGGAGTCTCCCTCCCCTCTGTCCAAGAACTTTTTCAGAACCGTTGTAGGAGCAGGGCACTAAACATTGTCAAGGACCGTTCTCACCCTCTGCATAAACACTTTGAACTTCTTCCATCTGGTAAACGATTCCGGAGCATCAGAGGCAGAACCACCAGACTGATCAACAGCTTCCTTCCACAAGCTGTCAGGATGCTGAACAGTTGACCCGGAATCTCTCATACACACTACTGCACCTACGGACATTTTGTATATTATAGTTAGTTATTCTTTTTTTTTTTTTTTCCCCAAGTATGTCTCAGGGATGTGTGAATGGATGGGGGGGTGGGGGTGGGGGGGAGCTATGTGGGAATGTGTCTTAAATCATGCTGCTTCTTATATGGATGCCGAGAGAAACGCAATTTCATCTTGCCTGCACTACAGTTGTATGTACAGCAATATGACAATAAAGTTTGATTTGATTTGATATACAAATTAAAAATAATTAAAACAAATTCATGTGTTTTGTGGTATTAATTTGCCTTAATTTAACTGTCGTTTCCCTGCTGACTTTAACATCAGTTAAAAGTCTTATTTTATCTGGTCATGACCCTCATTCTGCTGAAGCTTCTCCAGTAAAAGGTAAATCAAATACAGTAATAAAAAAGACCAAAAATAAATTCCATCGCTGTCAAAAATGCCTGCAAAAAATTTATTTACTGACGCCGTCATGGTTGTTAGGCGATGAGGTAGTGCATAGTCATGCAAACCTATGCCATCCAAAGACAAGATTGTCTCATTTAACAGCCATAAATCAGCCATTAGATGCAGACCACCCGACTTTTGAAGGTCTGGTCTCCTGGGCCGCCGTCTACGAGGTTGCAGCCCCTGAAGTGAAACACAACAGACATGCTCACTCGTTCCCTACATAGTGCCCTATATACAGTATGCAATCAGGCATTTTGTAGTACTGTTTGAAAACTTAAATGATAATTTCATTTGCTATATAGTGTAGTGAAAATATCCTACAATACAAGAAAGCAAGTATTCGTGTCTGAAACAGGTAGACCAATTAGGCTTTACAGGCCCAAATGTAGGCTGTGATTGAAAGTGGGCTAGAGAGGCTTGGAAGGTCACACCCATGAACATGTGATATTTTACAGCCCCACTTGTCTACTCTAAGGAACAGCAAAACTTAACAGAGTGTTGTGTATAGTATGAGAGACAGGAGATAAAATATGATGCCAACTACAGAGGACAAAGATGAATTGCCGGGTTTTAGGAGTTTAGGCAAATATCTAATAAGCCAATCAATTTATCTCCCTGTATCTCTGCCGATAAAGTGGTGGATGGCAGTGTGACCAGGTCGACACTGCAAGTAGTGGAGTTTAATTATTTAAAGACTTATGAAATAATAAGAAACTGTAAATTCAAGTAATTTCAAGGTATTGGTAAGACTTTGCCATCCATACAATTTCATGGAATTTGCAGAATAAGTTAGGCAGCCCTAACATAAGGTTCATTTAACAACTTTATTGCAATGGCAATATAAAATATTAATAAAAGTTATGAACATAAATACGTGAAAAGAAGTGCTTGTAAAATGATAATAAAATAGAATGAGCAAATAAATTTTTAAAAAATGATTTTTTTTTCAATTATAATAAAATAATGAATGCAAAATTAATTCAATTTCTTAATTTACTAAAAAGTCGCAGTAATCCAGGCGGGTAAGTATGCTGTTTTTGTCAGGTCAGGAATTGGCTTGCTTGCTACCAGATAACCATGAAAACCGGTACTACCTGTTTCATGGGTCAGGCCGTCAGTGACTCAACCGGCATCCCCACCCTTCCGAGGGCGTGGAGGGTGAAACTGGGCATCCTGGAAGAACTAAAAACAATATCTGCCACAGGTCTGTGGTGGACCTCTCCCAGTTACACGGGGTGAGACTGGACATCCTGGCAGATAAACACATCTGTCACAAGGTGTGTGGTGGACTGTGCCAGTCGGTGCATTGTGACATGCACTACACAAAGAGCTGAGATAAACAAACCTATCATCTGGTCAGTCATTGCAACAGATACTGGAGCCAGTTTGTCTTGGCTTGTCCTTGCCACTCATAATACCTTTATCTGCCAAGAATGTGCTGCTAATCCAGCAAAAGCTAGCAGTACTCAAATACTTTGCAAGCAGTTTCATGAAATGGTCAATCAGAAAGCAACTCATACCGGCTCGGACATCGCCCGGGCTTACAAGGTTCACGTTGATCTGTTCACACTCCAACAGGCAGCGAAAAGTAAGCTAGGAGCAGGAAGACAAAAGAAGAGGAAAACAGCAGCCTTGTGTGTAGCAGAATGGAATGTACGCACTCTGTTGGACAGAACAACATCACAGCGCCCAGAAAGACAGACCACACTTGTGGCCCTGGAAATGAACAGGTACAATGTAGACATAGCTGCACTTAGTGAAACAAGATTGCCTGGATATGACAGCTTGGAAGACCGTGGGTACATCTTCTTTTGGAGTGGGAGATCAACTCAAGAAAGGAGAGAAGCAGGAGTGGGCTTTGCAGTTAGAAAGGAGATAGCAGCAATGCTTGATGAGGAACCGGTGCCAATCAACGACAGGATAATGACTATGAGACTCCCACTACAGCGGAAGATGTATGCCACACTCATCAGTGTATATGCCCCAACAATGACCAACACAGAGGAGGTGAAGGAAGAGTTCTACAGTGATTTATGTGAGACTATCAGGCGTGTATCATGAAGTAGGCAAGTGCAATGCTAATGGAGAACTTCTACTTGCACTATGTTCAGAGTACAACCTTGTGATAACCAACACTCTATTTAAGCACAAGGACACACACAAGAAGACATGGATGCACCCAAGATCCAAGCACTGGCATTTATTAGACTACATCATAGTCAGGCAGAGAGACAGAAGGGATGTACTGGACACCAGAGCAATGAGAGGCATGGACTGTGGTACTGATCATGTTATGCAGAGATCTAGATTAAGGATTTGGAGACAAAAACAGCACTGCAGGACGGGTGCGAAACCACCATGGAAGCTAAACACTAGTGCACTGAAAGGCCAAAAGAAGCAGGAAGAACTTACACGGGAAATGGATGAAAACTTGAAAGACTGGGTCAGCAACAACTCAGAGAATAACATAGAAGAGAAATGGGCAACACTGAAGGATACGGTGTATCACACTGCGAGTGATGCATTAGGCCACCCTGAGAGGAAACATCAAGATTGGTTTGATGAGCATGATGAACACCTGAAGAAACTACTAGAAGTGAGGAATACAGCTAGGCAGGAAAATCTACAGTGTAACACAAGGTCGAAGAAGAAGAAATACACAAAGGCTCAGAGTGAGCTACAGATGTACACCAGAGAGATGAAGTCCAACTGGTGGGATGAAAAAGCGGAGGAACTTCAAACTGCAGCAGACAGAAAGGACATGAAAACATTCTTCACAGGTTTGAGAGAAATCTACGGCCCTAAACCAAGAGGACTGATCCAACTAAAGGCTATGGATGGTGAAACGGTTTTGCAGGAGAAAGACAAGATCCTGGACAGATTTGCAGACCACTTTGACCAACTACTAAGCAACTCTGGAGATCTCACTGAAGAGGCTAAAGAAGCTCTAGTGCAGCGACCAGCTGGATCAACTCTGGATGAACCACCAACTTTTGATGAACTAATGGCAGCTATCAGAACAACAAAGGATGGAAAAGCTCCATGCATGAAGGGATGGAATTCCAGCAGAAGCGTGGAAATTTGGTGGTGTTCAGCTGACCAACTGCCTGCACAAGTTCATCCAAGAGATATGGGATGCCCAGAAAGTACCTCAAGACTGGAAGGATGCAAGTATTGTGCCTTTGTTCAAGAAAGGTGACAGGAAAGATTGTGGAAATTACCAAGGTATATCACTGCTAGCCACTGTTGGTAAGATTCTCTCACGTGTACTACTGAACAGACTCAATGAACACATCTCGCAGAATGTACTACCAGAAACCCAATGTGGCTTTAGAAGTGGAAGAAGCACAATGGACATGATTTTCTGCTTGAAACAGGTTCAAGAAAAGTGTATCGAACAGAACATGCCGCTTTATGTAGTCTTCATAGACTTTAGCAAAGCCTTCAATACTGTTTTGCGACAAGGACTTTGGCAGGTACTCAAGAAATATGGCTGTACAGAGAAGTTTGTCAGCCTGATCGAGGCACTCCATACAGATATGCAAGCAAACATGGCAATGAATGGTTCAGTATCTAAAGACTTTTCAGTAAGCAATGGGCTGAAACAAGGGTGTGTGCTGGCACCGACACTCTTCTCTCTATATCTGGCAGCCATGCTTGAGGTGGCCTTCAAAGACACTTCAGAAGGAGTATACATTCAAACAAGGAAAGAAGCAGACTTGTTCAATGTGGCACAGTTTAAAGCCAAGAGTAAGACATCGATAAAGGTAGTAAGAGAAATGCTCTTTGCTGATGACAGTGCTCTAGTTGCACACAGCGTGGAATATATGCAATCTTTAGCGGAGAAATTTGCAAGAGTAGCTAGCCAATTCAGCCTCAAAATCAACATCAAGAAGACAGAGTGCCTTTATCAACCACCAAAGTTCCAATTATCAACATCACTACCAGAAGAGATCAGCATTGGTACAGGGCCACTAGTCAAGTGCAAGACTTTCAAGTACCTAGGTAGCACTGTTTCAGAGAATGCTAGGCTGAAGGATGAACTACCTCTCAGAATGGGAAGAGAGAGCGCTGTGTTTGGAAACTTGAGGGAGAGACTGTGGAACAATCGACATGTGTCTATCCGGTGAAATGCAAAGTGTACAGAGCGACAGTACTGGCTACTCTATTGTACGGTGCTGAAACTTGGACTGTCTACAGAGTGCAGGTGAAGAAACTCCATGCGTACATGATGAGACACCTTCGAGCCATAATGAACGTCTCATGGAAATACAAGATAACCAACACAGAAGTGTTGAAACGAGCTGGACTACCATCAATGGAGGACATGCTAATACAGATGAACCTGAGATGGCTCGGACATGTTGAGAGGATGGACCACCAGCGTCTCCCTCGGCAGTTACTCTACTCACAGTTATGCAAGGGCAAACGCAACCTGGGTAGACCAAGGCTCAGATTTAAAGACACTGTAAAAAGAAACTTGAAGAAGTTGGACATAGACAGGAGTTCCTGGCAGCGGAAGGCTAAGGACAGAGCTGTGTGGAGGAATCTGATCAGACCTAAATGAAACAGTCATTGTCACCCACAACAGACTGCTATGATGGATGGAAGTATGCTGTATGAAAGCTCAGTCAAGTCAACTGGATTCAAATATTTTTTACTTCTGAAATGTTTCACCATTCATCCAAATTCTATGGTAATAACAAGTAGCATATATGTGTAATTTTTTTCCCCACAATGCAATGTTTTTTTTATTTTAATTTATTTATTTATTTATTTTTACACTATTATTTTACAAACTTAAATAGTGCTCATTTTGATAAGATAAGATAAGATAAGCCTTTATTATAGATAGATAGATAGATAGATTCAACTTTATTGTCATTACACATGTATGAATACAAGGTAACGAAACACAGTTTAGCATCCAATCAGAAGTGCAAAGGACAGCAGTGCAGTATATACGGTAATTAACAGTATGTGCAATTTAAGCAAATATATGCAAATATATGCAGCAGTGCAGAAAGTTAAAAGTACTGTTATGTGCAAATAATGTGCAATAAGTTAGATGTAGTTATGTAGTTATGCAGTTATGTACAGGTGAGGATGGTAAAAGATGATTGTAAGAGAGTCAGCGGGGAACTAAGTTCAATAACGTGACAGCTGTTGGAAAGAAACTGTTCCTAAACCTGCTGGTTGTAGTCCGAAGGTTTCTGAAACGTCTTCTGGAGGGGAGAAGCTGGAACAGTCCATGAGCAGGATGGTTGGAGTCCCTAAGAATGCTGCGTGCCCGGCGCAGACATCTTTTCCTGTAGACGTCCTCTATAGCTGGAAGTGGAGTCCCTGTGATGCGTTGGGCGGTTTTCACCACCCGCTGCAGCGCCTTGCGGTCAGCTACAGAGCAGCTCCCATACCAGAGTGTGATACAGTTGGTCAGGGTGCTCTCTATCACGCAGCGGTAGAAGTTGCCCAGGATGTCAGTTGACAGATGGTTCTTCTTCAATGTCCTCAAGAAGAAGAGGTGCTGATGGGCCTTCTTGATCAGGCTGGTGGTGTTAACTGACCAGGACAGGTCCTCCGAGATGTGGGTCCCCAGGAATTTGAAGCTGGGGACACGTTCAACAGCTATGCCATTGATATGGATGGGGTCATGTGTCTCTTCCCTCTCCTTCCTGTAGTCCACTATGAGCTCCTTGGTTTTGCTGGCGTTAAGGAGTAGGTTATTGTCAGCGCACCAAGTAGCCAAGTGCTCAACCTCTGCCCTGTAATCTGACTCGTCGTTGTCCCTGATGAGTCCAATCACCGTGGTGTCATCTGCGAACTTTATGATGGAATTGGATCCATACATAGGCCTGCAGTCATGGGTGTAGAGGGAGTAGAGGAATGGGCTGAGCACACAGCCCTGTGGTACACCAGTGTTGAGTGTGATGACGGAAGAACGGTTGGGGCCTGACCTAACATGCTGGGGTCTGTTGGTCAGAAAATCCATGATCCAGTTGCAGGTGGAGGTACTGATTCCCAGGTCCCCAAGTTTGGTGAGCAACTTGGAGGGGATAACTGTGATGAATGCTGAGCTGAAGTCAATAAACAGCATTCTTGCGTAGGTGTTCTTGTCATCCAGGTGTGAGAGTACATAGTGCAGCGCTGTAGAAACCGCATCCTCTGTACTCCTGTTGCTCCGGTAGGCAAACTGATGAGGGTCCAGTGTAGGGGGCAGGCCTTTTTTGAGCTGTGCCAAGACCAGTCGCTCAAAGCACTTCATGACTATGGGCGTCAGTGCCACAGGGCGATAGTCATTTAGGCACGATGGTGTTGAATGTTTCGGCACTGGTACTATTGAAGTGGTCTTGAAGCATGCTGGTACCACGGCCTGGGCCAGGGACAGATTGAAGATGTCTGTGAAGACCCCTGCCAGCTGCTCAGCGCATGCCCTCAGCACACGCCCAGGAATGCCATCAGGGCCAGCAGCCTTATGTACGTTGACATGACTCAGTGCATTACGGACGTCGGTGTGGGTGAGTGTGAGGTGATGGAGGTCATCAGAGGGTGGGAAATTGATGTTCTTTTCATTGTTGTCCTTGTCAAAACGAGCATAGAAGTTATTTAGCTCATTGAGAAAGGGCACAGTCATGGCTATAGGTATGGAGTTGCTGGGCTTATAATCAGAGATAGCTTGAATGCCCTGCCACATACGTCGGGGGTCAGAGTCCCCAAAATGTTCCTCCACCTTCAGCTTGTAGCTGTGCTTGGCCTTCTTGATGCCCCTCTTCAGATCTGCCCTGGATGAACTGTAGGCCTGTGCATCACCAGATCTAAAGGCATTGTTACGTGCTTTTATTAGTCCCACAATGGGGAAATTCCAGGATTGCAACAGCACAGGGATAGCAACACTCAGAGCAATAATTAAGAAGATACGAAAAATAAAAATAAGAGCACTGAATATACATACGTACACATAAATATATAAAAATATATACAAAGTGCGGAGCATTGTCGCAAGATGGAATAAACAGCATAACCGTCTACTTAGTTATCCTACATAGTATGAATATGTACCCATACATATTGTCACCCTCCGTAGCGACTGATATTGTCCTAGTTGTATACTGGAGGGGACTTCACTTCCGCCCTCCAAAGAGAGCAGATGCTTTTCTTCCCAGCTCCGGCTCCCTATCTCTCTCTCCCTCCCTAACTGACTGGATCCCAGCTTGCTATCGTCTGTCTGCGTGTCTTTACTGCTGATTTATCTAACGAAATTATGGATTTAATAAGCTGGGCTTTGAACGCAATTGACACTGTTTTTTCAACGAGGAAATCTGGCCCGGGGGAGCCGATCTGTCCCGCAGGAACTGCTGCTGCGGGTTATTTAAAGGACACAAGCAATTGGAAACTCTTGTGCCTGTGTGATCTTTCTATTGAAGATATTGAAGATTTATATCTTTTCGGAGCAATGGTCATCGGAATTCTACTGATTGGATTTGGGATTGTTCTGGTGTACCGCAAATTGAAGAAGATGGATAGAGCTTATCAAAAAGCGGACCCGGCGAAGCTCACCCATCAAATTGACCAACTGGGCAGGACTCTGACAGCGGCCAATGGAGAACTGTACAGGAAAATGGATTACATCACGATCACGCTGAGAGCTGTCCACGAATCGATTTCAACGCCTGGCCATGAAGGAAATTGGAGCACTGAATCCGTAAGAGAATAGAAAGTTTTTTTTCTGAAGTCAGTGCTATTCGACCTGTTCTTTTCGGCACCCTCAGCACTCAGTCCTCCAGATAATCAACAGTATATTTGTTTTCATAACACTGGCGGGCAGCATCTGACTCTCAAGGACAGCTGGCTGGGAAAACTATTCCATCTGCCGTGCTCAAGGACACGTGCCTTTGCTTCAGACTGTAGTCATAACATCTGCTGAGGAAGAGACTATTGTTGTCCTCCAAACTGATTTGCCACTGATTGCATCCAACTCACACATACTGATCCACTATACTGACTGTTGAAGATATACACTCACTGCTCTCTTTGTGTCATTGTGTGGATTCTATTGTCTGCTAATTGTGCATTGAGAGTTTTTTCTTGTAATCCTAATATCGGTCATATATGAACTTTATTCTGATAAACAATGCTTTTTTCTCTCTCCTACTGTGTCCACCCCCCCTTCCCCCCACTGCCTTCTGTTCCCCTCCTGCTGACAGGCGCCTCCATGGCTCGCCGCGTCATTGAGAATGTCATTTATGATGTTTTCAGTGTCAAGTCAAATTCCTCGTATATTTACCTGTTATTTACTTGTAAATGTGCTTGGCAATAAACTTATTCTGATTCTGACTATTTGTGTAAGTCTGTTGCGTCCTTTGCATTCAATACTATTAGGTGGTCACGTTTTTTTTTGCTATCTCTGCGAGCAGCCCTGCTTAGGTTATACAGTCTGACAGCCATAGGTAGGAAGGACCTGTGAAACCTTTCAGTTGCGTGCCTAGGATGATGTAGTCTGCTGCTCAATGAGCTCCTCAGTGCGTTCAGTATGTCCTGCATAGGGTGGGACTTGGACTCCAGCAGAGATGACAGTTTAGCCACCATCCTTCTCTCTCCCATCTCCTCCACTGGATCAAGGCGTTGCCCCAGGTCAGAGCTAGCTTTCTTGATCAGTTTGTTCAGTCTCTTCCTATCGGCTGCTGTAATGCCGTTGCCCCAGCAGACCACTCCAAAAGTGATGGCTGATGCCACCACCGTGTCATAGAATGTCTTCAGCAGCGCCCCTTGTACACCAAAAGACCTGAGCCTCCTCAGTAGGAGCAGCCTGCACTGTCCCTTCTTGTAGAGTGCATCGGTATTGTGTGACCAGACTAGTTTATTGTTCAGATGAACACCAAGGTACTTGTAGGATGTCACCATCTCATTGTCCATTCCCTGTATGTTTACTGGTGCTGTGAGGGGTTGTCCTTGCCTGCGGCAGTCCACCACCAGCTCCTTAGTTTTCCTCGCATTGATCTGGAGACAGCTCCGATGGCACCAGTCCACGAAGTCCTGGATAAGTCCTCTGTACACAGCTTCATCTCCATTGGAGATGAGGCCAACGATCACAGAGTCGTCAGAGAACTTCTGCAGATGGCAGTGTGTTGTGTTGTGTGAGAAGTCCGCAGTATAAAGGGTGAACAGGAAGGGAGCCAAAACCGTTCCCTGGGGGGCCCCCATGCTACCGATGATCGTGTCGGACACACAATCTCGGGTTCTCACAAACTGTGGCCGGTTAGTGAGGTAGTCTAGGATCCATGATGACAGGTGCTGGCCCACCCCTGCGCACACCAGCTTGTCCTTCAGGATCATCGGTTGGATGGTGTTGAAAGCACTGGAGAAATCAAAGAACATGATCCTCACCACATTCCCGGGCTTCTCCAGGTGGGACAGAGAACGGTGAAAGAGGAAGATCACTTCATCCTCCATCCCAATGCCATGCTGGTAGGCGGACTGGAGTGGATCCATCGCTGGTCCCACCAGGGGGCGAAGGTGAGCAAGGAGCAGTCTCTCCAGGGTCTTCATCAAGTGAGACGTCAGGGCCACTGGTCTGTAGCTGTTCAGATCTTTGGGGTGGGAAGTCTTTGGTACAGGTACCACACAAGATGTTTTCCACAACTGTGGTACCCTCCCCAGCTTCAGGCTCAGGTTGAAGATGTGCTCCACAATCCCACACAGCTGGTCTGCACAGGACTTGAGGAGCTTCGCGCTGATGCTGTCCGGTTCTGAGGCCTTCCTCGCCTTGATCTTCTTCAGCTCTGTCCTCACCTGGGTCTTAGTGAAGGTCAGGTTGGGGGGCTGTGTGCTAGGAGTGGGGGGTGTTGGTGGAGTGGGGTGTGGACAGCAGGTCTCAATGACTTTTTGTTTATTTTTTCAAAATTATGCTGCTTAGTATTACCGTGGGCGGGGAGTCAGTGAGTGTTTGACAGGGGAAATGCAGCATGAATAAGGCTTGAGTAAGGATGGACATGGATAAGGCTGCGCAGTGCACAGTGCGCAGTTAGTCTTTGGCTCCGACATCTGATAGGCTGCCATAATCATGTGACACGGCAGCTCGTCTGTTATGCCTGGGTTGGTTTTTCACCGGTTTTCACACATAACTTTAATGCATACAACAAAAAAAAAAACATAACTTTAATGCATAAAACTCTCAGAAATGAAAACAAATTGTACGTTTTGCATCGACACAGTGGTATCATGATATTTTTTTTACAAAGTATCGATACGAAAGTATCGACTACCTAGCAAGGAACGGTTCTCCAGCAGTTAGCTCCGTTGGCTAATAACTACCCAGCTTGGCTTCACCTGTGATTAAAATGACGACACAGCGGCTAATAACTACCTAGCATGGCTTCGCCTGTGATTAAAACAACAACGCTTTGGGTAAAAGGTGATCAGGCAAAATGAATTAGGATTAACAGGGTGGTAAAACAAATAACAGTCAAAAAGTATAAATAACCAAAGTATTGACTACCTGGCATCGAAGTATCGATACCTGGCAGCCCCGTGTGGAATGGTGAGGGCACTACATCATAATAATAACAACAGCGGTAGAAGTGAAAACTTTTATTAATAATAATTACACCTCCACACCCGAACACCTGTATACTCAGGGATGCACACCCTCATACCCTCAGGAAAGCACGTTTAAAATCTGGGGCCAGTCTGACAAACTGTTCAAGAGATATGCGTGGAACAGACATACACACACACAAACACACAGACAGAGATTTGCTGCATTTATAGATAGATATTCAGACAGATCGCCAGTCCATCGCAGGACCAACACAGCGAGACAGACAACCATTCACTCTGACATTCATACCCAAGGACAATTTAGAATCCCCAGTTGATGCCAATTAACCTAACGTGCATGTCTTTGACCTGTGGGAGGAAACTGGAGTACCTGGAGAAAACTCACGCAGACACTGAGAGAACATGCAAACTTTACATAGAAAGGTCACCTGTGGTCAAGGGTGGGATCAAACCCATGACCTTCTTGCTGTGCTGTCACAGTGCTAACCACTGCCCCACCGAGCTGCTCCGATTTTCTGAATGAGAATAAAACGTTATGTTTTACTGTCCCACCATGATGATGTCATTAATGGTGCAAAGAAAATAATGTGAGTAGTATCCAAAAGCCACTGCTTGAAAATGAAACAGCCACTTACCAAAAACATCACTCTTAAGATAAGTGCTCCCGCGAAGGTGTTTTTTTTTTCTCGACACAACACCAGTGGATCTTCGTGACCGCTGTATAAACCATGTTTGGTGCTGGGGTGGCCGACTTCGGGATGCAGGTTCTGGGAAAGGTGGTGACATTTCCCATCTGGTATAGTGAGCTCAGGCATAGTGGCATTTTTTGTTAATTTCAGGGTGGCGGTGGGGGTTGTGAAGGCGGCCCCGCCTCTCCATGGGGTGAGTTTGCGTTCGAGAGAAGGAAGAAGAGGAGGGATTCCCTGCTGACATGGAGGAGCCAGTGAAGGCACCAATGCACAACAATGGCAAGTTGTTTGCAGTTTTTTGGACCAATTAAAAACCCTGAATGGTCTCCCACGGAACTTCCATATTTTGAGGAACCCCAGTTAAAAAACACTGGTCTGCCAAACTGTGGACAGTGAAGACTAATATAAAGATTACAGGGCAATGTTTACGTGAAGTATGTAGTGTGAATGAACAATGACGTGTGTAGTGAAGCACTGCCAAAATACTAAGAAAAAATACAGCTGAGACTTTGATGAGGTGACTCAGTTGAGATCTCAGGGGAGCTTGTTAGAAGGAGGAAGCAAGATTTTCACCCTCCAAAGACAACACTATGAGCAGTCCCAGAGTGATTACTCTGTCACCAGGAAAGCATCACACCCTGGATGAAGACAAAAACATAAAGCTGATTCTACTGAGAAAAATGTCTGCCACCTTGTATCAGCACAGTCTACATCAGGGGTGTCCAATCATGTGCCATGGAGGGCCAAGACCCTGCAGGCTTTACCTCCAACCAGTGTCTTCAACAGCAGATTTCACTGAACTTCTTCCCACTGATTGCTGATAAGTGAAAACACCTGCTGAAGAGACTGGGTAGAAGAGAAAACCTGCAGGGTCTTGGCCCTCCATGGCACATGATTGGACACCCCTGGTCTACATTATATAAAATTTGAAGTCTCACATTCACAGCCACGAAAACCAGCAGGCGTTCCTCATTCTACTAAAGATACAATCAGAAAGCTACTGACTTTATAAACTAATTTTTTTTTTAGGTCTAAATGTTTAATGTTGCTTACCAGCAAATGCAGAAACTTGGTCTGATGGAGGGTTGAAATGTAAAGGTAGTAGTGATACAATATCCCTCCATACTGAGGTATAAAATGTTGCTAGATTTTGTCCCTGCATTAACTAGGCCTGTCACAATAACTACTATTCTGACTGATATAAAAAAATTATTTATCAAGTTCATTCTTATACTTATCGTATACCATAGTTTATACTGAAATGAGCTACTTTCATCTATTGCAGGGTTTCCTCTGGTAACATTTCTGTGTGGCGGCCCACCACGCTAACGAAGTTTACCGCCATGCTTAAAATATATTAATTTAAGAAAAATTAAATATGAAAGAAACACTCTGCAAGCGTGCACACGAACAACGCATGTGACTGTCATCCGCGCGGAAGCGCCCCGCCTGCCTGGCACCCACATGACCGTTTCTGCAGGCAGAGCGTGTCTCTGTAGCATTGCTGTCCAAGAGAAGTATGAGCTTATTAAAGTACTTTAAACGCAGAAAAAAGTACAAGAGAGTGGAGGTATTAATGGTGGGTTTAACCCGCTGGTAACTGGAACAACAATGAGGAGTTGCTTAGCTAACAGCTCTGGTTAGGCTTCATTGCAGGGAAAGGCAAGAGTGACTGATGAATCGCTGATTTACTTCACCAGCTACTGCAATATTAACTAATAATTTATGTTCATTACTATGTACCTGGCAAGTTAAGATGACCGAAATTCATGAAGTCAATAACTTCAATCCATCAGCAGCCTTCAGACAAACTAAACGTACAGTTTATAAGTCATTTTGATGTTAACCTTTGACCTTGCAATCTCAAAATCATAGTGACACTTCAGGGTCACAGGGTGAACCTGTGTACCAAGTTTGGTGGCCCTAGCTTTACTCGTTTTATAGTAATAGTAAATTTAGCATTTAGCATTTACCACAGTGCAGCTGGAATACTAACATTGACCTCTGACCACTTGACTTCAAACCCATAGTTAGGTCAGGGTCTATAAGGAGTTGTTTAGAACTCCTGATAAGAACTCCTTATACAAAGATCTAGAGTGATGATAATCAAGTCAGTGGCAGTAATCCACCTGTAGGCTGGTTGCCAACCGCCAATCAAATCTAAAAGAAGAAGAAGAAGAAGAAGAAGAAGAGGTCAGGGTCTAGTCATCTAAGATATGAATTAGATACAACTACTGTATCAATTTGAAAAGTCTACATCATTTCTTTCAGTAGTTATTGCGTTTAGAAAATTTAGGGAAAATATGACCTCTGACCTCAAGGTCATCTGATGAGAGTGAAATTGCAATAAGCGCATCATCAGTGTATATCAAACCATGGTACCAATTTTCAAAACATTTGGAACAAAACTGTAGGAGGAGTCAATTTCACAAGACGTTACTGTCTATGAAATGAGGTGAAATACGAGGTGATAGATCAGGGGCTACAACTCCTGCAAAAATCTTCTGATCAGAACCAAATTGCAAGAGGCGCTTCATCAGTGTATATCAAACCATGGTACCAAGTTTTAAAACAATCAGAACTGTAGGAGGAGTTGATTTCACAAAAGTGGGACAGACTGACCCATAACATAATCCTCCTTCAGTCTTTGCCCAAAGGGCTCTTTGACCCCTGGTACTTTCTAATACTGGTCTCTGGGGGGTGGACATGTGAACTCACTGCCTGCCTCCATGAAGGTTTCGGGGCGGTAAGTGAAGCCACTCTCCTGCTCCAGCGGGTTACCACAGCTGGCATGTTCCCCAGGTCGCTGCAGGTTAATAACTGTCTTCAAACCACACCTGAGCACAGATTTTCATGAGTGAATGACACATCACAGCAATGCACAATGACATCTGACACTTCTTTTGGCTGCTCCCTTTAGGGGTTGCTACAGCGGATTATCTGCCTCCATCTCACCCTATCCCTTGCATTTTCCTCTGTAACACCAACCCTCTACATGTCCTCCTTCACTACATCCATGAATCTTCTCTGTGGTCTTCCTGTTCTCCTCCTGCCTGGCAGCTCCATCTTCAACATCCTATGTCCAATATATCCACTATCCCTCCTCTGCACATGTCCAAACCATCTCAGCCTTTGTCTCCAAACTGCTCAACCCGAGCTGTCCCTCTGATATACTCATTTCTAATTTTGTCCATCCTAGTCACTCCCAATGAGAATCTTAGCATCTTCAACTCTGCTACCTTCACCTCTGCCTCCTGTCTTTTTGTCAGTACTACTGTCTCCAAACCATACGTCATAGCAGGTCTCACAACTGTCTTGTAAATGTTCCCTTTCACTCTCGCTGCTACCTTTCTGTCACAGATCACCCTTGACAGTTGTCTTCACCCACTCCACCTTGCCTGCACTCTCTTCTTCACCTCTCTTGTCTATTTTCCTTTGCTTTGGATGGTTGCCCCCAGGTATTTAAACTCATCTACCTTCACTACCTCTTACTCCTTACATCTCCACCATTACACCTGCCTCCTTCTCATTCACACTCATGCATTCTGTCTTGCTTCTACTGATTTTCATTCCTCTTCTGTCCAGAGCATGCCTCCACCTCTCCAGATTCTCTTCCAACTGCTCCATACTCTCACTACAGATCACAATGTCATCTGCAAATATCAAGACTCCTGCCTGACCTCATCTGTCAGCCTGTCCATCACCATGGCAAACAAGGAGCTCAGAGCCGATCCCTGATATAACCCCACCCCCACCTTGAATCCATCTGTCACTCCTCCAGCACACCTCACCACCATCTCGCTGTCCTCATACATGTCCTCCACCACCCTCAAATACTTCTGTCACTCCTGACTTTCTCATACAGTACCAAACTTCCTCTCTTAGCACCCTATCATATGCTTTCTCTAGATCCACAAAGACACAGTGCAGCTATTTCTGAACTTGTCTATACTTCTCCATCAACACTCTTAAAGCAAACATTGGATCTGTAGTACTCTATCTTGGCATGAAACCGTACCACTGTTCACCGATTGTCACATCTCCTCTTAACCTGGCTTCAACAACTCTTTCCCATATCTTCATAGTGTGACTGATCAACTTTATGCCTCTGTAGTTACTACAGCTCTGAGCATCACCCTTGAATTGTCAGATGTCATGATGGGAAAAATCAATAAACAAGAACAAAAATACTGAACTATCTACACTTGAGGACACAGTTAGGAGCCCCCCTATAGAAATGTCCTTTTTTAAAAGTACTTTCCAAGTCCTGTTAAATAGCACAAATAATTTTAACACAGTTTTCCCAAAGATCCTAGTTTTATTTTGAATGCTTACATTATTTTACTTTGCACACAAAAACAAAATTATTTCACAAAAACCCAAAATTACCAGGGTCAAAGTTACTGTATGAACCCCCCTGGTGCCAAGAATCAAATGTGTATCTTTTTTTGCAGTCATTTGTTGAAATTTTAAACAAGTCTCACACACATCTCCTGATCAATCCCAGCTTATTCTTCTTTGGAGAATTTCTCAAGCTCTTTCAGATTTGATGGTCTTCTGGTGTGGACCTTGGTCTGCAGTTCATCCCACAGATTTTCAATAGGAGTCAGAGATTTGTGCTGGCTAGTCAGCAATGTTCAGTTTGGTCTTCTGGAGGTAGTTCTTCACCAGGAGTGACAAATGTTTTGGGCCATTGCCGTGTTGGAAGACAAAGTGACAATCCACACCCAGTTTTTTTGCTGGCAGCTTGAGGTTGTCTTTCAGAATCTTCACATATCCTTCTTTCTTCATGATTCCTTCCACCTTGACGAGATTCCTAGTTCCAGACGCACAGAAACATCCCAACAGCATAATACTCCTACCACTGTCTTTCATTAGCCACGGTTACATGGGCAAAATTTCTTCAGACTGATTACAATTCAGATCAGAATTCTACTGTTTACATGGATCCTGAAAAAGCTGATCTGATTAGGATGTGCGTTTCCATGTGTCACACATCTGAATGGAATAAATCATTTTGACATGCGCACGTCGACACTTCGACATTCCGAAAATAGCAGAAGAAGCAACTTCCAGTGTTAGCAAGCCCCGCTTTGTGTCGAAATGGACCTGTATTGTGTTATTCAGACTGTACTTTTGCTTGTGCTGGTCTCTGTAATGAAGCTACAAGTACATACTTCTGCATATGACGAACAGAGGGAGACAGCAGGACGATACAGACCAGTTTTGTTTTACTCCCGCTATGTCTTCTGCTAGCTGCTGTAAAGGCGGAAATACGTCATGTTGACGTGTAGCTGACATACAGGCATGCGCAGTAAACATATTTTCTGCCCAACCTTTGGAATAAGTGTTTTCATGCACACCATTCGGATTAACAATCGGCATAACCCACCTGTCTCAATCGGAATGAAATTTTGATCCGAATGAGCGTGATCGGGTCAGAATATTCAGATTGGCATGTTTACATGAAGCATTTTTATTCCAATCAGGCTTTTAATCCGGTTACTTGTGTCCATGTAAACATGGTCATTGTGACGACAGTGTTCTTTGGGTTGTACGACTCCCCCTTTTTTCTTTAAACATCAGCAGTGTCTCAATGGCCAAACAGCTCTAGTTTTATCTCAGCTAACCAAAGGACTTGCTTCCAGTATGGATAATCTTTCTCCAGATTGTCCTCAGCATAGTTCAGTCTAGTCTGCAGGTGTCTCTTCTGAAGATGTGGATTTTTTTTTCTTGGTCTGCAACCTCACGGTCCATTCCTGTGCAGGGTTCTGGTGATCGTCTTCTTTGAGACTACAATTCCCGAGTTGGTAAAGTCATTCACTAGTGTCTTGGCAGTTGTTCTGGGATCTTTAAACACATCTCTCACTAGTTTTCTTTCCAGAGTCTTTGGCATCTTTTGCTTCCTACCTCTGCCTGGCTTTTTATGCCAGCCTTTCTATGTGGAGTCTGCATGTTCTCCCTGTGCTGTGTGGGTTTACTTTGGCGGTTCCCGTTTCCTTCCACAATCCAAAGACATGCATGGTAGGTTAATTGGTGACTTAAAATTGTCCCTAGGTATGACAAGCTCTAAGAATAGAGGGTTAGTTTACCTACTAGTTAAGCGCTTTGAATGGTCTTTGCAACTACAAAAGCACTATACAAGTACAAATCTTTATCCCTTATATTCAGCTGATTACACTACAGTTAATTCCCTTCCACAGCATGTGGGACACCATGTGGTGTATAGGGGTGGCGCCCATCTGTTTCTCATACCCTAGGCCACACAGCTACTGTAAGTAGTGAAAGCTACAGTGGGAGGTCAGTCCACTGGTAGCTCTGTATGTTAAGGATAAGGATAAGCCATCTTTATTGTCATTCAAATCTATACAGCCAATCGTGTACAGTAGAACAAGTAGAACGAAATTATGTTTCTCTTATCTACAATGTTAATCACACACACATACAGCCGTGGACAAAATTGTTGGTACCCCTCTGTTAATGAAAGAAAAACACACAATGGTCACAGAAATAACCTGAATCTGACAAAAGTGGTAATAAATAAAAATTCTATGAAAATTAACCAATGAAAATCAGACAATGCTTTTGAATTGTGGTTCAGCAGAATTACTTTAAAAAATAAACTCATTAAACAGGCCTGGACAAAAATGATGGTACCCCTAGAAAAGATTGAAAATAATGTGACCATAGGGACAAGTTCAACCAAGATGTGTCCTCTAATTAATATCACAGGTTTCTACAAACTTGTAATCAGTCAGTCGGCCTATTTAAAGGGTGACAAGTAGTCACTGTGCTGTTTGGTGACATGGTGTGTATCACACTAAACATGGACCAGAGGAAGCAAAGGAGAGAGTTGTCTCAGGAGATTAGAAAGAAAATTATAGACAAGCATGTTAAAGGTAAAGGCTATAAGACCATCTCCAAGCAGCTTGACGTTCCTGTGACTACAGTTGCACATATTATTCAGAAATTTAAGATCCACAGGACTGTAGCCAACCTCCCAGGACGTGGCCGCAGGAGGAGACAGATAATACGAATGGTAACAAAAGAGCCCAGAACAACCTCTAAACACATTCATGGTGAACTCCAAGGTCAAGGTACATCAGTGTCAGATCGCACCATCCGTCGTTGTTTGAGCCAAAGTGGACTTTGGCTGGCGCCTAGCGGCTGCCCCGGCCTTGAATGCGCTCTGCAGAGCGTGCCCAAATGCCAAGTCACGTTTCGTTACCTTGTATTCATACATGTGTAATGACAATAAAGTTGAATCTCATCATCTCATCTCATCTCACTTCATGGGAGATAACCAAGGAGGACACCACTGTTGAAAACAAATCATAAAAAAGCCAGACTGAAGTTGCCAAACTGCATGTTGACAAGCCACAAAGCTTCTGGGAGAATGTCCTCTGGACAGATGAGACAAAACTGGAACTTTTTGGCAAGGCACATCAGCTCTATGTTCACAGACGCAAAAATAAAGCATTTTTACTACTGTGAAACATGGAGGAGGTTCTGTTATGCTCTGGGGCTGCTTTGCTGCATCTGGCACAGGGTGTGAATCTGTGCAGGGTACAATGAAATCTCAAGACTATCAAGGTATTCTAGAGAGAAATGTGCTGCCCAGTGTCAGACAGCTTGGTCTCAGTCGCAGGTCATGGGTCTTGCAACAGGATAATGACCCAAAACACACAGCTAAAAATACCCAAGAATGGCTAAGAGCCAAACACAGGGATGGCAACAGAAAATTCTGATTTCAGCTGAAATCTAATTTGGTCGATTGACTTATGGTGGGGCTGGGGGGGGAGGGGGGGACGCAGCCCCCCTGAAGCTGGGAGGTTTTCAGTAAAACAGAAGTAATTTAGACTGAAAAAAAAAATGATAAAAAAAAAAAATGAAATACTAGACTTAGATAAATCATTAAATTTAATGAAAAGTTAACTTACTTTTTCTTCAATGTTGTCTCACTGTCTTTAGTCCAACATATTTAACAGTTCTATAAGAGTTTATTACACTATTTACACTGGACTGCAAAACAAATCTACCTACGGGTACAAATAAAGTAACCTGAACCTTTCTCTCAAGCAAATTCCATCGGAACTTATTTTTGACACTTTTGTCTATTTCTAGCACTGATGACTCCTGATCCTTCGATAAAAATCTCATAATTCCGCTGAAAACAATACCGAAAGCTCAGAATTCCAACACGAACCAGGGATGTGATTTGGGGTTGGGGAAATTATCTGAAAATTCAGCAGGGGGTCTGGGGGACGGTCCGGGGCAGAGCCCCGGTGGGGGGGGCTCAGGGGGTAAAGCCCCCCGAAGCTCCTGGGTTTTTATGATTTTTAAGTACCAGAACTGTGCTTAAATGACATAAAAAAACCAGCTGAATGCCACTTATTACTGTATAATATTGACTTATGTTCCAAGAAGATAGCATTCCTAAACTAGAAAAGCACTCGGAGAGCGCAGACCTCCGCCAAGCGCCACAGTTCCCCCCATACAGTGTTTAACATCATAAATATTAATCCTCCATTTATTTTGTGTAACTTTATAGATTCCTTGACCATGAAAAAAATGCCATTCGCAAGTGGCATATATTAGCTATACTGTGATGCTTGTTGCTTGTTTATAGCTTCATTTGTTCTTTTAAAAATTTCAAAGGTTCCCTATTTTTTAATTTTTTTGCATCATTATCGAGATTTATTCCATTTCCTTAGGTCTTAAATGTCTTGTAGAAGCTGTTGAAAACTTGTCCTGTATTATGCAAATTACTGTGATTCCCATTTTGGAAATCCCAATAAGTAAAAAAATTCCTGGATCCAGACAGTGATCTGGATCACCACCAAAATCTAATCATCTGTAGGATACCCCATTTCTGACAATCTCTAAAAATTTCATGAGAATCCGTCCATAACTTTTTGAGTTATCTTTTTGAGTTATCTTGCTAACAAACAAACAGACAGACACACAGACAAACCAATGCCGATGAAAACATAACCTCCTTGGCGGAGGTAAATATTCCAACAAGCATTATCCATCACATGCTTTAACACTTGATCAAATCAAAATCAGTTAATTTTATCTATTCCATAATAGAAATAAAATTCCAACATACCATTACTTTTTATAATTTCAGCATTCATTTCAGATCACCAGTTTCAATCTCCATTGAGACTTGAGCAGTTCATTTTGCACAATCACTGATGTAGCCAAGTCTTAGAAATATTCAAAAGTTATGAGTCAATGTCCACTGTGCACTGTCAATTTCAAACTGTTTGGAATCATAAAAGGGGATGGTTAACTTTTATTACCGTTTCCTCCCCCGCGCAGCCCAGCTCATACAGCCGTTGTACGCAGCCAGTAACAGAGAGTTAATGGCTCTCCACCTGGCCATACGCCACTTCCAGTCCTGCCTGAACGGGCGCATCTTCACTGCGTTCGTGGACCACAAGCCGCTAACGTACTTAACGTACTTTATCTTCCTGGAAGATAAAATAAAGCGGAATTCGGCGAATTAGCAGAAAATCACATCCCTGAGAACACGCCGCCATGAATTTTTGAAAAAGCATACAACGAGCCATTTGATTGGTCCAATCGTTTGCAACTATCCAATTGCAGGGCTGTTTACAATACAGCAGTAGCTTGAACACAACACATCCGGGTTATCGCGGGAGACGACTTCCGGGGAAGCGCCGAGCGCTTATGTAATCATGTTGATTTTCGCTAAAATCGGTAACAATAAGGTACCTTACCCCCCCTAAAATTTTCTCAACGGATTTAGACGATTAACAGAAATGATCAATTTGAAAATAAATCGGCGGAAATCCACAGATCGGTGGAAAATTGCCATCCCTGCAAACATTGGACTATTCTAAAGTGGCCTTCTATGAGCCCTGATCTAAATCCTATTGAACATCTGTGGAAGGAGCTGAAACATGCCGTCTGGAGAAGGCACCCTTCAAACCTGAGACGACTGGAGAAGTTTGCTCATGAGGAGTGGGCCAAAATACCTGCTGAGAGGTGCAGAAGTCTCATTGACAGTTACAGAAATCGTTTGATTGCAGTGATTGCCTCAAAAGGTTGTGCAACAAAATATTAAGTTAAGGGTACCATCATTTGTGTCCAGGCCTGTTTCATGAGTTTGTTTTTTAAAATAATTCTATTGAACCACAATTCAAAAGCATTGTCTGATTTTCATTGGTTAATTTTCATAGAATTTTTATTTATTACCTCTTTTGTCAGATTCAGGTTATTTCTGTGACCATTGTGGGTTTTTCTTTCATTAACAGAGGGGTACCAACAATTTTGTCCACGTGTGTACAGTATATAGAATCAGAGGGGTTGCTGGCATGCAAGGCGCCGCCACAAATTTCCCTCCTCCATTCACTGATCCTAGGCCACACAGCTACTGTAAGCAGTGAAAGCTACAGTGGCGGGTCAGTCCTCTGGCAGCTCTGTGGTGGAGTGGTGGCCTAGTTGGCAGAGCATCCACCCCACAACCGGGAGGTTGTGGGTTCAAATCCTGGCTGGGTCATACCAAAGACCATATAAAAATGGTACTTTCCACCTTCTAGCTTGGTGCTCAGCATAACAGAATGGGGAAAGGAAAGTTAACACACAGGTAAGTGTCATGTTTAGGTATAAAAGGAGCATCCCTGGAAGGCTCAGTGGTTCACAAGCAAGGATGGGGCAGGGTTCACCACTTTGTGAAAAACTGTGGGCAAATAGTCCAACAGTTTAAGAACATTTCTCAATGTACAATTGCAAGGAATTTAGGGATTTCATCATCTACAGTCCATAACGTCATCAAAAGATTCACAGAAAATTTAGAAATTTCTGCATGAAAGCAACAATACCAAAAACCAACAATGAATGCCTGTGACCTTCAATCCCTCAGGCAGCAGTGCATTAAAAACCAACATCATGGACTTCCGGTCTGGACACCATGGTGGTAGCAGCTTAACGCTGAAGCTCCCAGATCCCATCCGTGAAAATACCATGAAAATCGGATTTGGCGGATTTGTGGAAGAGTGAAAATCAAAAGACAAAGTCATTATGCCTAAAGGAAAACAGAAGAGGTCGACATTTACTAGGCCAAGACACGCATCGGCCAGAGAAACTGACCTCGAAGACAATGGCCACTCGGAAATAGAGGAGCAAAATGAGGCTAGCAACACGGCTAGCTTAAAAACGATATTTCAAGAATTAAGAGAATTTCGCCGAGAGTGTTGGGCCAAATTTCGTGAACTTAAAGACGAAATAAAAAGGACAAACAACAGAGTGGACCAGGCTGAGGACCGAATCATGGAAGCAGAGGAAAGAATAAAAGGGCTGGAAGAAACCACGCTGGAATTACTTAAACGACAGACAAGACTGGAGGCTAAGCTAACCGACCTGGAAGGAAGACCAAGAAGGGACAACATAAGAATTCATGGTCTGAAAGAAGGAGTCGAGGACGGTTTCACCACAATGGCTGCATGCGTGGAAACCATACTGAGAGAGAAGTTGGAAATTCCCCAATCCACCAACTTGAAGATAGAAAGGGCGCACTGTTCATTAGCCCCAAGGCCGTCAGCGGAAGCTCCCCTGCGATCGGTGGTGGTGAAGTTTTCCAACTTCAGAACAAAAGAAGAGGTTTTGAGACTGGCTTGGCAGAAAAAAGGATTTATGCACCAAGAAAGAAAAGTTTTTGTGAGCATGACTACGCCCCGGAGGTCCTTAAAAAACGTTGGGAATACAATGACGCTAAAAAGGTACTAAGAGAGAAGAAACTGCGCTTTCAAACTCCATTTCCGGCGAAGCTGAGGGTTTTTTACAGGGAAGAGACGTGTCTCTACAACTCGGCGGAAGAAGCAACCAGGGATACGGCGAGAAGAGGGCTCCGGTAACGGTGTATAAACCCGCAGCAGACCCGATCGAAAGAATCAAGGCTCAAACGTGGTGCACACAGAGACCCTCAAAATCCACGGGCCAGCAGCGGGAAACCCAGCGCCAGGGCTATAAGGAAAAGCTGGACACTTTCAGGAGGGAATAACGATATTTTTAGTCAATCTGCGCATCCAACCCTCCTCCTACAAGGTAACAAACATTAAAGGAGATGCAGAATCAGCAAATATGAAGTGGTAAAATATTTCATGGAACAGTCATAATATTAGAAACAAATAAGTCTTAAAAAAAAAACTTGTTAAAATAGAAATGTGACAATGAACCACATGAACTCTTCACACCAACAAATACTGTATTACCATGATTGTTTGCTGTGATGGTTGGTGGTGGGAGGTTGCGCATAATTTCATAGGGTATAGGCATAAAAAAAAAACAAAATCTATACAAGTTCGGATTGGGGTCTGAAAATCACGTTAAAAACATGGGACAACTTACAGGGGTAAGAGAGGGCCCTCAACACGTAACAAAGTTTGAGGAATTTCCCTCAGAGCCAACACACCATCAAGGCTCGTCTAAGGTCGCTAAAAAGACCTCAGTTTAGGAAGATCTTTTGACAGTTTTTTGTTTTAAAGTTTTATATATTATGTTCTTAATGCTTTTTATGTTCTTAATGTTCTTTCAGTTTTTGAGTAGCATAAAAGAGGGCCACTATACTATTATACTAAATAAGACAATACAATGGAGAAACGGGGTTCAACCAAAATAATCTCATATAATGTAAATGGGATTCTGACTCCAGTTACAAGATCCAAGATTCTAAGCAAAATGAAAAAAGACAAAGCAGGAATAATATTTTTACAGGAGACCCACCTAACAGACTTGGAACACACTAAACTTAATAGACAAGGGTTTAAACTGATCTCTTCATCTTCATATAAGCCAGGGAGGAGGAGGGGGGTAGCGACATTGATCTCAACCAAAATTATATTTGAAAAAAAATCAGAACACAAAGATAAAGAAGGGAGATTTAGCATGGTACTTGGTCGGCTAGAGGGAAAAGATATCACCCTGCTGAATGTATATGCACCTCCAGGGGCTAACTGGAAATTTTATGAAAATGTATTTGACCCAATGATAACTAAAGCCCAAGGTTTAGTGATATGTGGTGGAGACTTCAATCTAAGACTGGATCCATACTGGGATGCATCAGGTAATTCTCCACATCAAAATAAAACTCAAAGTAGAAAAACTAGGATACTACTAAATGAAATGGGAATCTGTGACGTGTGGAGGGAATTCAACCCCAGTGTAAAAGATTATACATTTTACTCAGCACCACATTCATCATATTCAAGGATTGACTATTTTTTTATGTTTAATAGAGACATTGGAAGAGTAACAACATGTAAAATAGGACTGATGGATCTCTCTGACCACAGTCCAATCTACATGGACTTAAATATCCAAAAATACACAAATAATACATTTTCTTGGAAGTTAAATTCAAATGTGCTGAAAGAACCACTGAAAGATGAATTGGAGTCAGATATCCTCAGATACAGTGGGGCAAAAAAGTATTTAGTCAGCCACCAATTGTGCAAGTTCTCCCACTTAAAAGATGAGAGAGGTCTCCAATTTTCATCATAGGTATACCTCAACTATGAGAGACAAAATGAGAAAAAAAAAAAATCCAGAAAATCACATTGAAGGATTTTTAATGAATTAATTGGTAAATTCCTCAGTAAGATAAGTATTTGGTCACCTACAAACAAGCAAGATTTCTGGCTCTCACAGACCTGTAACTTCTTCTTTAAGAGGCTCCTCTGTCCTCCACTCGTTACCTGTATTAATGGCACCTGTTTGAACTCGTTATCAGTATAAAAGACACCTGTCCACAACCTCAAACAGTCAGACTCCAAACTCCACTATGGCCAAGACCAAAGAGCTGTCAAAGGACACCAGAAACAAAATTGTAGACCTGCACCAGGCTGGGAAGACTGAATCTGCAATAGGTAAGCAGCTTGGTGTGAAGAAATCAACTGTGGGAGCAATTATTAGAAAATGGAAGACATACAAGACCACTGATAATCTCCCTTGATCTGGGGCTCCAGGCAAGATTTCACCCCGTGGGGTCAAAATGATCACGAGAACGGTGAGCAAAAATCCCAGAACCACACGGGGGGACCTAGTGAATGACCTGCAGAGAGCTGGGACCAAAGTAACAAAGGCTACATTAGTAACACACTACGCCGCCAGGGACTCAAATCCTGCAGTGTCAGATGTGTCCCCCTGCTTAAGCCAGTACATGTCCAGGCCCGTCTGAAGTTTGCTAGAGAGCATTTGGATGATCCAGAAGAGGATTGGGAGAATGTCATATGGTCAGATGAAACCAAGATAGAACTTTTTGGTAAAAACTCAACTTGTCGTGTTTGGAGGAGAAAGTACACCATACCTACTGTGAAGCATGGGGGTGAAAACATCATGCTTTAGGGCTGTTTTTCTGCAAAGGGACCAGGATGACTGATCCGTGTGAAGGAAAGAATGAATAGGGCCATGTATCATGAGATTTTGAGTGAAAACCTCCTTCCATCAGCAAGGGCATTGAAGATGAAACGTGGCTGGATCTTTCAGCATGACAATAATCCCAAAACACACTGCCCGGGCAACGAAGGAGTGGCTTCGTAAGAAGCATTTCAAGGTCCTGGAGTGGCCTAGCCAGTCTCCAGATCTCAACCCCATAGAAAATCTTTGGAGGGAGTTGAAAGTCCGTGTTGCCCAGCGACAGCCCCAAAACATCACTGCTCTAGAGGAGATCTGCATGGAGGAATGGGCCAAAATATCAGCAACAGTGTGTGAAAACCTTGTGAAGACTTACAGAAAACGTTTGACCTCTGTCATTGCCAACGAAGGGTACATAACAAAGTACTGAGATGAACTTTTGTTATTGACCAAATACTTATTTTACCGAGAAATTTACCAATTAATTCATTAAAAATCATTCAATGTGATTTTCTGGATTGTTTTTTTCTCATTTTGTCTCTCATAGTTGAGGTATACCTATGATGAAAATTGGAGACCTCTCTCATCTTTTAGGTGGGAGAACTTGCACAATTGGTGGCTGACTAAATACTTTTTTGCCCCACTGTATAAGAAGTTAGGGATATTTGGCTTTCAGATCAAATTTATGGAAAATGTTCAAAGTTCACGCTACAGTGAAATTACTTCATGAAAGTAGAGCATTTAAGTAGAAGCATGCAATGGTGATTTCCTCATTTCAAAATTTACCGAAACAAAAGCCAACAACAGTGGTGGATATACCACAACAAAAAATGTCAGTGTCTCAATAACTTGTCATGTGCCTTTGAGCATCAATTACAGCTTGACAACGACTTCTCATGCTGTTCACAAGTTGACTTATTGTCTGCTGAAGCATGGCATTCCACTCTTCTTGAAGGGTGGCCCTCAGGTCATTGAGGTTGTGGGGTGCAGGGTTACGAGCCTCTACATGGCAACTCAGCTGATCCCATAGGTTTTCTATGGGATTCAGGTCTGGAGAAAGTGCAGGCCACTCCATTTGTGGTACCCCAGCCTCCAGCAGCCATTCCCTAGTGATGCGTCATCGATGAGCTGGAGCACTGTTGTCCATGAAGATGAAATTAGGCCTGTGTTCATGCAGGGGCACAATGACTGGATTAATGATGTTACTCAGGTAGTATCAGCTTGTCACTGTACCATTCACAAGGTGTAGGGCAGTTCTGTATTGACTAGACACACCTGCCTAGACTGTAACATGGTGACAACAGTGGCTGATGCATAGCGCTCTCCTTGAGATCTCCAACATCATTGGAGGCCATCATTTCTGCTCAACGTGAATCGACTTTCATCAGAGAACAGCACTGAGGCCCACTGGTCCCTTGTCCAGCGTAAATGTTCCCTGGCCCAAGCAAGACAATGACACCTGTGCCTGGTGGTGTGGTCAGGTACCCTTGCAGGTCATCTAGCATGCAGACCACGCTGATGTAAATAGGTTTGAATGGTCTGACATGACATTTGGGTGCTTCTCACCTCCTTTAAATGTGCCTGCAGTTGAGTGGCTTCATCATCTGGTTCTGCAGGGCACTGTTCACAATGAAGCAGTCATCAGCATGGGATGTGGCCAAAGGACGTCCACTTCTATGCCTTTCTGTGACTCTTCCAGTCTCTCTGTATTGCTGTTACAACCTGCTGATGACACTCTGTGACGCTCTAAGCTCAGAGGCCACTTCCATACCTGCCAACTACTCCGGTTTTTCCGTAATGGTTACGGTTTTCAAGACCCCATTCCGGGTTACGGCTTTCTTAATCAAAATTACGGTTTTTCACTAAAAATTCAGTCAAAAATTTTAAGTCGTAAAAAAAACACAAAAGCAATTCCAAACACGAGATCGCTAGGAATTGTATCTAAATTTACCTGAAGCGTTTGCTAAGCTAACGCTCTTGCTATAGCTAACGCCATAGCTAGTTGAAGCACCTAACACCGATACAAAGAAGCGACTCCGTCCCCAGTGATTGGGGCTCGCCGGAGGAACCAACCGAGGCAACAGTTGGACAGGAGCTGGATCGGAGTTCAAGTACAGCGGTGGTAGGAGACTGGGACCAGTGGAGGAGCAGCCGGGGCCCCAGCTGGATAAGTCGACTGTTGCTGGAGCCCAGCTACAGCGGTGGGGCTCGGCGGAGGAACTACTGAGGAAGACGGCGGTAGGTGGCGGGGCTCAGCGGAGGATTTACCGGGACCCCAGCTGGACAGGAGCAGGATCGGAGCTCAACTGCAGCGGCGGTGGGTGGCGGGACTCGGTGGAGGAGCTGCCGGTACCCCGGCTGGACAGGAGCTCAATTGCAGCGGCGGTAAGCAGCAGCACTAGCAGCGGAGGGGGCTAGCTGAGGCCCAGCTGGATTCGAGGTCGGTCGGATCGGATATCGGCGTCACCAGCGGAGATTGTTTTTCTATCAACAGGTCAGTAAAAATGCCACCAAAGAAGGAGGAAATGGAAGAGATCAAAAAATCTCTGAACTAAGTTCAGAGATTTTATCTTCTTGGAACATAAGTCAATATTATACAGTAATAAGTGGCATTCAGCTGTTTGTTTTATGTCATTTAAGCACAGTTCTGGTACTTAAAAATCATAAAAACCCAGGAGCTTTGGGGGGCTTTGCCCCCCTTGCTCCCCCACCAGGGCTCTGCCCCGGACCCCGCTGGGGGACTGCATCCCCCAGACCCCCTGCTAAATTTTCAGATAATTTCCCCAACCCCAAATCACATCCCTGGGTAAAGAATGACATACTGAGGCAGGCCACAAAGTTACGGGGAACAGAAGTTTACCTAAATGAACATCTAACAAAAACTAATGCTGAAATAGCACGGCAAGCACGGATGCTGAAAAGATAAAATAAGATACAGGCAACTTGGACAAGAAATTGTAGAGTTTGGATCAAACTAAATGGAACACCTGAGGAAGCAAAGAGTATAATAATCAGAGATCTTACTGACTTAAATAAATGTAGATGAACACTGATTAAGAAAATTAAGAGACTATGATAATCCATATCCACACACATGGCAAGTCTTTTCATGAGGAATACTCCAAAGCATTTCCAGGAATTATTACTGCAGACTGTGGCGCATATTCAGCCATGTGAACAAGAACAAAACTGAGTTCAGGTCCAGTCTGTCAACTAAAGTTCTGGGCAACCTCATGACCAGGAAAATGATGATGACAGCTTTGGGTAACAAGTGCCACAGTGTGTTCCATTCAAAAGACCAACTGAAGAAAGCTAAGAGGTGCACCATGGAAAACAACAATGCTTGAGAGTTACCATACAGTTTGTCCTTGATCTTTTCCATCAGCATATCTGCATTGACAATTTAAGGAAAATAGAAACATGACTGTTGAAGAAATATGAGGTTGTTAGCCACATTTTAACTTGATTTAATGCTAATATTTGTTTGCCGTCGGGGGGCTTTGCCCCCCTGAACCCCCCACCAGGACTTTGTCCTGGACCTACCGGGGCCTGCGGCCCCTGGACCCTGGCTAGCTACTAGGCTTTTCAGGTTTTAAAAGTTGGCAGGTATGCACTTCCCTCTGAGAAAATCCTGTTTGAAGCCTTGCAATGGTGAGGTACTATTTATCAATTGTTAGGTGTAGTCTTGGTCTCATGATGTCAAAATGTGAACAGCATGATGAAAAGGACTGTTTAAATACCAATTCTCATTGAACCAGAAAATTTATTGGTCGATTCATGGCTCAAGCACCTGTTGTGAATTTTCCCATTAAGCACCTTGTTAGAGAACAGCAAGTTATGCAAAAAGTACTGAAATATTGAACAGTTGGACATGTGCATTCAAAAGGTTAGAGAAGGTCAAATAAAGTTCACCTGTAAAGGTTATAGTGCATCTTAGATCCTAAAATTTCACCCAAAAGCCGAATACACCTAACGTTTTGTGAGTAGTGTATATACATATCTAATAAATTCAAGAAGTCTCTGTATGTGTGTCTGCCTGTTCCACCCCTATCTCTTGAACCATTCCTCAGACTGACCTAAGGTTTTATACGTGGTTTCCTGAGGTTACGAGGGTGTGCATCTCCAAATATGGAGTCGCTCAGTCAAAATATGTAATTTTTATCAATAAAAGTTTAGCCACCACTCTGTCACCAGTTGTGTCTCTTCATGCCCGGCTTCAAGAAGTGTGGGCATGGTTTCAGACTGATTCTGTGCTGACTGGGCCATACGCGGCATCATCGCCATGCTGATTGGACAATACGTGGCATCACAACCATGCTGACTGGATAACATACAGCATCACGACCTGTCAGTCACCACAGTGTTCCCGGGACAAAACAAGGAAATGAAAGTTAGAAAGACAGAAAAAATAATACTGAAGATTTAATGCTTAAAAAATAATACCATGAAGTTGGCGTGATTGTGTAGGTCTAATGGATAATTCGGCATATGTGGAGAATGAGGTGTGCGAGCAGACTGGGTGGAGCATCAGCGGACCAGGTCTGACAAATCAACACAACATGTCAGGAGAAGCAGTGGCCAGATACGACCTGGCTCAAAGGCACGCTATCTAACGGCGATTTAAGAAAAAAAAAAGGTTATTTTCAATAAAGTGAAAAAAAAGCTAATGCATGGAGTGTGCTTTTGCCCTGAGGCTGATTTATCATGGAAAACAGCCAAGCTCTGTGGTTCGAGTGATCAACTGATTGGATACACCGGTGTTCTGACATTTTGGCATATCTATCAGAATAGCTGATATACATACAGGACATACAGGAGAACTGAAATGACATTTCTCTCTCTCTCTTCAGTGGTGTGCGCAATATAAAAAAGAAAAGGAATAAGGCTGGAAAAACAATAACAGCAGTCCATGTGCAGTAATGCTACCCGTAGTGCAAATAGCGACAAAAGATAGACTTATGGTTTAATGCTTAAAAAATTATACCATAAAGTTGCTGTGACTGTGTAGGTGTGTGTGGGGGGTAGGGGGCTGGCGGGGAAGCAGCAGAAGAACCGGTGGATCGCAGTCCTTCCCAGGCACACGGGTAAAGCAGCAGCCAATGGGTCTCAAATATTTGTCAACATGTCCTGTTATAGTACTGCATGAGTTTATTGACGATACACAGAAGAAATTCAATATTACACTTAACTAACTACATCTCTGAACAGTGATATAAACTAAACTAAAATAATTCTAATGACTGAACAACTCTCACTCCCCAAAGTGCAAGATACACTATTATCTTGAATATAAGTGATAAAAGATCACACAAACAAGTGATCTGGCAAACAAATAAACAAGGGATCTGAAATGATCGTGAATATTGGATGTCCCATTCATTTTCAATATTTAGGTATTCTGTAATTAATTCATACAATCAAATAAATCTTAGTGCCATTTACTCCCTTTTATATTTGTCAAAGTCTAACATGTGATTACCTACATACAGGCTACACCTCTTTGTATTCCACGTTTAAACACAGCCTGCATTTGGGCCTGTAAAGAGCCCAAAAACAAGACAAGAGCCAGGTATGTTTTCAATTGTATGAATGTCACAGATCTGACGTTTTACCCCGAATTTAAAACACCCAAGCACAGTGTTGAATGTGCGCTGTGCCATTACAAGCTGCAGGCAACGAGGAGTCATAATTCATGACACTGTGGAGTGTGCAAATAACGGAGGCAGACTTATGCAGCAGACGACTTTATTCACTCTCACATCAGTCATACACAGAAAAAGCATATCTCAATACACCAGGGTCTCTCCTTTTATATCATCCGCACATCTCACATCTGCATGACATCTCGCATCACAATACATTCAACAATTCTCCCCCCAGCTACTTCTTCCTGCTACCTCACCATAGTCTCTCTCATCTCAATACCTATTGTCCTTCTCTGTTTACCCTCTGCATCCAGTCTGAGATGATTAACCCAGCGTCTACAACACTTTCTTTAGTTGCTAGCGGCAAAGTCCCAGAAAACCCCAGAGTGTCTGGTAACATTTTAAAGCTTAGAAATTGTACTTTCTAAAAATAGCTATGTTTTTGCGGAAGACCGAACTCCTGACCGATCGAATGCGAGTTTTTAGCCTAGCTAAAATACTGTTTACGTCCTTGGCATTTTAGCAGCGGCGCTACCGGAGCTGCGGTGTATGAGACCACTTTTTAAGATCATCTTTCCATCTCTCGATAGTTGTGGGAAGTGGTATGATTATGTTACTGTTTTGAGGTGCAAGAGGCTGTGTTCCCGCATTTCTGATGCCGAAGTCATTGTTTTCTAACAAGGAAAAGTGTCCTGTTTCAGTGACAACCATATGTTCTAAACTAGTACCGGAAGTTGCGTCCACAATTCACGCAAGGCATCATGGGGGCTAGGAATAAGGTGGAGAGAAAATGTTCAAAGCATCCTTGAATAAAAGGCTCACCTTCTCTCCTATTTTCCTTCATTTGAATGTCTTTTACTTTTTTTAATTTAAAATGTGTAAGAAAAATTGTTGGCTGGCGGCTACATTTTTCAGATATGTATATCCGGTTAATGGTGTTTCATAATAAAAGCACATAACAAAAACAACATTCTACTTCAATCCTATAGATGGCTTTTATTTTGAAATAATTCAGGAAGTGTTGAATTTTATACAGTCTATGGAAAAAACTTTACACTAATTCAGCTCACTTTTAGTATGTGAATAGACACTTTTCAGACTCCAGTTATGAAATGTTCCTCATCAAAACAATAAATGATAAATGGTGTTCACTTGTATAGCGCTTTTTTCCCCCCTCATCTCTGGATGACCAAAGCATTTTACAGATCCTGCTATTTACCCATTCATGCACACATTCAGACACTGATGGCGGCAGAGCTGCCATGCAAGGCACTGGCCTGACCCACCAGGAGCAACTGGGAGTTCAGTATCTTGCTCAAGGACACTTTGACATGCAGAATGCAGGGAGTGGGAATCAAACTGCCAACCATTCGATCAGTAGTCGGCCACACTACACATGTGCCAGAGACGCCCCAAATCAAAGTGCAAACCTGAACCAATTCCATATGACAGAGGTAAGACTGCCTTTTATTTGGAACAAGATCCTTCCTTTTCTTCGCACATGCTGCCGTGTTTCACTGTAGGCTTGTGTCAGAGTAGAGGTGGGGGGAGAATGGCCTAGCACTAAGGCTGCTTTATTTATTCTACTGTAGAGAGTGTGGGAAATGAGGAGGCAGGTTTACAAACAGACGAAGTTTATTAACACTCTCTCATCAGTCATACACATAAAAAGCATGAAACACTCAGGCACGGTTCTCCTTTATATCCCACCGCTCATCTCACATCTGCGTGACATTCCACATCACAGTGCATGACATCCAACATCACAATACATTCACCCTTAAACCCCCCGACTACTGTTTACCCTCTGCTTCCTGGCTGAGATGCTGTCTGACTCACCCTAGTCTCTACAATATGCATTTTGTCTCTGCTACACCCGCCCCCCCCCCCCCAGACTGCGTTTCAGTTGGCACATCTTTTGAGCTTCAGTCTCCTTCCATATCTGCTGTAACGGGGGTCTCTGTGCCGGCGGGGGGCTGCTGGACGTGTGTCTGACTGCAGGTGGGCCATGGCGAGGGGGGGAGGAAATCCGCTTTGCCCGTGTGGCTGTCCTGGTGAATTGTTTGCCTGGGGCGTTCTCAGTGGGGGTCTTCCACGCCGAGGGGCCCGAGCCAGCAGCACTTGTTCGTCCGCCACCACAAAGGCGGGCTTAAGTCTGTCTATGCATATTTTCTCCCGACGACCCCCCAAGTCTAACAAAAAATGCTTGTCCCCTGTTTCCAGCACTCTGAACGGGCCATCATAGGGTGGGCACAATGGAGGGCGGTGGGCATCGTACCTGACGAACACGAACTCTGCGTTCTTCAAAGTTTTCGGGACGAAAGCGTGCGGAAAACAGTGGTGGGCCGGGCTGGGCAGCGTGCCTGTGTCTGCACTACGCTGCAAACGCTGAGACGGGCAGCTGTCCGGCATGGGATTATCTGGCAAAAATTCCCCAGGCAGCTGCAGTGGCTGAGAAAAAAACAGCTCAGCCGGGGAAGCCTCCAAATCCTCTTTTGGTGCGGAACGCAACCCCAATAAAACCCACGGCAACCGGTCAACCCAATTTGCATCCATCAACGAAGCCCTGAGTGCTGCTTTCAGTGACCTATGAAAACGCTCGCATAACCCATTTGCCTGTGGGTTGTACGCGGTTGTGCGATGAATTGCAACCCCTAGGCTGCGGGCCATCGCAGATTTTTAATGAATTAATTGGTAAATTCCTCGGTAAAATAAGTATTTGGTCACCTACAAACAAGCAAGATTTCTGGCTCTCACAGACCTGTAACTTCTTCTTTAAGAGGCTCCTCTGTCCTCCACTCATTACCTGTATTAATGGCACCTGTTTGAACTCATTATCAGTATAAAAGACACCTGTCCACAACCTCAAACAGTCAGACTCCAAACTCCACTATGGCCAAGACCAAAGAGCTGTCAAAGGACACCAGAAACAAAATTGTAGACCTGCACCAGGCTGGGAAGACTGAATCTGCAATAGGTAAGCAGCTTGGTGTGAAGAAATCAACTGTGGGAGCAATTATTAGAAAATGGAAGACATACAAGACCACTGATAATCTCCCTCGATCTGGGGCACTACGCAAGATCTCACCCCGTGAGGTCAAAATGATCATGAGAACAGTGAGCAAAAATCCCAGAATCACACGGGGGGACCTAGTGAATGACCTGCAGAGAGCTGGGACCAAAGTAACAAAGGCTACATCAGAAACACACTACGCCGCCAGAGACTCAAATCCTGCAGTGCCAGACATGTCCCCCTGCTTAAGCCAGTACATGTCCAGGCCCGTCTGAAGTTTGCTAGAGAGCATTTGGATGATCCAGAAGAGGATTGGGAGAATGTCATATGGTCAGATGAAACCAAAATAGAACTTTGTGGTAAAAACTCAACTTGTCGTGTTTGGAGGAGAAAGAACACCATATCTACTGTGAAGCATGGGGGTGGAAACATCACACTTTGGGGCTGTTTTTCTGCAAAGGGACCAGGACGACTGATCTGTGTAAAGGAAAGAATGAATGGGGCCATGTATCGTGAGATTTTGAGTGAAAACCTCCTGCCATCAGCAAGGGCATTGAAGATGAAATGTGGCTGGGTCTTTCAGCATGACAATGATCCCAAACACACTGCCCGGGCAACGAAGGAGTGGCTTCGTAAGAAGCATTTCAAGGTCCTGGAGTGGCCTAGCCAGTCTCCAGATCTCAACCTCATAGAAAATCTTTGGAGGGAGTTGAAAGTCCGTGTTGCCCAGCGACAGCCCCAAAACATCACTGCTCTAGAGGAGATCTGCATGGAGGAATGGGCCAAAATACCAGCAACAGTGTGTGAAAACCTTGTGAAGACTTACAGAAAATGTTTGACCTCTGTCATTGCCAACAAAGGATATATAACAAAGTATTGAGATGAACTTTTGTTATTGACCAAATACTTATTTTACCGAGGAATTTACCAATTAATTCATTAAAAATCCTTCAATGTGATTTTCTGGATTTTTTTTTCTCATTTTGTCTCTCATAGTTGAGGTATCCCTATGATGAAAATTGGAGACCTCTCTCATCTTTTAAGTGGGAGAACTTGCACAATTGGTGGCTGACTAAATACTTTTTTTCCCCACTGTATGTATGTGTGTGTGTGTGTGTGTGCGTGGGGTGTGGGTGGAATTGATTCAGCTGATTTTCATTAAAAAAAATCTTCCAGATAAAAGTATTTGAATACCAATTTAAAATTGATTTATTTCCCAGTTCTAGCTCAAACCCTTGCTGAAGTATTTATGCTGTGTGTAAATTGGAAGACAATCCTCATTTTTAACTTGATTTTACAAGCTTTGAGAATTACAAAGTCAAAGCACATCATTGCACAGCAGTGGTTTGTGCTATGGCTCAATAAAAAGGTCAGTTTTTAAGGGGGCTAATGATACTGATCCAGGTAATTTTTATTTTTTGTGAAATAATTTTGTTTCTGTGTGCAAAGTAAAATAACATATACTATCTAAAGAAAACTAGGACATTTGGATAAGCTGTGTTAAAAATTATTTGTGCTATTTAACAGCACTTAGGAAATACTTTCAAAAAACATTTTCATAGGGGGGCTCATAATTCTGTCCTCAAGTGCATGTAAATACCAGTGTAAGTTAGGGACAAAGGAAGAAAATAGATTACCTTTGAAACTGCTCGATGATATTATATTTCTCTATGATCTCTGTGGAAGGCCTTGCCATTGCCAGCAAGTTGTCAGTTATCCTGAAAGGAGAAATATCAAAAAGGGAGAGTTGTTTCCAATTTATTATGATTCATCAGCAGATCATATTACCTGTGGTGAATGATAAAGAGTAAACCTTAATCTTCTGTTGTTTCATTTTCTATCAACAGGCTTTCTTTCTCCCAGATAATCCAACATCACAATGTCATACAAATTACAGTATCACATCTGATACATAGATGGACAGAAATAAAGATTCCTCTGTCAGTTGATGAAAAAGTTGAAACCAAAAGTGTACATACACTGTATAAAAAGACACATAACCTTTTTTTTCCTCACTGTCGGACATTAAATCAGACTAATTTTTTCCTGTTTTAGGTCAGTTAGGATTATCAAAGTTACTTCAAATCGCTAAATAATTTTTATATTTGCTAAAAAAAATTGTAGAGATTTTTTAAAATTCCTTTCTTCAAAATCAGAAGTTTACATACAGCAGAGAAAATAAGTATTGAACACGTTGTGGTGATGTGAAAATGACGAGGCAGAGTTCTCTCTCAAGTCAGCTTTATTCACAACACCATCATCTCAAAGCAGAGAAAAAGAGATCCACACAGTAAACTCTCGTCCTTAAATATCAGGACTCTTACACTTCACAGGTCACATGTCTCACAAACCACCTTGCATTATAAAGAAAGTCACAATGCATTTTCTCTCCATGATATCACTTCCACTGTCTCCAATGCATCCCCTCTTTAATCCTTTAATCAAACCCCCCACAGTCTCAAGCCTTGCATACCAAAGCTATGATTCTTGCAGCTTCCTGTAATCACTAAGGGAGCTGCCCTGCCTTTGTTCTGACCTAAAATGTGAGTCACAAAACAGGTCCCCTATGTGTGTCCACCACACAAAGCCCCCCCAGCATTTTAGAATAAACAGAACAACAAGAGAATAACCACATGCATGCCGTGATAATATCAATACACATCAGTCCACATGCCATATAGGCTTCAGCCTCCTGCCGTATCTGCTGTAGCTGGTATTCAATGTCTCTGCGGCACTGTCCTGGGGGTTTGCCGTCTGGGGGTGGAAACCTTTTGTCAGCACCTGTGGGTGTTCTGGGGAAACATTACTCTGCGAAGCCCCCCGCGGTGGTCTACCTCGCCGCGGGGCCCTCGCCAACAGCACCTGCTCATCTGCCACCACAAAAGCGGGTTTGAGTCTGTTTATGCCAATCTTCTCTTTCCTACCCCCCAAATCTAGCAAAAACTGGTGGTCCCCTGTTTCTAGCACTCTGAATGGTCCGTCATAAGGCGGTCGCAGCGGGGTTCGATGCGCATCATGTCTAACAAAAACAAACTCTGTGTTCTTCAAAGTTTTAGGCACAAAAACGCGCGGAAAACTGTGGTGCGCGGGGCCGGGCAGTGTGCTTGATTCTATGTTGCTCTGCAACAGCTGAGACGGGGAGGCATCTGGCGCAGGGTTATCTGGGAGAAACTCCCCAGGCAGCCGGAGTGGCTGCACAAACACAAGCTCCGCTGGGGAGGCTTCTAAGTCCTCTTTAGGCGCAGAACGCAACCCCAATAACACCCACGGTAACTTGTCAACCCAATTTGCATCCGTCAGTGACGCCCTGACAGCCGCTTTCAATGACCTATGAAAACGTTTGCATAACCCGTTAGCCTGCAGATTGTACGCGGTTGTGCGGTGAATTGTGACACCTAGGCTGCGGGCCATTGTCGACCAAAGCTCGGACACAAATTGAGGGCCTCTGTCGGACGTAATGTCCGACGGAACGCCGAAACGCACCACCCAAGCTGTTAAAAAAGCGCGCGCCACCTCCTCGGCTGTGGTTGATGCCAGCGGGACCACTTCAGGCCAGCGCGTGGTGCGGTCCACCATTGTCAGAAGGTATGTGCACCCTTGTGACAGCGGGAGGGGGCCCACGAGGTCCACATGAACATGATCGAACCTCTTGGCCGGAATGTGAAACGGCTCCAAAGGAGCCCTCGTGTGCCTGTGTACTTTGGCTCGTTGACACGCCGTGCAGGCTGCTGCCCACTCTTTGACCTGTTTGCGGAGGCTCGGCCACACAAATTTCTCTCCTAGCATTTTGACCAACGCGCGCACTCCAGGGTGCGCCAAGGAATGAACCAAGTCAAAAACGCGGCGGCGCCACGCGGCCGGTACTACTGGCCGCGGCCGTCCCGTGGAGACATCGCAGATTGGGGGGGCATACCGTCTTGCAGCACCCTGCTCTCCAGCCTTAACCCTGTTGGTCCAGACTGAAGCGCGCGCACATCCACGTCACTAACCTGCTCCGCGGCCATGGCTGCATAATCTACCCCTACGGTGACTGGGGCCGCCACGGCACGCGAGAGGCAATCTGCCACTACATTGAGTTTGCCCGCCACATGCTGAATATCAGTGGTAAACTCTGATATCGCGGCCAGCTGTCTCTGCTGCCGGCCTGACCACAGTTCAGAAACCTTGGCCATCGCGAATGTTAGAGGTTTGTGGTTAATGAACGCAGTGAAAGAGCGTCCTTCTAGCCAGAACTGAAAGTGGCGGATGGCCAAATGGAAAGCCAGCAGCTCCCTGTCGAACGTGCTGTATTTACGCTCGCTATCACGCAAGGTCCTGCTGAAAAATGCGAGGGGCTGCCAAACCCCGGCTATATGTTGTTCCACGACCGCCCCTATGGCCACCTCTGATGCGTCAGTGGTGAGCGCTATGCGGGCCGTTGGGTCTGGGTGTGCCAACAACGCAGCCTTTGCCAAGGCTGCTTTCACCTCTGAGAACACTTGGTCCCGCTCTGGGGGCCACTCGATCTTATCCGCGGGTTTCTTTTTTTTGAGCGCGGCATACAGCGGCTGCATGAGTTGCGCCGCCCGGGGGAGAAAACGGTTATAAAAATTCACCATTCCCAAAAACTCCTGCAATGCCCTGACCGTCTGCGGCCGGGGAAAATCTGCCACCGCGTGCACTTTGTCAGGAAGCGGAACTGCTCCTTCGGGGGAGACGCGGTGTCCCAAAAAATCAATCTGCGCCACCCCGAACTGACACTTCGCCGGGTTGATCATTAACCCGTGATCTCCCAACCTTTGGAAAACTGTGGCCAGGTGTTTTTCGTGTTCGTCTTCGGACGCGCTGGCTACTAAAATATCGTCCAAGTAGACGAACACGAAAGGGAGATCACGAAGCACCGCGTCCATCATGGGTTGGAACGTCTGAGCAGCCCCTTTAAGTCCGAATGGCATGCGTAAAAACTCGAATAGACCAAAGGGAGTTATTACTGCTGTTTTGGGTATGTCCTCAGCGCACACTGGGACTTGGTGGTAACCGCGGACCAAGTCTATTTTAGAAAAAACGCGAGCCCCCGCCAAATGAACGGAAAAATCTTGGATATGTGGGATTGGGTAGCGGTCGTGCGCTGTAGCGTTGTTTAACCGGCGGAAATCCCCGCAAAGTCGCCATGCTCCGTCAGCTTTCGGGACCATGTGTAGCGGGGAAGCCCAAGGACTGTTTCAACGTCGGATAATGCCCAGCCTCTCCAGGTTGGCAAACTCCTCACGCGCTATGGCCAGTTTAACTGCGTCCAAGCGCCGAGCTTTTGCAAAAATGGGCGGTACGGTAGTGGTAATAAAATGCTCTACCCCGTGTTTAGCGACTGTTGCCGAAAATGTGGGGACCGTGAGTGCTGGGAACTGAGTGAGCAGTGTGTGGAACTTACCGCTTGCAGCTGTGACGTTGGCTTGTGCTGTTGGCAGGGTCACTCGCGCTGTACAGGGGATAGAATTAAAGGAAAGTGCATTAACCAGGCGTCTGTTAGCGAGATCAACCAACAAACCATGTGAGCACAAAAAATCAGCCCCCAACATATTGAAATTTACTGCTGCTACAACAAAAGTCCACTCAAATGCACGGCCGTGTAGAGACAGAAGCAGAGTCTTCTCACCAAAGGTCTTAATCTCCGAGCCGTTCGCTGCCGTCACCCGGGGACCTCCGGAACCAGCTAGTCTCTCCGCGTAGGAAGGTGTGATGAAACTCAACTGGGAGCCTGTGTCGACGAGGAACTGCCTCCCGGATCGTGCGTCGGACAAGTAGAGCAGGTTGTTCTCTTCCCCGAGGGCCGAGGCTGCTACCGACCCCCGGTCTTGGCGTTTCCCGAACGCCTGAACTGGCACGGTGGTACACATTTGCGTGCCCTCTCTGCGAAATGGCGATGATAGAAACAAAGGACGTCTGATCCGCGTTCCCTGGCCCCTGCCGCCGCCGTCGTCGGTGAGTCTGGCACCGCTGCCTCTGGCCCCCTGTCGTCTCCGGTCGTCGCGCCGAGTTCCGCTGCCGCGGCCGTGGCTGCACACCGCTTGGTGGCGTTGACAATCTGCTGCGCCTCTCGGCCCAGCGCGCGGTAGTCCCGTTGGACCAATAGTGGCGAACTGGCCAGGGTCGCTCTCGCTGCTGACGGTAGAGTCCTGAGGAAAAGGTGGGTGAAAATGAAGTGATCGTTGTCAGAGTCTTTCAACCTCAACAACTTCTCCATCAGGTTCGCGGGCATGTCATTTTCCAACTCCGTCAGCGCCAGGAGCCTCTCTGCTCGCTCCTCCGCCGAGGGGGTGAATTGCTGGATGAGTGCAGCCTTCAGCGTGCCATATTTGTCGCTGTCCGGCGGCTGGTCGATCAGGGTCTCCACATGCTGGACCGTGTTGTTGTCCAGCTTTGCGACTACGTGGTAGAATTTTGTGGCGTCTACCGATATCCCCCGGAGGTTGAACTGCGCCTCAACCGCGTTGAACCAGGAGCGTGGATTGTTCTGCCAGAAGTCCGGTAGCTGGACTGTGGCGGCATTCGCTGGCTGGGGGCTCCTGACGAGGCTAGCCCGGGGGAATTCTCTTCTTGCATGATACGTCTCGGGTCACCAGTGTGGTGATGTGAAAATGACGAGGCAGAGTTCTCTCTCAAGTCAGCTTGAGAGAGAAAAAGAGAAGCAGAGAAAAAGAGATCCACACAGTAAACTCTCGTCCTTAAATATCAGGACTCTTACACTTCACAGGTCACGTCTCACAAACCACCTTGCATTATAAAGAAAGTCACAATGCATTTTCTCATCATGATATCACTTCCACTGTCTCCAATGTATCCCCTCTTTAATCCATTAATTAAACCCCCCACAGTCTCAAGCCTTGCATACCAAAGCTATGATTCCTGCAGCTTCCTGTAATCACTAAGGGAGCTGCCCTGCCTTTGTTCTGACCTAAAATGTGAGTCACAAAACAGGTCCTGTATGTGTGTCCACCACAACGTCAACATTTTTCTCATTAAACATATTTATGATGGAGCCATTGACCTGCAATTTTCACCAGATATCAGTAACAACCCAAGTAATTCATACATACAAAGAAATCAAGGCAACTGTGTTCACAAAACAAGTTATATTTAATAAAGTGGAATGACACGGGGAATAAGTATTGAACACATGAAGAAAAAGAGGTGCAAAAAGGCATAGAAAGCCAAGAAACCAGCTGAAATCCATCAGAATTTAGGAAGCCATCCCGTCCCCCATTAGTGCAAATTAATTTCAGCTAGTTAAGTCCTGACTGAGAGCCTTTAAAAACGTCTGTGAATATCAGATTGTCACACCACAAACATACCTGCCAACTTTTCAAACCTGAAAAGCCTAGTAGCTAGTCGGGGTCCAGGGGCCGATGCCAATGCTAATGCTAATAATGCTAATGCTAATAATAATAATGCTAATATTTGCCAAACAAATATTAGCATTAAATCTAGTTAAATGTAGCTAACAACCTCCTATTTCTTCAACTTTCAAACCTGAAAAGCCTAGTAGCTAGCCGGGGTCCAGGGGCCGCAGGCCCCGGTAGGTCCAGGACAAAGTCCTGGTGGGGGGTTCATGGGGGCAAAGCCCCCTGTCGCCAAACAAATATTAGCATTAAGTCAAGTTAGAATGTAGCTAACAACCTCATATTTCTTCAACTTTCAAACCTGAAAAGCCTAGTAGCTAGCCGGGGTCCAGGGGCCACAGTGTCAAACAAATATTAGCATTTGACATAGAAGTCACATATTAATTATATTAAAGGTAAAATATCTAAATCAATTGCAATACTACACAGAGCGAAATATTTGCTGAATCAACCCACATTATATACTTTGTATCATTCATTAATACTCCCATACATGACATATTGTACTGAAGTATGGGGAAATACATATAAAACACACATATATCCAGTCTTTATACTTCAGAAGAGAGCTATTAGAATAATAAACAAAGCAGCTTACAGGGAACCAACAAATCCACTTTTTCTTAAATTAAAAGCTCTCAAGTTGAAAGATCTGGTTGACTTTAAAACTGCAGTAATAATGTTTAAAGCTAAGAATCTATCACTGCCCGCAAATATCCAAAAGTTGTTCCAAATAAGGGAGAAACAATATCATTTCAGAGGAACATGTATATTTCAAAAACCTTCAGTGAGAACTACCACCAAGCAACACTGTGTTTCAGTGCAAGGAGTCAGATTATGGAACGATTTTGGACCTGAATTAAAATCATGTACAACGCTCGGACAATTTAAACAAAAACTAAAGGAAGAAATACTCCAAACATATATACAAGATGACATGTAAAATCACATAAGGATTGTCATGCCCAGTCTGCGTTGTGTTGTTACTTAGGTTTTTTTTGTCACATTTTGTCTTAGCTTTGTTCCGAATTGTAATCGCTCTTGTTTTGTTTTTCTTTTGAATTCTTGGATGGAATATGGGTGGGCATCGATGGGTTTACATCGTGTTTACATCTCGCCATGTATGCACGCCTCTCCGGGATTTCGCGCGAGAATAGAAACCTCAATACCCTCAATCGCGATAGCGTTAGCTTAGCAAACGCTTCAGGGAAAGCGTAGCAGTGAACCACGAAAAGAAACGCTACTCAGTTTACTCACAGAGTCCGGTGAAAGGCGAATAAAGGGGTATTTCTACTTCAAAAGCTGGTTCAACCAAGGTGGAAATTCAGCCTGTGCGTGTGCGTCACAAATGTTGATCCGATATTCGCTGTTGGTTATTTTAGTGGCAAAATCAGCAACTTTGTCTCAGCACTGAAAAAGTGTGACCATCCCGGCCGCCATCAAGTGTTGCTCTGTTCTAAATTTAGATACGATTCCTAACGATCTCGTATTTGGAATTGCTTTCGTGTTTTTTTTACAATTTAAAATTTTTGACTGAATTTTTAGTGAAAAACCGTAATTTTGATTAATAAAACTGTAACCCGGAATGGGGTCTTAAAAACCGGAACCATTACGGCAAAACCGGAGTAGTTGGCAGGTATGCACAAAGACTTCATGATGGGTAGAAGCAAAGAGCTCTCTCTAGATCTTTGCAACCTTATTGTTGCAAAACATGATGATGGCATTGGTTACAGGTGCATTTCTAAACTGCTGAATGTTCCAATGATCACTGTTGGAGCCATCATTCGGAAGTGGAAAGAACATCATTTTACCATAAACTGGCCAAGACCAAGAGCTCCTCAAAAGATTTCTGACAGAAGAGTCAAAAGAATTATCAGAAGAGTTATCCAACAGTCAAAGTCCACTCATGGAGAGTTCCAGAAAGACCTGGAGTTAGCAGGTACTGCCGTTTCAAAGAAAACAATAAGTAATGCATTCAACCGACATGGGCTTTATGCTTGCTCACCTCACAAGACTCCATTGCTGAAGAAAAAGCATGTTGAAGCTCATTTAAAGTTTGCTGCACAGCATCTGGCCAAACCAGTAAAGTACTGGGAGAATATAGTCTGGTCAGATGAGACCAAAATTGAACTTTTTGGATGCCACAACACACAGCATGGTTGAAGGAGAAATGGAACTGCACATCCCATCATGGTGTGGGGGTGTTTTTCAGCACATGGTACAGGCAGACTTCATATAATTTAAGGAAAGATGAATGGACAAATGTACAGAGACATCCTTGATAAGAACCTGTTACAATTTGCCAAGATACTGAAGATGAAACGAGGGTGGACATTTCAGCAAGACAATGATCCCAAACACACAGCCAAGGAAACTCTCAACTGGCTCCAGAAAAGGAAAATAAAAGTTGCTAGAATGGCCCAGTCAGTCACCTGACCTGAATCCAATTGAAAATCTATGGAACAAACTGAAGATCAGAGTTCACAGAAGACACCCACGGAACCTTCAAGATGTGAAGACAGTTTGTGTGGAAGAAAGGGCTACAATCACTCCTGAACAATGCCTGCACCTAGTTTCTCCATACATGAGACATCTGGAAGCTGTTATCATCAACAAAGGCTTTTCTACTAAATATTAAATAATTTCACCAAGTGTGTTCAATACGTATTCCCTGGGTGATTCCACTTTATTAAATATAACTTGTTTTGCGAACACAGTTGCCTTGATTTCTTTGTATGTATGGATTACTTGGGTTGTTACTGATATCTGGTGGAAAATCTCAGGTCAATGGCTCCATCAGAAATATGTTTAATGAGAAAAATGTTGACAGGTTGAATTTTCTCCGCTGTACATTCCCTTAGTGTTTGGTACCATTGCCTTTAAAGTATGACTTGGGTATCCTTCCACAAGCTTCCCACAATAGTTTGCTGGAAGTTTTGCCCATTCCTCCTGACAGAACTGGTAGAACTGAGACAGGTTTGTAAGCCACCTTGCTCACACACGTTTTATGAGCTCTGCTCATAAATTATCTATGGGATTGAGATCAGGGCTTCGTGATCGCCACTCCCAAACATTGACTGTGTTCTCATTAAGCCACTTTATAACTAATCTGGTGGTATGCTTAGGGTTATTGTCCATTTGGAAGACCTGTTTGCATCCAAGCTTTAACTTCCTGGCTGATGTCTTGAGATGTTGCTTCTATATGTCCACATAATGTTCTTTCCTCATGATGCCATCTATTTTGTGAAGCGCACCAGTCCCTCTTGTAGCAAAACACCCCCTCACGCTGGCAAGCTTCCCTCTTTTTCCTCCAAATGTAACAATGGTCATTATGGCCAAACAATTCAGTTTCAGTTTCATCAGACCACAGGACATGTCTCCAAAAATTAAGGTCTTTGCCTTTGTGTGCATTTGCAAACTGTAATCTGGCTTTTTTTATGTTGTTTTTGGGGTAATTTCACTGTGGACACTTACCAGCTTCAGCCAACATCTTCACAAGGTCTTTTGCTTTTTTCTGGGGTTGGTACGCACATTTTGCACCAAAACACGTTCATCTCTCGGACACAGAACCTGTCTCCTTCCTGAGTGGTATGATAGGTGGACATTCCCATGGTGTTTATATTTGTGTATAATTGTTTGAACAGATGAATGTGGCACCTTCAGACATCTGGAATTGTACCCAAGGACAAACCAGACTTGTGGAGGTCTACAATTCTCTTCCTGATATTTTGGCTGATTTCTTTTGATTTTCCCATGATGTCACACAGGGAAGTAGTGTGTTTGAGGTATGCCTGAAAATACATCACAGGTGTGCCTCCATTTAACTTATTTAACCTATCAGAAGCTTCCAAAGCCATGACATCAGCACCTGGGCTTTTCCAAATTGTTTAAAGGCACAGTAATCTTAGTGTATGTAAACTCCTGACTTTGAAGTAATAACAAATTATCTCTCATTATTCTGGCATTTAGATAAGATAAGATAAGATAAGATAAGCCTTTATTAGTCCCACAACGGGGAAATTCCAGGATTGCAACAGCACAGGGATAGCAACACTCAGAGCAACAATCAGAAGGCAAGAAAAAAACAAGCAAGCAAGAGCAGCTAATATACATATGTACATATTACTATAAAATATATATATATACACACACACACAGACACACAGTGCAGAGCATTGTAGCTGGATGGAATAAATATATGAATATATGAACACACAGTGCAGAGCATTGTAGCTAGATGGAATAAATATGTAAATATATAAACACCCACAGTACGGAGCATTGCAGCTAGGTGGAATAAATATGCAAGTATATAAACACACACAGTGCGGAGCAATGTAGCTAGATGGAATAATATGTAGATATATAAATATATAAACACACCCAGTGCTGAGCATTGTAGCTAGATGGAATAAATATGTAAATATATAAACACACACAGTGCAGAGCATTGTTGCTAGATGGAATGAAACAGCATAACCGTCTACTTAGTTATCCTACATGGTATGATTATGTGCCCATACATATTCTCACCCTCCATAGCGACCGGTAAGTTCCTAGTTGTATGCCGGAGGGGACCATTGTGTAAGTCTATTGCATCTTTTGCATTCAAAAAACTATTAGTTTGTTACGTCTTTTTGCTATCTCTGCGAGCAGCCCTGCTTAGGTTGTACAGTCTGACAGCCGTTGGTAGGAAGGACCTACGAAACCTCTCGGTTGTGCACCTGGGATGATGTAGTCTGCTGCTAAATGAGCTCCTCAGTGCATTCAGTATGTCCTGCATAGGGTGGAACTCGGACTCCAGCAGAGATGACAGTTTAGCCACCGTCCTTCTCTCTCCTATCTCCTCCATCGGATCAAGGCGCTGCCCCAGGACAGAGCTAGCTTTCTTAATCAGTTTGTTCAGTCTCTTCCTATCGGCTGCAGTAATGCCACTGCCCCAGCAGACCACTCCAAAAGTGAAGGCTGATGCCACCACCGTGTCATAGAATGACTTCAGCAGCGCCCCTTGTACACCAAAAGACCTGAGTCTCCTCAGCAGGAACAGCCTGCGCTGTCCCTTCTTGTAGAGTGCATCAGTATTGTGTGACCAGTCTAGTTTATTGTTCAGATGAATACCCAGGTACTTATAGGATGTCACCATCTCGATGTCTGTTCCCTGTATATTTACTGGTACTGTGAGGGGCTGCCCATGCCTGCGGCAGTCCACCACCAGCTCCTTAGTTTTCCTCGCGTTGATCTGGAGGCAGTTCCGATGGCACCAGTCCACGAAGTCCTGGATAAGCCCTCTGTACTCAGCTTCATCTCCATTGGAGATGAGGCCAACGATCGCAGAGTCATCAGAGAACTTCTGTAGATGGCAGTGTGTTGTGTTGTGTGAGAAGTCCGCAGTATAAAGAGTGAACAGGAAGGGAGCCAGCACCGTTCCCTGGGGGGCCCCCGTGCTACTGATGATCGTGTCGGACACACAGTCCCGGGTTCTCACAAACTGAGGCCGGTTCGTGAGGTAGTCCAGGATCCATGATGACAGGTGCTGGTCCACCCCTGCGCGCAGCAGCTTGTCCTTCAGGATCATCGGTTGGATGGTGTTGAAAGCACTGGAGAAGTCAAAGAACATGATCCTCACCATATTCCCGGGCTTCTCCAGGTGGGACAGAGAACGGTGAAGGAGGAAGATCACCGCATCCTCCACCCCAATGCCATGCTGGTAGGCGAACTGGAGTGGATCCATCGCTGGTTCCACCAGGGGGCGGAGGTGAGCAAGGAGCAGTCTCTCCAGGGTCTTCATCAAGTGGGACGTCAAGGCCACCGGTCTGTAGCTGTTCAGGTCTTTGGGGTGGGAAGTTTTTGGTACAGGTACCACACAAGATGTTTTCCACAGCTGTGGTACCCTCCCCAGTTTCAGGCTCATGTTGAAGATATACGTCACAATCCCACACAGCTGGTCTGCACAGGACTTGAGGAGCTTTGCGCTGATGCCGTCCGGTCCCGGCGCCTTCCTCGCCTTGATCTTCCTCAGCTCCGTCCTCACCTGGGTCCTGGTCAGGGTCAGGATGGGGGGCTGTGTGTTGGGAGTGGGGGGGTGTTGGTGGAGTGGGGAGTGGGCAGCAGGACTTGATTTCTTTAGAGGCAGCAGTGGTTGTTGTGCAGTCAGGGGGGAGGGCGGTTGGTCAAATCTATTGAAAAACAGATTCAGGTTGTTCGCCCACTCCCTGCCCCCTGTGGCCTGGGGGGAGGTATTCTGGAGCCCCGAGATGGTTTTGAGGTTTCTCCAGACCCCGCTGATGTCGCTCTGTTGCAGCTTGTCCTCCATCTTCTTCCTGAAGCTGTCCTTGCCTTCTCTGATCTTTCTCCTCAGCTCCCTCTGTACGGACTTCAGCATCTCCCTGTTCCCTGACCTGAAGATCCTCTTCTTCTCTCTCAGAAGTGTTTTTATCTCAGGGTTGATCCAGGGTTTGTTGTTTGAGTGATTTAGCAAAGAGATATAATTTTGGTAATTCTAATTGACCTAAAACAGAAAAAGTTCAGCAGAATTTTTCTCCCACTGAATTTAGTGGGCAACTCACTTACAAAGGCAGCCCAACCTCCATATTCCCAGATTACACAGCCAGCATCACTAAGACAAGAGCGGCAATTACAGGTGTTCGGAAAATGCTCAGAGGGAAACCAGGGGTTTGATACGGCATTTTTTACCCGGTGAGACTCATTTTATACAACAATGAATAAAATGAGTTTTTGGATGCGGACAAAGCCATGGACTATGTGAGGGAAGTGATCTTGTCAGCCACAAGACCGAGGCCTGACTGAATGTATCCTGATGTAAGTGTTATTACATGACTGTCACTGTTAAAAAGATGCCACATCTTAAGCTCTTTTCCTTAATAAATTCATAACATTTTTAGAGCCTTATAGGATGTGTCGTTATAATAGTCTGTTTTTGTGTGTTACTTAAAACCTGCAGGATCCCCGATGGGTTATAGTTACCTTATTTCTGTTTGGTGTTTCCCAAGCAGAGGCGAGATTTTTTTTTTTTAAGTTTGCTTGCAAGCTGCCTGTTATTTTTGCAGCACGGGACCCTGCCCCAAAGGACTGGTCTGTTTTCTGTTTGCCAAGGTTCTTGAATTTTGTTCTGCTCAATTGTGTGTGTTTTGATCCCACTGTTCAACGGGGATCTTGCTTTAAAACTTCAAAAAAGGGCATTAATAGGTTCCTTGACTCAGTCATGTTTGACTGTTTTGCCTAATTTCTGCATTAATGTTTTACTTTTTTCTGCCCCTCCCCTAAGTTTTAAAGTTTTGGGATTTTATTTTTTTCTTTTTAAGTTAAATGTCCCCAACAATTCCTCACTGATAGTCGCTCCCTATCTGCTAAATATCTTATTCACACTTCCTCATACTTCCCTTGCACAGTCAGGCTAAAATATAGTGCACCTCTAAAATTCTCTTTCTACCAGCATACCTCTGCCATGTGTCAGCGGCAAGCTAAAATAGTCTCTGATGCTGTTCTGTCGATATGGGGTCTCTTAAAATTATAAGCTACTAGTGCATACCTGTGCATGCCCATAGAAACCAAGTATAAGCAAGTATTTCTACATGCCCGTAGAAAGCAGGTGTAAGCAAGGGTGTAAGCAAACACGTCACCACTCGTACAGTGATGCCTACCTTGATCTTTGATGGTATCATAGCAAGTCCTATGAGCTTTGATGATGTCATAGCGAGTCCTATGATCGTGAGCGATGCCTGCCTTTGATCACACACAGAACTCTATACTATGGTGTCTATATGGCATCATATAGGCATCATGTAGACATCATAGGCACATCATAGACAATCCTATGATCTTTTAGCGAGTCTTATGGTCTGATCTGACACACGGCCAAGATGGATAATTTTTTTCCACACATAAGGAGTTTTAACTCCTTATACAAAGATATAGAGTGATGATAATCAAGTCAGTAGCGGTAATGCACCTGTAAGCTGGTTGCCAACCGCCAATCAAATCTAAAAGAAGAAGAAGAGTCCTATGGTCGTGACAGACAGAGATTTCTTGAATTATATATAGAGTGATGATAATGTTAAAGGCCTCCACAGTCCTATAAAGAGGAAAAACGTCCTGTCAGTGATGATTTGAAATACATCTCCTCCTGGCACCAGGCACAAAGGAGTTAAGATGTGCTTTTTTGGGGCGTTAAATCCTGGCACAATTAGCAGGAAATCAACAACTGCAAACCTTAGTAAATCACCTTGCGCCAAACATTTAAATACTCTACCTCAAATTTGACATGACAACTCCTACAAACACATATGCAGTGAGGCCAGGAGCAAAATTCACACTGTCCACACCTTCCCAGCACTAACTTTGCACTGCACCCTTTAGTAAATCTCGACAGTAGTTTTTTAACACCAAAAGAAGGTTTTGCACTAGTGCAGCGTGTTAGTAAATCTGGCCCTTAGTGTCAGTTTTTCAAAATTGTAAATTACTGAATTTAATTTTGAATAACTTTGTATAACTGCTACCAATTTTTTTTTTTTTTTTTTTTTGGGGGGGGGGTGTCATTCCATACCAATTCAGATAGGTGTTGCTGCACAGTTACTAAAAATGTACTTGTTTTAATGAGCGCGATTTTGAGACCCCCAGCCAAAAAAGTTATCCAAGTGCATATCAAAGACATTTTTTCATAGCTTGTGCTGAATGTTCTATCTTTGATTTTACACTAACTTCTGAGTAGGGGTGGGTTCAAAAGATTGATTCTCGAATTGATTCATGTTTGACTGAGCCGATATCGGTCCACAAAATCCACAAATCAATCTTTTACTATGATGCTTTTAAGTTTGTGAAACACAAAACACAAGCGACCGGTTGAAGTCTTGCATGACTGAACAATTGTGTGAGTTCCCTGCACCACATGTTCACATCTTTACTTCCGCGTTTACATGAGCGGAGTTGCCGACGTGTGATAACATGTTTTAATTTATCAACAAAAGTCACCGGTACGGCTGTCGCAATAACCGCAATTATGCAATACCATGCTATGGACAAGCCTACCACGGAGGAAAACGAGAAACTGCAACAACCACGGTGTTCACTTTTTTGTGTGTGTGGCTAAGTGTATTTTACATCTCAATAAAATACATGTAAAGTGTATTTTTATTGCCAACACCTTGTTTGCACCCGGTACTGACAGCGGCAGCACCCAATACTGTGGAAACTTCTATAGCACCGGGTGCTGGCGGCGGCAGCCCCGTGTGGGGCACTCTCTCTCCAGATGGACTCCAGCAGGCAGTTACTGGTGGAAGCATTTGGACTCCTTGCTAAATACAGCCGTGACAGTGAGCACTGAAAGGGAACAAAGTGTGTTATTTCCTTCTGAGCGGAGTGTGTATGATCCTGACAGTTGAGCTCTGACAGCGAAACAACTACTGCGTACTGCATTGCTTGTTTGAATGTGATTTTTCGGACAGCGGCAAAAATCCAAAAATCACGGAGACAAGCGCCACGCAGGGTCCTGTACAGAGGCTGTCCAGTGTTTAAATAAGCTGAATGTCACTGCAGTCTCCAGTCCACACATGCCATAGTTAAACACTGGAGTTCCCACCACTACTTTATGAAAATTATCTTTTTTTTTTTACAGAATTAGCAGATCATGCCTAGAAAGACCGGTGCTCTGCACAATTGTCACACACGAACATAAAGGTGAGAGCGGCGCTGCAGCGAGTTTCTCACAGCTTCCATCGTTTGCCACATAAGTTATGAACCCTGTTTACGAGACCACAGGGTCCTAAAAACATTTGCAATAATACCGCATACCCCGGTGTTCAGCTATCCACCGTCACCACAGGGGAAATTCCTCTACCGCGACAGCCCTAGTCATTGATAAAGACTGTGCTCAACAGTTTGCGATTATTTTTTTTATAAAAGCGGAGATTAACTTTTTTGCACTACACACAGGGTTGTGCTGGTACATTGTAAATTGCTGTTTTAAGGACAGTGCAATTTGATGAACATTGATATCAATCAATATAAACTTGCCAGATTGTAGCCAGTGTCTAATTTCCATCTATTGTCATAAACAAAAGTCGATGATTGATAAATACTTTTCAAACGTAAAACACGCACGGACAACAGACCAGACAGAGAAGGAGACTGTTGCAGCTGCTGGGGTAAGTAAAATATTGGGGGTGGGGTTAACATTTGTGTCATAAATTAATAATTCAGTCAGCATGATGGTGTTTTCTTTTACAAACTATAGATACCATAGTTAACTGTTGGTTAAGAGCTGTAAATAAATGCAGAATAAAGGTATATTTTATGAGATTAGAATACAATGAAAATGTTGGATGTGTTTTTAGTCAGGACTTCAGGGCTTCATGACAGAGACAACTGCCTTCATGTAACATTTGTACTGAATGACATTTAATTTTGGACTTCTAGCACTTGAAAGATTTGAAGATAATAATAATAATAACAATAAAATGAACATGGCAGAATTAATAAAGGCTGCAGTACAACAAGCCATTTTTACTCAATAGAACTAAACTGAAATGACCAAATCTTCCCAGGAAATTAAGTGAAACCCTTTTCAAAAATTGAAAGTTAATTTATAATTAAAATTCAAGCAATAGAAAAATAAAAGAAACTAAATTATTAAACCCTACTATGGTGTGGGAATTTAAAAATACTAGGGCTGTGTGATATTAAAAAAATTTCATATCATGATATAAGTCATCTTATATCACGATAACGATATACTGTATATCAGATATATTGTGGCGACCCATCACACTCTGCATGGACACTTCTCACACTCAGCAGGTCTGGAGGAAGCAGAGGACAATTTGCATACAGAGGACAATTCACAGACGGACAAAGAGCCACAGGAGGCAATCAGACGGGACTGTATGCATGCGTCCTCGAGCCAACCAATGTCATGCTAATCATGTGTATTGACTGATATGCTAATGTGCCGTGCATTCTCTCTGTCTGGATCACTGTATAAAAGAGATTGCTATACATGCCTCAACAGCACAGTAGCTCACTGAGCTACAATGTGTTTCATTATGTTGGAGGAAATAAAACCTTGTACCCTTCCAGCTCGTCGCATCTCACCTGACCTTTTTCCTCCACATTGGTGAACCCGACGTGTCATGATGCGTCCCTTGCCTGACCTTTTCCCTCCACACTGGTGACCTGACGAGAGAGAATGACCATCTACTCCCTCTCACCGTGCTGTGGATTCCAGAGGACCAGAGAACGCCTGCAACCTCTTCATCCTCACTGGAGCGGGCAGGGCTGGGACCGACACACACCATGAACGGCGACACGAGCGAACTGAAGGAAGCAGCCTGAACGGGGAAAATCATTGGCGCCGTCTGCGTTGATTTCCACCAAGCTCCCCGACCCTGACTCACTTCCGACAGCGGACCTCCCGCACACAGAAGCCCTGCACGCACACCGCAGGATTACGAGGACAGCGCAACTTCCAGCTATGTGGTCACTGCGCCAAGTGCGTGCCACGCACAGGGACAAACCGGCTCCACAGACTGATACAGCATCCTCCACCGCTGCACATGCCCGAGAAACACGGCCAACCGCCATCCTCGGAACCTTCAGGGCTGCTCACACACCTGAAGCAGACATGCAGCCCCCACACAGGACTTTGTATTGGTTTCTCAGCTACGGTGCACAATGGGAGTTTAGCCGATTGCTGTCCCCGATGGCTTTAGGGCTGCGTCTGCACCTAAAGCCAAACCGCCAAGTCCCTCACACAGCTGCTACGCATCCTCAGGGAATTTGGCCATTCGCCTTCCCCACATCCTCGCTGAACCGAGCCGCGAGAGGAGTCAGAGACTTAATTATTTTTTTTTTACAGCCGCTGCAGATCACCGCCCCTGGTTTACCGGGAAAGTCACTCACCATGGCGGATCCACACGCAATTTTTGCACGGCCCAGACACTTTAGACGTCCCGGGCCGGCACACACTCACCCCCCACCCCCAACTCCTCCTCCACACCGCTCTTCCCACACCTCACTCCCACGGTCGTTTAATGTGCTGGAGCTCGGAGCGGAGCAAGCTGTCTTCTCCACCCCTCCCCCGCACCCCCATGGACAGAGCTCAAACGACTCGGGGGGGCAGGGGTGTCACAGCCCCTTCTGAGTGTTCTGGGGGGAGCCCTGTAGTGACCCACCACACTCTGCATGGACACTTCTCACACTCAGCAGGTCTGGAGGAAGCAGAGGACAATTTGCATACAGAGAACAATTCACAGACGGACAAAGAGCCACAGGAGGCAGTCAGATGGGACTGTATGCATGCGTCCTCGAGCCAACCAATGTCATGCTAATCATGTGTATTGACTGATATGCTAATTTGCCATGCATTCTCTCTGTCTGTATCACTGTATAAAAGAGCTTGTGACACATGCCTCAACAGCACAGTAGCTCACTGAGCTACAATGTGTGTCTCATTATTTTGGAGGAAATAAAACCTTGTACCCTTCCAGTTCGTCGCATCTCGCCTGACCTTTTTCCTCCACAATATATCACAATATACATTTTCTGTAAATTCAACAGTTTAGATAATCACATAAAAAGGACCATCTCTTTTTTTAAACTTTTTTTTACATGCACTTGTTTCCCTCATAATTTTGCAGTGTTGTTATAACATAGCTTTTGTGCATTTGAGACTTGATTCTCATAAATTTCAGGTTTTTATTCTAAATCACATATGAATAAAAAGTAAAAATCAATAAGTGAACTGTTTCCTGAGGCAGAGGAGAATAGCAAAAGAAAAAAAAAACATGACATAAAAAATGTCTGAAAATGAGAAAATTATCCATCGCTGCCATCTGCAGATAAAAATTAGCTGTTAGTTTAAATCAATGAAAATTTTAAGTGTGGAGCTAAAGCTTACAGTCTGCCATTCTGGCCTGATATAACCTGTTCTTTACCTGCTTCTTAGCAAAAATATTTCAGATTGGTCATGATCTGAAAATCAAAGACATGATTTTTTTTTAGAATAATCTGCATATGCTAGGAGGCACTCTATGTGCTCACCAAATGGCTGTGGGAATAATATTTCTGCAGTTTTTGCAGGCTTAAAATGGCTACTTGGCTAAAATACACTTTTCTGATGTATGATAGAGAAAAGTCCAAAGCTCTCAGTGTCCTGAGCTGACACAGCAAAGCATTATGAGTTTAAGCTCACATTAGAAGACTGTCCAACATACCAGGACGAGAAGAGTCCCTTGATAGCTTGCTCCTTGTCGCTCCAGCGAGAGGGGTTCTCATATTTACAGGCTTTCCCGCCACAAGCCATGGAGCACTGCATGTGACCTGGGATGACATGCCTCAGGGTTTCTCCCATCTTGGTGTACTTTGCTGTGGGGACCCGTACATTGGCTGGGGGAGAGAAAAAAAACAACAACATAAGGGTAATTAATTTAGTTATAATTATAACTGAAATTTAGACAAAATTTGGGGTCATTAATCTAGCTCATTAAATATGGGCATTGCCAGGATTAATGCTGACACTGTAATTAAGTTATTATAGTAAAACATCTGAAACTAGCCCCAACCACCGCAACCAAAGGTTCCAACTTAATAGAAAATAAAAGTTCAACATTTACAAGAAAACAGCTCACACATCTGAGAAAAAGGATCACAAATTTATAAGAAAAAAGTCATTCACAAATGTCTGAGAAAAAACTTGTAACTTTCTTTTTTTTTTTTTATTTAAGTTTTTGTAAAGGGTATACAGGTCGTTACAGCAATGCAGTGTTTACATTTTCATCACATGTTCCCTTATTTTCTGATATCTGACAACATTGGAAGATTAATTCTTACAACACCCCTTATTTTTTATTTTTTTTTTAAAGTGAAAGAAAAGGTGAAATTAAAGAGAAAAAAAAAAACAAAACAAAAAACAAAAAAAAACCAAACAAACCAGTAAAAAACAAACAAAAAGAAAAAGTAAGTAAATAAAGATAAAAGAGCATCTGAGTAGCATTGGAACAAAGAGCAGAACCATTATTGAAATGGTATTTGTCAAAGATTAGATCTAATGGAAGACACATATGCGGTCCAGGGTTGCCAAAAGTTCATGAACCCATCCATGTCCTGTCTTAGTGCGAATGTCAACTTTTCCATCGAGTAAATGTCTTGGATCACGTTAGTCCAATCTTCAGGTGTAGGACAGTCCTTCAACATCCATTTTTTAGTTAGAGCTTTTTTGCTTGCCAATATTAAAACATTGAATAAGTATTTTTCTCCTCGTCTTTCCAGTGAGTCCGGTAGTAAACCCAAATACAAAGTTACAAAAGAAAAGGGAACTGTAATTTTGAATATTTTCCCCAATATTGTCTGTACATTGGTCCAATATTGGTGGATAACTGGGCATGACCAAAACACATGAAAATGATTTGCAGTCTTTTCACCACACAAGCGCCAACAGTTCAATCCCTTATGGGTAAATTTGATTTGTGCAGGTGTTCTGAAAAATCTTGCCAAGTTTTTCCATCCAAATTCTCTCCACTGCAGGGATGAGGTACTTTTCCATTGCTGTTTATTTAGCTTTTCCCATATTTCCAGATGTAAAGTGAAATTCCCCTCTTTTTCCCATCTCTCTTTTATATAAGATGTGTTGTCTCCTTTTAAGTCTTGAAGACCTTGGTATATTTTAGAAATGTATCTGATCCCTGGGATCCCTTTATATGCCATTAAGAAGACCTTCAGAACACCTGACTGGGCCCTTTCCAAAACCTCCTTTTTAAGTATATTGTTTATGTGGTGTCTAAGCTGGAAGAACCTGTAAAGGTCTTGATTTATTAGGCCTTGTTTTTTCAAATCTTCAAAACTTCTTAAGATTTGCCCTTTAAAAAAATCGTAATATTTTATCAGCCCCTTCTCCTTCCACTTTTTAAATCTGGTGTCTGTTTTATTAGGAGTAAAGTCCTGATCATAGGCGATCCATTGCAGAAGTCGATAGGGCTCTTTAGTTTGATTCTCTCTGACTATCTTAAACCAAATTTTTAGCGGGGTCTCTATCCACGGGTTAGTGTTATTCAAAAGCTTAGGTAAGACATTGTTCCCTATTATCGCCTGTAGGGGGATGTCACTTGTTATTTGGCATTCGATCTCCTTCCATTGTGCAGAGTAGACTGGGTTACATATCTCTACTAAAGTTTTAATTTGTGCGGCTTTAAAGTAGTCCCTGATATTTGGCAGCGCGAGCCCACCTTTGTCTTTGTTTAGCTGTAGGGTTCTATATCTGATTCTAGGTCTCTTGCCCTGCCATATGAATCTTGAGATCCTTCTGTCCAGCTCCTGCCATGTTTTTTTGGGAGGTTCTACCGGTATTGTTTGGAAAAGGTATAGAAGACGTGGAAGTATATTCATTTTGACTGCTTCAATTCTTTGTGCAATACCCAAGAATGGTATCATATTCCATCTTGCTAGGTCAGATTTTATTTTTGTCACCAGTGGATCATAGTTTAGTGATATAATTTTGTTGAGTTGTTTCGGGATATTGACCCCCAGATATTTCATAGATTCCGACTCCCAGTTAGTTTTGAGTTTGCTTAGTGAATAATGATTTGGGTCATAGTTGAATGTTAAAACTTGGGTTTTATGCATATTTAATTTGTACCCCGATAAATCTCCATACTCTGAAAAAACTGAGGTTAGTTCTGGTAAAGAAGTGTCCGGCTGCCCTAGGTATATTAAAATGTCATCAGCAAAGAGTGCTATTTTATGTTCCTTCTGACCAAGTGTAATACCTTGAATTTTTTGGTTTTGTCTTATCCATTGGCTCAGAGGTTCTATGAAGATTGCAAAGAGCAGTGGAGACAGGGGGCAGCCCTGACGACATCCTCTTTCCAGTTCAAAAGATGATGATAAATTACCGTTAATCCTTATTTTAGCTGTTGGTTTTTTATATAATGCCTGTATAGTTCTAATGAAGTTGTTATGAAAATTGAAACTGGATAAGATTCTGTATAGAAAAGACCAGTCAACCGAATCGAATGCTTTTTCAGCATCTAATCCTAATATGACTGCATTTAAGTTATATTTTTTTATATGATGAATTATGTGTAAAGTGCGTCGAATGTTGTCTTGTGTCTGTCTTTGTCTTATAAAACCTGTTTGGTCTAAATGAATTAGGTCTGTCAGTATATTCTCTAACCTTTTGGCAAGGATAATGGTAAAAAGCTTATAGTCCTGATTTAGTACACTGATTGGTCTGTAGTTGGAGCACTCTAGTTTATCCTTTTCAGGTTTAGGTATAACTGCAATGACCCCTTCTCTCCAGGAGGGGGGGATTTCCCCTGTGTGGAGGACATAATTAAATGTTTTCAGGAGGAGAGGAGATAGTTGCTGTTTAAAGGTTTTGTACCACTCTGCTGTATAGCCATCAGCTCCTGGGGATTTGTTAGCTTTAAGTTTCATAATTGCTTTTTCCAATTCTTTAGGATGTATTTCTGACAGTAGTGTTTTATTTTGTGACTCCGTAAGTTGGGGAAGGTTTAATGTGTTTAGGAATGCCTCGGATGCGTTTTTATGTTTTTTGTGGGAGTATAAGTTCTTATAGTAATTCTCGAAGTTTTTAAGAATATCCTGAATTCTGAATTTTATTTCCTTTGATACTGGGTCTCTGATTTTGTAGATTGCTCTTTCTGTTTGATGTTTCCTCAATTTATAGGCTAGCAATTTTGCCGATTTACTGCCTGCTTCATAGTATTTTTGTTTCAGAAATGTAAGTTTCTTCTGGATTTCTATTGTGTAGATCTCATTTATTTGGTTTTTAATTTCCTTAATCTTGAGCGAGTCAGTAGAATGAGTGTTGCCTTTGTGTTCTTTTTCTAGGTTCCTAAGTTCTGACTCTAATGTGGATAGTTTTTCTTGTCTTAGTTTCTTTTGGGTTGCCAGTTTTGCAATAATCTTTCCTCTTATTACAGCTTTACATGCATCCCACAGTATTAAAGGGGATACTTCTCCATTATCGTTATCTTCCAAATATCTGAGAATATCTGACTCCAATTCATCTTTCAATGGTCCTTTCAGGACATTTGAATTTAACCTCCAAGAAAATGTATTATTTGTGTATTTTTGGATATTTAAGTCCATGTAGATCGGACTGTGGTCGGAGAGATCCATCAGTCCTATTTTACATGTTTTTACTCTACCAATGTCTCTATTAAACATAAAAAAATAGTCAATCCTTGAGTAAGATGAATGTGGAGTTGAGTAAAATGTATAGTCTTTTACACTGGGGTTGAGTTCCCTCCACACATCACAGATTCCCATTTCTTTTAGTAGCATCCGAGTCTTCCTGTTTTGGGTGTTATTTTGATGTGGGGAATTACCAGAAGCATCCCAGTATGGATTCAGTCTAAGATTGAAGTCCCCACCACATATCACTAAACCTTGAGCTTTAGTTATCATTAGGTCGAATACATTTTTATAAAATTTCCAGTTAGCCCCTGGGGGAGCATACACATTCAGCAGGGTGATATCTTCTCCCTCTAGCCGCCCAGTTACCAAACTGTATCTCCCTTCTTTATCTTTGTGTTCTGATTTTTTTTCAAATGTAATTTTGGTTGATATCAATGTCGCTACTCCCCTCCTCCTCCCTGATTTATATGAAGATGAAGAGATCATTTTAAACCCTTGTCTACTGAGTTTATTGTGTTCCACGTCTGTTAGGTGGGTTTCTTGTAAAAGTATTATTCCTGCTTTGTCTTTTTTCATTTTGCCTAGAATCTTGGATCTTTTAACTGGATTCAGGATCCCTTTTACATTATATGAAATTATTTTGGTTACACCCTGTTTCTCCATTGTGTTGTTTTGTTTAGTATAACTGTGTGGTGGCCCTCTTTTGTGCTACTCAGAAACTGAAAGAACATTAAAAACAAGAAAAACATTAAGAACATAGTGTAAAAAACTTTAAAACAAAAAACTGTCAAAAGAACTTCCTGAGCTGAGGTCTTTTTAAAGACCCTGTAAGAGCCTTGATGGAGTGAAGGCTCTGAGGGAAATTCCTCAAACTCTGTTACGTGTTGAGGGCCCTCTCGTACCACTGAAAGTAGTCCCATGCTTTTAACGTGAGTTTCAGAACCCAATCCAAACTTGTAATGATTTTTTTTTTTTTCCTTTTATGCCTAAACCCTGTGAAATTGTGTGCACCCTCCCACCCCCATCACATCAAACATTCACGCAAAAACAGTATTTGTTAGTATGAGCAGAACATGTGGATTATTGTCACATTTCTATTTTAACAAGTTTTTTTTTTTTATTACAAAGGCTTATTTGTTTCAAATAATATGATTGTTCCATGAAATGTTTTACCACATGCTGAATATGCATCTCCTTTAATGTTTGTTACCTTGTATGAGGGGGGTTGGATGTGCGGATTGATTCAAGAGAAAGGAGAAAAAAAAAAAAAAAAAAAAAAAAAAAGGTCGCTATTCCAACCTGAAAACGGATAGTTTATCCGCGACGCTCTGGTGCTGGGTTTCCCGCTGCTGGTCCGTGGATTTTGAGGGTCTTTGTGTTGTCCATGTTTGCGCTTTGATCTTCTCACTCGGGTCTGCTGCGGGTTTAAACACCGTTACCGGGAGGCCTCTTCTCGCCATGTCAGCTGTTGCTTCTTCCGCCGAATTATAGAGACACGTTTCATCGCCGTAGAAGACCCTTAACTTCGCAGGAAATGGTGTCTGAAAGCGCAATTTCTTCTCTCTTAACACCTTTTTCGCGTCATTGTATTCCCTGCGCTTTTTAAGGACCTCCGGGGCGTAATCGTGTTCCACGTAGACTTTTCTCTCCTGGTGCATAAATCCTTTTTTCTGCCAGGCCAGTCTTACAACCTCTTGTTTTATTTTGAAATTGGAAAATCTTACCAACACCGAACGTGGGGGCGCTTCCGCCGCCGGCCTAGCGGCTAATGAACGATGTGCCTTTTCTATCTTCAAGTCGGTGGTTTGTGGAATATCCAATTTCTCTCTTAGTAAGGATTCCACGCATTCTGCCATTGAGTTAAAACCATTTTCGGTTCCTTCTATCAGACCATGAATTCTTATGTTGTCTCTTCTTTGTTTTCCTTCTTGGTCGGTTAGCTTAGCCTCTATAGCTGCTTGTCTTTTGCGTAGGTCCAGCACAGAATCTTCGAGCACTTTTATTCGATCCTCTGTTTCCAAGATTCGGTTCTCGGCCTGGTCCACTCTGCTGTTTGTCCTTTTCAATTCTTCTCTGAATTCCCGAAATTCGGCCGTAACATCTCGGCGAAATCGTCGTAGTTCCTCAAATAGTGATTTCAGGCTAACCCTTTTGTTAGCTATCACCAGCTCCTCGTCTTCTGAACGGGGATCTTCCAGTTCAGATTCTCCGGCCGATACGTGTCCTAGCCTGGAGAATTTCAGTTTCTTCTGTTTTCCTTTAGACATGATGATTTTGTCTTTTGATTTTCACTCCTCCAAAAATCCGTTAAGTTTGATTTTCAAGGTGTTATCCTGGATTGAGTCTGAGAGCTTCAGTGTTAAGCTGCAGTCGCCATGGCGTCCAGACCGGAAGTCGTAACTTTCTAAGATTAAAGTAGCAATTTTACAAAACAAGAAATAGTCACAAATATACAAGATGAGAAAAAGTGACAATTTTTTAACCTTTATTTATACAGGGGAGTTCCACTGAGAGACAACCTCTTTTTTTTTTTTTTTAAGGAGGCCCTGTTCACATTCACACAGTTACACATTCTCACCTGGAAGCTGCCCAGTACAACCACAGACTGATCTGTGGCTACTGAGCAGCTCCACTGGAGCAGTTTGGGGTTAAGTGCCTTGCTCCAGGGCACCAGTGGTTTAGGAGGTTGGGGCAAACACTGCTACGTCATCTGTCCCACAGGGATCTGCCGGTCCAGGGATTGAACCAGTGACCTTCCGCTCACCAGTCCACATCCCTAACCATTAGGCCACCACTGCCCCTACAAGGAAAAGTCACAAATTTATGAAAAAAAATCTCACAACTTTGAGTAGAAGGGTCAAGATTAAGTTTAAGCTTGTGTATAAATTTGAAGTCAATCCGATCAGAAATGCAGAAACTATAATGGTGACAACAGAAAATGTCAAATGGACGGCTAGATGAGTCAAAAACATTATACCCTCCGCAATTTCATTGTGTGGAGCATAAAAACAGTAACTACAAAATCCAAACTGAATACAAGGATTTCATTCCACAATACAAGAATACCTAGCTATGATGTCTGAAAAGTGCATTTAGGAACTAACAGTCATTTTAAAGGATATTTAAGGCCTTAAATTTGGACAAACAAATTCAAAACGTAAGTGTCCACGGACACCCAGTTCTTCAGTGCGTTTGCGCTTACAGGGGGGCTGAGGCTGGTTCATGCTGATGACCACCATGACTCTGTGGGATGAGGAAGACAGCCTCTCCGGGGTGGAGCTGTGCCAGTGCTGCAGGACCTCAGAGTGCCTGCAATCCTACTGCCTTACCCTGGTTATCATCTTCCCGGCAAAGGAGCGCCGTCCACAGTGCTGCTGCATCTCACCGTGCTGCTGCTGCCTGCGTCCGTGTGCAAACAAAACCTCTGGGCATTACACTTCTGTGGGCATGCTGAATCACTGCTCAACAATCACCCAATGCTGATCAGTTCATCGGCACTATTTGAAGTGTCACCATGACAACAGTCTCCAAAGTCGTCAGTGGGAGGTAGACAGGGGTAGACACACACACACACACACAGAAAGCGAAAAAAGCTGGTCTTGTTTGGATGTATGTTTAAGGCCACACATAACTTTTCTAACAATGATCAGATTTTTTTTGTCTTAAAAATGTATTTCTCGTGATTAAAAACTTATTCTCTTTTTAAAAAAGTACAAGTATATCAGTATTTAAATGAGCAAAACAGGAGAATCACAACTGTTGCAGGTTGAGCAGAATAGTATGGCAATCACAAAAGTGAAAATGAAAAAAAGCCTCATTGTTAGAGGAAGTCAACAAAAATGTAATTAAAGCCTCCCCCAAAAAGGCTACAGTCCCCTTGTAGGTGCTGGAAGAAATTGGAAATGGAAGCTGAGAGGTAATTTCACTCCTTTATTGCTATAACAGATGGCTGTGTGCTGCAAACAATAACAAGTGCACCACATAAGTACATTACATGCCCATCCATAGCCATTATCAATAAGTGTGCTACTTACAGACATGGACAAAATTGTTGGTACCCCTCTGTCAATGAAAGAAAAACCCACAATGGTCACAGAAATAACTTGAATCTGACAAAAGTGGTAATAAATAAAAATTCTATGAAAATTAACCAATGAAAATCAGACAACGCTTTTGAATTGTGGTTCAACAGAATTATTTTAAAAAACAAACTCATGTCATTATCCTGAGCCACCGTGCATACAACTGGACATGTTCTTCAACCATAAGTTTTTTTATCACAGGATGTATTCTGCTAATGTAGTGCTAGCCACTATGACCCTTGTGGGATGTAGGTGGGCCTATTCACACATCCTGGCATATGAAGGAGGGGGGAAGTTAAAAGACTTTGACACAAAACTGAGACAATAAAAGGTTTTGTTTGTAGAAAAGGGGCATAAGATACCATTTTAGACAATGTATATTTGTTTTTAAAGAGGATTTAAATCCACCGGCATGCGTCTTTAACTATGACCTTTTGATTCCAAACCCATAGTAGTCAGGTCAGGGTGTAAGTCGTCCAAGATGTGTCTTAAATACAACTACTGTATTGATTTGAAAAGCCTACATCATTTCTTTTAGACGTTATCGCGTTTACAAGATTTAGGGAAAAATTCACCTCTGACCTTGACCTCAAGGTCATCTAATCAGAGTCAAATTGCAATATGCGCATCATGTGTATATAAAACCCTGGTACTAAATTTCAGAATATTTGGAACAAAACTGTATAAGTTCATTCCACAAAAGTGGGACAGACGGATGGACGGACAGATGGATGGACAGAATGCCCCATAACATAATCCCTGTTTGGTCTTTGACCTGTGGGGGATAAAAATGGCTTGTAACAAAAACAAACATGGTCTCCATCTACACAGCATGTGATGATTGACTCTTTATTTCATCTGAAGATGCCAAGAAAAACTGAAAAGGACACCAACACTAGTGTGCGAATACTAAAGGTGGGTTCAGACCAAACGCGAACAGCCAAATTTTTCGGGCGGCGTGATTACGTTATAACTCAATGTAAATGTGCGAATAGACATCAATTCACCATCTGAGTGAGATGCAGACAGGCGAAGTTGCCTTTATAACTTATGCAGCAGTGTTCAGCCAACTGTGGAAATCCCCAAAATAATGTCATGCTGTAGGTTTACACTATCCAATGGAGGACTCACCTGAAAAAGCTGTCCCTACCTCCAAAACTTGATGGGTGTTACCGTTGCTAGCCACAGTTCTGTTGCTACCCACAGTTCTGTTGCTACCCACGGTGTGGCAGGAAACCGTGGGTAAATAACTCCGAAATCCCAATTCAGCCGAATTGCTCCCGGTCCTCCTGTCTCCAGGTGAGTGAGTCTCATTTTCAAACTAGTCTACTCTCCAATGTTAATATTTTCACTCCAGTGATGGCAGAATCTCAAAGCTAGCACTATCCCTCGGACGTGAAACGCGCGATTTCGCCCGTGCTCGCGTCTTTCCATTGACTTTGTATGGATTTGCGCCGCCCATTTGCGTTTGGTCTGAATGCACCTTAACACTAAAAGGAGCAGAAGCCAAGTCGCTGTTAGCCTCTGACAGCTATCTGCCTCATCTCAACCATTTTACAGAGGAAATGGTTGTAAATGGACAAGTTATGGCTTTCTTTTCTTCCGGCACTTCAGAGAGAGCAGACGCTTTCTTCCCCTCTCCCTCCTAATCCTCCCCCCCCCGATTCCAGCTTGCAATGTTGCGTTTGTGTCTGTGTTTAGTCGCTCTTCTTCTGCTGAATCTTAATCTAAACGGAAATTATGGATTTGGAAGCGGCTTAAATGTGCTATTGTCACCACTTTCAACAAGAACCGGGCCAAGGGGGAGCCCAAGAATTGGAACCTGCTGAGTGTATGATTTGACTGGAGATGCAGAAGACATCTATTGGCTATGATCACAGGATTTCTATTTTTGGCTCTGGAGTTTCCTGGTGTTTCAGAAATTGAGGAAGGTGGAGAGCTGTTCAAAATGCAGATCCAGGCAAGCTCCTTCACCAATTCGACAAGTTGGGGAGTGCACGAGGCGGCATGGTGAACTGAATGGTGATTCAGATGGTGGAATACATCTTGAAGTCGCCAGTGCTCTCCAGAGAATGTTAAAGTTTAAGCTTGTACATGGAAATTATGAAGCACAGAATTGCACGGGTGAGGAAAATTCTATTCTCTGAGTGCACTGTGCAGATTTGACCTTGTCTTTGGTGCCCTGTTTACATTTACATTCCTCCTCGATGAAGATAAGCGGAAGGAGCGGCTCTGCTAACCCAAATAATCGACATAATCGCTGTTGTTTCAACAGACTGGACTCTCAAGGACAGTGCACCATGTGTCTTCAACTCGCCACCTGCAAGCGAGAGAGAGAGACTCTGGACTTGCTTATAGATCACATGATTAACATCCATCCACTGCCAGGAGGCGCCCTCTGCTGTTCACTAGCGATTGACACACATACATTACACTGCATACAACATTACAGGACTGATACATACACTGATATATAAACATACACTGACTCTCTCAACTCTTGTTTGTGTGATCTATTGACTGCTAATTACCTCCGCCAGGCCGAAAGGCCAGGAGGAGGTAATGTTTTTGCCGGGGTTTGTCTGTGTGTTTGTCTGTGTGTTTGTCTGTGTGTTTGTTTGTGTGTTTGTCTGTTTGTCTGTCTGTCTGTCTGTTTGTCTGTTGGTTAGCAAGATAACTCAAAAACTTTTGGACGGATTTCAATGAAACTTTCAGGCGTTGTTGGAAATGGTACAAGGAAGAACTAATTAAATTTTGGGGATGATCCGCATCACCGTCTGCATACAGGAATTTTTTAAAGCATTTTTCCACACTGTGACATACGGCCATTTTCAACATGTGCGCAGGCGCAATGGAGGGCGCTGGGCGTCGTGTCTGACCAACACAAACTCCGCCTTCTTCAACGTTTTAGCCACAAAAGCATGCGGAAAACACTGGTGGCCTGGGCCCGCCAGCGTGCCTGTACCAGCCATAGGCGCTGCGCACATTGCGCTGGTCGTCGTGTCTGACCAACACAAACTCCGCGTTCTTCAACGTTTTAGGCACAAAAGCACGCGGAAAACACTGCTGGCCTGGGCCCGCGAGTGTGCCTGTTTTTGCGCCACGCTGCAAAACCTGACACGGCCACCTGTCCGCCGCCCGATTATTTGCCACAAATTCCCCGCCCAGCTATAGGCGCTGCGTAAAAACGACCTCTCTGCCGGGGAAGATTCTAAATTCGGTTTTGCCGCGGAGCGCAACCCCAATATAATATAAAACCCACGGCAACCTGTCTAACCAATCTGCATCCGTCAGTGGAGGAGATGGACACACCAACACTTCAGTTTATTACCTCCGCCAAGGAGGCAATGCTTTTACAACCGTAAAACGGGGCTATAAGAGACGGCGGGGTAATATGGGACACTTTTCTAAATGTAATTCTGCTTTTTTTAATTTTGCTTCCGCCTAGATTTGATGAAGGATTCATGGATATTTGACAATAACAACACAACTCAGCGTCCTGCTCAAAATAAAAAAAAGCAGAATTACATTTAAAACATTTCCCAGAAAAGTGTCCCTTATTAACCCGCCGTCCCTTATAGCCCCGTTTTACACTACTGAACCACTAATCCTATCACTATCACATTGATTGTCATTCATTAATTGTCTGTTTATTGCACTGTCCATGTCAAATAAACAAATAATCATTGTGAATCCAATTGCTGGTCATATCTTTTCATGCTCAGGGAATCTGAAAACGTACACACAAACACTGTATGGGGGGAACTGTGCCGCTTGGCGGAGGTCTGCGCTCTCCGAGTGCTTTTCTAGTTTATATGTGCATTAGAGAGTTTTTTTCTAGGTAATCACAATTTTGGTCATATAATGAGCTTTATATAAGCTCATATAATGAGCTTTATTTTGATTAACAATGCTTTTTTCTCTCTGCCCATTGTGTTTCCCTCCCCCCTCCCCCTCCCCCTCCCCCTCTTTACCCCCCACTGTATGACAGGCGCCTTGCATGGCTGCCGCGTCATTGGGATGCGCTTATCTAGTGCGCCCAATGTCAAGTCAAATTCCTCGTATGTTTACTTGTGTTTCCTTGTAAACGTGCTTGGCAATAAAGTTCATTCTGATTCTGATTCTGATTCTTTATTTGCACATGTGATGTGACCAGTGTTGCCAAGTTTGCTTATTATAAGCAATTTTGGGTTTGTTTTTCTCTAAAGTTGTTTGCAAATCTTGTCAGTCACAGGTTGCGAGTTTTTGGGCTTGTTTTTTTTAATGTGTAGTTGCTTATTTGGGCTTCCTTTACTGTCTATGTGACAGCTCTCCCAGCTTTCAGTTACGTCCCTTCTACTTCTGCATATGGGACAGTGGCTAAGTTTACATGGACACAAGTAACCGGATTAAAAGCCTGATCAGAATAAAAATGCTTCATGTAAACACGGCAATCTGAATATTCTAACCCGATCACGCTCATTCGGATCAAAATTTCATTCCAATTGAGAGGGGTGGGTTATGCTGATTGTTAATCCAATTGGTGCGCATGAAAACACTTATTCCGAACATAGGGTAGAAAATATGTTTACTGCGCATGTCTGTACACCAGCCGCACGTCGACGTGACGTACTTCCGCCTTAGCAGCAGCTAGCGGAAAACATAGCGGGAGTAAAACAAAACTGGTCTGTATGGTCCTGCTGTCGCCCTCTGTTCGTCATATGCAGAAGTATGTACTTGTAGCTTCATTACGGAGACCAGCAGAAGCAAAAGTACAGTCTGATTAACACAATACAAGTCAAGCGGGGCTTGCTAACACCGGAAGTTGCTTCTTCTTCTACTATTTTCGGAATGTTGAAATGTTGACGTGCGCATGTCAAAATGATTTATTCCGTTCAAACGTGTGACACATGGAAACACACGTCCTAATAAGATCAGCTTTTTCAGGATCCATGTAAACAGTAAAATTCTGATCTGAATTGTAATCAGATTGAAGAAATTTTGCCCATGTAACCGCGGCCACTGATCTCTATAGAAAAGCTAGATGGCTTACACCCCATTAGCGAGTACAGAGCCAAGTGTTAGGCCACCTTACCGCCGTGTTGGTGCGCCCAGGACACTCGGCGAGTCAGTGGGGAGTGGATGGGTTTGATGGTTTGCCTCGGTGGCTTCTCGGGGAATTGGCAGATTCTGCTTCTTGGTGTGGAGGCACGGCTTGTGGTCTTGCACAGCCGGTGAACTATAGAAATCTACCAACTACAGAAATCGATTTTTGCAGTTCACGGGTTGTGCAGGATTGTGGGCTATGTCTCCGTGCCAAGAAGTTCAGGATCTGTTGTTTTTTTTGAGAGGTTGTTTGAGGTGGGGGTGGTGCCGTTTGCTGCTGGGCCCATTCGTTCTCTGTTGGCTTGCTGAGTGTTTTGGGTGTGCTGGTGTGGAGGCTGGGTGGCTTCACTTCTGGCAGCCAATGATTCATCCGGTTTTTCTTGAGAGATCAGTGTATGGGACCTTAAATCAAAAAAATTCTCCATTGCAATGAATGGCAAGAGCAAAATTACCTTTTGATCCCAATCAAGCTTTGCCACGAGTTACACAAATATTTGTCAATTTAAAAGATAATTTTCCACATAATTAAAGTTGTTGGCTGTCGTATAATAACAGAGTAATATTTAGTTTTTGTTTAAACGACTAGCAGACAACAACTCCCATCATCCCAAATCACTAAACTGTAATCATGTTTAGTGCTGTTACTTATGCAGAATGCTCATGTCTTTTCTTTTGATCAGTTTAAAAATTTAATTTATTCAACGCTTTTATGTTGACTGTGTTTACTATAAATTTGCTGTTGCTTATGCAGAATGGATATGTATTTTCCTTTAACTGAAGTTTATAAAATTCAGTTATTCAATGCTGACTGTGTTTACAGTCAATTCACTGCAAACAAAAATAAATCTATATATCTATACTGTTATCAAGCAGCCTCTCTTTTACACAATATGGCAGGTTGCCTGTTGGGCTTTTTTGGGGCTTGTTTCTCTCGCAAACTCTGACAACACTGGATGTGACCCACAAACCCTCAAGGGGTATCTGTTGTAGATACTGACTTCTGTACTAGTAGACAATGTTTATTTTGTGTGTTAAATGACAACAGCCCTGTTCTTTATTATATTATGCTCATTTACTACTGCACTACAGTGATAAGAGACTGCACTCCTGCATAATTTTGCTTAATTACGAGCCTTGTCAGTAAGAAGGGAGAAAAAAATCATCAGTTTGACTGGATAATAGGGATTCCTGGAACTGCTATAATTCCTGATAACTGCACTCTGACTTTTCTCTGGATATGTATTACTCTGCTTCACAGGTGTTCTAGTAACTGTTAATTACAGTGGTACCTCTACTTACGAATTTAATTCGTTCCGGAAGAATTCTCGTAACGTGAAAAATTCGTAAGTAGAGGCGCGTTTTACATGTAAATGCCGTAATCCGTTCCAAGCCCCCAAAATTCGGGCATAAATTTTTTATAAATCGTAAAAACGCATCAAAACATGTAACAAATACATGTTACAATTAGATTACTGCACAATAAACATAAAATGAGAGTTTAAAATGAGAGAAAGAATAATAAAAGAGAAAGAATAATAAAAATTATGTTCATTTACCTTTTAACTGCGATCGTCGGCGTCGGCGTCACCTTTTGCCTTCTTTGGTTCATGTTCTGTCTCATCAGTGGTTTTTGCCTGACGTTTTGTGATGAAACGATCTAAGGACGTTTGCTTTTATCGGCTTGTAAGGGCTTCCTTTTGTTTTAATACCGTGCTGATCGTTGATGTTGTTTGTTTTTTTCCCAAAACTTTATTAAGAACAAGGTGAAAGTACAGAGTTATAACGTAGATGGTGACAAACATGGCAGTTAACAATTTTTTTTTCTCTAAATTGTGTAGTTCAGTCAACAGTCTTACAAGAGGTAAGATCCAAGATGGCGCCCACAGCGGTCGACATGGTGCTTCGCTGCGCTCTTTGTTTGTTTTTGTTTGTCAATTGTGTGTCTGCTTGCACTTATACCCGTGAAGAACTTTTAAATATCAGGACTTTCACCCCCACGGACCTCCTCCCAGTTTTTCTAGCCCCTGCCGCCGATCTGGTTTATTGTTTGGCTCGGAAAGTGAGACGGCGGAAGAGAGGAAGACGAGCGGGCGCTCTCGTACGACTTCGCAGGAGAGGCTCGCAAACGGCGCTGCCTGGCATATTTCTGTCCAATACCAACTCTCTCTCTAACAAGGTGGATGAACTGAGACTGCTGATGCGTTTTAAGGACCTCGCCTCCTCAGCTGTCCTCTGCTTTACTGAGACCTGGCTCCGGGAAAATATACCGGACAGCGCGCTGCGCCTCGACGGCTTCCAGCTCTTCCGTGCTGATCGTGACACAGAGCTTTCCGGCAAGACCACAGGAGGCGGTGTCTGCTTCTACATCAACTGTAGCTGGTGCTCTGATGTAACGGTAATTTCCAAACACTGTTCTCCTGCCTTGGAATTTCTTGTTATCAATTGCAAGCCCTTCTATTCCCCGCGGGAGTTTGCTTCTTTCATAATGATCGCTGTGTACGCCCCTCCCGACGCGGACACGCGCGAAGCTCAGCGCGTGCTCACGGATCACATTCAACACACAGAGCGGAGTTTTCCAGACTCGCTGATTATTGTGGCTGGCGACTTTAATCAGTGCAATCTGAGCCACGATCTCCCCCGCTACAAACAGTTTATTAAATGCCCCACCAGAGGATTAAACACACTGGATCACTGTTACACCACAGTGAAAGACGCATATCGCGCTGTCCCTCGAGCTGCGCTGGGATTATCTGATCACGTGATGGTTCACCTCATTCCCACATACAGACAGAGATTGAAGCTCACTAAACCTGTTGTGAGCACTACGAAGATACGGACCAGTGATGCTGAGGAGAAGCTGGAAACGTGCATGGAAATATCTGACTGGGGCATGCTTAAAGGAGCCACGCATGATCTGGATGAGTACACGGACACTGTGAACTCATATATCCACTTTTGTGAAGAGAACATTCTTCCATCACGCACCAGGGTGAGTTACTCTAATGACAAACCCTGGTTCACAGCTAAGCTCAGACAGATCAGGAAGGAGAAGGAAGCAGCGCTGAAAAGTGGAGACAGGGACTGCTACAGGGAGGTTAAATACCGGTTTAACAGAGAGCTGAAGAGGGCCAAATCTCTATACTCAGAGAGACTCCAGCAGCAGTTCACTGCTAATGATTCGGCTTCCGTGTGGAGAGGACTGAGGCAGATCACCAACTATCGACCTAAGGCTCCTAAAGGTCAGGATGACAAAGCCCTTTGTCAGAGACTGTCCCAACACTATGCCCGTTTTGACACCTCGTCATCTGTGTCCAACTCCCCCCCTCCCTCCAGCTCCACAGCCTCCACATTCCCTACTTCATTTAAGGCACCCCCCCTCCCCCCCTCCCCTTATCATCAGTGAGCAGGATGTGCTCAAACAGTTCTCCAGACTGAACCCGCGCAAGGCCCCCGGCCCAGACGGCGTGTCTCCCTCCACCCTGAGACTCTGTGCGAAACAGCTGGCTCCTGTATTCACAGACATTTTTAACACCTCCCTTAAGTTATGCCACGTGCCATCCTGCCTCAAATCCTCCACCATCATCCCTGTCCCCAAGAAGCCACGGATCACTGGACTTAATGACTACAGACCTGTAGCGCTCACCTCTGTAGTCATGAAGTCCTTTGAGCGCCTGGTCCTGTCCCACCTCAAGTCCATCACCACCCCTCTCCTGGACCCGCTGCAGTTTGCCTACCGAGCCAACAGGTCTGTAGACGATGCAGTCAACCTGGCCCTCCACTCCATCCTGCAGCACCTGGACTCCCCGGGAACCTACGCCAGGATCCTGTTGGTGGACTTCAGCTCCGCATTCAACACCATCCGCCCCGCTCTGCTCCGGGACAAGCTGTCCCTGCTCAACGTGCCTGACTCCCTCTGCAGGTGGATCATCGACTTCCTGACGGACCGGAGGCAGCATGTGCGGCTGGGAAAGACTGTCTCAGACTATACTAGCATCAGCACCGGATCACCCCAGGGCTGTGTACTTTCCCCCCTACTCTTCTCCCTTTACACCAACTCCTGCACCTCCAGCCACCAGTCTGTCAAGTTGATCAAGTTTGCGGACGACACCACCCTCATCGGGCTCATCTCCAACGGCGACGAGTCCGCCTACAGGAGAGAGGTGGCCCAGCTGGCGTCCTGGTGCAGCAATAACAACCTGCAGCTGAACGCTCTGAAGACAGTGGAGATGATTGTAGACTTCAGGAAAGTCACTACTCCTCTGCCCCCCCTCACCCTCTCAGGCTCTCCCATCACCACTGCTGATTCCTTCCGCTTCCTAGGCACTACCATCACCAGGGACCTCAAATGGGAGCTGACCATCAGCTCACTCATCAAAAAAGCCCAGCAGAGGATGTTCTTCCTGCGGCAGCTGAGGAAGCTCAAGCTACCCACCAAGATGTTAGTGCAGTTCTACACAGCCATCATCGAGTCCATCCTCACCACCTCCATAACCGTGTGGTACGCAGGAGCCACTGCCAGGGACAGACTAAGGCTGCAGCGCGTCGTGCGCACTGCTGAGAAGGTGATCGGCTGCAAGCTCCCATCTCTCCAGGATCTGTACATCTCCAGGACCCGGAGGCGTGCTGGCCGGATCATAGCCGATCCCTCACACCCTGGTCACGTACTGTTTGCCCCCCTCCCCTCTGGTAGAAGACTTCGGTCCATCCAGACTAAAACCTCCCGTCACATGAACAGCTTCTTCCCCTCTGCCATTAGACTGCTGAACACTAAGTGACTCTCGTGCACCATGTACAGCAGCTCAACCAGACTCATGTCAATCATCACTGTTTTCTTCCTGCATTACCGACTGCACTATATAGTTCTCCACAGTATCTGCTGCTGGCTAATATATATTTTAACTGTTGACCAGTATCACTTAATCTTATCCTACACTTTATTACATGTATAGTTTATTTCTCTTATCTTATCATGTTTAATGTTGCAGCATTGTACCGAGACAAATTCCTAGTTTGTGTACTACATGAACAATGGCAATAAACCTGATTCTGATTCTGAAGGATAAAATAAAGTAGTAAGAATAGTAAATAATAATAAGATAAAGCGAGATCAACCAAACGCACCCATTCGTGGCCAATGGGATACCAGGAAGATGCTAGGCGATAGCCAATGGCAGAGCAGCTACAGGTATGTTTACGTTCGGTAAAATACGGGAGCTGCGAGGAGCGCGTACTTTTTTTGCCTTTCGTATCCTGAAATTTTGTTCGTAACTAGAGGCAATATTTTCCCGTTGAGGCGTCTCGTAACCTGAAAATTTCGTATGTAGAGACGTTCGTAAGTAGAGGTACCACTGTACTAACCATTATTTATTGGTGCTTTAAGGCAACATTAACGGACTACGGCAGAAAGATGGACATTTTTCCAATTATAACATCTGAGTTAAATTATGAATGGTCATCAAAAGAGGAGGAGGAGAAGGGAAGAAGCCAGGATATTGCCATGGAAACCACCCAGTGTGCAAAAATATCATTAGCTGACCTGGACAAACTGTAGAAAAGAAAAAACGAGGATAACACGGTAAAGCAAACAGCGTGGACTTTAAACTGCTTTAAGACTTGGCTGAATCTGAAATAAAAAGTAACCTCAAGTCTGTAATGAAGACCGAGCTGAATACTGTCTTGAGGGAGTTTTATGGATACATCTGGACAACTAAAGGTGAACTGTACAGCATCAGCAGCTACTTGGGACTCAGGGCCAATTTAAACCTTCCCATCAACAAGCCTCCAATTACCCATTCATGGAATATAATGCAAGATCCGGAATTTACTCCAGCACATAACATCTTCAACGGTGTGGTGAAAGCAATCAGAAAGGCAGGGAAAGACAAAACTACCCACTACCCTCCGATTTCACCTGAAGATCAGTGGATTTTATAAAACTCAAAAGCACTAAATCCAAACAATCCAAGAGGTTTGCTTAGCAAGGTTTGGTATGATATTCAGCTGTCTTGATACTGTCTCTACATCAATACAGTATCAACAAAGGAAAGCATCATGATATTATGCTCTATTGATTTTCCCCCACCCCAGTATATGATTAATTTACAGTTTAACAATCCTCTTTTTCTTCTTTTAAAAAACTCAATGCCCCTACCAATTGCAGTCCCAAGATTAAAGAGCCTGACACCTTTCTTCAGTATCTATTGGTGTAATTTATGTACAGAACTACACAGGCTTTACTAAATTAGCTATGACCTACAGTACCTGATAATCTGTGTACACAGTACTTTTTTTTAGTCTAATGGCCATTAAAAGTGCTTTTAGCTACTAGCTGTCTTGATCCATTCATATTTGTCACACATTTCACTTCAATTTTCTCCTTCTCAATCCAATCATTTTTTTTTTTCAGGTTTACAGTTTTGTATCAGATGTGTGGAAAATAAAAAGCAGCAGCTGCTCCTGTGTTGTTTTAGTGTTGCAAAGCTCTCCTACCTGTCTCCATCTCTGTGTTGATCTCTCCACCATGGGCTCCGCTTGTGGAGTAAGGCAGGTCACTCAGTATGCTGACACCAGCTGCCATGGTAGGGGCTGAAAGATGTGAATAAACATTTTGTCAAAGGTGGGACCAAAAAAAAAAAAAACAACAATCCAATAGCAAGAGCTTTGGTTGTGCCGATAACGCAAACAGGTGTGCGTGCTAATGAGATATGACAAGGGAGGGTGGCGTTGCCTGGCAGGAAAACCCAGGGGAGAGACAAGGGAAAATGTGCAAACTGAGCTGCCATGTCAGCAGCTCATGTGTCAGTCTGACCACTTCACCTTTGGGAGCAGGTGGGTGCTGCCCAAGGAGCGGGAAGATCCTCTTTAAGATGCTGAGATACAAACCACAAGGCAAATACAAATGTTTTATAATAAGTACATGGTGAAATGACCACATCATACTTCGACACATTCTGATTTACAGTCTGAGATTAGGTGAATTCTTCCTGGTTTATGATTCTGACGCCACATTTATCAATAATTCAGGAGGCCACATGCACCTGCTATTGTGCAGCTCTAGAGCGATACTTCCTGACGGACACATGTGATTTGTGTAGCCTGATATCACAGTTGTGCAATGCATGTCTCCAAGAGTGCTGACTTAACTTCAGGATCCAACCATCTCTCACATTACTCCCAGAGCTCTAATGGGCCACAGAGCAACGTAGCAACTATCATTACAGGAGTGAAACTCTGCACCTCCACAGAGTCATTAACTATTCAGTGGGGTGGTTGTACTTCACATGCTAACTTTTTGATGGGCAAATGATGCCTTGACCTTTGCTTTTTCCTTCTACTGTGCCAATGAACACGGCTTAATCAAAGAGCAGGGAGTCTCTTAAGGGAGTTTATCTGAGATAAACAGGGTTTCCTCTGGTAATATTTCTGGGTAGCGGCCCGCCGCACCAGAAAACTTTCCACCGCGCTTATGAGGACATATAAATTTAAGAAAAATATATGAAGCAATGACTTTCTGCAAGCGCACACACGAACAACACACGCGACCGTCATCCGCGTGGAGTTGAGAAGCGCCCCACCCACACAAGCTCTCTAGTCAGTCACCAGGCAGAGTGTCTTGCTAGTGTGACTGTCCCGAGAGAAACATGAGTTTATTAAAGTACTTTAATAAAATCAGAAAAAAATCTGAAAGCACTGGTGTTTATCATGGTTTTAACCTACTGGAAACAGGAGCAATAATGGAAGACTCCCTTAGCTAAGAGATGTGGTTAGAATTCAAATGCAGCCGGCTTCAAATGAAGGGAAAGGCAAGGGGGACTGATGAATTGCTGAGGATATATTTTACCAGCCACTACAATATTACATTCCCTATTATGTACCTGGCAAGTTAAGATTACCAAAATTCACAAAGTCAATGACTTTAATCCGTCAGCAGCCTTCAGACAAACTAAATGGGCCAACATTTGGATTTCCAAATAAGGGAGTTTTTTTCCTGCTGTCTGGGTGGTGAGGAGATTTCTAAAAAAAACTATAAATATAAAGAAAAACTATAATGGAAATAACGGCATCCTTGGTTATTTAACCCTTTGTGATTCTTGGTTTCATGGCCAGGTAGCGCTGTGGAGTGTCTGTGTCACAGTTCTGCGACTGCCATGTGACGTGGCCTTAAACCATAAAATAAATCCCCAGTTGTACTAAGTATTCCACCTCTCAAAGTGGCAGACACATATAACTTACTGCTCTTGCCTTGGAGGACCAATGGCCCCCAAATACCCCCCCCAAAAAAAACCTCACCTCTGGGACACCAGAGAAGAAGAGTTTGGAAACAAATGTTGATGTGTGTCATCGCAAGATGGAGGAGGCATTTGCTTCCAAATTTGCCAACTATGATTCTAAAAAGAGATTATTTAGCTTATGAAGATAAATATCTACATTTTGTTATAACAGAGGGTGGGCGAAGCTGGTTGATGTTCACCTGCCATCAACTGCAGCGCCATGTGACTGTACAGAACAATTGCGATGGTTCCGTGCCGTCATATAAGATAAATTGCAGCGGAATAAAAGCGAAATTGAGGTGGGAATAATCATAACGGTTTCTGGATGTGGGAGGGAAAGCGAAAATGACAGAGAGAAGACAAAAATAACGACCAGGATGCCACAAAAGGACGAAGCAAGCTGCCTGGCCAGTGGTAAGTGTCAAATGTCTGTTTGTTTACATTGTAACTGCTTTTCTGGTTCATATACTTTGAAGATAAGATAACAAAATGCCCAAAACAAAAAACAGTGACAAAAACCAAAACCATTCTTTGTGTAAATATGTCCAAAGTCCACTTTTGACTGAAAGTTATGTAATTCAATATAGCTGCCATGGCATTATGCAAATTAGATGCGTAAATTTACTCCTATCTCAAACTTTGGATCATATTCTACATCTTTCTAATTGACAATAAGCCATTATCTCTTACCACTTTCAAGTTATAGCTTTGGAAATCTCTGACATCTGAACTGAATATTTTCTTGAAAAAACCTTGACCACGAGAGGGGGTGGAGGCTGACTGGTGCTCTGGCGTGCCACAGACAGTCATTGGGTTAAGTTAATTTCTTTCATTAAATACAATTTTATTAATATTTTTTTCTTTGTAATCAGAGTTAAATTGTTCTGTTCTGACTGCAAAATTGTGCTAAAAAATGTAAATTGTTATAAGGAAAAAGTAAAAAAAAATTACCATAGTCTATTTCAAATTTATTTAAAAACAGTAATTTTATTTTTAAAAAACAGACCTTCAGATATTCCAGAAATACCTATAGTGGGGCAAAAAGTATTTAGTCAGCCAATTGTGCAAGTTCTCCCACTTAAAAGATGAGAGAGGTCTCCAATTTTCATCATAGGTATACCTCAACTATGAGAGACAAAATGAGAAAAAAAAAATCCAGAAAAATCACACTGTCTGATTTTTAAAGAATTTATTTGCAAATTATGGTGGAAAATAAGTATTTGGTCAATAACTAAAGTTCATCTCAATACTCTGTTAGATACCCTTTGTTGGCAATGACAGAGGTCAAACTTTTTCTGTAAGTCTTCATAAGGTTTTCACACACTGTTGCTGGTATTTTGGCCCATTCCTCCATGCAGATCTCCTCTAGAGCAGTGATGTTTTGGGGCTGTCGCTGGGCAACACGGACTTTCAACTCCCTCCAAAGATTTTCTATGGGGTTGAGAGCTGGAGACTGGCTAGGCCACTCCAGGACCCTGAAATGCTTCTTACGAAGCTACTCCTTCGTTGCCCGGGCGGTGTGTTTGGGATCATTGTCATGCTGAAAGACCCAGCCACGTTTCATCTTCAATGCCCTTGCTGATGGAAGGAGGTTTTCACTCAAAATCACACGATACGTGGCCCCATTCATTCTTTCCTTTACACGGATCAGTCATCCTGGTCCCTTGGCAGAAAAAAAGGCCCCAAAGCATGATGTTTCCACCCCCATGCTTCACAGTAGGTATGGTGTTCTTTGAATGCAACTCAGCATTCTTTCTCCTCCAAACACGACAAGTTGAGTTTTTACCAAAAAGTTCTATTTTGGTTTCATCTGACCATATGACATTCTCCCAATCCTCTTCTGGATCATCCAAATGCTCTCTAGCAAACTTCAGACGGGCCTGGACATGTACTGGCTTAAGCAGGGGGACACGTCTGGCACTGCAGGATTTGAGTCCCTGGCGGCGTAGTGTGTTACTGATGGTAACCTTTGTTACTTTGGTCCCAGCTCTCTGCAGGTCATTCACTAGGTCCCCCCGTGTGGTTCTGGAATTTTTGCTCACCGTTCTCGTGATCATTTTGACCCCACGGGGTGAGATCTTGCGTAGTGCCCCAGATCGAGGGAGATTATCAGTGGTCTTGTATGTCTTCCATTTTCTAATAATTGCTCCCACAGTTGATTTCTTCACACCAAGCTCCTTACCTATTGCAGATTCAGTCTTCCCAGCCTGGTACAGGGCTACAATTTTGTTTCTGGTGTCCTTTGACAGCTCTTTGGTCTTGGCCATAGTAAAGTTTGGAGTCTGATTGTTTGAGGTTGTGGACAGGTGTCTTTTATACTGATAACGAGTTCAAACAGGTGCCATTAATACAGGTAACGAGTGGAGGACAGAGGAGCCTCTTAAAGAAGAAGTTACAGGTCTGTGAGAGCCAGAAATCTTGCTTGTTTGTAGGTGACCAAATACTCATTTTCCACCATAATTTGCAAATAAATTCTTTAAAAATCCTTCAATGTGATTTTCTGGATTTTTTTTTCTCATTTTGTCTCTCATAGTTGAGGTATACCTATGATGAAAATTGGAGACCTCTCTCATCTTTTAAGTGGGAGAACTTGCACAATTGGTGGCTGACTAAATACTTTTTTGCCCCACTGTAAAAATATGCAGGTTAGGTTAACAGGAGACTCTAAAGTGGCCCTAGGTGTGAATGTGTGTGTGAATGGTTAAGGGATAGCGCCATACCATGGCTGCTTCATCCATCCAGGTGGATGCCCTCAATTTCCCCTCTGGGGATCAATAAAGTATACAAAATAAAAAAAAAAATATGATTGGCTCAGAGTCAAAAATTCTGTATTTTAACTGGAGCCTGTGTTTGCAGTGTGTGTTGGGGGGTGATGGGGGGCCTCTCAGGACATCTGATAGTTTGCTGTCTGAGCTGCCTTGGTATCTGGTTCATTCTCCACTGAGTGAGAAGGCGCGCCCAGTGTTTTGTCTAATCCATCATTGTTGACTTTTTTGGGACAAGTTGCTCTGTTAGAGCAGTATTTTTCAATCGGGTTGAACACCTAAGGGTGCTGTCAAACTCAACACAGATCAGAGGTTGATCGGAATACACTAACTGTATAGTTCAATGGTTGCTACTCTCTTTCCTTCATTTCAATGGAAAGGCTTGCAAAATGCACCCAACATTTTTACATTATTACTGTAATTTGTTTTTCATATCAGCACTGAACAGCTTTTATATTTACAGGAAGAGACACTGGCCTTCATTTATCAAAAGTGCGTAGAAAACAGTGCACATTTGGGTGTAAATATGATCATACAAAAAGGTCTACGTGGTATTTATGAAACTGTGCATATCTGGTCAATCTCACTGTACGATCGTTCACTCATTGGTAACTCTGACAAATGGATCTGAGCGTCCTTTGAATTCCAGGCCCACATCTCGCCCCCAGAATTTACGTCACAGGGGAACATGAGACGGCAAAAAGAGAAACTTTCCCAAAGTAGAAATTGACTATAAGTGAAAAATAATTATATAGTATAGTACAGGGGTTGGCAACCCACAGTCCTTCAGCCCCCATGCTATGCCTCCCTGCAGTTATATCTCAAAACATATGGAAATAAATGAAGTTCATTTTAATCATTTTATTTTTCAAATTATTGTTTAATGGGTACATTTCTCAATGGAAACACATACAATATATATTTTTAAAATTATTATGCTGTCAACTGTAGTGTTGACTTTGAGTTCCAATCTATAAAATCATTCTTTGCTGAAGAAAAAATGTTTCAAATCAAAAGTCTGGTCATGAACTGCTTCTATCACCCAAGAACCAGAGCTGTAACACTATCCTTCGACCATAAAGTGGAAGTTAATCCCTTCTCCAGGACATAGTCATTCTCCCTTTTCTGCTCTTTGGCAAAGGAATGTTTCAATTGACAGGTTTATGGTTGATATAAACAAGACTTTGGAGTCAAGATTCTCCAGTAATCAACCAGACAGTTTCACAGTGCCATCTGGTGGATGAATCAGGAATATTTCATTTTTTTCTCTTTGCAGTGGAACTTATGCAATATGGACAAATAAACTAATTCATATTCTTTCTCTCAAGACAGTATCTGCTACTGAAGACATGGCTGAACTCTTGGGATGGACAATGTGATTTCAAATGCTTTCATTGATATGATTTGATATGTGCTGCTTTATTTTCAAGAAGAAATTATTTGTTTGCATGCTTACTATCACAAATTAATTACAGTTACAATGCAGAGACATCGCATGTCCCCTTATTATTGAGTAGAATATCTTAGTCACTAAAGTTTAAGCAATTTATGCTTGATTCAGCAACGTATGTGTCTTGGGGGGGGGGGGGGGGGGTCTCACGTCTTATATCAAATTTTTTCAATAATTTCCGGTTCCGGTTCCGCCGGACCGGTGGCGCCACACGAGTAGGCTGCCCGTTGCAACAGCCTTTTTTTTTTTTTTTTTTTTAATCTTCCTTCTTCTTTCTACACCTTTTACTCTGTATATATATCACGGACGCACGGATCGCCCGGGGGGTCTCCCGGGTCGGCGGACGGAGCCACGGTTTGCAGCGGGAGACGCTACAGCGGGGAGGAGCTAGTGCTAGCTAGCACTTGGCCGCCGCCCGGTGCTAATGAAAAACTCGACATACCGGGAGCTGTAGTGAAAACGACGCGGGTGCCGGGCTGGAGTTTAGGCGGCGTGCAAGAAATATAAGACAGAATAATAAAGAGCGATGGTAAGAACCAAGCAGACCGCCCGTAAAATCTACTGGAGGAAGAAGCCCCCCAGGAGACAGCTAGCCACCAGGGCTGCTCGGAGAGGCGCTCCGGCCACCGGCAGAGTGAAGAGGCCTCGCCGTTACAGGCCCGTGGCTCTGAGAGAGATCCGTCGCTACCAGAAATCCACGGAGCTGCTCATCCGTAAGCTGCCCGTCCAGCGCCTGGTGAGGGAGATCGCTCAGGACTTCAAGACCGTCCTGCGTTTCCTGAGCTTCGCCGTCATGGCTCTGCAGGAGACCAGCGAGGCCCACCTGGTGGGTCTCTTCTTCGCTAAGGGGGTCACCATCATGCCCAAAGACTTCCAGCTGGCCCGCCGCATCCGCGGAGAGAGAGCTTACACTTTCTGCTGCACATTCACCAACCAACCATAATGCTCTGCACTGTGTGTCTATATAAGATAAGATAAGATAAGATAAGCCTTTATTAGTCCCACAATGGGGAAATTCCAGGATTGCAACAGCATAGGGATAGCAACACTCAGAGCAACAATCAGAAGGCAAGAAAAAACAACATCTAGTAAACATATGTCCATATTACTATAAATGTATATATATAGACACACAGTGCAGAGCATTATGGCTGGTGGATGTGCAGCAGAAAGTCTAAGCTCTCTCTCCGCGGATGCAGCGGGCCAGCTGGAAGTCTTTGGGCATGATGGTGACCCCCTTAGCGAAGAAGAGACCACCAGGTGGGTCTCGCTGGTCTCCTGCAGAGCCATGACGGCGAAACTCAGGAAACGCAGGACGGTCTTGAAGTCCTGAGCGATCTCCCTCACCAGGCGCTGGACGGGCAGCATGTATATATATATACATGCTGGACGGGCAGCATGTATATATATATACATTTATAGTAATATGGACATATGTTTACTAGATGTTGTTTTTTCTTGCCTTCTGATTGTTGCTCTGAGTGTTGCTATCCCTGTGCTGTTGCAATCCTGGAATTTCCCCATTGTGGGACTAATAAAGGCTTATCTTATCTTATCTTAAATGTCTCTTCCCCCTCCTCTCACTGCTCTTTGGGAAACCATAGCTGGACTTTAACTGACCAGTAGAGCTCCAGGCTTCACTGCATCTCCTTTTTTTTTTGGTTGAGTGTATGACTTCTGCTGACCAAAACTCCATGTAATTGGTTCAGCTCAAGTTCCATGAAATTCAGTGAGATTCTGCCTCACCCGAAAAAAAAAAAAAAACAAAAACAAAAAAAACTTTCCTTTGTTTCAGTTTTGGGGTGGTGGTCAAGCTGTCAGGAGCCTTTTCTGCTCTTTCATTTTTTTTTTCCTATCTTCAAGAGGGCCCAGAGCCTCCCATGCTCTGCAAAAATTCTTTTTCTTTTCTTTAAAGTTCATTTTTTCCTTATTTTAATCATTTTCTTTAAATCACCGTGCAAGAAGATTTTGTTGGAATTTTTTCTAAGCTTAAACCAACTCATTTAAACCACCAACATTGGAAGAAATGGATTTGTGATGTGTTTTTTCCTCAGATTGAATTTCTGATGGGACTTTGTACAATAAATCAATTCCTTCTTCAGTGCATAAGAGAAGGCCGCAGCCAACCTGCTGAAGAGCCAGCCTTTGTGATCTCGGGAGTAGGCCATAACTGTGGTAAGGAGCCTGTCTGTCAGTCTTCCCACAGAACCCATGCTGGTCCAGTTGAAACAGAATCCAATGGACCGCCTGCTACCTACTGGGACGCAACGATTCTGCTTGGCTGACAGTCTGTTGTTTAATTTAAACTTAATTCTTCAGAATATTCCTGGTAAGTTCTTTAAACTTAATTTCATGCAAACCCCCATCAGATTTTCAAAATGCATTTTATCCTTTCATTAATTTACGTTCTTTTTCAGAGTAACACCAATTTTCTATTTTTATAAATAGTTTACTCATCATTTTCTTCATAAAATTGCATCCACTTTTCTTAACCAATGCTATTTTATGGTTTTCCAATTTCCAGTATATCGCCAAGTTAAACTATGCTTTATTTGGTTCCAAAAATGTTTGATTCACAGGTTACACTCAGTAACTCAATAACAGTCTATGAGCCTCATAATACATGCTGAATTCTCTGTTTTAAAGTTATCCATATATGTTAACCTATTCTGACATTTCTTATTAAACCACTGAAAGACATATGGGAGTTATTGTTTGATTTCATGTCCATCTTCTTGATTATCAGCAGGCAAGAACTCACAGGTTGTTTTTTTTTGTTTTTTTTTAGACTGATTCATAATCGGTACAAATAAACAAATAAAAAGTTGCACAGCAACTCACCCTTGGCCGGGGGATCCTGGGTTCGATCCCAGCCCCCGACCAACAGTGATCTGTGTGGAGTTTGCATGTTCTCCCCGTGTCTGCGTGGGTTTACTCCAGGATTTCTCCGCTTTCCTCCCACATGCCAAAAACATGCAAGTTAGGTTAATTGGCATCAAACTGGGGATTCTAAATTGTCCTTAGGTATGACTGTGAGAGTGAATGGTTGTCTCTCTGTGTTGGCCCTGCGATGGACTGGCGATCTGTCCAGGGTGTACCCTGCCTCTCGCCCAAAGATGCTGGGATAGGCTCCAGCCCCCCCGCAACCCGAAAAGGATTAAGCGGAAGAAGATGAATGAATGAATGAATAACAAAATTGTCCATTATCTGGACTGGTGCCCTACAAAGATATGAGTTTAATGAAAATAAATCTTCATTCCTACTCACATTCATATTTACATTAATACTTGTACCAACAATAAAATACCTATAAAACCCATAAATCCGCTACACAACTATGCGTCACATCTGACAGTGGCTCACACGCACGGAGAGCGCCTCTGTGCAGCGCGTGTTAAGAGCCCAGAGAGCAGCAGCTTCCTGCTTATCCTCCCCACTCTCGGTAAGACATGAACAGATCCAGAAAAAATAAAATCACAGAGGAAAATATAGAGTTTAATTCTGTGTGGACAGATTCATTTGCATTCATGTATGGTTGTTATTCATGTCAGGTCAGGTAACGGTTTGCTTGCTACCGGATAACCATGAAAACCGGTACTACCTGTCTCATGGGTCGGGCCGTCGGCGACTCACCTGGCAACCCCACCCTTCCGAGGGTGTGGAGGGTGAAACAGGGCATCCTGGCAGAACTAAAAACAATATCTGTCACAGGTCTGTGGTGGACCACTCCCAGTTACACGGAGTGAGACTGGACATCCTGGCAGATAAGCACATCTGTCGCAAGGTCTGTGGTGGATTTTTGCCAGTCGGTGCATCGTGACATGCACTACACAAAGAATAGAGATAAACAAACCTATCAACTGTTCAGTCACTGTAACAGATACTGGAGTCAGTTTGTCTTGGCCTGTCCTTGTCACTAATAACACAGGGTTACAAAAATAATTTTTTTGTAAGTTGTCTGTGTTTTTTCAACTGATTTAAGACAATTTTGCACCACTGAATCCGAAAATGACACCCATTTCTCTCGATCAGGTGCTAACTAAAAACCTGTACTTACTTAGTACTTTGCATGTACGTACCTTTATATAAAGGCAAGTACATGTAAATTAAATGTTACTTCATCATTGTTCAAAATTCAGCAAATTTCAAGACATAAAAAAGAATTTTGCATCATAGAAAGCGAAAATACCGTACATGTAAACAAAAATGTATAAAACAACATGTGGCCATAATTCAAAAAGTTGACCTGATTGAGCAAAATCAATGTGATTTTTGGATTCAGCACATCCAAATTGTCCTTAATCAGCTAAAAAAAACTTAGTAAATTTGGTGTTGACCAGTGTAATACCTCTATCTGCCAAGAATGTGCCGCTAGTCCAGCAAAAGCTAGTGGTACTCAAATATTTTGACCATTTCATGAAACTGCTTGCAGTCAGAAAGCGAGTCATACCAGCTCAGACGTCGCCCGGGTTAACAAGGTCAGGAGTTCCTGGCAGCGGAGGGCAAAGGACAGAGCTGCGTGGAGGAATCTGATCAGCCTTACAGTAATTAAAACAGTCACTGTCACCCCCGACAGACTGCTATGATGATGATGGTTGTTATGTGGAGAGAATTTCTCCACAAGAACACAAACAAGGAGAAAACAGTTGCCTCATTAATGTCTACAGGTCCATAAAGAGTCTTAAATGTGATTATTTAAAATCAACGCCTTAATTGAACTTAAAAATGAGAAACAATCCTTGAATTCCTGCTCAATAACCTTAAAATTAGTCGCCTATGCTATATGTAAGTTACTTATTTGTACCCGTAGGTAGATTTGGTTTGCAGTCTGGTGACAAGCCACCGGCTGCCGGTCGCTGCGTGCGCAAGCGCCCTAAACCTACATGTTTTTGGTATGCGGGAGGAAACCGGAGAAATCCCGGAGTAAACCCACGCAACACGGGGAGAACATGCAAACTCCACACAGCTCACTGTTGGTCGGGGGCTAGGATCGAACCCACGATCTCATGATCCCCGCGATCCCCCGGCCGAGGGTAAACCGTGCTGCCACAGTGCTAAACCACTGCGCCACCGTGCAGCCCTTAGCTAACAGCCCGGTAGCGGCGCCACACGAGTCGGCTGCCTGTTGCAACAGCCTTTTTTTATCTTCCTTCTTCTTTCTACACCTTTCACACTGTATATATATCACGGACGCACGGATCGCCCCGGGGGTCTCCCGGGTCGGCGGACGGAGCCACGGTTTGCAGCGGGAGACGTTACAGCGGGGAGGAGCTAGTGCTAGCTAGCACTTGGCCGCCGCCCGGTGCTAATGGGAAACTCGACATACCGGGAGCTGTAGCGAAAACGAAGCGGGTGCCGGGCTGGAGTTTAGGCGGCGTGAAAGAAATATAAGACAGAATAATAAAGAGCGATGGCATGAACCAAGCAGACCGCCCGTAAAATCTACTGGAGGAAGAAGCCCCCCAGGAGACAGCTAGCCACAGGGCTGCTCGGAGAGGCGCTCTGGCCACCGGCAGAGTGAAGAGGCCTCGCCGTCACAGGCCCGTGGCTGTGAGAGAGATCCGTCGCTACCAGAAATCCACGGAGCTGCTCATCCGTAAGCTGCCCGTCCAGCGCCTGGTGAGGGAGATCGCTCAGGACTTCAAGACCGTCCTTCGTTTCCTGAGCTTCGCCGTCATGGCTCTGCAGGAGACCAGCGAGACCCACCTGGTGGTCTCTTCTTCGCTAAGGGGGTCACCATCATGCCCAAAGACTTCCAGCTGGCCCGCTGCATCCGCGGAGAGAGAGCTTAGACTTTCTGCTGCACATTCACCAACCATAATGCTCTGCACTGTGTGTCTGTATATATACATTTATAGTAATATGGACATATGTTTACTAGATGTTGTTTTTTCTTGCCTTCTGATTGTTGCTCTGAGTGTTGCTATCCCTATGCTGTTGCAATCCTGGAATTTCCCCATTGTGGGACTAATAAAGGCTTATCTTATCTTATCTTATCTTATGTAACCCTTGCCTTATGTTAATTAGGTAAGGGAAATTATTAAGTGTAGACCAGTTGCTAGGTTCGTAAGGGCTACAATAGGGAATTAGAGTGAGTGTGGAATGAAATAGCTGGAGGCAAGAAATGAGCAATTCATATCTGTTATTAATAAAGATAAAAGGAGCAAAATATACAAACAATGTACAAATATACAAATATAACAACCGCCGGCATGAAATAAAACCCCAAAAATGTCCTACTGAGCTCAGTGTTTTGTTTTTGTTTTTTTTTTGTTACTTATTTGTACCCGTAGGTAGACTTGGTTTGCAGTCTGGTGACAAGCCACCGGCTGCTGGTCGCTGCGTGCGCGAGCGCCCTAAACCTACATGTTTTTGGTGTGCGGGAGGAAACCGGAGAAATCCCGGAGTAAACCCGCGCAACACGGGGAGAACATGCAAACTCCACACAGCTCACTGTTGGTCGGGGGCTGGGATCGAACCCACGATCCCCGCGATCCCCCGGCCGAGGGTAAAACTGTGCTGCCACAGTGCTAAACCACTGCGCCACCGTACAGCCAGTGTTTGTTTGTCCGTTTGGTTTAGCCGTTTGACCAGTCAAGATATCTTGTATCTCCCGACTCAGGTTTCTTTTCCTCTTTTAAAACGGCAGCTTGAGTTGTTACCACTTCAATGTTGTGCACTGGAGAGAGGAGGGATGTCCTTCAATCGAGACCTTGGTCAGACCTCTGTTCAATCTCGGTTCAATCTTGGGTCAGGCTCGCCATCTCCATTCGGAGAAAATCCAGGATCCAGAAGGTTTTTGGTCGGCAACCAAAAAAACCTAGCCAAGATGAGGTCTCAGTGTGAACACAGCAAAAGTCACCACTTCACGGCCTCTCAAGCTCGTGCTCCCGTCAACAAGAAGAGGTATCAGTGTGAACCAGACCGCTCACAGCCTCTCTCGTCCGCTCTCATATCGTAAAAGACCGAAACCCGAGTGCGCGCTTGCTGCCTCTACTCGGAAGGCGGGGCTAATATCGCTCTTAACGAATGGGAAGACCCAGATCACCCAACGTGACCATTAAACGGGAATTTAAAAGTTGGATAACGAGGATCACACTTCCTCTTCCCCAAAATAACCGTTTTTCAAAATAAAATCACACACTTTCATTAATACAAATGAAATCTGAGAAAAAGGGTCATTTTCTCAGCTGGGTTACATATAAATGCTGGATTCACCAGACATGACTGAAGTCTGAATTAGTGTGAATTTATTTTCACAACCCAATACTTCAATACTGACTGACGGATTAACTCTCGCGCGATTGTTCAATCACCTGAGAGTTCTGCCGGCTCAAGCACAACGATCGCTTTGTGTTTCATAGATGTAAAAGCATTATTTTAAAAGACTGATCCACGAATTTTGTGAATCGATATTAGCTCAGTCAAATGTGAATCGATTTGAATAGGAGAATCGATGTTTTTGAAGCCACCTCTAGAGCTGAAGGCTGCAATCTGGGCCTCCATAACACCTCAGCAGTGCCATTGGCTGATCGCCACCATACCACGCTGCACTGATGCAGTAATTTATGCAAAGTATCCCTGACCAAGTACAGTGTGTACGTAGACATACTTTTCAGTCGGCCAACATTTCTATTAAAAATCTTTTTTTTAATTAATTTTATGCAATATTCTAATTTTCTGGAAAACTGAATTTGGGGTTTTCATGAGCTATAAGCCATAACCATCAAAATTAAAAGAAATAAACACTTGAAATAGATCACTGTATGTAATGGCACTATTATAATATAGGAGTTTCATTTTTTTCAATTGAATTACTAAAATAAATCAACTTTTTGATGACATTCTAATTTACTGAGATACACCTGTATGTGGTAGACTCATACATGTAGTAATTTGATCTGAGCATCAATTTTATTTTATTCTTTTCATTTTTTTTAATCCTGTATTGTCCCAAGTCTCAAGAATCAGTGATGGGAATATACTGTCTGCTCAGATTAAGCAAAATACAGCAAAGTTGATTGGATAGCACTTCACAGTACAAACGGATGATGACTCAAAACATACTGCAAAAGCAACCCATAAGTTTTTCAAGGGAAAGAAGTGGAATATTCTACAATGGCCGAGTCAGTCACCAGATCACAACCCAATCGTGCATGCACTTCATTTGCTTAAGACAAACCATAATGTAGGAAAAACCCAAAAACAAGCAACAACTGAAGGCAGCTGCAGTAAATGCCTGGCAAGCATCACAAAGGAGGAAACCCAGCATTTGGTGGTGTCCATGGGTCTCAGACTTCAGGCAGTCATTGCCTGCAAAGGACTCTCAACAAAGTATCAATAAAAATATTGGTGGTTGCCAGTGGTACCCCTCAACCTCGTTCTTTGTTGTTAAGTAGTTTAAGTGCCATTTTGACCTTGACCTTGTAATCCCAAAAGCACAATGATAGTTCAGGGTCACTGGGTGAACCTGTGAACAAAGTTTGGTGACCCTAACTTTACTTGTTCTTTAGCAAAAGGGAACAAGGAATGCTAAGTCTGGGCTGCACGGTGGCGCAGTGGTTTAGCACTGTGGCAGCACAGTTTTACCCTCGGCCGGGGGACCGCGGGGATCATGAGATCGTGGGTTCGATCCCAGTCCCCGACCAACAGTGAGTTGTGTGGAGTTTGCATGTTCTCCCCGTGTTGCGCGGGTTTACTCCGGGATTTCTCCGGTTTCCTCCCGCATACCAAAAACATGTAGGTTTAGGGCGCTCGCGCACGCAGCGACCAGCAGCCGGTGGCTTGTCACCAGACTGCAAACCAAGTCTACCTACGGGTACAAATAAGTAACAAAAAAAAAAACAAAACAAAACACTGAGCTCAGTAGGACATTTTTGGGGTTTTATTTCATGCCGGCGGTTGTTATATTTGTATATTTGTACATTGTTTGTATATTTTGCTCCTTTTATCTTTATTAATAACAGATATGAATTGCTCATTTCTTGAATTGCTCATTTCAAAAAAAAAAAATAAATAAAAAAAACTAAGTCTAACCTTGACCTTTGGACCCCAAACCCATAGTAAGAGGTCAGGGTGTTAGGGTGAACCTGTCATGAACCTGGGTTTGGTCATCCCAAACCCAGTTCTGACACCATGGCTATTTTGGCCCGGTTCACTATTCATTTTCTTTCAGGCGCTTCAGGGAGCCCTTTGGGTCCTTGGCTCCCTGACAGCATGGGCACGCCCCCTCCTCCTGTATCGCCAGCTGTTCCTTGCTATTGGTGTTTCACACACATATACACACACCCCTCACTCACTTCCATTCACACGCTCTTACACTCACTCATGCACACATGTTTTCAATTTGTTCTGGCCACGCTCCTTCACACCGGTGGTCTCTTCCCTCATTAGTATTATGATTACTTAAACAGTGCGTTAATAGGAAGAGATTGCCCGAGCATTGTGCTTCATACACGGCAGCGTGTTCCTCCGCGTATGCTAGTCGTCATTACCTATGTTTACTTTCAGCCTGACGTTGTTGTCTTCTCTAACGCTACAAGATTGTGTACTTCTTTGGTGTTAGTGGCTGTTTCTGCTCTGCCCTCATCCCCCGGACTGCACGGACAGCCCTGGATCACTCCAGCGCCGTAAGTTTATGTTGCCTTTCTCCCCGTGCCAACAGCAGCTCTGCAGCACTAGGCATTCCCTCCCTCGGGCTGTTGAGCATCCAGGTGGCGTCCCTGTATGTCTGGTGGCCTTAAGCTCCATCATATCAACTCTCTGTTCATTGCGTGACTGTTACTGGACAAGGTTTGGGGTTTTTGTTGAATAAAGTGCACAAATCCATCTTTGTTCGTGGGTTTTCATTCTGCCCTCTATGTGTTGCATAATGGCACACGAGGGATTATAACAGAATGCTCCGGCCAGTGTAAAGCCCAGCAGAGAGGTTGTGCATGAGCATTTTCCCCTTTTCCCTCCTTGTGCCTTTTTTTCCTCCTTGCCTTCACCATGGATTTTCCTGTTTATGGACTGAGCCCTGAGGAGTGCGGAGTAGCCAATCGAGCCGTGGTGTTTGTTTCCCGGGCTCAAGCCACCAACTCCCCGGAGGTCAATTTCTGGCTATTTGACATCGCTGTCAGGGTGCTCCAGACGTGCCCCGGTCTTTGGAAATATCCGGAGTTGATGCCGTTCCTCACCTTGGTTCACGAGTCACGACGATGCTTGGAGGAGAAGACAAGGGGGTCCATCGGAGCGCAACCATGGCTTTCCACGAAGCACTCCCGGAGGACCAGAGCCCGCCGTTCACCTCCCGAGCCTGAGTCCTCCTCCTCCCGCTGGACTTCCCGTCTTACTCCCGGGAGGACGAGGCAGGACACTGAGGCAGCAGCGGACACCATCACCAATCAGGAGTTCAGGCAAGTTCTTCTTTGTTTCTCTTGAGATGACTCCTGAGGTGATTAGCCAGATTCCTGTGGAGGAGCTCCAGAATCTGCTACCCGCTGGAGCTCCCCAGTCTGCTGCTGGCACGGCTCCTCATTCTCTGCCCTCTGTCTCCCTTAACTCTCTGCCAGCCCCAGGAGGGAATCGTCGGAAGCAGGAGGAGTCGGAGGCCTCGGAGGAGCCAACCACACGGCGTGAGGGTAATCCAAGGTCTAAGCAACAGAAGAGGCCTGTCACCTCATCAGCAGCCCAGTTCCGGATGTCAAGCCTGACCGCTGCTGCGGCAAAGCCCCCCCTGTGCCAGCAGTCGTGCCAGCTGGCGCCCCTTCTGCTTCAGCCACAGCCTCCGTCGTTGGGTCATCCTCCCCAGCCGCCGGAGGGATTGTGAGTGCCCCTCCGGACTTGCACACTCCCGTGTCGGTCGGGTCGGCTCCTCCGTCAACCCTTGAGGAGCCTAGAAGAACCATGGTCACGGAAAGGGATGATAACACCCCGTCGGCAGCAGCCAACATCCAGACCCGGGAGGCCAGGCAAGTGTGTTCTCATTCTACTTTAGTCATTAATGACAAACCTCGTCTGTCCCCCGGGAGAGAGCCTCAGGTTAGACAGTCGCCTGAGCACTTTCCCCCAGCTGCAGCTATTATGAACTTTTCTATTCCCTCTGTGCCTCCATCCCATGCCTCTGAGTGTCCACCAGCCCTGGAGCTCAATCGTCGGGGGAGGAAGAAAAACGCGGTGCTGGAGGACTACACCACGCAAAGTCTCTACGACCAGAGAGAGAGAGCGCTGTGGCCGACCTGAAGCTTGTGCCGACAAAGGAGCATCCCCTAGCTTCAGTTTCCTCGGACCCAGCGCCACCCAGAATTCAACCTCCAGACTTTACGCCAGGAGAGTTACCTGCGTCGGGGACCTCACTGGAGGAGACCACCACTTAGGAGACCATCATGCCTGCTGTGGGGGCCACCGCAGGAGAGTGGACACTGGCGCGGAATCGTCTCAAGGGTGGGCCCAGGACGCCATCATCTGAATCGACGGAGTCCTGGACGGCGGTGGAGCCCGAACCCAGGCAAGTGCTCTCATTTATTCCTCTCCCCCCTGTTTCTGAGCATTCTTAAGATAAGATAAGATAAGCCTTTTTTAGTCCCACCAATGGGGAAATTCCAGGATTGCAACAGCACAGGGATAGCAACACCCAGAGCAATAATTAAGAAGATACGAAAAATATAAATAAAAGCAGTGGATATACATACGTACACATAAATATATAAATATATATACAAAGTGCGGCGCATTGTAGCTAGATGGAATAAACTGCATAACCGTCTACTTAGTTATCCTACATAGTATGAATATGCACCCATACATATTGTCACCCTCCGTAGCGACTGATATTGTCCTAGTTGTATACTGGAGGGGACTATTTGTGTAAGTCTGTTGTGTCTTTTGCTTTCAATACTACTAAGTCGTCACGTTTTTTTGCTATCTCTGCGAGCAGCCCTGCTTAGGTTATACAGTCTAACAACAGTAGGTAGGAAGGACCTGCAAAACCTCTCGGTTGTGCACCTAGGATGATGTAGTCTACTGCTAAATGAGCTCCTCAGTGCGTTCAATATGTCCTACATAGGGTGGGACTCGGACTCAAGCAGAGATGACAGTTTAGCCACCATCCTTCTCTCTCCTATCTCCTCCACTGAGTCAAGGCATTGCCCCAGGACAGAGCTAGCTTTCTTGATCAGTTTGTTTAGTCTCTTCCTATTGGCTGCTGTAATGCCGTTGCCCCAGAAGACCACTCCAAAAGTGATGGCTGATGCCACCACCGTGTCATAGAATGTCTTCAGCAGCGCCCCTTGTACACCAAAAGACCTGAGCCTCCTCAGTAGGAACAGCCTGTGCTGTCCCTTCTTGTAGAATGCGTCGGTATTGTGTGACCAGTCTAGTTTATTGTTCAGATGAACACCCAGGTACTTGTAGGATGTCACCATCTCAATGTCTGTTCCCTGTATGTTTACTGGTGCTGTGAGGGGTTGTCCTTGCCTGCGGCAGTCCACCACCAGCTCCTTAGTTTTCCTCACGTTGATCTGGAGGCAGTTCCAATGGCACCAGTCCACGAAGTCCTGGATAAGTCCTCTGTACTCAGCTTCATCTCCGTTGGAGATGAGGCTGACGATCGCAGAGTCGTCAGAGAACTTCTGTAGATGGCAGTGTGTTGTGTTGTGTGAGAAGTCCGCAGTATAAAGGGTGAACAGGAAGGGAACCAAAACCGTTCCCTGGGGGGCCCCCGTGCTACCGATGATCGTGCCAGACAAACAATCTCGGGTTCTCACAAACTGTGGCCAGTTAGTGAGGTAGTCCAGGATCCATGATGACAGGTGCTGGTCCACCCCTGCGCACAGCAGCTTGTCCTTCAGGATCATTGGTTGAATGGTATTGAAAGCACTGGAGAAGTCAAAGAACATGATCCTCACCGCATTCCCGGGCTTCTCCAGGTGGGACAGAGAACGATGAAGGAGGAAGATCACTGCATCCTCCTTTGGTCGTTCCAAACCCAGTTCTAACACTGTGGCTATTTTGGCCCGGTTCACTATTTATTTTCTTTCAGGCGCTTCAGGGAACCCTTTGGGTCCTTGGCTCCCTGACAGCATCGCCAACTGTTCCTCATTACTGGTGTTTCACACACACACACACACACACACACACACACACACACACACACACACACACACACACACACCTCACTCACTTCCATTCACACACTCTTACACTCACTCACTTCCATTCACACACTCTTACACTCACTCATACACACATTTTCAATTTGTTCTGGCCACACTCCTTCACACTGGCGGTCTCTTCCCTCATTAGTATTATGATTACTTAAACACTGTGTTAATGGGAAGAGATCGCGGGAGCATTGTGCTTCATACATGGCAGCGTGTTCCTCCGTGTATGCTAGTCGTCATTACTTACGTTTACTTTCAGCCTGATGTTGTTGTCTTCTCTAACGCTACAAGATTGTGTACTTCTTTGGTGTTAGCGGCTGTTTCTGCTCTGCCCTCATCCACCGGACTGCACAGACAGCCCTGGATCGCTCCAGCACCGTAAGTTTATGTTTGCCTTTCTCCCCGTCCCGACAGCAGCTCTGTGGCACTAGGTATTCCCTCCCTCAGGCTGTTGAGCATCCAGGTGGCGTCCTTGTATGTCTGGTGGCCTTAAGCTCCATCATATCAACTCTTTGTTCATTGCGTGACTGTTACTGGACAAGGTTTGGGGTTTTTGTTGAATAAAGTGCATGAATCCATCTCCGCTCATAGGTTTTCATTCTGCCCTGTGTGCTGCATAATGGCACACGGGGGATTATAACAGAACCTGTGTACAAAGTTTGGTGACCCTGGCTTTACTTATTCTATCGAAAAAGGGCACAAGGAATGCCAATGTTGATCTCTGACCTTTTGACCTCAAACCCACAGTCAGAGTTCAGGGGCTAAGCCGTCCAAGATTTGTCTTAGATATGATATCAATTTGAAAAAGCTACATCATTTCTTTCTGTAGTTATCAAGTTTACAAGATTTAGGGAAAAACTGACCTCTGGCCAAGAGGTCACCCAAATGAGAACTTGTCCCGAGATTTTTCTTAGACGCAACTATGGTATCAATTTCAAAAGCATATGCCATTTCTTTCTCTAGTTATGTTCACAAGTAGGTGTTGATGCTGCTGATGTCCATCCACCCGGCAGGGTGACAGCAATACCCCTTAAGCCTTTTAGCTTAGGGGTAAAAATGAACATTTTATTTATGGTAACATTAATCTGCCCAATTACTTTTGAGCTCCTGAAATGCAGAGACTCTGGATAAAAATGGTGGCAATTCCTAAACCACAAGTGCAATTTGGATATGAATACCCTCAAATTAAAGCTGAGAGTCAGAACTTTAAACCCATATTGATTCACTGGTCAACACCAAATTTATTGTCTTAGTTTTTTTAGCTGATTTTGGACAATTTTGATGTGCTGAATCCAAAAATCACATTGGTTTTGCTCAATCAGGTCAACTTTTTGAACTATGGCCACATGTTGTTTTTTTACATTTTTTGTTTACATGTATGGGTATTTTCGCTTTATATGATGCAAAATTCTTTTTTATTTCTTGAAATTTCTCGAACTCTGAAGAGTTTGCACGAGCCAGTTTATGACTAATTGGTATTTTTACTTTACAGGGGAATTAAATGGCTTTGACCAGAAGATTTTGTAAATCAACTTAGCATAAAAACCTGACCTGATCGAGAGAAACGGATGCCATTTTAAGATTCAGCGGAGCAAAATTGTCTTAAATCAGTTGAAAAAACACAGACAACTTACAAAATTATTTTTGTAATGTTGTGTTATATAACGGTATCCTGAATAAGTCTTGGTAAACAGCTAAAATAACAAAACTTATGTCAGTGTCCAAATATATATGGACCTAATTGTAATCCCAATGAGGTCTGATGCAAAGATGAGCCTCAAAGCTGCAATATCTTCTTTGACTAATTTAAGATTTATGATGTCAATGTCTGTCAATCTGTCTATTGTCCTCTTACTTCCAGCGCCACACGAGTAGGCTGCCTTTTTGCAACAGTGGATCAATTTCTTCCTATTTCTATTTACTATCTGGCTCTCTTGCTAATCTTTCTGTTTCGGCGACACCTTGATCCATCACAGACACGTAGATCGCCCAAATGTCTCCTGAGTCAGCGGACGGATCCACTGTTTCTTGTAGGAGGCAGTACAATAGGGACCAGCTGTTAGCACTTAACCGGCCCACGATGCTAACGCAAAAACTCGACATACCGGGAGAAATAAGACGGAAACGGCGTGGACGTCATGCTGGAATAAGACGGCAGGCGAGGAATATAAGGTACAGACCCACCCTCCCATCCGTTATGACGGGGAATGTACGATCGCTACTCAGAAAAACAGATGAGCTAGTGGCTATCTCCCGCTACAAGAGCATATACAGAGAGTGTAGCCTGATGCTATTCACGGAGATGTGGCTAACAGAACTAGCAACAGATGCTAACATTGAACTGGAGGGTTTCCACGCAATACGGGCAGACCGAACACCAGACAGTGGGAAGGCAAGGGGCGGAGGAGTGATGATGAATGTCAATAACAACTGGTGCAGACCAGGACATATCACGGTTAAACAACAACACTGCAACAAAGACATGGAGTTGCTAGCTGTTAGCATGCAGCCTACATATCTCCCGAGGGAATACTCACACATGATCTGCATAGTTATTTATGCAAATTCGACGGCGAACGCTGGGACAGCGAGTGACGTCATCCACTCAGTAACTGGCAGGCTGCAGACAGAACACCCAGATGCTCTTCTCCTCATCTCAGGCAATTTCAACCATATTTCACTGTCTCCCATTCTACCCACGTTCACCCAGTATGTCACATGCCACACTAGAGACAATAAAACACTGGACTTATTCTACGCAAACACTAAGGAGGCGTACACCTCATCACCACTCCCCCCACTCGGGAGATCGGATCACAACTTGGTTCATCTCCTGCCGGTGTACAAACCCCTAGTGCACAGACAACCTCTGGTCATGCGCACAGTCTAGTTATGGTCTGAGGAGGCAATGGACGCTCTAAAGGACTGTTTTGAAACCACTGCCTGGGAGCAGCTCTGTGATCCACATGGTGAGGACATTGATGGCCTCACTCACACCATCACGGACTACATCGGCTTCTGTGTGGACAACACCGTACCCACCAAGACCATACGGTGCTGCTCGAACAACAAACCCTGGATCAACCCTGAGATAAAAACACTTCTGAGAGAGAAGAAGAGGATCTTCAGGTCGGGGAACAGGGAGATACTGAAGTCCGTACAGAGGGAGCTGAGGAGGAAGATCAGAGAAGGCAAGGACAGCTTCAGGAAGAAGATGGAGGACAAGCTGCAACAGAGCGACATCGGTGGGGTCTGGAGAAACCTTAAAACCATCTCTGGGCTCCAGAATACCTCACCCCAGGCCACGGGGGGCAGGGAGTGGGCGAACAAGCAGAACCTGTTTTTTTTTTTTTTTAATTTAAGTTTTTGTAAAGGGTATACATGTCATTACAGCATTGCATTGTTTGCATTTTCATCACATATTCCCCCTTTTTTTGTTTTTTGACAACATTGGAAAAAAATTATTACAACACCCTTTTTTTTAAGTGAAAGAAAAAGAGAAATTAAAAAAAGAACAAAAAAAAAAAGAAAAAAACAAAAGAGCAGAAAAATAAAAGAGAATCTGAGTAGCGTTGGAACAAAGAGAGGTGCCATTATTGAAATGGTATTTGTCAAAGATTAGATCTGATGGAAGACACATATGCGATCCAGGGTTGCCAAAAGTTCAAGAACCCATCCATGTCCTGTCTCAGTGCAAATGTCAACTTTTCCATCAAATAAATGTCCTGAATCACGTTAATCCAATCTTCAGGTGTAGGACAGTCTTTCAGCATCCATTTTTTTGTTAGAGCTTTTTTACTTGCCAATATTAAAACAGTGAATAAGTATTTTTCTCCTCATCTTTCCAGAGATTCCGGTAGTAAACCCAAATACAAAGTTACAAAAGAAAAGGGAACTGTTACTTTGAATATTTTCCCCAATATTGTCTGTACATTGGTCCAATATTGGTGGATAACTGGGCATGACCAAAACACATGAAAATGATTCGCAGTCTTTTCACCACACAAGCGCCAACAATTCAACCCTTTACGAGTAAATTTGTTTTGTGCAGGTGTTCTGAAAAATCTTACAAAATTTTTCCATCCAAATTCTCTCCACAACAGGGATGAAGTACTTTTCCATTGTTGCTTTTTTTTAGCTTTTCCTATATTTCCAGTTGTAAAGTGAAATTCCCCTTTTTCCCATCTCTCTTTTATATATGATGTGTTGTCTCCTTTTCACATGATACGAGCTGACCGAACACCAGACAGTGGCAAGGCTAGGGGCGGTGGAGTGATAATGTATGTTAACAACAACTGGTGCAGACCGGGACATATCACTGTTAAACAACGACACTGCAGCAAAGACATTGAGTTGCTAGCTGTTAGCATGAGGCCTACATATCTCCCGAGAGAACACTCACACGTGATCTGCATTGTTGTTTATGCAAATCCGACGGCGAACGCTGGGACAGCACGTGACGTCATCCATTCAGTAACCAGCAGGCTGCAGACAGAACACCCAGATGCTCTTCTCCTCATCTCAGGCGATTTCAACCATGTTTCACTGTCTCCCATTCTACCCACGTTCACCCAGTATGTCACATGCCACACTAGAGACAATAAAACACTGGATTTATTCTACGCAAACACTAAGGAGGCGTACACCTCATCACAACTCCCCCCACTCGGGAGATCGGATCACAACTTGGTTCATCTCCGGCCGGTGTACAAACCCCTAGTGCACAGACAACCTCCGGCCATGCACACTGTGGAGTTATGGTCTGAGGAGACAATGGACACCCTAAAGGGCTGTTTTGAAGCCACCGCCTGGAAGCAGCTCTGCGATCCACATGGTGAGGACATCGATGGCCTCATTCACACCTTCACGGGCTACCTCAGCTTCTGTGTGGACAAATCCGTTCCCACCAAGACCATACGGCGTCACTCAAACAACAAACCCTGGATCAACCCTGAGATAAAAACACTTCTGAGAGAGAAGAAGAGGATCTTCAGGTCAGGGAACAGGGAGATGCTGAAGTCCGTACAGAGGGAGCTGAGGAGAAAGATCAGAGAAGGCAAGGACAGCTTCAGGAAGAAGATGGAGGACAAGCTGCAACAGAGCGACATCAGCGGGGTCTGGAGAAACCTCAAAACCATCTCGGGGCTCCAGAATACCTCCCCCCAGGCCACAGGGGGCAGGGAGTGGGCGAACAACCTGAATCTGTTTTTCAATAGATTTGACCAACCGCCCTCCCCCCTGACTGCACAACAACCACTGCTGCCTCTAAAGAAATCAAGTCCTGCTGCCCACTCCCCACTCCACCAACACCCCCCCACTCCCAACACACAGCCCCCCATCCTGACCCTGACCAGGACCCAGGTGAGGACGGAGCTGAGGAAGATCAAGGCGAGGAAGGCGCCGGGACCGGACGGCATCAGCGCAAAGCTCCTCAAGTCCTGTGCAGACCAGCTGTGTGGGATTGTGACGTATATCTTCAACATAAGCCTGAAACTGGGGAGGGTACCACAGCTGTGGAAAACATCTTGTGTGGTACCTGTACCAAAAACTTCCCACCCCAAAGACCTGAACAGCTACAGACCGGTGGCCTTGACGTCCCACTTGATGAAGACCCTGGAGAGACTGCTCCTTGCTCACCTCCGCCCCCTGGTGGAACCAGCGATGGATCCACTCCAGTTCGCCTACCAGCATGGCATTGGGGTGGAGGATGCGGTGATCTTCCTCCTTCACCGTTCTCTGTCCCACCTGGAGAAGCCCGGGAATATGGTGAGGATCATGTTCTTTGACTTCTCCAGTGCTTTCAACACCATCCAACCGATGATCCTGAAGGACAAGCTGCTGCGCGCAGGGGTGGACCAGCACCTGTCATCATGGATCCTGGACTACCTCACGAACCGGCCTCAGTTTGTGAGAACCCGGGACTGTGTGTCCGACACGATCATCAGTAGCACGGGGGCCCCCCAGGGAACGGTGCTGGCTCCCTTCCTGTTCACTCTTTATACTGCGGACTTCTCACACAACACAACACACTGCCATCTACAGAAGTTCTCTGATGACTCTGCGATCGTTGGCCTCATCTCCAATGGAGATGAAGCTGAGTACAGAGGGCTTATCCAGGACTTCGTGGACTGGTGCCATCGGAACTGCCTCCAGATCAACGCGAGGAAAACTAAGGAGCTGGTGGTGGACTGCCGCAGGCATGGGCAGCCCCTCACAGTACCAGTAAATATACAGGGAACAGACATCGAGATGGTGACATCCTATAAGTACCTGGGTATTCATCTGAACAATAAACTAGACTGGTCACACAATACTGATGCACTCTACAAGAAGGGACAGCGCAGGCTGTTCCTGCTGAGGAGACTCAGGTCTTTTGGTGTACAAGGGGCGCTGCTGAAGTCATTCTATGACACGGTGGTGGCATCAGCCATCACTTTTGGAGTGGTCTGCTGGGGCAGTGGCATTACTGCAGCCGATAGGAAGAGACTGAACAAACTGATTAAGAAAGCTAGCTCTGTCCTGGGGCAGCGCCTTGATCCGATGGAGGAGATAGGAGAGAGAAGGACGGTGGCTAAACTGTCATCTCTGCTGGAGTCCGAGTTCCACCCTATGCAGGACATACTAAATGCACTGAGGAGCTCATTTAGCAGCAGACTACATCATCCCAGGTGCACAACCGAGAGGTTTCGTAGGTCCTTCCTACCAACGGCTGTCAGACTGTACAACCTAAGCAGGGCTGCTCGCAGAGATAGCAAAAAGACGTAACAAACTAATAGTTTTTTGAATGCAAAAGATGCAATAGACTTACACAATGGTCCCCTCCGGCATACAACTAGGAACATACCGGTCGCTATGGAGGGTGAGAATATGTATGGGCACATAATCATACCATGTAGGATAACTAAGTAGACGGTTATGCTGTTTCATTCCATCTAGCAACAATGCTCTGCACTGTGTGTGTTTATATATTTGCATATTTATTCCATCTAGCTACAATGCTCAGCACTGGGTGTGTTTATATATTTATATATCTACATATTATTCCATCTAGCTACATTGCTCCGCACTGTGTGTGTTTATATACTTGCATATTTATTCCACCTAGCTGCAATGCTCCGTACTGTGGGTGTTTATATATTTACATATTTATTCCATCTAGCTACAATGCTCTGCACTGTGTGTTCATATATTCATATATTTATTCCATCCAGCTACAATGCTCTGCACTGTGTGTCTGTGTGTGTGTGTATATATATATATTTTATAGTAATACGTACATATGTTTATTAGCTGCTCTTGCTTGCTTGTTTTTTTTCTTGCCTTCTGATTGTTGCTCTGAGTGTTGCTATCCCTGTGCTGTTGCAATCCTGGAATTTCCCCGTTGTGGGACTAATAAAGGCTTATCTTATCTTATCTTATCTTATCTTAAGTCTTGAAGACCATGGTATATTTTAGAAATGTATCTGATCCCTGGGATCCCTTTATATGCCATTAAGAAAACCTTCAGAACACCTGACTGGGCCCTTTCCAAATCCTCCTTTTTAAGTATTTTGTTTATATGGTGTCTAAGCTGAAAGAACCTGTAAAGGTCTTGATTTACTAGACCTTGTTTTTTCAAATCTTCAAAACTTCTTAAAGTTTGCCCTTTAAAAAAACGTAATATTTTATCAGTCCGTTCTCGTTCCACTTTTTAAATCTAGTGTCTGTTTTATTAGGAGTAAAGTCCTGATCATAGGAAATCCATTGCAATAATCGATAGGGTTCTTTAGTTTGATTCTCTCTGACTATCTTAAACCAAATTTTTAGCGGGGTCTCTATCCACGGGTTAGTGTTATTCAAAAGTTTAGGTAAGGCATTGTTCCCTATTATCGCTTGTAGGGGAATGTCACTTGTTATTTGGCATTCCATCTCCTTCCATTGTGCAGTGTAGACTGGGTTACATATCTCTACTAAAGTTTTAATTTGTGCGGCTTTAAAATAGTCCCTGATATTTGGCAGCGCAAGCCCACCTTTTGTCTTTGTTTAGCTGTAGGGTTCTATATCTGATTCTAGGTCTCTTGCCCTGCCATATGAATCTTGAGATCCTTCTGTCCAGTTCTTGCCATGTTTTTTTGGGAGGTTCTACCGGTATTGTTTGGAAAAGGTATAAAAGACGTGGAAGTATATTCATTTTGACTGCTTCAATTCTTTGTGCAGTACCCAAGAATGGTATCATATTCCATCTTGCTAGATCAGATTTTATTTTTGCCATCAGTGGATCTTAGTTTAGTGTTATAATTTTGTTGAGTTGTTTCGGGATATTGACCACCAGATATTTCATAGATTCTATCTCCCAGTTAGTTTTGAGTTTGCTTAGTAAATATTGATTTGGGTCATAGTTGAATGTTAAAATTTGGGTTTTATGCATGTTTAATTCGTATCCCGATAACTCTCCATATTCTGAAAAAACTGAGATTAGTTCTGGAAAAGAGGTGTCCGGCTGCCCCAGGTATATTAAAATGTCATCAGCAAAGACTGCTATTTTATGTTCCTTCTGACCAAGTGTAATACCTTGAATTTTTTGATTCTGTCTTATCCATTGGCTCAGAGGTTCTATGAAGATTGCAAAGAGCAGTGGAGACAAGGGGCAGCCCTGACGACATCCTCTTTCCAGTTCAAAAGATGATGATAATTTACCATTAATCCTTATTTTAGCTGTTGGTTTTTTATATAATGCCTGGATAGTTCTAATGAAGTTGTTATGAAAATTGAAACTGGATAAGATTCTATATAGGAAAGACCAGTCAACCAAATCAAATGCTTTTTCAGCATCTAATCCCAATATGGCTGCATTTAAATTATATTTTTTTAAATGATGAATTACAGTGGGGCAAAAAGTATTTAGTCAGCCACCAATTGTGCAAGTTCTCCCACTTAAAAGATGAGAGGGGTCTCCAATTTTCATCATAGGTATACCTCAACTATGAGAGACAAAATGAGAAAAAAAAATCCATAAAATCACATTGTCTGATTTTTAAAGAATTTATTTGCAAATTATGGTGGAAAATAAGTATTTGGTCACCTACAAACAAGCAAGATTTCTGGCTCTTACAGACCTGTAACTTCTTCTTTAAGAGGCTCCTCTGTCCTCCACTCGTTACCTGTATTAATGGCACCTGTTTGAACTCGTTATCAGTATAAAAGACACCTGTCCACAACCTCAAACAGTCAGACTCCAAACTCCACTATGGTCAAGGCCAAAGAGCTGTCAAAGGACACCAGAAACAAAATTGTAGACCTGCACCAGGCTGGGAAGACTGAATCTGCGATAGGTAAGCAGCTTGGTGTGAAGAAATCTACTGTGGGAGCAAATATTAGAAAATGGAAGACATACAAGACCACTGATAATCTCCCTCAATCTGGGGCTCCACGCAAGATCTCACCCCATGGGGTCAAAATGATCACGAGAACAGTGAGCAAAATTCCCAGAACCACACGGGGGGACCTAGTGAATGACCTGCAGAGAGCTGGGACCAAAGTAACAAAGGCTACCATCAGTAACACACTACGCCACCAGGGACTCAAATCCTGCAGTGCCAGACATGTCCCCTGCTTAAGCCAGTACATGTCCAGGCCCATCTGAAGTTTGCTAGAGAGCATCTGGATGATCCAGAAGAGGATTGGGAGAATGTCATATGGTCAGATGAAACCAAAATAGAACTTTTTGGTAAAAACTCAACTTGTCGTGTTTGGAGGAGAAAGAATGCTGAATTGCATCCAAAGAACACCATACCTACTGTGAAGCATGGGGATGGAAGCATCATGCTTTGGGGCTGTTTTTCTGCAAAGGGACCAGGACGACTGATCCATGTAAAGGAAAGAATGAATGGGGCCATGTATCGTGAGATTTTGATTGAAAACCTCCTTCCATCAGCAAGGGCATTGAAAATGAAACATGGCTGGGTCTTTCAGCATGACATTGATCCTAAACACACCGCCTGGGCAACGAAGGAGTGGCTTCGTAAGAAGCATTTCAAGGTTCTGGAGTGGCCTAGCCAGTCTCCAGATCTCAACCCCATAGAAAATCTTTGGAGGGAGTTGAAAGTCCGTGTTGCCCAGCGACAGCCCCAAAACATCACTGCTCTAGAGGAGATCTGCATGGAAGAATGGGCCAAAATACCAGCAACAGTGTGTGAAAACCTTGTGAAGACTTACAGAAAACGTTTGACCTCTGTCATTGCCAACAAAGGGTATATAACAAAGTACTGAGATGAACTTTTGTTATTGACCAAATACTTATTTTCCACCATAATTTGCAAATAAATTCTTTAAAAATCAGACAATGTGATTTTCTGGATTTTTTTTCCTCATCTTGTCTCTCATAGTTGAGGTATACCTATGATGAAAATTGGAGACCTCTCTCATCTTTTAAGTGGGAGAACTTGCAAAATTGGTGGCTGACTAAATACTTTTTTACCCCACTGTATATGTAAAGTGCGTCTAATGTTATCTTGTGTCTGTCTTTGTCTTATAAACCCTGTTTGGTCTAAATGAATTAAGTCTGTCAGTATATTTTCTAACCTTTTGGCAAGGATAGCGGTAAAAAGTTTATAGTCTTGATTTAACACACTGATTGGTCTGTAGTTGGAGCAGTCTAGTTTATCCTTTTCAGGTTTAGGTATGACTGCAATGACCCCTTCTCTACAGGAGGGGGGGATTTCCCCTGTGTGAAGGACATAGTTGAATGTTTTCAGGAGGAGAGGAGATAGTTGCTGTTTAAAGGTTTTGTACCACTCTGCTGTATAGCCATCTGCTACTGAGGATTTGTTAGCTTTAAGTTTCATAATTGCTTTTTCTAATTCTTTAGGTTGTATTTCTGACAGTAGTGTTTTATTTTGTGACTCAGTAAGTTGGGGAAGATTTAATGTATTTAGAAAGGCTTCGGATGCGTTTTTGTGTTTTTTGAGGGAGTACAAGTTCTTGTAGTAATTCTCAAAGCTTTTAAGACTTTCCTGAATTCTAAATTTTATTTCCTTTGATACTGGGTCTCTGATTTGGTAGACTGCTCTCTCCGTTTGTTGTTTCCTCAATTTATAGGCTAGTAATTTTGCCGATTTGCTACCTGTTTCATAGTATTTTTATTTCAGAAATGTAAGTTTCTTCTGGATTTCTATTGTGTAGATCTCGTTTATTTGTTTTTTAATTTCCTTAATTTTGAGCGAGTCATTAGAATGAGTGTTGTCTTTGTGCTCCTTTTCTAGTTTCTTAAGTTCTGACCCTAATGTGATTAGTTTTTCTTGTCTCAGTTTCTTTTGGATTGCCAGTTTTGCGATAATTTTCCCCCTTATTACAGCTTTGCATGCGTCCCACAGTATTAAAGGGGATACTTCTCCATTATCATTTTCTTCCAAATATCTGAGAATATCCGATTCCATTTCATCTTTCAGTGGTCCTTTCAGCACATTTGAATTTAACCTCCAAGAAAATGTATTATTTGTGTATTTTTGGATATTTAAGTCCATATAGATTGGACTGTGGTCAGAGAGATACATCAGTCCTATTTTACATGTTTTTACTCTTCCAATGTCTCTATTAAACATAAAAAATAGTCAATCCTTGAGTATGATGAATGTGGTGCTGAGTAAAATGTATAATCTTTTACACTGGGGTTGAATTCCCTCCACACGTCACAGATTCCCATTTCTTTTAGTAGCATCTGAGTTTTTCTACTTTGCGTGTTATTTTGATGTAGAGAATTACCTGATGCATCCCAGTATGGATTCAGTCTTAGATTGAAGTCTCCACCACATATCACTAAACCTTGGGCTTTAGTTATCATTAGGTCAAATACATTTTTATAAAATTTCCAGTTAGCCCCTGGAGGTGCATATACATTCAGCAGGGTGATATCTTCTCCCTCTAGCCGACCAAGTACCATGCTAAATCTCCCTTCTTTATCTTTGTGTTCTGAATTTTTTTCAAATATAATTTTGGTTGAGATTGTGGAGAGCGTGAAATGAAGAGGCTGAATTTATTTCTCAATTCAGGTTTATTAACAATCACGTGTCTCCAACATCTTCTCAAACAGAAAGAGAACGAACTTCCCACATCTCCCCTTTTTATACCCGGGACATCAGAGTGCAGAATCACATTGTCATTCACTCCCCAGAGACAATACATCACCCCCCCCAGGTCCTCTCTTCTCCACCTAAACCCTGGTGGTCAGGAAGTCTTCTCAGAGCCATTTCTAAAGACACATTTCACACCCTCCTGTCATCCCCAGGAGGTCCAGACATATTGTTCCTTCTAAGACGTGAGGTAACAGTGATATACATATGCAGCCTAAGCATCTCAAAAGTAATATACATATGCAGCTTAAGCATCTCAAATATGTGTGCCACATAACCCCCCCCCCCCCCCCCAAACGTCGAAGATGAAACAATACAACATAGTCTAGACAACATGATAAAATCACAAACATCAGTCCATATGCTGTCTGGGCTTCAACCTTCTTCCGAACTTGCTGTAGGCGGGCTTCGCCGCTCCTGCGGCGCTATCCTGCTGTGAATCTGCTATCTGAGGATGAGAACTGTTAGTCAATCCCTGAGAGGGCTCTGGGGCCTGCTCCCTGGGGGGGTCTGCCACGTCAAGGAGCCCTCGCCACTTGCACAGTTTCACCAGCCATCACAAAAGCAGGTTTAAGTCTGTCTATAGCAACTGTTTCCCTCCTGTCCCCTAAATCTAGCAAAAAATGCTTATCACCTGTTTCCAGCACTCTATATGGGCCATCATAAGGTGGTTGCAGGGTTGGGCGTTGAGCCTCGTGCCTAACAAAAACAAACTCGGCGTTTTTTAAAGATTTAGGTACAAAAACACGCGGAAAAGTGTGATGAACAGGGCCCGGAAACATGTCCGCTCCCATGTCGTTCAGTGACCGCTGAGCAGGGGGACGCTCTGGCGCCGGGTTATCAGGAAGAAACTCCCCTGGCAGCCGGAGTGGTTGTGGAAACACCAACTTAGCTGGGGAGGCTTTTAAATCCTCTTTAGGTGCAGAACGCAACCCTAATAAAACCCATGGTAGTCTGTTTACCCAATTTGCATCCGTCAGCGACACTCTGAGGGCTGCTCTCAATGACCTATGAAAACGCTCGCATAAACCATTAGCCTGGGGGTGGTACGCGGTAGTGCGGTGGATTGTTATCCCCAGGCTTTGGGCCATCGCTGACCAAAGCTCAGAAACAAATTGAGGCCCCCTGTCGGACGTAATATCCAACGGGACCCCAAAACGCGCTACCCAAGCCGTTAAAAACGCGCGGGCCACCTCTGCGGCTGTGGTTGATGCCAGTGGGACCACTTCAGGCCAACGCGTGGTGCGGTCCACCATTGTCAAAAGATGCGTGCACCCCTGCGACGAGGGTAGGGGGCCTACGAGGTCGACATGCACATGATCGAACCTCTTGGCCGGGATGTGAAACGGCTCTAAGGGGGCTTTCGTGTGTTTGTGTATTTTGGCCCGCTGGCAAGCCATGCAGGCTCTTGCCCACTCCTTAACGTGCTTACGCAGGCTCGGACAAACGAACTTCTCTCCTACCATTTTTACGGACGCGCGCACCCCCGGGTGCGCCAGAGAGTGAATCAAGTCAAAAACACGGCGGCGCCACGCGGCCGGCACTACCGGACGCGGTCGTCCTGTAGAGACATCGCAGATTAGGGGGGCATACCATTTTGCAGCCTCCTGCTCTCCAGCCTTAACCCTGTTGGTCCAGACTGGAGCGCGCACACATCCGCATCGCTACCTTGATCCGCAGCCATGGCTGCGTAATCTATCCCCACGTGGACTGGGGCCGCGTACGCTTCCGCGCTGCTATTTTGCTCTGCGGCTGCGGTAGTATAATCTACCTCTGCGCGGACTGGAGCGGTTACAGCGCGAGAGAGGCAGTCTGCCACCACATTAAGTTTACCGGCTACGTGTTGAATATCAGTAGTAAATTCTGAAATTGCAGCCAGCTGCCTCTGCTGCCGGCCCGACCATGGTTCCGAAACTTTGGCCATCGCAAAAGTGAGCGGTTTGTGGTCGACAAACGCGGTGAAACGCCGACCTTCCAGCCAGAACTGGAAGTGACGAATGGCTAAGTGGAGCGCTAACAACTCCCTGTCGAACGCGCTGTATTTTCGCTCGGCCTTGCGCAAGGTCCTGCTGAAAAAGGCCAGCAGCTGCCAAGCCCCAGCAACCTGTTGCTCCACTACTGCTCCTATGGCCACATCTGACGCATCAGTGGTGAGCGCTATGCGGGCCGTTGGGTCTGGGTGAGCCAACAACGCAGCGTCCGCAAGGGCTTTTTTTTTACCTCAGGGAATGCGCGCTCCGGCTCCGGGGACCATTTGATTGCATTTGAGGGTTTTTGTTTTTTAAGTGCGGCATACAATGGTTGCATGAGCTGCGCTGCGCGGGGGAGGAAACGGTTATAAAAATTCACCATTCCCAAAAACTCCTGCAGTGCTTTGACCGTTTGTGGCTGGGGAAAATCTGCTACTGCGCGCACTTTGTCCGGCAGCGGAACTGCTCCCTCTGGGGAGACGCGGTGCCCCAAAAAATCAATCTGCGCCACCCCGAACTGGCACTTCGCTGGGTTGATTATTAACCTGTGCTCCCCCAACCTCCGGAAAACTGCCGTGAGGTGCTTTTCGTGTTCTTCTTCGGACGCGCTGGCTACCAAAATGTCGTCCAGGTAGACGAACACAAAAGGGAGATCGCATAACACCACATCCATCATGCGCTGGAAAGTTTGCGCGGCGCCTTTAAGCCCAAACGGCATGCGCAAAAACTCAAAAAGTCCGAACGGAGTTATTACCGCTGTTTTGGGAATGTCCTCAGCGCGTACTGGGACTTGATGATAACCGTGGACTAAGTCTATTTTAGAAAAAATGCGCGCCCCCGCCAGATGAACCGAAAAATCCTGAATATGGGGGATTGGGTAGCGGTCGTGCGCTGTGGCGTTGTTCAACCTGCGAAAATCACCGCAAGGTCGCCACGAGCCGTCAGCCTTAGGGACCATGTGGAGTGGGGAAGCCCATGGGCTATTCGAACGCCGAATGATGCCCAACCTTTCCAGGTTGGCAAACTCCTCGCGCGCTATGGTCAGTTTAGCTGCATCCAAGCGCCGAGCTTTTGCAAAAACGGGGGGGCCAGCGATAGTGATAAAGTGCTCCACCCCGTGTTTAGCAACGGCTGCTGAAAAAGTAGGAACCGTTAGTGCTGGAAACTGAGTGAGGAGTGTGTGAAACTTACCGCCTGCTGTGACGACGTTGGCTTGTGCTGTGGGTGGGGACACTCGAGCTACACAAGGGATAGAGTAAAACGAGAGTGCATTAACCAAGCGTCTATTGGGGAGATCAACCAACAACCCATGTGAGCACAGAAAATCAGCACCTAACATGTTGAAACTCACCGCCGCTATAATAAAAGTCCACTCATATGTGCGGCCGTGCAGGGACAGAAGTAGGGTCCTTTCACCGAAGGTCTTAATGCTCGAGCCGTTCGCCGCTGATGCTCCGTGACTCCCGGGGTCCGCCAGCTGGTCAGCGTAGGTTGGCATGATGAAACTCACTTGGGAGCCTGTGTCCACGAGGAATTGCCTCCCAGAACGCGCATCCGTCAGGTAGAGCAGCTTGTTCTGTTCACCGAGGGCCGCAGCTGCTACCGACTCCCGGTCCTGGAGTTTCCCGAGCTCTGGAACTGACACGGCGGTATACACTTGCGTGCCCTCTCTGCGAAGCGACGATGGTAAAACCAGAGGTCGTCTCCTCCGCGGTGTCGAGGCTTCGCCGCAGCTGTTGTTGGTGTATCTGCCTCCGTCGCCTCTGGCCCTTTGCCGTTCCCGGTCGTCGCGCCGAGATCTGCCGCTGCTGCGGTGGCCGTGTGCTGTCCGCTGGCGCTGAGGATCCGCTGCGCCTCCTGGGCTAGCGCGCGGAAGTCCCACTGGGTCACAAACTGGGAGCCCGCCAGGGTCGCCCTCGTCTGCGACGGTAGAGTTCTCAGGAAGATGTGAGTGAAGAGGAAATCGTCGTTGTCTGAGCCTCTCAGCTTCAGCATGTCTTCCATCAGGTCAACAGGCATGCTTTCTCCCAAGTCGTGCAGGGCCAGGAGTCTCTCAGCTCTCTCCTGGGCTGAGGGAGTGAAACGCTGGATAAGGGCAGCTTTCAACCCGCCGTATTTGTCGCCAGCGGGTGGGCGTTGTACCAGGCTCCGCACATGTCGAGCTGTGCGGCTGTCGAGTTTGGCGATGACGTGGTAGAACTTTGTGTCATCTGCTGTTATTCCCCCGAGAGCGAACTGGGCTTCGGCCAGGAGGAACCATGAGCCCGGGTTGTCCTGCCAGAATTCTGGTAGCTTGACTGAGACTGCGCTTGCCCGGCTGGTCCCTGGCGAGTCTGGTTCGGGGGAATTGTCTCTGCCCATTATACGTCTTAAGGTGACCAGTGTGGACAGCGTGAAATGAAGAGGCTGAATTTATTTCTCAATTCAGGTTTATTAACAATCACATATCTCCAACATCTTCTCAAACAGAAAGAGAACGAACTTTCCACATCTCCCCTTTTTATACCCGGGACATCAGAGTACAGAATCACATTGTCATTCACTCCCCAGAGACAATACATCACCCCCCCCCAGGTCCTCTCTTCTCCACCTAAACCCTGGTGGTCAGGAAGTCTTCTCAGAGCCATTTCTAAAGACACATTTCACACCCTCCTGTCATCCCCAGGAGGTCCAGACATATTGTTCCTTCTAAGACATGAGGTAACAGTGATATACATATGCAGCCTAAGCATCTCAAAAATAATATACATATGCAGCTTAAGCATCTCAAATATGTGTGCCACAGAGATCAATGTTGCTACCCCCCTCCTCCTCCCTAACTTATATGAAGATGAAGAGATCAATTTAAACCCTTGTCTATTAAGTTTAGTGTGCTCCAAGTCTGTTAGGTGGGTTTCCTGTAAAAATATTATTCCTGCTTTGTCTTTTTTCATTTTGCCTAGAATCTTGGATCTTTTAACTGGATTCAGAATCCCTTTTACATTATATGAGATTATTTTGGTTACACCCTGTTTCTCCATTGTGTTGTCTTATTTAGTATCACAGTGTAGTGGCCCTCTTTTATGCTACTCAGAAACTGAAAGAACATTAAGAACATAAAAAACATTAAGAACATAGTATATAAAACTTTAAAACAAAAAACTGTCAAAAGATCTTCCTGAGCTGAGGTCTTTTTAGCGACCTTAGAAGAGCCTTGATGGTGTGTTGGCTCTGAGGGAAATTCCTCAAACTCTGTTACGTGTTGAGGGCCCTCTCTTACCCCTGTAAGCTGTCCCATGTTTTTAACGTGAATTTCAGATCCCAATCTGAACTTGTAATGATTTTTTTTTTTTTTTTTAATGCCTATACCCTATGAAATCATGCGCAACCTCCCACCACTGTCACAGCAAACAATCACGTTAATACAGTATTTGTTAGTGTGGAGAGTTCGTGTAGTTCACTGTCACATTTCTATTTCAACAAGTTTTTTTTTTTTAAAGACTTATTTGTTTCTAATATTATGACTGTTCCATGAAATGTTTTACCACTTCATACTTGCTGATTCTGCATCTCCTTTAATGTTTGTTACCTTGTAGGAGGAGGGTTTGATGCGCAGATTGATTAAAAATATCGTTATTCCCTCCTGAACGCGTCCAGTTTTTCCTTATAGCCCTGGCGCTGGGTTTCCCGCTGCTGGCCCGTGGATTTTGAGGGTCTCTGTGTGCACCACGTTTGAGCCTTGATTCTTTCAATCGGGTCTGCTGCGGGTTTATACACCGTTACCGGGAGCCCTCTTCTTGCCATATCCCTGGTTGTTTCTTCCGCCGAGTTGTAGAGACACGTCTCTTCCCCGTAAAAAACCCGCAGCTTCGCCGGAAATGGAGTTTGAAAGCGCAGTTTCTTCTCTCTTAGTACCTTTTTAACGTCGTTGTATTCCCGACGCTTTTTAAGGACCTCCGGGACGTAGTCGTGCTCCACAAAAACTTTTCTTTCTTGGTGCATAAATCCTTTTTTCTGCCAAGCCAGTCTCAAAACCTCTTCTTTTGTTCTGAAGTTGGAAAACTTCACCACCACCGATCGCGGGGGCGCTTCCGCCGACAGCCTTGGGGCTAATGAACGGTGTGCCCTTTCTATCTTCAAGTTGGTGGATTGGGGAATTTCCAACTTCTCTCTCAGTATGGTTTCCACGCATGCAGCCATTGTGGTGAAACCGTCCTCGACTCCTTCTTTCAGACCATGAATTCTTATGTTGTCCCTTCTTAGTCTTCCTTCTTGGTCAGTTAGCTTAGCCTCCAGTCTTGTCTGTCGTTTGAGTAATTCCAGCACGGTTTCTTCCAGCCCTTTTATTCTTTCCTCTGCTTCCACGATTCGGTCCTCAGCCTGGTCCACTCTGTTGTTTGTCCTTTTTATTTTGTCTTTAATTTCATGAAATTCGGCCCAACACTCTCGGCGAAATTCTCTTAATTCTTGAAATATCGTTTTTAAGCTAACCGTGTTGCTAGCCTCATTCTGCTCCTCTGTTTCCGAGTAGTTGTTGTCCTCCAGGTCAGATTCTCCGGACGATGCGCGTCTTGGCCTGGCAAATGTCGATCTCTTTTGTTTTCCTTTAGGCATAATGACTTTGTCTTTTGAGTTTCACTCTTCCAAAAATCTGTTAAATCTGATTTTCAAGGTATTTTCATGGATGGGGTCTGGGAGCTTCAGCGTTAAGCTGCTATCACCATGGTGTCCAGAGCGGAAGTCCCCTGAACCTGTTTTTTAATAGGTTTGGCCAACCGCCCTCCCCCCCGACTGCACAACAACCACTGCTGCCTCTAAAGACATCGAGTCCTGCTGTCCACACCCCACTCCACCAACATCCCCCACTCCCAACACACAGCCCCCCAACATGAGCCTCACTAAGACCCAGGTGAGGACGGCGCTGAGGAAGATCAAGGCGAGGAAGGCCGCGGGACCGGACGGCATCAGCGCAAAGCTCCTCAAGTCCTGTGCAGACCAGCTGTGTGGGATTGTGGAACACATCTTCAACCTGAGCCTGAAGCTGGGGAGAGTACCACAGTTGTGGAAAACATCTTGTGTGGTACCTGTACCAAAGACTTCCCACCCCAAAGACCTGAACAGCTATAGACCAGTGGCCCTGACGTCCCACATGATGAAGACCCTGGAGAGACTGCTCCTTGCTCACCTCTGCCCCCTGGTGGGACCAGCGATGGATCCACTCCAGTTCACCTACCAGCATGGCATTGGGGTGGAGGATGCAGTGATCTTCCTCCTTCACCGTTCTCTGTCCCACCTGGAGAAGCTCGGGAATGCAGTGAGGATCATGTTCTTTGACTTTTCCAGTGCTTTCAACACCATCCAACCGATGATCCTGAAGGACAAGCTGCTGTGCGCAGGGGTGGACCAGCACCTGTCATCATGGATCCTGGACTACCTCACGAACCGGCCACAGTTTGTGAGAACCCGGGATTGTGTGTCCGACATGATCATCGGTAGCACGGGGGCCCCCCAGGAAATGGTTTTGGCTCCCTTCCTCGTCACCCTTTATACTGCGGACTTCTCACACAACACAACACACTGCCATCTACAGAAGTTCTCTGACGACTCTGCGATTGTTGGCCTCATCTCCAACGGAGATGAAGCTGAGTACAGAGGACTTATCCAGGACTTCGTGGACTGGTGCCATCGGAACTGCCTCCAGATCCACGCAAGGAAAACTAAGGAGCTGGTGGTGGACTGCCGCAGGCAAGGACAACCCCTCACAGCACCAGTAAACATACAGGGAACAGACATTGAGATGGTGACAGCCTACAAGTACCTGGGTGTTCATCTGAACAATAAACTAGACTGGTCACACAATACCGACGCACTCTACAAGAAGAGACAGCGCAGGCTGTTCCTACTGAGGAGACTCAGGTCTTTTAGTGTACAAGGGGCGCTGCTGAAGACATTCTATGACACGGTGGTGGCATCAGCCATCACTTTTGGAGTGGTCTGCTGGGGCAGAGGCATTACAGCAGCCGATAGGAAGAGACTGAACAAACGGATCAAGAAAGCTAGCTCTGTCCTGGGGCAGCGCCTTGACCCAGTGGAGGAGATAGGAGAGAGAAGGATGGTGGCTAAACTGTCATCTCTGCTTGAGTCCGAGTCCCACCCTATGTAGGACATACTGAACGCACTGAGGAGCTCATTTAGCAGCAGACTACATCATCCTAGGTGTGCAACCGAGAGGTTTCGCAGGACCTTCCTACCTACGACTGTCAGACTGTATAACCTAAGCAGGGCTGCTCGCAGAGATAGCAAATAACGTGACGACCTAATAGTATTGAATGCAAAAGACGCAATAGACTTACATAATGGTCCCCTCCAGTATACAACTAGGACAATATCGGTCGCTACGGAGGGTGACAATATGTATGGGTACATATTCATACTATGTAGGATAACTAAGTAGACGGTTATGCTGTTTATTCCATCTAGCTACAATGCTCCACACTGTGTGTATATATATTTATATATTTATTCCATCTAGCTACAATGCTCCGCACTGTGTGTTTATATATTTTTTTTTTTCTCTCCGGTTCCGGTTCCGCCGGCGCCACACGAGTTGGCTGCCTTTTTTTTTTAATCTTCCTTCTTCTTTCTACACCTTTCACTCTATATATATATCACGGACACACAGATCGCCCCAAAGGTCTCCCGAGTCGGCGGACGGAGCCTCTGTTTACAGCAGGAGACGATACAGCAGGGAAGAGCTAGCTAGCACTCAACCGCCACCCGGTGCTAACGGAGAAACTCGACATACCGAGGAACTGTAGCGGAAACGACGCAGGTGCCGGGCTGGAGTTTAGGCGGCGTGCAAGAAATATAAGACAGAATAATAAAGAGCGATGGCAAGAACCAAGCAGACCGCCCGTAAAATCTACTGGAGGAAAAAGCCCCCCAGGAAGCAGCTAGCCACCAAGGCTGCTCGGAAAAAGCGCTCCGGCCACCGGCGGAGTGAAGAAGCCTCACCATTACAGGCCTGGTACCGTGGCTCTGAGAGAGATCCGTCGCTACCAGAAATCCACGGAGCTGCTCATCCGTAAGCTGCCCTTCCAGCGCCTGGTGAGGGAGATCGCTCAGGACTTCAAGACCGACCTGCGCTTCCAGAACTCCGCCATCATGGCTCTGCAGGAGGCCAGCGAGGCCTACCCGGTGGGTCTCTTCGTGGACACCAACCTGTGCGCCATCCACGCCAAGAGGGTCACTATCATGCCCAAAGACATCCAGCTGGCCCGCCGCATCCGCGGAGAGAGAGCTTAGACTTTCTGCTGCACATTCACCAACCACAATGCTCCGCACTGTGTGTCTATATACAGTATACTGTATATATATATATATATTTATAGTAATATGTACATATGTATACTAGCTGTTCTTGTTTTTTCTTGCCTTCTGATTGTTGCTCTGAGTGTTGCTATCCCTGTGCTGTTGCAATCCTGAAATTTCCCCATTGTGGGACTAATAAAGGCTTATCTTATCTTATTGGACAGTTTAAGGGTTGTTTTTATTTTTGCATTGTTTGGTTTTAAAAAATAAATCAACTGTATACTGTGATCATTTACAACTCCTCGGGCAGGTCACGTCGGTCGCTTGTGGTAAGAGTAGCTCACATGGAGTCTATGAATAATTGACAAAGTAAAGTTAGAGTCTGTCTTTTTCTGTCTCCATCTGTTTTTACACAGTAATCCTTACAAACCAATATGGCACCAAAAATTAGTGTGGCACCAGATGAAGCATTTCCAAAATCAGAGCTGGAAAAGCAGAGTATCCAATCAGTTCAGCAGTCTGTCCAACTACAGCCTGATACCACTCTGCAGTGATAAGAACCTGCTGAAGGAGATCTGTATCTTCATGACACATGATATGCTGATAATTATACAACAGTTGCAAATAATCTGGACAAGGGCATTAAAAGAGTGTTGACAGTACAACAGTGCTGGGACGTTTAACTTTATGCATCACTCTGCATTAAAGGCATTCTAATAATCGTTCTAATAATCATTACAGGTCCAATTTACTGCAGATTCCACATATTGACAGTTTCCACAGGAAGGCTTGTAATGATTACAAATTTTGATGGACGATAAATTTTCCTCAAAATTATAGCGATAAATGATATTACCGTTGGCATCATGGAGACCATTTTATGCCCAGGATATAGTGATATCATGATAACAATCTATGTACAACTTTTCAAAGAGCTTAGAACTTTCATTAAACACTGGAATAGAAATGTGGGCAAAAAAAATTCAAAGGTGAACGTGACAATCATTTCATGAAAACAAATGTTTAAGAAAAAAATATATATAATATAATAAATAAAAAAATTAATATATCAAGAGTGTCTAGAACCCTACCATGGATCACCACCTTATCGTAGTGGAGAGGTTTGAGTGCCAAAATGATCCCAGCAGCTATGTTATTGGGGACAACTTGCTCCTTGTAGGGTCTCCCAAGGCAAACTGGTCCTGGGTGACGAGCCAGACTAAGGGCAGGCCAGTGGATCTCCATGAAAAACATTACGTCAAGGACTCAGTGTACCCAAAGGAGGCACATGGGTCCGCTCTCCATTGGGTCATTACCTGCAGGAGGGATCATGGTGCTATGGGAGCTGGGCAAAAGTCTGGGCTACTCTACCTGGACTGATGCCTACACGACCCAGATCCCCAGACAAGTGGTAGAAGATGGATGGATGGATGGAGTCTTGAAATGTGCAGAATTCAAGTTTTTATAGTCTTCAAAAATTATTACATTCATGAATTTTTTTTTTAATTTTTTACAGGTCCAAAATAATGTGAATATTTACATCCAGCAGCTGGATGAAGGTAAACACAGCAGCCCAGTCAGGATGTCGCAGTCAATTGCATCACTAGCTTGATGTTGCTTGCCATCACCTCCGTCTATCCGGGAGGGAGTGAGGATCGTTCCCCTGGACAGCAACGTTACTGTGGAGGAGGTCCTTCTTGCGGTGGCTGAGAAGGTGGGATATGATGCGATCTGCGTTGCGTCCCGAATAAATAAAGCTGTAGTTGTGTTTCTGGCTGGGGAGGAGAGTGTCCACAGTCTGGTTGGAAGCGGTGTTGTTATCGGGGATACGTATGTACAGGTGTCCCCCTTATCTGTCCCATCAACGCGTATCAACGTCTCAGGTGTTCCTCCTTTCATCACTGATGAGCAGTTGGCCACGGAGCTCCGCAGGTTTGGGAAGTTTGCGGGCCCGTTTAGAACTGTGGGTTTGGGATGCCAACCTGAAACATGTAAAATCACTCAGGCGACAGGTGTTCATGTATTTGGACTCGCCCACCCAAACACTAGAAGTGTCCTTCCGGGTCAAACATGGGGACGGGTCCTACATGGTGTATCCGAGCTCAGGACAGATGAAGTGTATTGAATGTGGAGACGTGGGCCATAAACGCTTCACTTGTCCGCACAAGCGGCAGGCGGGAGGCTCTGATGGCGCCGTAGCTGACGCCGGCGGTGCGGCCTCCGCTCACGCCGCTACTGCGGACGCCGTTGCGGGGCCTTCCGCCGGTCCTGCTCCGGAGCCTGCTGCTGTTGCAGGGCCTTCCACCGATCCTGCTCCGGAACCTGCTGCTGTGTCTGTGGACGGCCCGGCTGCGGCGCCCGCAGCCCAGCTTATGGTTGGGAGCGTCGCTGGCGATGACGCCCAAACTGTCACTGATGGTGCGTCACAATCTAGCTGTGAGAAAGAGCTTGTGACATCAGCGGCTGTGGTTCCCGTGGCTGCTACCATTTCAGAGCAGCCACCAAAACAACGCCAGTCAGCTGTTGTAGGTGGCGTTCAGGAAAATGTAGCTCATGATGAATCAGCTGGGACAGCTGAATCCAACAGTCAGCCACGTTGTGCTGACGAGGAAATGGATTCTGAATCTGACACCGTGTCTAGTGGGGCAGCATGCAGTAGAAACACGAGTTTTTATTCACTGGAAGAAATAAATGTTTTTCTGGATGAAACCTATAACAGAGCCATTAAAGTCACCGATTACTTCAGTGACACTGACAACTTCATTAGGTCTGTTAATGTGCTAAAAAGGCAGGTTGGTCTTGACCTCCTGGATGAAAGAAAACGTTTTCGCCTTAAAAAGCACCTAACAGCCCTGCGTAAATCAGTAGGAGGACAAAAGGTCAAGCGCGCCTGACAGATGGAATAACTTACATGGGCACAGCACGGTGTCCCTTATATCTATCTCTCTATGCAAACCATAAAATTAGGATCCTTAAACATCAATGGTGGGAGGGCCAGTCATAAGAGGGGATTAATTAGTGACCTGTTCAGACAAAAAAATCAACATTTTGTTTTTGCAAGAAACGCAAACCACTCCAGCTGATGAAGTGGACTGGGGCCTGTGGTGGAAGGGCCCTTTTTCACTCAGTCATGGTACAAAGTTTAGTGCAGGAGTGGCCATTTTGTTTGGGGAATCTGCAAATGCAACAGTTTTATCTGTGGTGGAGGTAGTGAAGGGCAGGCTGCTCCTTGTTAGGGCCGAAATAGGGAATTCCGTGTTTTGTTTGCTCAACGTTTATGCTCCAAATCACAGTTCTGAAAGGGCTGGCTTTTTCAATACACTGACAAATGAATTGCAGAGCTATCACCAAGACCAACTTACTGTTGCTGGTGATTTCAACTGTACCTTGGACTTCACTCTGGATCGCACTAATGCAGAACCTCATCTGCAGTCTTCTCAAGTTTTAAAAAATATCACTGTACAGTTCGACCTATTGGATACATGGAGAGTTAAACATGCAAACACTAGACTTCTTCTTCCGGCTTTCAGAGAGAGCAGACGCATTTCTTCTCCTCTCCCTTCTCCTCCTCCCTTCACTGATCCCAGCTTGCTGTGTCCTGTCTGTGCCTCGCTCTTCTTCTGCTGCATCTCGACCCAAACGGAAAATTATGGAATTGAGCTGGGCTTTGAATGCAATTGACACCATTTTAAAAGAAGATCAGGCCAAGGGGAGCCCAAGTGGGAAGACTCATGGGACAATTGGAAACTCATGTGTCTGTGTGATTCGATTGAAGATGTGGAAGACATCTATCTGTTTGGCTTATGATCACAGGATTTCTACTGTTTGGCTCTGGAGTTTCCTGGTGTATCGGAAATTAAAGAAGTTGGAAGAGCTGGTCAAAATGCGGACCCGGCGAAGCTCCTTCAACAATTCGACCAGCTGGGGGGAGCACTGATAGCGGCAATGGCGAACTGAATGGCGAACTGAATCAGAAGGTGGGAAACATCTCGGAGTCGCTGGGTGCTCTCCAAGGAATGATTTTAAAGCCTGTGAATGTGTGATGCACAGAATCGCATGAGAGAGGAAATTTTTATGCTCTAAGTGAACTGTGCTCATCAGGCCTTGATTCGGCGTCCTTGGGAGACTCATTCCTCCAGGAGAAGAGATAAAGCAGAAGGGAGTTTTGGCTTCTCTTAACCCAAACAACTGCTGTTGTACAACAATTTGAACTCTCCAAGGACAGCGTTATCATGTGACTAACATGGAATTTTACCATCTGGCATGAAGAGAGATGAACTCTGAGGACATGTTTATCTATGTTTAGAATACATCGACATAACATCTAGCCGTTGCCTAGGAGATGATTTTTGTTGCGCACCAGTAACTGATACACTCACACTGATATCATATGACTGATATACACACACTGGTCTCTCTCTTTTGTTTTGTTAACGTGTGTATTGTAACTTGTCTGCTAAGTGTGCATTGAGGGTTTTTTTTTCTATGTGATCATAATCTTGCTCACTCGAGCGCTATTCTGATAACTATGTTTTTTTCTCTCTGCCCAATGTGTCATCCCCTTCCCCTCTCCCTCTTTACCCCCACTGTATTAGGCGCCTTATCGGCTGCCGCATCATTAGTGAGCGCCTAATATGTGCGCACCTAATGTCAAGTCAAATTCCTCCTATGTGTAAACATGCTTGGCAATAAAGTTCATTCTGATTCTGATTCTGACTAGACAGTATACCTGGGTCAGAGTCACAGACGATATGGTCAGTGCTGCTAGATTAGACAGAATATATGTTTCTCGAACCTTTGGCCCGGGAATCCTCCACAGTAACATAAGTCCCGTCGGTTTTACAGATCATCATCTGGCCTCTGTGGTGTTAATTAGCTCACCAGGGGAAAGGAATAAATCTTATTGGCATTTCAATAACAAGCTCCTTCAGGACACCACCTTTTGTCAATATTTTGTGTGCTTCTGGGAACACTGGAGGACCACAAAGCCTCGTTTTAGTTCCCTGGAACTGGTGGGAGGTTGGCAAGGTGCAAATTTGCATTTTTTGTCAACAGTATACTGCAAACTCGACTGCCATCATCAAAACCAAAGTCGGTGAACTTGAGGACACTGTCAAGAGGCTGGAGGACAGTTTGGTTAGGGAGCAGGATTCTACCGCAGCTCCTTTGTTGCAGGAGAAGAGATCAGCCCTGAGCTCTTTCCTGCAGGAAAGAGTGAAGGGGGCACTCGTTAGATCACGGTTTGCTCGCCTGCAGGACATGGATGCCCCAACCTCTTTTTTCTTCAATCTGGAGAAGTCTGCTGCAAAAAAGAAGTTGATGACTTGCTTAAAACTCCCAGATGGTCAAATGACTACAAATCCATCTGAGATGCGGTGTCATGCAGTGGATTTTTACGGGGCCCTGTTTGGTGCAGAACCATGTTGCATAGAATCTCAAAACCAACTCCTTGAAGGTCTTCCCATGCTCAGCCCAGAGGACAGGGCTGCTCTGGACTGTGAACTGACTTTGGAAGAGTTAACTGTAGCAGTTAATCAAATGGCTCTGGGACGTGCACCTAGACTTGATGGTCTTTCTTCTGACTTTTTTTAAGCATTTTTGGGATATTATTGGATCAGACTTTTATGACGTTCTAATTGCCTGTTACAGAAATGGAACGTTGCCTGTCTCCAGCCGGTGTGCAGTACTATCTCTGCTGCCTAAGGAAGGGGACTTGGCCTTGCTTAAAAACTGGAGGCCTGTGGCTCTTCTTTGCACGGACTACAAGGTGCTTTCTAAAGCCCTGTCAAATAGACTGAAAAATGTATTGGGTTTCATCATAGATAGAGATCAAACATATTGTATTCCTGACTGAACCAT